>CM040126.1:163069618-163672386 GCA_022559845.1 Amorphophallus konjac | reverse complement strand
ACCTAGCTCGACTGCGCCTGTGCCCAGAGGGGGCCACCTCCCGTCGAAGGTCCCCAAGATCGAGGGTCAAACGCTCGACCTTCCGATCAAGCGAACCACGGGCCCATGAAAGGGTCTCCCGCTCCGACTCCACCGGAGCATACGCATCCACTGCCTCAGTCCCTAGCTGGGCCAAGACCAGGCCACCCTCCATAAGTTGCTCGAAAAGCGTGGAAGGGGGACCCTTCCGGAGTTTCTCTCGCACGGCTCCTGAAGCTATGAATGGCACCTCCGATAGAGAGGGGCCCGGGCACTGAAGGTACTGGTTGAAGGAGGGGAGACCCCCTCCGGAGCGATCGAGATTGGGGCACCTTCCCTCAGTAACCCCTCCTTGGGGGCCCCACCGGTTAGCTCGAGTTAGGCAGCCTCGTCGCATACCTCCCGGCCTCGGTCGGCTGCGACTGAGTCGCTTCATCCTGCAACCTTCCAACCTCGATCGGCTCAGACCGGACTCCTCTGTCTGGCGCCCCCTCTGTTCCCTCAGCGCCCCGACATCAGCTACAGCCCCTTCACCATCTGCCCCCTCTTGCTCCAGAGAGAGAGAAGACAACAGAGGAGCCTCATCGGCCAGGCGGGCGACCTTCACTTTTCTCGCTCGTATCTTCTCAACAGACAGGGCCTGCAATGAAGACCTCAGCAACTTCGCCATGGGATCCATACGTATAACCCCCCGGCATTCGGAAGCGTCATCTCGAATGACCCGCTTGCCCTTATCCCGGGCACGAGATGAGCCCTGCGAAGCTCGAAGGTCGCTCAGAGCCGGCGTATCATCAACGTCAATGACCTCCAGCTCGACTGAAGGTGCCTCATCCTCAGCCGCTCGCCTCAGGTCTGAACGAAGGAGAGCAAATTGTGAGAAGGAAGGCACTCACCTGATAAGAAGAGAACAAGCCCCTGATACCCTTACCTATCGGCAGTAGTGCTCGAGAAAGGTACTCCTCGATGTTGGATGGGGTCACCAACTCAGTAGTTGCCCGGCGATTCTGCTAAAGGATAGCAACATCCCTCTCCACCTTCGGGGAGACCTCTGTTTGCTTCGAAGAGATGTTCGGGTGAAAGTTGGGCACCATCGGGAAATTCCAAACTACACCGACCGCAGACGTGCCCACCCAGAAATATTGGGTCTTCCACCCCTTATGAGAAGAGTCCTTCATGGAAAGGGACACGCAACTCCTCTTTCCTTCGCCTTGATGAAGAAGAAGCCCTTCCAGCATAAAGGTTCTCGTTCAACTCAAAAAATTAATGGAAGAGGTCCAGCGAGGTGTTCACCCCACACTGGCCACAAAGGAAAATGAAGGAGAAGATGAGGGTATAAGAATTGGACACCAGCTGAACAGGAGCCAGCCGGTAGAACCGAAGCAAATCGGCGACAAAGGAATGGAGGGGCAGGCGAAAGCCACACTTCCAGGCCAAGAGGAAGGAACAAAAGAGGCCGGAATGAGTGGCCAGACTAGACTCATGAGGCTCAAGCGCGAGAAACTGGAAGCGCCAAGGCAGCCCATATTGGTTCTCCAGTCGCTTCACATCAACCTCCCCTATCTCGCTGGGTAGAGGCTCTGACGGTACCAAGAAAGGCCTTGGGGCCTGTCCTTCCCCCTGCCCCTCGGCCTCAAGATTCTGGTCCGCCATGGAATAGACAGAAGAACTGGAAGAAGAAGGGGAAAGCTCTAGATCAGAGGACCCCGGAGGAGAAGGAAGCTGACGGATCACCACCGCGGAAATCTCTTCCAGCTCCGCGAAAGCCGCTGCGATTCTCCGCTCCTTCGAACTGCTCTCACGGCGCATGAGCCCCCCTCGAAATATAAATGCAATAGAAGGTAAAACCCTAAAACCCAAAGATAAAGGGACACAAACAATGCGTAATGCTTATAACCCTTAGCTAGAAGCGGCGTGACGTTCCGATCTTCCGTAGAGGGGCCTTCTTGCAATAATTTTCAAAATTATCATCATGACGGGCGTATTTTCAGGACAAGCCGCATCATGTGGCCCCTACTAGAGAGAGATCTCTACCCCACCAGAGCCACAAAAAGTCCAGCCCAAATGCTACTCGTCCGAGCCTAATTTTGGCTCGGGAGTAGGAGGGGGACAAGTGGAGAGGGGAAATCTAACTTCCCGTATGGAGAGGCCAAACGAGGTCTGACCCGACCCAACGAGCCCAGGGCCCACTCAATATAAGCCTAATAACTCACTCAGAACAAGCACTACCTAGGCGGCCTTCGGGTTGGGAAGTCCGACCATCAGTTCGATCGGGAGAGCTCCATCGGAGCCCCATATTCTCTGTCGAGATGATGCAATCATCGCTCGGGAGGTATCTCTTGGGCCAGTGCCTCTTGCTCGGGCCGACTGATGGAATATTATCTGTACGGCCATTACGAGTCCCTTAATAGCGGGGAGCTCAAAGGGTAGGGGAGAACAAGAGTCCGCATGTAACATCCCGGGATCCGATCCTGAAATTTTTGGGGATATATATTTTTTTTATCGGACCCTAAAGCAATCACTTCGTACGTATCGCGGAAGCACAATATTATGTAACATAGATACATTCACATGAGAGAGAAATCACATGTTACAAGAAATGTAGATAAGCACCTCAACCATTCATAATCTCCAAAAAGTACAGGTTCATGTTCCAGATTACACAAGAGCCCACATGGGCTTTTCACCCCCACACCTTACATATAGCAAAACATTTGTTCGCAGCATACCCAGACATATGGTGCTAACTCTATTCCTCAGCTGTGGCCTCCACCTCAACCTCCTGCTCTATGTTTCCTGAAAACGTGTGTCACAAAGGGTGAGTGTGACGCTCGATAGGTAGCCTAAACAAAATGGATCAACTTTGCATCTATATAATCATTTATATGCATTTTCCTGATGTTAACAGTAGCATAGTTCATTTTATATCATCTACATAGAATAACTCAACAAGGAAAATACAGATTCTTTAACTAGTATAAACACCCATGCATGCAGCGAGACCTCAGTACAAGAACAATTTCCTCTTATCACATTTTATGAGAGTTCATATTATTGCCAATCATGGAACCGGACAGCTGCCGCAAACACAGGAGGCCCACACACACAACGAGTGAAAGAGTACTGCGCAGACCCGAGAGTGAACTCCCACCTAGATTCTTGTGGCCCAGTGGCGTTACGTACCGCCGTCCCACAAAGGCCGCCCCACAATGGGACCGAAGACTGAATCAATCGGATTTTAACTAGGGCGTTACGCGCTGCCGTCCCCTGGATCTTTTACTTCATGGCATTACGCATCACCGTCCCGCAGAAGGGACCGAAGTCCAACCTCACAGAATGCTGCTGTTTTCCCTTCATGGCATACATATTCTTACTTGACATTACTAGCATTATGCTCATCAGACATATTTTCATGATTTTAAGGGGCTAAACATACTCATAGTCATTCTTCTAATGTGTTACTCATGCTCATAGATATGCTATTAAAAGATTAAGATGGCTAAACATACCCGTAGTCATGTTCAGGTTACTATATGAAAGGAACAAGTTTATCCTTCTAGGCTACATATGCACAGAAAATGATCTATATATGAAAGTACAGAATTTCTGTGGGTATGAAATTTTTACTGTGGGTTAGTAACTTAGCCTTCTACCATTTTCTAATTTTTCAGATTTTTATGAATTAATATGTCCCCCTCAAAATCTCCTTTTCTCAGTTTCTGGAAATTGGGTCTATGCAGCATGTGCACCGACCCCACTAGAACATGCACAGACCTCACTGGAACATGCACAGACCTTACTGGAACATGCACAGACCCTGCTTGTGGCCAAGGCCAGACATGCACTGACCTCACTAGAACATGCACCGACCTCACTGGAATATGCACAGACCTCACTTATAATTTGAACTAAACCTGCACCGACCTCACTTGAAACATGCACAGACCTCACTTATGTTTTGAACTAAACCTGCATCGACCTCACTAGAACATGCACAGACCTCACTGAAATATGCACAGACCTCACTTATGATTTGAACTAAACCAGCACCGACCTTAGACATGCACAGACCTTACAAAACATGCACATACCTTACTATAACTAAAACATGCACAGACCTTAAACATGCACAGACCTTATAAAACATGCACAGATCTTAAATATGCACAGACCTTATAAAACATGCACAGACCTTACAAAACATGCACAGACCTTACTATAAAACATGCACAGACCTGAAACATCCACAGACCTTACAAAACATGCACAGACCTTACTATAACTAAAACATGCACAGACCTTAAACATGCACAGACCTTATAAAACATGCGCAGACCTTAAACATGCACAGACCTTACTATAATTAAAGCATGCACAGACCTTACTATAAAACGTGCACAGACCTTACAAAACGTGCACAAACCTTACTATAACTAAAACATGCACTGACGTTGAACATGCACAGACCTTACAAAGTATGCACAGACCTTACTATAACTAAAACATGCACAGACCTTAAACATTCATAGACCTTACTATAAAACATGCACAGACCTCTCTATGCTTGACCTTACTATGGATATTAGGAACTATGCATAGACCCTACTGTGACCCATATGAAACATGCATAGACCTTGTCCCAAGGGCTGACCCTCCTAGGGACTGTACTATTCCTTAGAGACTCAGAGGTAACTCATGGACGCCCGAAACCTAATGAAACCAAAAATCAAGAATGATCATGGTGGTGGTCCCCACATGCCCTGAATCGCTCTTTAATGTGTATAAAATATATTTAAAAACCATTCTAATGCAGTATTGATCCCTAAAATTTGAGGTTAGGTGCCTACCTTTGAGATGGTAAACCGACGATCTGGGGATGAAATCCACACCCCAGATCCTCCTAAAGCTTTTTCTTCTGATCCGGGGATGAGTTCCACACCCCATACTCACCAAGACTTCACTGCAGGTTCACCCTTTACGAAATGCCAAGGTTCCTCACTCCTCTTCCTTACCCGAGAGAAACCGTAGATGGTGGGTGTTGAGGATAGGTGTTGCTAAAGGCTGATCACCCTTGGAACCCACTTCTTTATATAGGTTTAAAGCCTCCCAAGGCCTGTCCCACGTCCAGCAAGGTTCAGCCCTGCCCCCAGGTCGCTGGCTTAAAGAGAGGTTAATGCTAAGCATCCCTTCGGGTTTGAACAGGTGTGACCCCCTTCGTCTACCCGGTCAAAGATGCGAATGGACGCATTTATTTGTTAGGATTTAGGTTGGGATGTCTTCATATGAAATGAAGAGGACTTCCATATCTAACTTTCAGTCTTCGTTTCATTGAATTCCATCAACACTATGGTGAGTTATGATTTTCTCCATATTAACATTATTCCTCCTCTATTTCAATCACGACCCTTCGTCTACCTGGTCATAAATGCGAGTGGGTGCGCTTTCCTGTTGGGATTTAGATTTAGATGTCTTCAGATGAAATCAATAGGGTTTCCACATATAACGTTTGGTTATGGTTTCATCGAATTTCAGTATCCCTATCCCGAGTTATGATTTTTGCAAGTTTACCATTTATTCTACCTTATTCAAATTATGCCCTTTTGGTAGCCTGAGGTAATACATGCACAACTCTATTATCCAGTCCTTATTTGGTCTCGACCCCATCAAAGAAGTTATGGTTAACATCCTACTCGAAATTTGGCCTTGGTTTCAGGTCATTTCATTAACCACAGGCGAAGTTATAAATTTCCCATTAATTACCTTTGAATTTCCCCAACAGTCACACCCCTTCATGACAGCTGTCAGCCCAAAGGGTTCTGGGCCCAAGTTCTGGTGCGAATTGGGCTTCCTCCACAACAAAGGAGTTTGGGCTAAGGGCCCAAGTTTTCTAACAAGCCTAGTTTCATCCTTTTCTGATCTTCCTATGTTAAGTTACGGGTTTTCTAAGGATTCTTAATTAATCAGTCTAGATTCTCGGCCCGTTGAGTCTTACGGGTCTGAATTATACCCGATTGGATAGTGCTCATTTAGCGGTCATAACATCCTCTCCCCCTTAAAATAATTTTTTCCTCGAAATTAAATTTAAAGAAAGAAGAAAAACTTCTCTTTAAGGAAAAATTGCTCACCGAATAGTTGGGGGTATTCCTGGCGCATCTTGTCCTATGGCTACCAAGTCGCTTCCTCGGAATTAGAATTCCTCCATAAGACTTTCACCAGCCGGATAGTTTTATTCCTCAATACCTGTTCCTTCCGATCGATGATCTCGATGGGCTGCTCTACATAAGACAGATCTGCTCGAACTTCCAGGGGCTCGTATTCTATCACATGCAAGGCATCTCGGACATATCCCTTAAGCATAGAGACGTGGAAGACCGGATGCACATGTGCCAGAGGGGGCAGAAGTGCAAGTCGATAAGCCACCTCGTCGACCCTTTGCAGAATCTCAAAAGGCCCGATATACCTGGGACTGAGCTTGCCCTTCTTCTCAAATCGCATGACTCCCTTGGTAGGAGACACCTTTAGGAATACATGGTCTCCTTCCGCAAATGCCAACTCTCTCTGCCGCTAGTCGGCATAACTTTTCTGTCAGCTCTAGGCCGTGAGGAGTCGTTGTCGGATCATGGATATCTTGTCTGAGCAGTCTTGCACCAATTGTGGCCCGAATATCTGCTTCTCGCCAGCTTCATTCCAGCACACCGGTGACCTACATGGCCGCCCATAAAGTGCCTCATAAGGTGCCATCCCGATGGCAGAGTGGTAATTATTGTTGTATGCAAACTCTATCAGGGGTAAGTGATCGTCCCAGTTTCCCACTCTCGATGCAAACTCAGTGCCATCAACTTTCGGCTGAGAGCATCTGCCACCACATTCGACGTGCCTGGATGGTATTATAAGGCGAAGTCATAGTCCTTCATTAGCTCGACCCATCTCCTTTGCCTCAAATTGAGTTCCTTCTAGATGAATATGTACTTGAGACTCTGATGGTTGGTGAAGACCTCAAACCGAACCCCATATAAATAGTGCCTCCAGATACGCAAGGCGTGGACCACTGCTGCCATTTCCAGGTCATGGGTGGAGTAGTTCCTTTCATGGTCCTTCAGCTGTCTTGCGGCATAGGTGATCACCCGGCCATTTTGCATCAGTACGCAACTGAGGCCGATTCTAGAGGCATCTATGTAAACAGTGAAGCCGTCGCCCCCCCGAGGGAGTGCCAACACCGGGGCCGTAGTCAATTTTTTCTTGAGCATCTGAAAGCTATCTTCACACTCCCTTGACCAGATAAACTTTGCTCCTTTCTTGGTCAGCTTAGTCATTGGGGCTGCAATAGTGGAGAAACCTTCGATGAACTGGTGATCATACCTAGCCAGTCCAAGGAAGCTCCTAATCTCCATGACTGTCTTCGGTTCTTCCCATTTTGTCACTGCTTCCACCTTGCTAGGGTCCACCGATATGCCATTCTCAGATATAACATGCCCGAGAAATATGACCCGATCTGGCCAGAATTCACATTTTCTAAACTTGGCAAAGAATTTTTTCTCCATGAGGGTCTACAGTACCACTCTCAAGTGCTGCCGATGCTCCTCTTGACTGGTAGAATATATCAGGATGTCATCTATAAAGACCATGACAAACTAATCTAGATAGGGGCGGAAAATCTGATTCATCTATTCCATGAATACAGTCGGTGCATTAGTCAACCCGAATGGTACTACTAAGAACTCGTAGTGACCATACCGAGTCCTAAAGGTTGACTTTGGCACATCCTCGGGCTTGATTCTGATTTGGTGATAACCTGTCCTCAGATCAATCTTGGAGAAGACTTTGGATGATGGTAATTGGTCAAACAACTCCTCAATCCTCGACAGAGGGTACTTGTTATTTATGGTGACTTGTTTGAGCTTGTGGTAATCAATGCACAGCCGCATGGTCCCATCCTTATTCCGCACGAACAAGACTGGTGCTCCCCATGGGGACACGATGGGCCGGATGAAGCCTTTGTCTAGCAATTCTTGCAATTGCTTTTTGAGTTCAGCAAGTTCTGCCGAAGCTATTCGGTATGGTGGAACAGAGATGGGTGCGGTGCCTGGTACTAGCTCAATAGATAACTCTGTCTCTCGAGCTGGTGGTAGTCCCGGTAGATCCTCGGGAAACACATCAGGAAATTCTTGGACTATGTCCAAGTCCTCCAAAATCTTGACGGAGCCTTCTTCAAGCACCACACTGGCTAAGAAATAGTCGCATCCTCTATTGATCAGCTTGGTGGCCCGGATGGCTGATACCATCATTCTTCAAGACTTGCCTTTAGGGCATTGAAAGAAGAATGTCTCCTTCCCCGGTTTCTACAAAATCACTCTCTTCCGATGGCAGTCCAAGAGAGCGCAGTGTTTGTCTAACCAGTCCATCCCCAGAATGAGGTCAAAGTCATTCATATCTAGGATGTATGCCTCCCCCAGCAATATCCTCCCATTGATGTTGACTTCTATAGTGGGGATCACAAACTTGGTGTGGACTTGTTTCCCGGTTGGTGTGCTAACTATCATTTCACCAAAGAATGTGGCTTGGGGTCGGTTCTTTAGTTGGTTGGCAAAACTAGTGGATATGAATGTGTGTGTAGCCCCCGGGTCAAACAAGACTTTTTCATAAAGATTATCCACAAGGAGCGTACCTTCAGCCATGACCAGGGTATTGTCTGCCTCTTCTTGCATTAGTGCATAGACTCGCCCTTTGTATTGAATCTTCTCTTGTGGAGAAAATGGCTTTTGCTCAGCCTTCTTGGGGCAGTTCTTCGCAAAGTGTCTGCCCTTGCCGCATTCATAACATTTGCCTTCAGTCCTCCAACATTCCCATCCCCGATGGTTGCGTCTGCACTGGATGCAATATGGAATACCCGGTCCGCCCCTTAGAATCGATTCTTGGCACGCCACCTTTTCCTTGTCTCGCCTCCCTATGGCCTGCATAGGCCTTTTGCCCGATGACTTCTGCTCCTCGGTGAACCTATAGTGGACATTTGTTAGAATTTAACCTTAAATGTCTACTAGATTTTCATGGCTTCAGCCATTACCTTGTATTTTCTTGCTCGGCTAGATGAGGAAGCCTCAACGCCGTTGGGTAGCACCTCGGGTCTTGGGTTGCGACATAACGTCGGACATTGCTACGCAGTCCATTGATAAATTTATTCACCTTCCGACACGCAGCATCGAATATGTGTGGAGCATATTGGCCCAAAACTGAAAACTTGGCCTCATAGTCGGCCACCGACATGCTCCCTTGCTCAAGGCTTAGAAATTCTTGCTCCTTCGCATCTCGCACGTGCTCGGGAAAATACTTCTCTCGGAAGACAACCAAGAAATCCTCCCATAGTATGTCACCATCGTGGTGGTCCGCATCTTTACCTTCCACCACAAGTCGGCCTGGTCTTGCAGAACATAAGCCGCCAGGTTCACCTTCTCCTCTTCAGGACACCGCATTACGCGGAACTTCTTTTCCATTTTGCTGAGCCACAACTCAGCCACCTCTGGATAGCTCTCCCCCTTAAAGATAGGAGGCGCTAGCCTTAGGAACCGATCAAGTGCCGGCAAGTAGTGACGTGGTGTAGCTACGGGCTACTGCAGCATTTGTTGCTGCATGGCCTGCATCAACCCTTGGAAGCTCTGCATGAACCCTTCCAGGTTGACTCCTGCATTGGGCACCTGCCCATCGCCAACTGTAGGGGCATGGACAGCCCCATCATGTGCCCCATTTGGGTCATCTACTCCCGATCCCCTCTCATCCTCCTGGGGAAGATCTCTTTGCCTTCTTGGCGGCATGGTTCTGAAAAAAGAACATACAATAGTTTAGGTGAGAGGGTTTAAATGGTTCCAGGCATACTCTACCCTTTCCCCACTCTAACCTATCAGTTCCTCCACTATGGAGCATCCGAAATGGTTGTAACCATGGTTTATCTCTTGCGCTCTGATACCACGTTGTAACACCCCGGGATCCGATCCCTAAATTTTTGGGGATATATATATATTTCTTTTTATTGGACCCCGAAGCAATCACTTCGTACGTATCACGGAAGCACAATATTATGTAACATACATACATTCACATGACAGAGAAACCACAGGTTACAAGAAAGGTAGATAAGCACCTCAACCATTCATAATATCCAAAAAGTACAGGTTCATGTTCCAGATTACATAAGAGCCCACATGGAATTTTCACCTCACACCCTACATATAGCAAAATATTTGTCCGCAGCATACCCAGACAGATGGTGCTAACTCTATTCCTCAGCTGCGGCCTCCACCTCAACCTCCTGCTCTATGTCTCCTGAAAACGTGTGTCACAAAGGGTGAGTGTGACGCTCAGTAGACAGCCTAAACAAATCGGATCATCTTTGCATCTATATAATCATTTATATGCATTTTCCTGATGTTAACAGTAGCATAGTTCATTTTATATCATCTACATAGAATAACTCAACAAGGAAAATACAGATTCTTTAACTAGTATAAACACCCATGCATGCAACGAGACCTCAGTACAAGAATAATTTCCTCTTATCACATTTTATGAGAGTTCATATTATCACCATTCACGGAACTGGACAGCTGTCGCAAACACAGGAGGCCCCCACACACAATGAACGAAAGAGTACTGTGCAGACCCGAGAGCGAACTCCCACCTAGATTCTTGTGACCCAATGGCGTTACTTATCACCGTCCCACAAAGGCCGCCCCACAATGGGACTGAAGACTGAATCAATAGGATTTTAAATTAGGGCATTACGCACCGCCGTCCCGAGGGATCTTTTACTTCCGTGGTGTTGCGCATCGCCGTCCCGCAGAAGGGACCGAAGTCCAACCTCACATAATGCTGCTGTTTTCCCATCATGGCATACATATTCTTACTTGACATTACTAGCATGATGCTCATCAGACATATTTTCATGATTTTAAGGGGCTAAACATACTCATAGTCATGCTTCTAATGTGTTACTCATGCTCATAGATATGCTGTTAAAAGATTAAGATGGCTAAACATACCCGTAGTCATGTTCAGATTACTATATGAAAGGAACAGGTTTATCCTTCTAGGCTACATATGCACAGAAAATGATTTATATATGAAAGTACAGAATTTCTATGGGCATGACATTTTTACTGTGGGTTACTAACTTAGCCTTCTGCCATTTTCTAATTTTTCATATTTTTATGAATTAATATGCCCCCTCAAAATTCTCCTTTTCTCAATTTCTGGAAATTGGGTCTGTGCCGCATGTGCACAGACCTCACTGGAACATGCACAGACCTCACTGGAACATGCACAGACCCTGCTTGTGGCCAAGGCCAGACATGCACTGACCTCACTGGAACATGCACCGACCTCACTGGAATATGCACAGACCTCACTTATGATTTGAACTAAACCTGCACCGACCTCACTAGAACATGCACAGACCTCACTAAAACATGCACAGACCTCACTTATGATTTGAACTAAACCTGCACCGAACTCACTAGAACATGCACAGACCTCACTGAAACATGCACAGATCTCAGTTATGTTTTGAACTAAACCTGCACCGACCTCACTAGAACATGCACAGACCTCACTGAAACATGCATAGACCTCACTTATGATTTGAACTAAACCTGCATCGACCTTAGACATGCACAGACCTTACAAAACATGCACATACCTTACTATAACTAAAACATGCACATACCTTAAACATGCACAGACCTTATAAAACATGCACAGACCTTAAACATGCACAGACCTTACTATAACTAAAACATGCACAGACCTTACTATAAAACATGTATAGACCTGAAACATGCACAGACCTTACAAAACATGCATAGACCTTACTATAACTAAAACATGCACAGACCTTATAAAACATGCATAGAGCTGAAACATGCACAGACCTTACTATAAAACATGCACATACCTGAAACATGCACAGACCTTACTATAATTGAAACATGCACTGACCTTGAACATGCACAGACCTTACAAAACATGCACAGACCTTACTATAAAACATGCACAGACCTCTCTATGCTTGACCTTACTATAAAACATGCACAGACCTCTCTATGCTTGACCTTACTATGGATATTAGGAACTATGCACAGACCCTGCTGTGACCCATATGAAACATGTATAGACCTTGTCCCAAGGGTTGACCCTCCTAGGGACTGTACTATTCCTTAGAGACTCAGAGGTAACTCATGGACGCCCGAAACCTGATGAAACCAAAAACCAAGAATGATCATGGTGGTGGTCCCCACATGCCCTGAATCCCTCTTTAAAATGTATATAATATATTTAAAAATCGTTCTAATGCAATATTGACCCCTAAAGTTTGAGGTTAGGTGCCTACCTTTGAGATGGTAAACCGACGATCCGGGGATGAAATTCACACCCCAGATCCTCCTAAAGCTTTTTCTTCCGATCCGAGGATGAGTTCCACACCCCAGACCCACCAAGACTTCACTGCATGTTCACCCTTTACGAAATGCCAAGGTTCCTCACTCCTCTTCCTTACCCGAGAGAAACCGTAGATGGTGGGTGTTGAGGATAGGTGTTGCTAAAGGATGATCACCCTTGGAACCCACTTATTTATATAGGTTTAAAGCCTCCCAAGGCCTGTCCCACGTCCAACAAGGTTCAGCCCAGCCCCCAGGTCGCTGGCTTAAAGAGTGGTTAATGCTAAGCATCCCTTCGGGTTTGAACAGGTGTGACCCTTCGTCTACCCGGTCAAAGATGCAAATGGGCGCGTTTATTTGTTATGCTTTAGGTTGGGATGTCTTCATATGAAATGAAGAGGGCTTCCAGATCTAACTTTCAGTCTTAGTTTCATCGAATTACATCAACTCTACCGTGAGTTATGATTTTCTCAATATTAACGTTATTCCTCCTCTATTTTAGTCATGACCCTTCGTCTACCTGGTGATAAATGCGAGTAGGCGTGCTTTCCTGTTGGGATTTGGATTTAGATGTCTTCAAGTGAAATCAAGAGGGCTTCCATATCTAACATTTGGTTGTGGTTTCATTGAATTGAAGTGTCCCTATCCCGAGTTATGATTTTTGCAATTTTACCATTTATTCTACCGTATTCAAATTGTGACCTTTCGGTAGCCCGAGGTAATCCTGGTGCAACTCTATTATCCAATCCCTATTGGGCCTCGACCCCATCATAAAAGTTGTGGCTAACATCCTACTTGAAATTTTGGCATTAGTTTCATGTCATTTCATTAACCACATGCGAAGTTATAAATTTCCCATTAATTACCTTTGAATTTCCCCAACAGTCACACCCCTTCGTGACAACTGTCAGCCCAAAGGGTTCTGGGCCCTAGTTCTGGTGCGAATTGGGCTTCCTCCCCAACAAAGGAGTTTGGGCTAAGGGCCCAAGTTTTCTAATGAACCTGGTTTCATCCTTTTCTAATCTTCATATGTTAAGTTACGGGTTTTCTAAGGATTCTTAATTAATCAGTCTAGATTCTCGGCCCGTTGAGTCTTACGGGTCTGAATTATACCCGATTGGCTAGTGCTCATTTAGCGGTGTTATACGCACAAGCGATCATAACACCACATGCTATAAAGATCCCGCAAGGAGGATGCAACCCCCCTGAAACTCCTCACCTTACAGGGATCATTCACTCAACGAGCCATTATTTAAACTGGAAGAACCCTACTGTGGAGAGGTAAGCCAAAAACCCTGAGCAGGAACCACTTCACCTTTTGGTTGAGAGGGATCTCACGCTCCCATCTTCCTCCCAACTCCTCCCTTTGCACCAGTGCTCTACTACAGTTGCTGACTTAAGCATCGGAGAGTATTCCCGGGGGATCCAACCCTAGGCACCTCTGACATGTTTCCCTTCTTGTAGTTCATACTTCAAGGATACCTGGTCATCTTCTCCCCGCTCAGGAGTAGCGTGAGATCGCACCTCTTCATAAATATATATATATATATTTGAAAATTCGGGAGAGAAAGATGGTCTATCGCGTGGCCGTTTCTTCATCAAGCGGTCACTGGTGCGACCGTTTTTAAACCTGAGATCCGCCGACGGCAAACCCCGACAGACCTTGATTAAAACGACGATTTCGAGTAATATACTAAACAAAATTTAGGCAAAATGGTACTGTTGGAAAGAGCATTTAACGGCAAATAAGATAGCATGCTTGATTTGAGTTTAGGCTAAGTTAAACTAATATAAAATAAACTTAAAGTGAAGGCAACCTTTTGGGTATACCTCCAAGTAAACTAAGAAATTCGATCGACATGGTATACTAAAATTAGGCAAACTAGTATCAAATGAAAGAGGACAGAAAGATAAACACGATGTCATATTTTATTATGGGTTCAGCCTGAGAGAAACCTACCTTTAATCGCAAGAAAGGAAGTCGACCTCGCCGGAACCCTAAACGAAACCTTCGCCTAGACTCAACGTTCCCACCCTCGATCGCGCACGCCTTCAGTCGTCTCAGCAAATGAGGGTTCTTGGTAGCGTTAGGCTTCATTTTATAGAGCTAGGGTCTAATCTAAGATCGAGATAGGGATCGAAGAGAGTCGTGAATTTGAACACGCGATATTCGCGCTTGACCGGGTCACACAGCCTCATCCACGAAATTGAGCCGCCATGATTAGGGTTTTCACGAGATTCTTGAGGGGAAATGGGATCCTATCATGGGACTTCGATTTGGGATAGAAACGAGCGCATTTGGGTTCGATTTGGGTTTGAATTGGATCAATTAAGTTTGATCTACCAAAAACTCCATGTTAGCCTAAAACCCATGATTGAAGCTTGAATAAATTTTCTTTTTGGGTTGGCCCAGTTATCAATATCGTTAAGCATTTCATCTTTTATAAGAATATAATTTTTATGTATTTTTATAAATTAGTCAAAATTTGACCTAAGGGATAATTTAATTAATTTTAACTTAAAGAAAACAGGGTTGCTACAGCAACATAGGCCCTTTGAAATGGGGTAACAGTAGCGGGAAGCATATACGTTGTGGTATACCCCAGCTTTCATCAGAATTGGACCGTAATTCTGGAGCACGTAATTTGTAAACTCGACAGCTCCGTCCCGAAAACCGTAAGAGTTGGTGGCTTTAAAATCAGCAAACCACCCAACTGTGATCTGGTGCTTGAATCATATCACCAAACAATCCAATAAGAATGGTTCTTCTCGGAACCCCCATTTCAATGGGGCCAAGAACGGGTCGAATGAGGGTGTCTCCCGGTGCGCATTACCGGCCGACAAATCCCACCTGGCAGGGGTAAATTCAGGGGATCATGTCAACAGGCCCTCCGATGGAGTCAACTCCAATGCTCCAGTAACAACGTCCCACTTTCGGGACTCTCCAGGAAGGTATATGGGCTCACCCCTCACTATCGAATTCACCATGCTGTCCCTACCAAGAAGAATGCTCTGTTCAGCCACTCGAACTACATGAATGTCTCTCTTGCTTAGAAGATGGAAGGCACGAAGAAAAGACATAAGATGCTTATCCTTCGAAAAATCAACTCTGTAGCCCCGACTGTGGTCAAACTTGAAACGATCATTGTTTGAAAGAGTTAGCCACCCGGCATCCATTGTGTCAGTCTCGGAAACAGAAGAATCATCCACCGCCGCAAGGCGATCTCGCCCTTTGTCAAGTTCATTAACATTCTACCAAGTGACGACTGGATGCACTCTAGAGGAAGTACCGATCTGTTGAACAGATGCAGAGGGAGCTGTCGAAGCCATTATTATATGATGGGGACATCACCAGCCGTCCATGTACCCATGGCCCATCACAATCGTGCCGGACGTATTCGGCTTGGTCTAGCTATCTATTTCTTGAGTCATATGATGTATTTTCCATTTTTATTTGAGTCATATCATTGTATTTTTCCTTTTATTTGAGTCATGTTCCTATGTACATAAGATATTTCCCTATGTTTGAGTCAGTTGTTCATGGTTTGCTTTCTAGGATATCAGTGATCATTTAGTGTAATGACATGGGCAGTTTGGTCTTGTAAAAGGTTGAGCTCTTATAAATAGGACCCAACCCCCCTTAAGAAAGCTAATGAATATTTGCTGCATTTTTAGAAATTCAATGTTGAGTGTTCATTTGGTGAGAAGCCAAGTGTGAGGGTGAGAAGCCCTAGGGTAAGAAGCCCATACCCCAACCCCCCCTCTCTCTCCTATGTCATTTTCTCTCTCCTCTACTTTCCCTCTTTAAAACTGTTAGGATGACAATGGTGCAATAAGGATTCAGAGGGGAGATGAATGAATCCCCTTCTAAAAACTTGATCAGTTTAAATCTTAAATTGAAGACTTTAAACTTATGTGGAATCAAAATCCGTCAAGCTCTGCTGAATATCAGAACCAATAATGCACTAGATCAAATAGATGAACTGCAAAATGCAGACTCCCAAGTAAGTCTATGATGTTGATGAAACTCAATCAAACATGCGTGTACACAAAATCCTTTCAGACAGAACTGTAGATAGAAGTGAGCCTAGCATACATTTAACGGTTGACAATTCAGCAAGCAAACCACAGTGCACAAAAACTTTTTAGGTGGTTCAGTCCTTAGGACCTACATCCACCCCACACTCCAACCAGAGTATGGATTCCGCTGCCAGACAGCTTGAATGGCTGGGCCTCACAGCTTGCCAACAACAGTTGAGCCTCACAGCTTGCTTGACCGCTGCCTAATAGTTTGATCCGCTGGGCCTTACAGCTTAGCCACCACTGCCTAACAGCTTGCACCGCTGGGCCTTACAGCTTAACCACTGCTGATACACATCTTACAAGAAGCATGAAAAATGAAAATGGAAAACCAAAAGATTCAGCATCGGAAAGCTGACAGTGAAAATAAATCGAAATGCTCACGCAGGAGCGCTGTGCCTTGGATCTGATTCAAAGGACACAGTGGAACAAATCTTCAGATTTTCTTCTTCTTGTCGGTACTCTACTTTCTTTTCAGAACAGGCTCTCACTCTATTTACTTCTCGTTCACTCTTTTTCCTCTCTTCGAATGGCTTCTCATATCCCCCTTTCTCTTGTACGCTCTGCTCAATCTACCTTCTCTATTTCTCTATACTTTTCTCTTTTCTTTTCTCTCTCCGTCTGTATATCTATATCTATGTGTCTTGATTTTTCAGGCGAAAACCCTTTATTTATATACGGGAGATGGAGGGCGCGTGGTTGGCACTTTCCCGCTCTTTTTCCAAGCAACTTATCCTTGCTGGCAGTCCACGTGTCAGAAGGTTGTTGGCCATGTGACAAAGTCACAGTCAACGAGGCATCCTCGGATCACGCGCTACTTATTGGGTCACGCACGAACTTAAGATCCTGCGTATCCAATAAAGACCTTTCGTCAAACACCTTGCATTGACCTTTGTTCAAGAGCTACTCAACATAGCACAGACTTATATGAGGCAAAAATGTGCACCGACTAAGGACATGCATAGACTTGAATGCACAGACCTTTTACATGCATTAGACTAAGATATGCACCGACCTTTACATGTGTAAGATGAAACATACACCGACCCTAATATGCAAGATGCAAATAGTGCACTGACATTTGTATGCGTATGATCAAACGTGCACTGACCTTCTATGCATTTCTACAGACCCATGCACCGACTATGTATGCATGAGACAAAACGTGCACCGACCCTTTACATGCGTATAGCAAAAGATGCACCGACTTATATGCTCGATGCAAAAGTTGACTGACCTTTATACAAAATATGCACGGACCTATATTGCACAAGACAAAGGATGCACCGACTTGTTCTGCCTAAAGATGAATATGCACTGACTTTTACATGCACGAGGCAAAAACTGCACCGACCTTATGTACACAAGATCAGAACATGCACTGACCTTGTGTGCATTCACGCAGGATGTGCACCGACTATATTGTGCAGAAAAACAAAGATTGCACCGACCTTATTAGGAGAATACAAGAACGTGCACCAACCTTATTCTTTTATATGCATGCATATGCACTGACCTTGCGTGCACTAGCTAAAAAGTACATCGACCTTAATGCAATATCCTAAACATGCACCGACGTTATGTGATAAATGAGCACATATGCACCGATCTACATACTGACCTTATATGAAGACATGCAACGTATGCACCGACCTATATGAGTGCATAAACATAAACTGCATCGATGTTAATGAGCTCTTTGAATGATCATGTAACAACCTATGTTCTGATACTAAGACACACAACAGATTTGATTAAAGTGTTTATTCATTTCAGTCTTAACATGATTCATAGAATGTCATTATCAAAACCAGGGTTCCAACAATCTCCCCCTTTTGATGATGACAACTATGAGTCATGTATGATTAAAACAGATAATGAATTAAACAACCATTCTTTACACACTCATTCAATTCTAAGCACTCAATCAAGTGTGATCACAAGTTGTTAATAACATTCACAGAATTCATTCACTGACATGCATGGCAAGAGTAACATTCAACACAAATATGCAATATGCAATAATGGCATTTCTGTGTACAGTAAGAAAAGACAAACTGATGTTTGAGTGAGTATCTCATTACAAAAAATTCTCATTCAGAGCATTTTTACATCAGAAACACCAGAAACATGTCAGCATCACAACATCAGCATCTGTCAGCAACTGCCCCACCAGACTATGAACTGTCATACATGACCAAGAAAATTCTCCCCCTTTATCATTATAAAAAAAATAGGAGGATTCTTAGGTGTCGGCAGGACTTGGTTGGCTGGAGGTAGTACCTCTTGAGCTTCCTCTTCCTCTGGGTGGTGTGCTACTAGAACTGCCTCTCAGAGGAATTGCCCGTGGAAAAGGTATTCTGTCTACTTTAGTTCCGAGGGCTGCAAATTTTGCCATCACTTTCTGGTCATTCTGCTTGACTAAGTCATGAAGCTCTTTGACATTAGATGTCATGTCCACACACCAGTTTTGCATCATGCTGCACATATTTTCTAATTGGGATGTCTGCTGGTTGTGAATATCAGCCATAAATGTTGAAGAGCTGGTGGCCTATTCTGTGACAACATTTTTGAAGCTGCTAGCTATCATCTAAACTTGTGCATGAACTATATCCAGTTTCTCATATGTATTGCCAAGCTGTATCATGCTTCCATGTACTTCACTAGATATGGCATTAATTCTCTGAGTCAGAGCCTTCTGTTCTTGTCTGAGCAAAGTCATCTGAAGTTTCACATGTTCTAACTCAATCTTTATATCATAGGAGTGGACAAGAGTCTGAGTGAGTTTTACAAAAGATGTATTCTGAGTATCTTGCAGTTTGCCCAAAATTTCTCCTGCCTTCTGACACACTGTCAGTAAAGAGTCCAAAACACCATGCAATTTCAAGTCAGACTTGTGCTTGTCATATGTAAACTTTATCCACTGACTGTCTATAGTTTGTTCCACATGTAGCATTCTGGCATCAAGTCTCTGAATGGCTGAATGCATGTGCATGAACTGTGCATTCATTGTCCTTCCTTGACTCATGATAAGGTTTACCAATGTGGTAAACATTTCTGTAATATGTGATCCTGAGTCATGTCCACCTGAACTGGAGGGGTGAAATTCTAGGGGGATAAATAGTTCTTCAAGAGACAAGGGAGGCTGAATTCCAAAAGTAGTAATTGGCCCATGATGAGGTCCATAGACAGGAGCAGGACCTAGAAATTATTCTTGTGGAACTACTACCTCAGCTTCTTGGACATCCTGAGGTTGCTCTTCCTGGACCTCTTCTATTCTTTGCTCTTCCTGAAGATTTCCCTCTCTTTGCTATACAATTCTCTGTTCAGGCTGATCAGCTTCTACTTATTGCTGAGACTGCTGTCCAAAGTGATCAAACAGCTCATCAATGTGCTGATCTAATTGCTGCATAATTTGTTCATTAGTCAAGTTCAGCTCATGAACTTCTTGTTCCAGCTGTAGATCTCTGAGTTGTTGCACTGCAAGAGCTTCAATTTTGTCTTCCTCCATTACCTCAAAAAAGTCTGCTTGTTGTTCAACAATTATCTGTTCACTTTCAACTGTCACAGGGTGAATTTCTTCTTGAGGGACTTGGAAGGGTTGTTCTGAAATAACATCTTGTACACCTATTGGCTGCTGTTCTGACTGTGGTTCAACTTGAATCTGACCCTTTTTGCCTGAAGGAATATCCTTTTCTGATTGTTCCTTTACTTGACTGGCAGAAGGAGGTTTCAACTTCATGAATTTTTTGATGAAATCCATATTGTAGACATTTACTTTGGGGATCTCCTTTGAAATCTCATTCTCTAAAGAAATGTCAACTTTCTTGAACACAACAGTCAAGTGGGCTGCATAGGGTAAATTTCTTCTAGACTCCTTACATGTACCCATAATCTGAATAATTATCTCTGGAAAACATATCCTGATCCTCTTTAGCAAACAGAAGAGAATGAATCTTTGAGACTCAGTTAGTCTCTCTCTTTCTCCAACTTGAGGGGTTATCATTGTGGTAAGAATGTGGTGTAATAACCTCTTAAGAGGAGAAAACTTGTTTGCATTGAACTGAGCCAATTTTGTTTGCTTCTTGTCTTTGGGATTACTAGGCACATCTGTGATAAGGGAGTATGCATCATGAAGATTTTACATAAACTCTCCTTCGACTTCTCCATCTTCTGAAATTCTAAAGACTTTATGAAGGAAGTGCCTAGATATTTCAATCTTAGTTCCCTTAACAAGAGTCAAAATTTTTGACTGTTCCGGATCATATTTCAGATTATTGAAGAACGCTACAACTAGTCTAGAGTAATAAACTCTATGTTTACCCAGAAATTTCTTCCATTTTTGAAATTTAAACAGCTCAACCAATTCAGGATATTTTGAAATCATTTCTTGGTCATGAAAATCCACATACCGTGGAAACATAATCTTACCCGCTTCCAAAATTATCTCAGCTTGCATTGAAGACCTAGCGGGAATACCTTCTTCTTCAGATTCTTCGTGAGTGATTTCTGCAGCGAGTATCCGTTGAAGCTTGGAGGACGTCCCCTCTACCTTTTCTTTTCCTTTTCCTTTCTCTTCTTGTGGGACCTCTGTACCTCTTGCTGACACAGTTTCCTCTGGCTGCGACTCCTCCATTGCCTTCCTCTTCCCTTTGCTCTCGGTGGCCGGAGACGACATGGTAGAAGCGATGAAGAGTGGAAGATGAATCGTAGAAGAACGAATAGAAGAAATGTGGAAAAGGGAAACTGGAGAGACATGCTTACGGTCTGGGCACAAGAGAAGGAATCGTGAATGCGGGAAGAAGTTTCGGCTTGAATAAAGAGGGTATGATAGACAATGTAGTAGGGTTGAGTATTTTATATGAGATACTGCCAACTTTACCAATTTCAATCGTCAATACCCATAATACCTTTTACCTTTAAATAAAATGCCTTTCTACACCTCTATGTGATTTCTAGCATATGGGATTATATCTTATAATATGAATCTTCACAAATTATTCCTATGAAGCAAAATCAATGGAAATAAAATAGTTTTATCAAGGACACTGCCCAATCAGAGAAATCATTAATCTTACTAGTCATTTTTATTAGCCAAAACTGATTGAAAAATTTATTTTATATTGAACTTAAGACAGTTTTGGTTTACTGAAAAGAGCTCAGAGTCCACCATATTTTTCATTGATCTTTTATAATTTTTGATTGAGCATTCCAGTATTACCACACCTTTTTACTCAAGGAGACATGTTGATAAAACACCAAAATCCTTGGTTACTCAGTGCAGTTTACCTTTATGCTTCATATTTTGAACAGAGATAGTATTTATTATCATGACTTGACCTCTGAATTTCTTTGAAACAGATGGTCAGTTTCTCAAATGATATGTCATTGCTCTGCCACTTTCATTTTTCATTTAATGGCGTATTCCCTGGTCTTTTAATAGAATTTTCTTAAAACTTGACTTAAGGACCACATAAACACCAGATTTTCTATCAGATTGACTTATTACTAATGACTTTCAGATTTTTAGACAACCTTCTGAGTAGTTCCAATGTAGACTATTTTAAGACTATTGAAGATTCATTCAAGGGTAATTGTGAGTATTTTAAGATAAGATTTAATCTTCATAAACAGAAGATCACACCTCAGTAAGATCGGTAATTTTGTTCTTAGTTCAGAGTGATCTTAGTAGTTAACTGTTAAAGATTAGCAAAGGTGACAAATTTTAGATTTTACTCCCCCTGAATAACACAGTCTATGAACTTATTATGACGAACAGATGAGAACATGGATGTAGATAGATCAAGGAGAAGATGAGCAAGGAGATATGAATGAAGGCCACACAAGAGCAAGGTTAAGACTTAGGGCCAAATAACAAACATCCAAAGACTTACCCTTAAAGGTCTAGCAACAGACTAACAACCTTCTATATAATCCAGAAGCTTTCAGCATTCAGCTTGTAGAAAAATCAGTGCTTCCAAAATAGCATTTCCCAAACAACTGACCTTTTATCTTAGACTTGACTTAAACTGATTCCAAAATCAATATCTTAGCAGCAGCACTTTACTACTCATAAGGCACATATAGACCACTATCCAAGCAGCAATTCAGTAATAACCAACAGCTCAAATACAGACAGTCCATCCCCAAAGCATTATACATTCATTCTCAATTCAGCTCAGTTCCCCTTCAAAATGTGCAGAGATTTCAACCAAACATCAATTACCTTTCTTAAAGTACACAGAGATGCAGCAACTAAATGCACATTACATATTTATGCTACATGCAATGTTTTGGACTCTTGGTACTTGTCGGAGGTCTAGCCTCTACACATGGCGTGGGTTTCCAGACGAAGGAATCTACCCTTCTCCCAACTTCCATTTGATATACCAAGGAGTCATGCAGACCCATGTATCTACTCATAAACATGAACAACTAATTACGGCATGCAAAATTCTTATGTGAGTTATGCATGTGGCAGATGATTAGGAATCAATCATTTCAATACAACATCAATCACAAGCATCAATTGATGAAATATCATTCAACAATTATAGAACTATCATTCTGACCAATCATTCAAAAACTCAGATAAGAATTACTCATGCCATAAAATAAGCAAAATAAGGAAGGGTATGAGTCGGGTTTAACTGACCTTTATGTGCCTTGAGTATTTATTCAACCCCTTTTATTTTGTCTATCAAGGCACACCTGCAAGATAGAATTACCTTGCATATCTAGGAACCTAAGAGCTCTTGGGTCCTGTCAGATGAGTAACACCTCTGGCAGGTGTACTCCAAGCACTCAAATAATCAAATTTCATGATTGAACAATTGTTCATTACATGCCCCATGTTCCCACAATAAAGACATGACATAAATGAATTCATGTTCTTCTTAAATGCATTAATGGAGTGATTTTGTGGGATGGCATTAGCTCTGCCATTTCTGTCATGGAACATGAAATTTCCTCTCATATATCAACAGTTCAGAACTGTATGGCCTATTCTTTTACAATTGTTACAATGAGGCCTTTTATTTGAAGTCAGATTTGGCCTTCTTTGTTTATTAAAGCTTCTCTGGGTTTTTAATCCAACATTGTTGAGATACCAGCAATCATGCATCCTATGCCCAATTCTACTACAATGAAAACATTAAATTTTCTTTTTCTACAAAGTATGATTGTTACCCTTTTTACTTTCATTCAATTTCTTGGATGCATTCATGTCATCAGCTATCATTACATGGCAATCATTCATAACATGACCTGCCCTACCACAATAATGACATGAAGATTTCTTTTTGTATGCATGTGTGTGAGTGGGGAGTTTTTTGGCAACATGCATTGATGAATCAGATTTCTTAACAGTGGTAGAGTTTTCAACATGTACAGATTTCACAACATTAGCAAAAACATTCTGGTTATTATTCTGATTCACACTCTTTCTATGTTTTCCAATCTTTTTCAGATGTTTAGATGGGTTATCAATTTTTTTAGAAGAAAATTGAAAAACATTTGAGGTAGAACCAGAGACAAGAGAAGTTTGAGTTTTGTTTCCAAAGTTCTTTTTATTCTCAAGGTTATAGCCCAACCCTTCTCTCTTAAAGTTCACAGTTGTTCCAAGAATTTTATCCAAGTTATCTTTTCCCTTAACAAATTTAGACAAAGAATTTCTTAGTTCTTGGATTTCAGAATTCAAAGAAGCAACATTCAACTCATATCCAGCAATTTCAGTTTCACATGAAATAATTTGCTGATGCAGAGCATCATTCAAACTCTTTAAAGTATCAATTTCATGTTTAAGCTTTTGTTCCTTATTAACCTCTTCCTCTTTCAACACACATTTCCCTTTTTCGATAGTCAACCATTTTTCTGACAAAATAGTATTTAAAATCATGAGCTTTTTATTTTGTTCTTTCAGATTGCTAATTTCTTTCACCAATTTATTCCCATATTCATCAAATTCCTTTTTCTTTTCAAGCATTAATTCATTTTCCTCTTTTAAAGACTTGATCAAACTTTTCTGTATATCATCATCAGAATTAAGATCATCAATTAATTCTTTCAAGAAAATGCATTCATTACATGTTTTTTTAGCTTTCAATTCTTCATTTTCAGCATGATTGGATTCAGCATGGTTAACATGTTTCAGTTTCTTTTTCAATGATTTGTTTTCTTTTCTTTTTTTCTCATACATCATAAACAAATCAGTGTAAACTTCCTCCCATTGATCTACTGTGTAATCTTTGAAAGGAGAGCTTACCTCTTCATCAGTAGTTTCAGCACCTGCCACAAAGCATTTGTGGTCTTTCTTCTGTTTCCAGTCTAGATTAATCTTCTCCAAGATTTCCTTAGCAGTCCTGCACACATTCACACTTGGAAACAAGTTAATGTCTATTGCCCTTTTTACCATCTCTAGGGCTTTCAAATTTTCCACATTCTTAAGTCTTTCAACAATAGTCCATGTGGATGGATCCTGTGGAACATTGTATGGACTGTGTGCAATCAAAACCCATAAGTTCGAATCTACAGAGATTACATAATCTCTGAACTTTCCTAGCCAACTATAAAAGCTAGAACCATCAAATCTCGGTGGTTCGCCCATGAAAACAGATTTAAAACCAAAGACAAGAGCAAAGGATGCACCAAATATGCAGGATTGAATCTGTAGATCGTTGGATCTAAGGACATAGAAACCCGCTCTGATACCAATTGTTAGGATGACAATGGTGCAACAAGGATTCAGAGGGGGGGTGAATGAATCTCCTTCTAAAAACTTGATCAGTTTAAATCTTAAACTGAAGACTTTAAACTTATGCGGAATCAAAATCAGTCAAGCTCTGCTGAATATCAGAACCAAAGATGCACTAGATCAAATAGATGAACTATAAAATGCAGACACCCAAGTAAGTCTATGCTGTTGACGAAACTCAATCAAACATGCGTGTACACAAAATCCTTTCAGACAGAACCGTAGATAAAAGCAAGCCTAGCATACATCTAACGGTTGACGATTCAGCAAGCAAATCACAGTGCACAAAAACTTTTTAGGTGGTTCAGTCGTTAGGACCTACATCCACCCCACACTCTAACCGGAGTATGGATTCCACTGCCAGACAGCTTGAATGGCTGGGCCTCACAGCTTGCCAACAACAGCTAAGCCTCACAGCTTGCTTGACCGCTGCCTAACAGCTTGATCCGCAGGACCTTACAGCTTAGCCACCACTACCTAACAGCTTAAACCGCTGGGCATTACAGCTTAGCCACCGCTGATACACAGCTTACAAGAAGCATGAAAAATCAAAACGGAAAACGAAAGATTCAGCATCGGAAAGCTGACATTGAAAATAAATCAAAATGCTCACCCAGGAGTGCTGTGCCTCGGATCTGATCCAAAGGACACAGTGGACCAAATCTTCAGATCTTCTTCTTCTTGTCTGTACTCTGCTTTCTTTTCAGAACAGGCTCTCACTCTATTTCCTTCTCGTTCACTCTTCTTCCTCTCTTCGAATGGCTTCTCAGATCCCCCTTTCTCTTGTATGCTCTGCTCAATCTGCCTTCTCTATTTCTCTATACTTTTCTCTTTTCTTTTCTCTCTCTGTCTGTATATGTATATCTCTGTGTCTTGATTTTTTAGGCAAAAACCCTTTGTTTATATACAGGAGAGGGAGGGCGCGTGGTTGGCACTTTCCCGCTCTTTTTCCAAGCAACTTATCCTTGCTGGCAATCCACGTGTCAGAAGGTTGCTGGTCATGTGATAGAGTTGCAGTCAACGAGGCATCCTTGGATCACGTGCTACTTATTGGGTCACGCGCAAACTTAAGATCCTGCATATCCAATAAAGACATTTCATCAAACCCCATGCATTGACCTTTGTTCAAGAGCTATTCAACATAGAACATACTTATATGAGGCAAAAATGTGCACCGACTAAAGGCATGCATAGACTTGAATGCATAGACCTTTTACATGCATTAGACTACGATATGCACCGACCCTTACATGCGTAAGATGAAACATGCACCGACCCTAATATGCAAGATGCAAATAGTGCACTGACATTTGTATGCGTATGATAAAACGTGCACTGACCTTCTATGCATTTCTACAGACCCATGTACCGACTATGTATGCCCGAGACAAAACGTGTATGGACCCTTTGCATGCGTATAGCAAAAGATGCACTAACTTATATGCTCGACGCAAAAGTTGCACTGACCTTTATACAAAACATGCACAGACCTATATTGCACAAGGTAGAGGATGCACTGACTTGTTCTGCCTAAAGATGAATATGCACTGACTTTTACATGCACGAGGCAAAAACTGCACCGACCTTATGTACACAAGATCAGAACATGCACTGACCTTGTGTGCATTCACGTAGGATGTGCACCGACTATATTGTGCAGAAAAATAAAAATTGCACCGACCTTATTAGGAGAATACAAGAACGTGCACCAACCTTATTCTTTTATATGCATGCATATGCACTGACCTTGCGTGCACTAGCTAAAAAGTACATCGACCTTAATGCAATATCCTAAACATGCACCGATGTTATGTGCTAAATGAGCACATATGCACCGACCTATATACTGACCTTATATGAAGACATGCAGCATATGCACCGACCTATATGAGTGCATAAACATAAACTGCATCGACGTTAATGAGCTGTTTGAATGATCATGCAACAACCTATGTTCTGATACTATGACATACAACAGATTTGATTGAAGTGTTTATTCATTTCAGTCATAACATGATTCATAGAATGTCATTATCAAAACTAGGGTTCCAACAAAAACCTGTGCCCCCTTCTCTCTCCTCTCCCCTCCACATCACCCTCCACCTCAGCCACCACACTCCACCTCATCTAAAGACCATTCAACTCCCTAGAGAACCATTACTACCCTCATTAACTCGACCCTCTCCCTAGGCACCCTTTCATTCTCCCAAGCCACCCTTCCACCATCCCAAGAGAGAATCCCACTCCCCAAGCCACCCTTTCACTCCCCAACACAACCCTTCCCATCCCCAAGGTCCACATTAACCACCCCCATTAATCCAAATTCAATCCTTGGGAGAGAATCACCCCCCTAGCCCATTGCACCCCCTCCCTCTCCCTCTCCTAATCCAGTTCGCATCTCCCCCTCCCACCACCTACTAGACCCCCTTCCAGACCCCATTCTCCCCCTCCCTCACCTTGGTTCGCCCCCTCCCAAGCCCCCCCACAGCCAAGGGTCGCCCTCACACCCATCCACCCCATTTCCCCTACCATCTACCCCTATTTCCAATCCTTCATCTCTGCTGTCACCTAGATATAGCAGCTGCGGAGTTTCAGCCTGTTGCAGAACCAACCATGGCATCTCCGTGAGGCTTCAGGAGGCATACCATATACCGGTGGAATCATCATCCTGTCCGCATCGCATCTGAGGTGGTCCCATCTTCATCTGCCCTCGAAGCTTCCAGGAGGATCTGTTCTCGCCAGACAGCGTATTCTGTCTCCGGCAGATAGCCGAAGGTGGTTTGTAGAAGCTCTCACGACCAGCTCAGAGGGATTCCTGGCGCAATCTTCAGAGGGGTATGACCTTGGCAAGTCCTCTTCGCATCCCAAGAATAAGGAGGCCGTTTGCCCACCGGAGCGCCCCGTTCCGGTAGTCTTCCCCATCTCGCACTGATTGCACTCGCCAGAATCCGGTTGGACACCTTCTCACTTATTCCTTTCCAGCGCTCTACTCCGACCTCGTCTGGGGATTCCGTTGGTTTCTGGTCGAAGAAGACTCTCCCACGGTCGTGTCGACACCAACTTCGTCATCATCGGAGTACGGAGGTGCTCGGGGCGAGGCTATCTTCAGGCGTCTGCAATTCTGGTACAGCCAGGGCCGCACCAGTCCACCCCGGTTCTCAGAGCTGCCTCGACTTCACCCGGTCCCCGATCGGCCCCCAAATTCTACTGCACATTCCAAAACCAGTCCAGAACATTTTGGCACCAGTCCCGCCCTCAACAGCGACAAGAGAAGCTCGTGGTTGCGTCAACATCGACTCCCTATCCAGCTGATCCAGTTCAGACATAACCAGAGCTGATCAGGAAGCCAGTTTTGCTGCAGCCCCTCTCCATCTCCAGACGGCCCAAGGTTCCTCCCTCTAGCTGCTATCTCATCCCCAGATGATTTGGTGCCGGCCCCGCCATTTACAGCGCCCAGAAGTGTTCGCGGTGACTCTGCATCTGACTTGCTATCCCTGCCGAACCGAATTCGGGACAGATCTGAATTCCGTTTAATCCCCACCCCGCTTGGCTGGCTTAAAGCCCCTCCCTGCATGGAGGTAGTGTTTGAGTGTAACCTACTAATCCCCACCCCTTGTCTACCCCTCCTGCGAGAGGCGTCGTGATGTAATTAACTTATCTCAGGTCAAAGCGATACCGGCGCAACGTGCGGGAGGTGAACCCACGCTTCCCCGCTCGCCCCCGTCTCCGACCGGGGCCGGTTTCTTCAAACAGGCCAGGTAAGCTCTCAACCCTTGCTTCTCCTTGTGTTTGTTTATTCAATATTCATCAATTGCTCTGCTGTTTAAGAGAGAGAGCGCCCGGTCCTGAAGCACCACCGCCTTCAAGTGACCACCGTGGGGGTAAAAGAGTGAACCCCGTGCCTTATGGCACACGGCCTGCCCTTTGATTCAGGCACTTGTACCCAAGGGGAGTTTGACCTAAGCCTTGCTGGCCCTCCACCAGCAAGGGTCCAGCCCCATCCCCTCAACTCGGTATCCCCGAGTCACCCCGGGTTGAGTGTGTGTGCCGTGAGAGCGCCCGCCTATGCAAATTTGATAAACTTGTGATTGTGCTTGCGGTCTAAGGTCCAAGGAGCATTAGCCTCGTGGCTGCTTTTCCCCCAGGCTATTTCACGTCATTATACCTGCAATGAAGATAATGAAATCAAAAGATAGAAGAAATTTCTGAAGAAATTTTGGCAGAGTTTCCCCTTAATCAGGAGTGTGCCAAACGCAAATGGGAACTCATCTACACACTATGGTGAGAGATCCCTAAAAAAAAGGCCATAGGTGATGCACCTAGGCCGAATGGACACGGGGGAATGTTGGTTCTGAGGGCTAGCCTACAAGGAACCTCCCTAGAGCCATAAAGTAAGAAGGGGACAAACCCCTTAAGAACCAAGCGAGCAAGGCTTCCACCGCCTCACCACTTCACTGTCATGTCACCACCGTCGATGAAGATGTCTAAGCCGTTGCCGCTCTCTCCCAGGTTCACACGGCGCAAGAGGACAACTCGCCGCTGCTAACGCCCTCGCCGTCCGTGAAGGTAGAGAAGGATGATGCAGCCGCCTCCACCAAGAAAGGAAGAAAAGGAGACGGAGCTCATCTCGCCGTCGTCGACTTGCTCGTGGCCAGAGAAGGAAGCGGAGCTCGACACGACGGATGAAGGAGGGGCAGTTGGTGAAGGCGAATGGTAAAGATAGGGTTTTAAAAACCCTGCGAGAGAGTTTAAAAGAAAGGAAGGTAAATCGGCGGGTGCCCGCACCGCCTCACCCCCCACCGAATCACCGGTCTAGTGTGGCACCGACTCGTCGCTCCGCTTGGACCAAGCCACCATTGAATCACCTCAACGGGTGGCACCGACTCATCGCAATCCTAGCACACACTCGAAGAGGTCAAAGGGCTAGACGCAAACTCACGGCGGTCAAAGCCCCAACCCCGACACCGATTCAACTCATGGTAGTCGGGTTGGGCGTCGACTCATCCTTGTATAATGAGTCTCCGAACAAAGTGGGTCCCACTTTTAATAGCCATGATAAAACAAGCACATCAGTGGGCCCCGCTCTACTTGTCCCTCACTCACGACACCCGCAGCTGGGGGGCATTTGTTGACGTCTAAAATATTACCATATGGTAATCATTTTGGGAATCGCCAACCCGTCAAGAAGAAGCTAAATGAAATTCAAAGATAGGACCTCTCGGACCACTGAAGTCCCAGGTTACCTGACAAGGGCATCAGGGACTCCACAACTCATCATCTCGAGATAATGGAGGAAATCTACAACAACTCGGCAATGCCATATGGCCCACCGAAATCAACAAACACAACAAACCGGCATCGACTTGGTCGTGCCGATCAAACCCCTTACCTCATCGGATGATGATGAGAATGTTGGATCTCTGTGGTTTTGATGGTGTCAAATATTATGTCAGAGATGTCAATGGTCTGCCTAAATGTCAATATTATGACTCACTATGTTCAATCTTGATGAATGAATTAATGATCTCATCACACATATAAAAGTATGAAAAGTCATGAAAATAACAGGTGATTCATATGTGCTTGGATGTGCTAAATGTTCATGAGATGTGTTGGTGTTGAATAAAGTCAACGTTTGGTCAATGCTAAGTCAACTCATGCATCAGGTCATGTCTTAGTCAAACAATCATTTCTTTTGCATAAGTGTAAAGTCGAGTCTGTGTCAGCGTATATGCTTCACTGTAGGTCTACGTTAGTTACCTTCTAAGCACACTAGAGTCGACGTTAGCTAAGACTCATGCATATGAGGTCTGTGCTACCCTGAACTTGCACTGAGCACATAACACAACCTAAGGTCTGTGCACATTGACATCACTAAGCATATGAACGTCGGTGCATCTTTTGTCACCTGCATATAGGTCTGCGCATATGGTGAGAATAAGGTCAATGCTAGTGCACCAAGGTCGGTGCACATTCAGTCTACTCAAACTGAGGTCGGTGCAACCCTCTCTCGTCAGTAAACAAGGTCGGTGCATGTTGCAACGCACAGGATCTATATGATCTCCAGGTCGGTGCACATATTGTGTGACTGAATATAAGGTTAGTGCACGGTTGGGTTTCAACATTACTTAGGTCTGTGCATGATTTTCCCCAATGCATCAAGGTCTGTGCATACCTTTTGATTTGCACACAAAGGTCTGTGCATACTTTCCCACATGCACATTAAAGTCCGTGTCTTCATGCATCCAAGTCTGTGTTAGCATGTAACAGAGTCTGCGTCAGTTTGCATGAAAGTCTGTGTTGGACTTAAACAAAGTCTGTGCTAGTTATCTTTGGTTCCTAAATAAAGTCTGTGCTAATCTGTATGTAGTCTGTGTCAGTCTAGTTGACCTCATTAACAAAGTCTGAGCTGTTTGTTATGAAGTCTATGTTAGTCTTTATATTACTCTCATCAAGTGTATGTCAAGTTGGTGATTAACATTAGATTCATGTCAAATTTCATAAATTGCCCTACATACTTTATCTAACTGATTGGAATTGGAGTTGTTGGCACAACATCTGATTTTTTCTCTCACACTTTATATCTTGATTTTACATAAAATTTGGCCTCTTGCTATGAACATGAAGTGTTTGACGAAATGTCCCTTAATGTACTTATAGGAATCTAAATCTCACGTGTTAGTGAGAATTGGGGTTCGTGACTCAAGTCGTCCTGGTTCATACTTAAAGTCACGTGAACCATGTCTATGGCTCGTGATCCAAGGACACGCTATAATGAGGAGATATTGACACATGGAAAGCAAGGAATTCCAGATCTGATCAAATTGTTGGGCGGGAAATATGGTGTAACACCCTCAAATATAGCTAAGTTGTACTCTATATCACCGAGACGCCTTTTGAAGTATCGGCTCAGTTCTTGAAAAGAACTCCGAAGTTAAGCGTGCTTACTGGGGAGTGGTACTGGGATGGGTGACCTGCCTAGGAAGTCCTCCATTCTGGAGCCGATCACTGTTAGAAAGGGACAAAATCGTGAGGTCGGTAGGCCAAAGTGGACAATACCTCGATGATATAGAGTATGGAGCGTGACACATGGTTTCCACGCGCCTTTTATCAGCTACCTATAAAAGGGGAGTAGAGCATCCAGATCTGAGGTAAGTGGAGAAGTGAAGAAAAGTAAGAAAGTAGCAGAGAGCTAGTAGAGAATACGAGAGAAAAAGAAGAAGAGGGAGATCGTGAGATCAAGAAAAGCAGAGAGAGAGAAGCTGTGAGAAGAGCAGAAGAAGAGAGAAGTGGGGAAGCAAAAGAGAGAAAGGGCAGACAGATAGATATAGCAAGTAGCAGAAGCGATCAGAGGAGAGAGAAGAAGGAAGCTGAACCAGACAGAGAGTGAAAAGAGAAGAGAGATAGCCTGAGAGAGATAGGATATACGAAAAAGAAGAGAGTTCAGAAGAGTGAGCAGTAGAGAGCTAGCAGAAAATAGAGAAAGATAAAGAATCAGAGAAAGGTTTAAGAGAAGAGAACCGTGAGAGAAGAAGAGAGTTGCAAAAGCAAAGAAGGAAGAAGAAGAAGAGGGATCATGATCGAAGGATACCCAACAAGTATTGTCTATGGCCTCTGGATTAGATCTATGCCACATTGCTCCTGCGTGAGCTATATTTTTAATTTTCATTTCCAGCTTTCCGTTGCTGTGTCTTGTTTTTCTTTTCTCTTTGAACTTCAACCTGTGAGTCAAGAGAGCAAGTTGTGATGCTCAGCAGGAATGGTGGTTACCTTGGACAGCAAGCTGTGATGCTCAGCCGATGGCAAGTTGTGAGGCCCAGCGGATGTAGGCAAGCTGTGATGCCCAGCGGTTCAAGCTGTTAGTCAGCGGAAGCCACACTCAGGTTTGAGTGTTGGGTGGATGTAGGTCTGGAGGACCGAACCACCTAAAAATCTCCTATCTATCGTGGTTTGATTTCTTATCTGATTTTTGCTAGATGAATGCCTAGGTGCGTTTCAATTGATTGTTCTGTCTGAGTGCTTTAAGATTTCTTAGTGTGCGTAATCTACTTCTGTAAACCGTTTGAAGTTACTGAGTAGTTCATTGCTTTCGTTGACCATCTATTTGACTGTGTGCCTCATCATAGCCCAGAGTCAGGTATCATTTGTTTAGTCCATGTTTCATTATAGCTCACATTCAGTTAAGCTAATCAGTCTTTAATTTCACATAGCTTACTGTTTGTAGCTTAATCTTTTAAATTGGCCAGAATTTTTGAAGGGGATTCATTCACCCCCCCTGAATCGGTCCATAGCACCTCAACAATTGGTATCAGAGCAGGTCTCTGATTCTCCAGATCCAACGATCTGTAGAAGATCCTGTCATCTTTTGGTGCAATCTTTGGGCCGTGGTTTATCTGTTTGAATTTATTACTTTGAATTGTCTTTGATCTGTGTTAATGGCTCATCCTCTAGTATTCTATGGTTCATGTATTAAATTCTATCTATGTCTAATGCGAAAACATGTTAACTCTGTTGATCCTCAACTGTGGAAGGTTATCTCACACGGTCCGCATAAAATTCCTAAGGATAAGTCCAAGTGGACTTATGGTCACAAGATGAAAAACGATGATAATGTGAGAGCGCTAAATCTAATGAAGGCTGCAATTAACTCTGATGGTTTTCCTTTTATCTCAAGCTGTAGCACTGTAAAAGAAATATTGGATGAACTGCTTCGTATCTACAACGGAGAGGATGAAGAATGTCTCATGGCAAGAAGAAGTGATCATAGCAGTGATCAACAGGAGGAGACATCTTCACAGGTAAGCACTGAATTAGTAGAATTTTCTTTTGATGAATTGGTAGATATGTATGATGATTTCCTTAAGAAGTATGAGAAAATGAAATCAGAAAATAAGAAATTAAAGAAAAAGATTAATCAAAACTGCTCCAATTCATCTTGTGAAAATTGTTCAAAACTGAAAATGTCTCATGATGCTTGTTTAATTGATATTCAGAATTATAAGAAACAATTGGAAGGTTTTGAAAATATTGTTTCAGAAATGAATGAACTAAAGTCTGAGAATGAAATCTACAAAAGACAGATTGTAGAGAATAATGAAAAGGCTAAAAGACTTCAAGAAGAAAACCAAGCTGAACTTGTCAAGCATAAAGAACAAATTTCCTTGCTAAAAAATGAAAACAATGAACTTGCTGTTAAGATTTCTGAACTAGAGAATAAACTGAAATCATTAGGAGATGATCAAATCCTACTCAATGAACTGGTTCAGAATGAACAAATTGTAAAATAAAATGAACAACTGAAGCAATCGAACATTGCTATATCTGAAAGACTTCTTGCATTAGAAAAGGGAAAAATTGCTTGTAAACAAGAATCTGTAATCTGGAATAAGAACGTGAGAGATATAAAACTGCAAATAAAGTGCTAAGTGAATGTGTTAATTGTAGTGAACAAGAGATTTCCAGTTATGAATTACAAATTTTTTCCCTAGAAAATAAAATTCATGATCTGAAAAACTCACCACCCAAATCTGTTAAAAATAAAGGAAAAATAAAAGTTGTCATGGAAGGTGAGGATGATAATTCAAGAAAGGGGATTAGTTGCAATTCTGAATTTAAGGAGTGATTAGAAATCAGCTATACACCACCTTTGTGCAAAGCTCTGATGTAGCTGGTACTTCGAGTCAATCTCCAAAACAACTTGCTGCTCAGAAAACAAAACAGAACAAAAATCAAAAAAAGAAAAATTTTAAAAGGAAGAGAAATAAATTACATGCTGAAAAATCTCAGGCCAAGACACTCTATATTGAAGGAAAGTATGTTAAATGTTTTTATTGTGGAAAAGTGGGTCATGAGATGGCTAATTATTTTGTGATGAAGAAGGATGATTTGAAAACTGATAGAATTCATGCTAGGAATGCTCAGGCTAAGCAATCCTCTTCTGTTCAGAATAAAAGGATTCAATATTTTTACTGTCACAGAATTGGTCATCTTTTGCATGATTGTAGACTAAAGAAACAAGATGATCTGAATGCTAAAAAGTTTCATGCTAAAAATCATGCATACCTGAATGAGAATGCTCATTGTTTTGATTGTGGAAAATTAGGACACATTACTGCTCAATGTTGGCAGACTCAGGGAAAGCGATTCAATTCTAAATATGTCAACTTTCCTGCTAAGAAAAGTGTTTTTAATGAAATTACTTCTGTCTCTAAGGGAAAGCATATCAGATGCTTTGAATGTGGAAAGCCAGGCCACAGAGTTGCTAATTGTTGGATGGCTGGTTTCAGTAAACAAAATGCTAATTTTGTAAATAAAAATTTCCATGAAAATGTTCATAGATTCCATGATTACAGTAATGTGCATAGAGAAAATTTAAAATTTGTTGCATCATGCCATTATTGTGGTCAGTTTGGACATTCTATGTGTGACTATTTCATGATGAAATTTGATGATTCATATGCTTAAAAACTGTGGAGGGCACCATTCAGAGGTGCTATTGACCATGGAGGACCCAAGAATTCTTGGGTACCTCAATATACAAAATGAGGTTCTGTGTTTTGCAGGAGTACCTTGGAAGCTGATGAATAAAGGGGTAATAAACCAAGACACCGAAGTTGGTAAAACCCCATTCTGGTACTTTTCAGGTAGTATCTGCATTCTTCACATTTGTTCGGTTGAATTTTTTAGAAATCTGCTTTAACTGCATATCATGTTAAATATGTTTAGTCAAAAGTATCATGCATGCAAGATCATTATATGTTTTGTCATTCGCATTAAGCTACATGAGCTCTGAGATGTGTGTGCACATATTTATTGAAGATATGCTGAATTCATTTCCAATCTGCATGCATTTATGTTTAACTGTGCTTCAACTGGTTGCATGTTTGAGAGGGAGATGAAATAAATTTTAATGCCTGAAATTTCATGTCTACATACATTTTCACGTATGCACATTCAATTGAATCGTCTTGCATATTCTAAAACTATTATGTATTTTCATGCATGATTTCATGGTATATCAAATGGTTTGACACTGAAGGTCAGATTAAGTCTGTCCAGAAGTTCTAATCATGTGTGAGATGGTCTCTGGACTAAGTTCTCCACCTAGTACCATGAGTCAAATGTGCACATAAAAAGTTTAGAAACTCATGAGCAAGAGTCTGCATATTTGTGCATAGGTGATAATGAAAAAGAATTGGATATCTTTCATTGAAAAATCAGAATTGTCTGAATGTGATGCATACAGTTGTCAATTGCATTTGTTTGATATTTGTCATCATGCAAAGACACTGAAAATAAATTGCTATTTATAATTGTATGTATACACATATGTTTGGCATCATTCATTAAAAATATATTAGGACTGCACTTGCATCACATTGACATGAATGACCCAAAAGTATATTAAATGGAAATTGCTAAAAGACAGATGCAATCTATCTGGAAGCGCTGACCATGTGTGAAGTGGTATCTAGACCAAGTCCTCCGCCAAGTACCATGAGTAATTTTGTACATAGGGTAGTCCAATGGTAAGAACCCATGCTTAACCTTCATTGCACATATTGCATAAAGTCAGGGGGAGTCTGTCAAACAAATTTTTGCAATTCATGCATGGTGGATTAATGCATTCTATGAAAAATAGTCAATGCATATGCATAATTGGTTCATTACATATCATCATTATTGAAAATATCAAAAAGATAGAGTGATTGCTCAATTCCAATAAAACATTTTCATTCCATCTTTATGTAGTTCGATCGACCAACATTTCCCATTCTGGTCAACCGATACTCAGATGTCTCATCTGAATAACTGATGGTTTGCTTCTTAAGTTTAATTCACATTTACTGAACTCTGAATGATAACTCTCTCCAAACACTGCAAGCCTGAACAAATTGATAATCTGCTAATCTCTCTCATCATTCATAAATCTGCTTAGTTGCATTTGCTGAGGGGGAGCATCAAAAATTCCCAAACTGTTTGGCTATTCTTGGCCATATTGATTATCTTTACTCTTCCAACAATTTCTTTTAAACATTGGTATCAGTTAGTCTCTCTTGCCTTCATCTGATCTCAAGTCCATTAAAGAATTGACAATTCAACTGCAATTCTTTGAGAACACTGCTCTTGGACTTGATGAAGGGGAGACTCATTTGAAACAATTCTGTGCTATCTTGTATCAACTAGACAGTATATAAAAAGATTTAGCTGGAAAGATAGGTCAGGCCTATCTGGAAGGTTAGTTCTTGCGTGAGTAGATCCTTGGATCCAATCTCCGCCAAGTAATGTTCCTAGTTTTGATTCTATTTACCAGCTCACCTTGAAATCTAATTTTCTTTGCTGACATTTATGTCAAGTCTGTCTCAAGCTGGTATGTCACTGATTTTAAATCACTGAACTCATTGAACATTGATCTTTGGCAAACATTAAACATCTGCATTGATCCCAGATCACTGATTCCATATGATTCTCAAAAACTTTTAAATCAATTGCTTTGTTGAACAATTGGTATCAAGTTTCATTGGCTGCTGCTGAATACTTCTGAGTGCTTTCCTAAAATTTCCTGACAGACTTGAAATTAAGTTTACTATTCTCCAAAAGAAATGTCTTAAAATCTCTGTTCATTGTGTTTGGAATCCTTATTATTCCTATTATTGTTTCTGAACTATCTGAACTTCAGGAAGACTTCAATCTATATACCTTGCTCATAAATCTGAAAAATCAATTCAATGAAGAATCTTCTATTATATAGATTCATGAATGTCTGAAAGATCAAATTGGTTTAAATTTAATGTATTCATTTAGGTTAGTTATAAATGCCTTGAAAATATCTGAATCAACTTTAATAAACCTTAACCAATTGGTTCATGATTAACTCTTGTCAAATCTTTTGAAATCTGAAAATATTGAAATCATGACTTTATTTGGCTGAAATACATGAAATCTATATTGTCTTTAAACATCTGAACTTTCTGAGAATATCTAAGGGTCAAATATGGTAAATCTTACAAGAGCAATGACTTTGGTCACTGAGAAACATATGTCCAAAGGACTGTGTCATGAGGTGTCTTAGTTAACTCTACTTAAAATCATTGAAAAATAGGCAGAGCAATGGCTGATACACTAAGAAACATATCTCACTCATCAAAGAAATGAGAAAAGGTATGTCATGAGGTGAAAAGTTAACTCTATTTAATTTTAAAACATGACTGTTAGTCACACTAAGTACTTAGGGATATTAGCGTCTTAGCTACAAGGTGTGTACTGAACTAGATTGCTCGTAAGATTTAATAGCAAAAGTTATCCACTTGATAAAATGAAAAATCTGAAAAAGAATGCTAAGGATAAATTGCTATAACCCTTGATAAAATCAAATGGTTTCATGATTGTTTAACCTCAATACTTATGAGTGTAATTCTTAAAGAAGTCATTGAAATTGATTGAGTAAGATGAAGGGAGGTTAATCAAGATGTTAATATGAATTCTTGGTTCATTTTTATTAAATCTTAATTTCAGATATGAGTACAAAACTTTATTGTCAAACCATGTATACCTCATCTTTAAACCATGCAGTCCAATAAAGTTAATTCATAAACCTTTATAATGGGAGACTCTAAAAAATTTCCTATATTTGGATTTATGAAATTGGTATACTCTTTGAAAATCTTGCTGAATATGTTTAACTCTCACTGTTCTTGAGACTTTCAGAATGTGCTTAATTCTTATTGCTCTCATTTGATCTCACTGTTAAATCAATTTGTCTTGACTGTCCAACCTTTGTCCAATCATTGAAATCAATTTGTCTTGACCGTCCACTCTAAATGTCACTGGGGTTCACTACACATTCATTTAATTAGACTCCATCTGCTCTGAAGATACAAAGAATCATATGTTCAGGGGGTGTTTTCTTGTCAGTGAATCATATTGCATACTAATTTATAAAGGGGGAGATCATGTCAGCATCCTTCATGTTCCCTCCTTTTTGCTGTTGTCAAAGGGGTCATTGTTGGTTGGTAATCATCTGTTGATTATTCTGAGGATTTATTGCTGCAAGGGTGGTAAAAGGGGGAGAAACAGTCTGATTTTAATGGTTTCTGATAATCTGGTTGTTACTCATGTGATCATTTCTCAAATTTATGACATACTTTACTTCTTCAGGGGTAGTAGGGTTATTATCTCTATTACTTTTCAAAGGGGGAAGATAAATTCTAGAATTCTTACAGGTCAACATCTTACTTCATTTCTTCCCTTTTTGATGTTGTCAAAGGGGGAGAATACATGTGAGTGCGAATCATTTAATTCTGTCTGACAGATGTTGTACTGCATACTCTGGCTAAGTTGCATGATTCACTCATATTACAATGACTCCTCATAATATTGCAATCATCAAAAAGGGGGAGATTGTTGGATCTCTATGGTTTTGATGATGTCAAATATTATGTCAGAGATGTCAATGGTTTGCCTAAATGTCAATATTATGACTCACTATGTTCAATCTTGATGAATGAATTGTTGTGGCTGGTGCGATAGATTCAGAGGGGAGGTGAATGAATATATCCTTAAGAATTTTGCCCAATTGATAAATTTGAACACTCGGAGATATGGAATTGAAACGAACTAAGTTCTATCAAGTCTGAAAGACTGGTGTGTTTAATCAAACAAAGAACGTGCAATCAATTGGCTCACTGGACATAGAAAGACAGATCGTGCATAGGCATTCATCTAACGGAAGCAAACAGTAGGCATTCAAACCACGGTGCACGAAGGAATTTTTAGGTGGTTCGGTCCACAGACCTACGTCCACCCCACACTCAAACCCGAGTGTGGCTTCCCGCTGACTCACAGCTTGAACGGATGGGCCTCACAGCTTGCCTACAAACAGCTGAGCATCACAGCTTGCTGTCCGAGGTATCCACCTCGCCCGATGAGCAACACAGCTTGCTATCTGAGGTATCCACCTCGCCCGCTGAGCAACACAGCTTGCTGACCAGAGGAATCCTCCTCTGCAACGCTGAGTAATACAGCTTAGCTCTGCTGACTAACAGCTTGAATAAAGGTTCAAAAGAAAAATAAAATATGGAAAGGACACAGCAACAAAATGCTGTAGACGATAAAACACAAAGTGGCTCTCAAAGAGCTGACTGGCCTGGATTTGATCCACGGTCTAGTATAGATAAAACTTCAGATGACTCTCTTCTTCTTCTTCTAAACTCTCAATCTCTCTTTCTTCTTCTTCTTCTTCTTTACTGCTCACTCTTTCTTTCTCAACTCTCTCGTTCTCTTCTTCTCTCTTTCTTCTTTTTTTTTTTGGATCGTGCAGGCTCTTTCTGCTTCTGCTCTTTCAAGTAAGTTCCCCTATTTCGATCACTCTTTTCACGATTACTTTTCTCCTGAGGAAGAAGCCTCTTATTTATAGAGCAGTGAAGGTAGGGCGTGTGCTTTCCATGATTCCCGCCCAGAAGCCTTAGTCCACGTGGTGATATCCCAGCACAATGATTCCATGTGTCACGATCAGGGTTCGACCTCTATTCTTGGATCACGTGCCCTTCTTAAACTTCTCCGTGGCATCGGACATAAAGTAACTTGCAGACAAGATATTAGTTATAAGGAAGATTTACTGACTTAATATGATGCACTGATGCAAAGTATGAATGCTACAGAAGTATGTACTGACTTGATCATGCATGGAATAAACCCTCCACAGAGTTGGTTCGAGAATGTATAGACTTGTTAAGTCATCAAGGCAACCATGTGTAGACTTAATATTCAAATGCGCGAACTTTATGTATGCAACAAAATATATAGACTTTGAGTGCATGGTAAAGAGTGTACAGACTTTGTTTTGAAAGATGCACAAATGCAACAGAATGTATACACATTGAAGAGGAATACTCAGGCATGCCACCGAGATGTGTACAGACTTTTGTGTGCATACGACAAGATGATGTACAGACTTGCTGTGCCTAGAGTTTAAGCATGAATGCATAATGCACAGGTCTAATGAAACTTTGCACGAACTTAACTGCTTGTATCAACAAAGGTTGTATAGACTTGTTAAATGATGCACGAACTTAGATGCTCATATCAACAACGGTTGTACATACTTGCTCATATCAACAACGGTTGTACAGACTTGCCAGCAAAGAATGTACAGACTTGGAGTGCATGGTACAAAAGATGTACAGACATGCCGTCGAAGAATGTACAGACTTGTGTGTGCAATGTACAAGCGGTGCACAGATATGCCATCGAAGAATGTACATACTTTGTAATGAACTATGCGCTGACTTTGTATGCATAATGAACACGCATCGACTTTGTATTGAAGCAACTGATGAATACACCGATGCAATGTATGTTTATGGCAGATATTGCACCGATGCACTGTGCAGGAGAACTAACAATGCACTCTATATACCAGAACCCATATGACTCTTCATGCATGCATGGAAATAAGATGCTCAATCAATCATTCATATGCAGACACATGGTGATCAATAATTCATACTCATAGTGCTTGCTGACATCAAAACCACAAGGGCACAACAATCTCCCCCTTTTTGATGATGGCAACACTATGAGTCACACAGACCCAAACTATTCTCCCCCTTTGACTTCATCAAAAAGAAAATAGTTTGAGAGAAAAATTAAGCAGGTATGAAAAGATTGATATATGACACCACCTATTCTCCCTAGATAAAAAGGAAGAACAACCATACAAGAAACTCCCCCTGAATAAAGGAATACAATCAACAAGCACAGGGGCAGTTAGACAATCAAGTATCAATCCTCCCCCTTTAAGAAGCAATAAATGAAATTTGTTCAACATGAATGCTTGACTACTCTCCCCTTAAATGCAGATGACCCAGAACTTCCCCCGAAGTGCAGGAATGAACTCTGGTTACCCAATGAAGCAATCTGAAATCTGCCATCACAAGGAATCCAAACAATAATGGTTGTGGCACCTCACATATGCATGGACAGAATAAAGCAGGTGGAAAGTCCACAGAACCAGAACTGGTTACAGAAACAAGATGGAAGATTCCAACAGTGTGGACAAGAGTAGGGGTGAGAAACAGTCAAAGCACAGTACATCTCAAGGAGCAATCAATCAACCAATAAGAGAGAATTGTCAACAAAGTTCATGTTGATCAAGTTGTCAGGGGTGAATCAGACCATGAGGGATTGTAAGGCATGCATCACTACAATAAGTCTTAACTTGAATAGACTCTCCTATCATAGAGGGTTATGAATTGGCAACTTGACCAACCTGATTGAATTATGATGTATACCAAATTTATCAATTAAACTCAATACTTATATCTGAATTCAAGTTTCAATAAAGGTGAACCAAATAATCAGATAACACTCAGGACCAATCATCTTTGTCTTTCATGCATGATCTCAATGACTCCTTTGAGAGTTACACAGATTAATATTGAGATTAAACACTTTTACAAGAGCATGAGTTGACAGAGTTTGCAAGATATTTTCATTTGAAGCACATTATACTTTTCCTGAGTAATTTAAGTTGATCAACACCTTTTTACGTGAGGCACAACACGTCTCAGGTGAAGTGACCCAGTTACTCAGTGTGATAACTGTCATTGCCTCTCAACATTGAGACCAGAGTTAGCAATAGAAATATCTTTTTACGTGAGGAGACACCTTGATTAGAGGCCAGACTCCCCAGTTACTCAACACACACATGCCATTGCTCTGTCAGGTTCTCAATAAATTTTCACTAGAGATAACTATGGCACTTCATGACGTAGGTTTACTCTATTTCATTGATAGAGAACCCAATTTCTCAGTGACCAAGTCATTGCTCTGAATTCAATTTTTTTTTCATTTAGTCAACATTTTACAAGTTAATGTTTAAAAACAATACTCACTCTATGTATCTCAACCAAAGTAGCCTTGATTTCAAACTTTCAGTTTTTAGATGAGTGAGTCTAAGGTTTTCATGACACATGTGGTTAAAATTTATTAAAGCTTATCATTCAGATATTTTTCAAGTCATTTAAATGCAAATATGAGAATACATAAACCTTATATCAGTCTGATTTAGTGGTCATTCTTAAACCTATATGATAGGAATTTCTACATAATTCTCAGACTGAATTGCATGGCCTGCAGGTTGTGTTCCTCAGATCAGATCAAAAATATAGCTGACCAACTAATCAACAATAGAAACAAATCAGTCACACCAGCTAAGAAGTATGTGAAGAATGAGTGTAAACTGGTGGAAGAAACAACAACAGGAAAGAATATCATCAGAAGAGAGTATATCAATAAGTAGTAGCTGAGTCTAGAATATAGACATATCAGCTATTTCAGTGAAGGCAACAGAGAATTCAATTCAAACAAATTGAGAGCATTAGAAGATCCAATAAACTAGACAGGAGGATTTCAGGTGAAAGTGAATAAGATGATCAAAAAAGCTCCCTCTGTCTAGATGCATCATGTAAACAACAAAGCATGAGCAGCAATATGGTTAATCAAGAATGGTTGAACTCCCCCTGACTAAGTGCATGATATATGATGAAAGCACATCACATGATTTCAAGTTTGACATTCAATTATAATCCATGCACTTCAGACAGAAATGAGCTACCATGAACATGATTGAGCAATTCCTATTTTAGAAATTTTCAATTTAGCACCAACAGAGCAACATGATATACAATCATTTCAAATTCTCAATTTTCGGATGATGGAATTTAAACAGTGTTCAGAACTGACCTGAAGCGTAGGATCCTGGGGTTTTCATTTTGAGTGCCTTGGTTTATTTACCCCTTTATTCATCAACTTCCAAGGCACACCTGCAGCACATTAATCATTTTGATCCTGCAGGGACCCAAATAGCCTTGGGTCCTGTGTTAACCTTGACAGGTGTTCTGAACAGTCTCTTAGCAACATTATCATCATAATCAATCAGATAACAACTATCCATTGAGTGACCAGATTTTCCACAATATCTACATGAAACAACAGATTTTCTGGTCCTATAATGCATATCAACAGCAGTCTGAGACCCATGAACATAAGCATGAAATGTTTTGTTGTATGCATGGACAGTTTGTTTCTTATTACCTAATAACCAACAATTTGTAGACTTATGACCGGGTTTATCACAGTTAAAACATGAAAAATTCACAGGTCTTTTGGCAGAGAATTTAAAAAATTTGTCATTAACATAGCTTCCTTGGGCATGCCAATAGTCCTTGACTGTATGGCCATGCTTTCTACATTGAGAACAGCTAATTGGATTTCTTCTGAAAGAGCCTGACCAGCATTCGGTGGCCTTGTGACTAGATTTGTCACAGTTATAGCAAGTGATGTGCTGGTTTACAGGAACAAGTTTGTTCTTATTAAAACCATGTTGGTTTGCAGAGAATTTTGTATGATATGAACATGATCTTTTCTTACCACTTGTAAACCAACATTGAGCAGCCGTGTGTCCTACTTTTCCACAGCAAAAACAATTTATTTTCTTTCTTTGAAAAGCATGATTTCTAACAGGAATTTTCTATGCAGTAGTAGCAGCTAGGTCATCTAATTCAAACAACTTACACTCATGCATCATATGACCTATCTTATTGCAATAAAAACACTGCACATTCTTTTTCTTTTCAAACTGAATTTTATGAGAAGATTTTTTACAGCAATTTTTCTTTTTCTTTTATTCAGCCCCGTGCTTATGAATGTTCTGAGATTTCTTAGGTAAAATAGATTTTGAGGTACCAGTACATTCTGAACTTTTCACAACAATAATTTATTCTTTTCCTTTGATACTTCTATCATTACCTGGATTAAAACCTAATCCTTCTTTCTGAATGTTCACTTTATTTCCCAGTAGTTTATCAAGATTCTCTTTTCCCTTAACAAATTTAGACAGTGATTTATTCAAATCAGCAATTTCACATTTAAGTGAAGTGATCTGTGTTTCAGAGTTTGTTAGATCTTCTTCACAGGTGAGAATTTGTTTCTGCATGGCATCATTCATATTTTTCAAGATTTGAATCTCATGTAGAAGTTTTTGTTCTTTTTCATCATTAAGTTTAATTTCAGCACATTTTTCCCGTTCAACAGTCATACATCTCTCAGTAGTAACAATGTTCAAAACCAACAACTTCATATTTTGATCTTTCAACATTTTATTTTCATCAATCAAATTATTTTGATCCACAGTTTTCAAATCCTCATTCAATTTCTGTTTAGACATTTCTAGCTCAGATTTTCTATTCTTCAATTCTTCTAATTTTTTTTTCAGAGAGTCAATTTGTTGTTCCTGCATTTTCAGTTCGGATTGAAGACTGTTATTCAAATTTTTCGCAGAAACATACTCATTGCATGAATTTTCATTTCTTTTCAGACTATCTTTCAGACTTGCATTTTCACATTTCAGTTCTCTTATTTCGTACAACATCTCCTTTTTCAATTTTCTCTTTTCAGTCTTAAGAGATTTGTATTCTTCTAACAAGTTTTCATACATTTCAATCAATTCATCAAGAGCTGATTGTTCTGAGTTAGAAGTTACCTGAGATGGAGACTCATCTGATTGATCACTGATGTGATATCTTGTCTTAAAGCACTGAGTTCCTTCTCCACCACAGTCATCAGTCAGTTTGTCTATCACTTCCTTTGCGCTTCTGCACTCAGAGATACATGTAAGCACATTAGATCTTATCGCCCCTTTCACAAGGTCTAGGGCCTTTTGATTTTTAGAGAATTTCAGCTGATCTGAAGTTTTCCATAAGGATTTATCTGTTGGAACTTCATAAGGGCTGTGTGCAATGATTATCCATAGATCTGGATTAACCTGCATCACGTACTCTCTAAATTGATTAAGCCACTTGTAAAAGCCTAGACCCTCAAACCTCGGGAGATCAATCATGAATTCCATGCTCAGACAAGATCAGAATTCTAAAAAAAGAAGAGATTAAAACAATGCAAGCGAACGGATCAACTCAGATCGCACCGAAGCCAATTACGGATCGGATCTGCAGGTCGCTGGACCCTCTGTGTAGACACCCGCTCTGATACCAATTGTTGTGGCTGGTGCGATAGATTCAGAGGGGGGGGGTGAATGAATATATCCTTAAGAATTTTGCCCAATTGATAAATTTGAACACTCGGAGATATGGAATTGAAACGAACTAAGTTCTATCGAGTCTGAAAGACTGGTGTGTTTAATCAAAAAAAGAACGTGCAATCAATTGGCTCACTAGACATAGAAAGACAGATCGTGCCTAGGCATTCATCTAACAGAATCAAACAATAGGCATTCAAACCACGGTGCACGAAGAAATTTTTAGGTGGTTCGGTCCATAGACCTACGTCCACCCCACACTCAAACCCGAGTGTGGCTTCCCTCTGACTCACAGCTTGAACGGCTGGGCCTCACAGCTTACCTACAAACAGCTGAGCATCACAGCTTACTGTCCGAGGTATCCACCTCGCCCGCTGAGCAACATAGCTTGCTGTCCGAGGTATCCACCTCACCCGCTGAGCAACATAGCTTGCTGACCAGATGAATCCTCCTCTGCAATGCTGAGCAATACAGCTTAGCTCTGCTGACTAACAGCTTGAATAAAGGTTCAAAAGAAAAATAAAATATGGAAAGGACACAGCAACAGAAAGCTGTAGACGATAAAACAGAAAGTGGCTCTCAAAGAGCTGACTGGCCTGAATTTGATCCACAGTCCAGCATAGACAAAGCTTCATATGACTCTCTTCTTCTTCTTCTAAACTCTCGATCTCTCTTTCTTCTTCTTCTTCTTCTTTACTGCTCACTCTTTCTTTCTCAACTCTCTCGTTCTCTTCTTCTCTCTTTCTTTTTTTTTTTTTTTGGATCTTGCAGGCTCTTTCTGCTTCTGCTCTTTCAAGTAAGTTCCCCTATTTCGATCACTCTTTTCACGATTACTTTTCTCCTAAGGAAGAAGCCTCTTATTTATAGAGCAGTGAAGGTAGGGCGTGTGCTTTCTATGATTCCCGCCCAGAAGCCTTAGTCCACGTGGCGATATCCCAGCACAATGATTCCACGTGTCACGATCAGGGTTAGACCTCCATTCTTGGATCACGTGCCCTTCTTAAACTTCTCCGTGGCATCGGACATAAAGTCACCTGCAGACAAGATATGTGTTATAAGGAAGATGTACTGACTTAATATGATGCACTGATGCAAAGTATGAATGCTACAGAAGTATGTACTGACTTGATCATGCATGGAATAAACCCTCCACTTAGTTGGTTCGAGAATGTATAGACTTGTTAAGTCATCAAGGCAACCATGTGTAGACTTAGTATTCAAATGCACGAACTTTATGTATGCAACAGAATGTATAGACTTTGAGTGCATGGTAAAGAGTGTATAGACTTTGTTTTGAAAGATGCACAAATGCAACAGAATGTATACACATTGAAGAGGAATACTCAGGCATGCCACCGAGATGTGTACAGACTTTTGTGTGCATGCGACAAGACGATGTACATACTTGCAGTGCATAGAGTTTAAGCATGAATGCATAATGCACATGTCTAATGAAACTTTGCACGAACTTAACTGCTCGTATCAACAAAGGTTGTATAGACTTGTTAAATGATGCACGAACTTAGATGCTCATATCAACAACGGTTGTACAGACTTGCTCATATCAACAATGGTTGTACAGACTTGCCACCAAAGAATGTACAGACTTGGAGTGCATGGTACAAAAGATGTATAGACATGCCGTCGAAGAATGTATAGACTTGTGTGTGCAATGTACAAGTGGTGCACAGATATGCCATCGAAGATTGTGCATACTTTGCAATGAACTATGCGCTGACTTTGTATGCATAATGAACACGCATCAACTTTGTATTGAAGCAACTGATGAATACACCGATGCAGTGTATGCATATGGCAGATATTGCACCGATGCACTGTGCAGGAGAACTAACAATGCACTCTATATACCAGAACCCATATGACTCTTCATGCATGCATGGAAATAAGATTCTCAATCAATCATTCATATGCAGACACATGGTGATCAATCATTCATACTCATAGTGCTTGCTGACATCAAAACCACAGGGGCACAACATGAATTAATGATCTCATCACACATATAAAAGTATGAAAAGTCATGAAAATAACAGGTGATTCATATGTGCTTGGATGTGCTAAATGTTCATGTGATGTGTTGGTGTTGAATAAAGTCAATGTTTGGTCAATGCTAAGTCAACTCATGCATCAGGTCATGTCTTGGTCAAACAATCTTTTCTTTAGCATAAGTGTAAAGTCGAGTCTGTGTCAGCATATATGCTTCACTGTAGGTCTACTTTAGTTACCTTATAAGCACACTAGAGTTGACGTTAGCTAAGGCTCATGGATATGAGGTCTGTGCTACCTTGAACTTGCACTGAGCACATAACACAACCTAAGGTCTGTGCATACATGGTCCGTGCAAATTGACATCACTAAGCATATGAACGTCGGTGCATCTTTTGTCACCTGCATATAGGTCTGCGCATATGGTGAGAATAAGGTCAATGCTAGTGCACCAAGGTCGGTGCACATTCAGTCTACTCAAACTGAGGTCGGTGCAACCCTCTCCCATCGGCAAACAAGGTCGGTGCATGTTGCAACTCACAAGATCTGTATGATCTCCAGGTCGGTGCACATATTGTGTGACTGAATATAAGGTTAGTGCACGGTTGGGTTTCAACATTACTTAGACATGTGCACGTTTTTCCCCAATGCATCAAGGTTTGTGTATACCTTTTGATTTCCACACAAAGGTCTGTGCATACTTTCCCACATGCACATTAAAGTCTGTGTCTTCATGCATCCAAGTCTGTGTTAGCATGTAACAGAGTCTGCGTCAATTTGCATGAAAGTCTGTGTTGGTCTTAAACAAGGTTTGTGCTAGTTATCTTTTGTTCCTAAATAAAGTTTGTGCTAATTTGTATATAGTCTGTGTCAGTCTAGTTGACCTCATTAACAAAGGCTGAGCTGTTTGTTATGAAGTCTACGTTAGTCTTTGTATTACTCTCATCAAGTGTATGTCAAGTTGGTGATTAACATTTGATTCATGTCAGATTTCATAAATTGCCCTGCATACTTTATCTGACTGATTTGAATTGGAGTTGTTGGCACAACATCTGATTTTTTCTCTCACACTTTATATCTTGATTTTTCATAAAATTTGGCCTCTTGCTATGAACATGAAGTGTTTGACGAAATGTCCCTTAATGTACTTACATGAATCTGAATCTCACGTGATAGTGATAATTGGGGTTCGTGACTCAAGTCGTCCTGGTTCATACTTAAAGTCACGTGAACCATGTCTACGGCTCATGGTCCAAGGACACACTATAATGAGGAGATATTGACACGTGGAAAGCAAGGAATTCCAGATCTGATCGAATTGTTGGGCGGGAAACATGGTTTCCACGCGCCTTTTATCTACTGCCTATAAAAGGGGAGTAGAGCGTCCAGATCTGAGGTAAGTGGAGAAGTGAAGAAAAGTAAGAAATCAGCAGAGAGCTAGTAGAGAATACGAGAGAAAAAGAAGAAGAGGGATATCGTGAGATCGAGAAAAGCAGAGAGAGAGAAGCTGCGAGAAGAGCAGAAGAAGAGAGGAGTGAGGAAGAAAAAGAGAGAAAGGGCAGACAGATAGATATAGCAAGCAGCAGAAGCGAGCAGAGGAGAGAGAAGTGTTGTGCCTCTTAGGCACAAGCATGTGCTATGTTGCTTTGATGATAGTAATGCTATTTGGTTTTGATGATGCAAGACAGTGAGTGCATTTGATATTGTATTTTGATGATAGCAATGTTATTGTGTTTTGATGATTGCAATAAACAAAGTGCATTTCTGTGCATTCTTATTCTTGAGCATTCTGCATATGATAGTAACAAGAATGATGATGTTTAGCATTGATGGCATTTGTTCTTTATATATATGCATTGTATTCTGTCAGATATCATGTCTCTGCATGTATCTACAGTCTGAACAGTAGTGGGTCGATCCACCCTTGCTGATGCGTCGACCCATCAGAACATTGATTATTTGGGAAGCAAAGTCCATACACTGTAGGGTAAAGCCCAATGTCTAAGCATTGCTGCATCGCTTGTATTTCAGAGTCTATACATTGGTTTTGTCATGCACATAGACTTCCAAGTCTATACATTCCTGCATTAGTGTGCTTCACGCTTTGTTCATGGCTGAGAGTCTATACACTGGGCTTGAAGTGTATACATTGAGCGTCTCAATGAGCATCTCATGTAAGTCCATACATTCATAGTGCATTGCATTGACTAAGTATATACAACGTCAGTTCATGCATGACTTAGGCAAAGTCTGTACAGAGTCCAGCGTCTTTGTTAGCGTCTCATGCATTGGGCTAAGTCTGTACATCATTCAATGTCTAGAGCTTCATGAAGTCTGTACATCAGACTGTTACAACAAGTCTGTACATTGTCCGTCTTCCTTAGCGTCTTGATATTTGAAGTCTATACATCCATCGTGGAGCTTCATGTCTACACATCGCTTCGCTCCATCAAGTCTGTACAATGGGCAAGTGTGTACATTCACCAGTGAACACATCAAGTCTATACACTGCATGTGTTCATCTGATTTTCATGAAGTCTATACATCGCTTGTCTTCATCTGATCATCATGAAGTCTACACAGCGCCTGCCTTCATCTGAAGCTTATGAAGCCTTTGTATTCATTAAGTCTATACACTGCGTTGTGTATAATTTACATTGCTTTCGCCTTCACAGCAAAGTCTATACAATGTAATGCATATACTTAGAACTAATGACTTCGTTTCATCTGTCTGACAGGGACTGAAGAGGCTAATGAACCCCTTAACGCAAGAGGGCTGAAGACATCCAATTTCAGCTGCTGGAACACACCAATGCGTCAACGCCTTGATCAAGTGGCGTGGACGCAGTAGTTCAAACAATCAAGAAAGAAGCTTACTGGATTACTCTGGTGCGTCAACGCATTCATCAAGTGGCGTCGACGCAGCAGGTTGATGGATCGACAAGGTGACCAGAGGGTGGACGCAGTTGCACAATGCGTCAACGCACTCCACACGAAACGTGAGAGGGCTGAAGCCATCTAAGTTCAGATGCTGGAACACCAATGCGTCAACGCAGCATGCTGAGAGCGTCGACGCAGCACGCCCATCTGCTGAAGACTTGATCACTGGATCACCGATGCGTCAACGCAGCAGGCTGATGGAGTCAACGCAGCAGACTTGAGTTTTGCTGGTCGAATGTCTTTGAAGGCTGCGTCAACCCTTTGGAGCAAGTGTGTTGACGCCACCTCAACTCCAGTTGCTGAGCGTACTAATGAAGGGCACGTGATCCGAGGTGCCTGGCTCGTGATCCAAGGACGGATGAGATACCAGGATGCTGCCACGTGGTCCAAATTTCTAGGGCAGGAAATGTGGAAGCCACACGCGCCCAGTGTGCCTGCTGCTGCTATATATACGAGTCTTCATCCTCTGTAGAAGACTGATCGAAAAAGAAGCCTGGAGGCAGAAAGAGTAACAGCAGAGCAGAAAGCTCTTCGATCGAGCAGAAGCTGAGAGAAGAAAGGGAAAAAGAAGAGAGAGCTTCCACGATCCATCAGAAGAAAAGAAAAAGAGAAAGAGAGAAAAGGAGAACAGAGATCGAGAGAAGAAGAGAAGTGCAGCAGAGAAGAAAGAGAAAGAGAGAGAGTGAAGAAAGAGAGTGAGATCGAGGGAGATCTGTTCCTACTGGACCGTGGATCAGATCCAGACCAGTCAGCTCCGTTGAGAGCCACATTGTGCATTTCATTTTTCAGCTTTCTGTTTGCTGAAGTTATTTTCATTTCGTGTTTTTGTTTTTCCTTTTTCATTTGATTATCCTTGTTCTTCCGATCCTCTGGACTGAGGTCGGGTTCCTCCTGGTGGGTCAGGAGAAGGGAGATCTGATCTCCGGTTTGCAAGCAGTAGGGGGCTGCTTGTGGGTTCCCTCCGGGCTAGGAGGAAGAGGGGAGGTTGTTCCCCTGGGTAAGCTGTGTATCAGCGTCTGTTGGCAAGCTGTGTTGCCCAGCTGTTAGTGAAGCCACACTCGGGTTGAGTGTGGGGTGGATGTAAGTCTGCAGGACTGAACCACCTAAAAACACCTCTTGCATTGTGGTTTGATTGCTTATGGTTTGCTTCCGCTAGATGTTTGCATAGGGGCGCTCCAAGTGTTTGATCACAGGTTCATTAGATGATTTGATCAGATTTTGTTCTAAGTGTTTAATCTGTTGAGTGAGCGATATTCTAATTGAGCGATAGTTTATATTGGGTGAAAGTTTTTATAGGCTATATTCAGTCACCCCCCTCTGAATACTTGCACCGAACCCAACAATTGGTATCAGAGCGGGTCTCTGATCTATCACATCTAACAATCTGCAGAGTATCCTGCTATTTGTTTGGTGCATTTCAGAGTGCGTTCTGTATTCGTTGTTTAGTTTCACTGATTTAGTGCATTGCGTTGCTCATCTGTTCTAGCGCATTTCTCGTCGATTGCTTTGTGTTCTGAATCTGTCTGCTATCTGATTTGATGGCTAATATTCCAATGTTCAGAGGTGATAACTTCGATTCTTGGTTATACAAAGTTCATCGGTATGTGGAATCAATTGATCCTAATCTCTGGAAGGTAATGAATCACGGTCCATACAATTTATCAAGAGATAAATCTAGATGGACTGAGAAGGATAAATTGAAAGATTCTGTCAACACCAGAGCTGTAGTTTTATTAAAAGAATCAATTGACAGATCTCTAATTGAATGCATTTCTTCTTGCAGGTCTGCCAAAGACATTTTGGAAAAACTAAAGTTAATCAGCAATCACAGCAAGTGCTTAATGGCTGATCGTAGAAATGCTGATGATGAAACTTCATCCGAGGTAAGCTCTGAATCAGAAGGATACTCTTTCGATGAATTGATAGAGATGTATGAAAATTTGTTAGAAGTTTCCAAGAAATTGAAATCTGAAAATAAAAAATTGAAAAAGAAATGTGATAGAATAAATCTGAAAGAGTCCTGTGAAAACTGTCCAAATATGAAAAAGTCTTATGATGCTTGCATGCTAGATGTTCAGAATCTTAAGAAACAAAATGATTCTCTAAAAATTGAAAAACAAACATGGTTGGATAAAATGTCAGAAATAGAGAATCAGCTGAATGATAAGAAAAAGGAGCATCTAAAAGGCATGCAGGAATTCACTCAAGTTAATTCTGAATTGGATAAACTGAAAATTGAGAATGAAGAATTTCAAAAGAAAATTGAAAATCTTATGGGTAGAATAAATGAAATCAATGGGGAGGCTTCACATTCTTCTTCTGCTCAATTAACTTGCCATATGTGCTCAGCTCTAAGAGAACGAAATGAAGATCTTTATAGTGAGAATGAATGGCTGAGTAAACAAATTATCTCACTTAAAGAGGATCACAAAAACTTGGTGGCTGAGAAAATTAGAGTGGAGGAAAGAGAAGAGGAATTAATTGAAAAACTGGAACTAATGTCTGGAAGAGAAAGATGTGCTAACAATGAAATTCAGGATAAAAATCTTGAGGAAGAAAACACTGAATTAAAAGCTGAAGTTGAAAAACTGAAGTGGTTGAACACTGGCTTGTCTGAAAGACTTCTCACTACAGAAAAAGGAAAGGCTGTCTATGATGAAAATTCAAAAATGTTGAACAGTCTAAAACAAGAAATTGAGAAGTATAAAACTGCAAACCAAGTTCTAAGCGAATGTGTTAATTGCAGTGAATAGGAAATAGTCAGTTATGAACTTCACATTGCTAGCTTGGAAGATAAAATTCATAATCTGGAAAATTCAGCTATTGAGTCTGCCAAGATTAAAGAAAAAATGAAAACTGTTGGGAAGAGGAAGGATGATAACTCTGAAGGGGGAACAAATTACTGTTCTGATGTTAAGAAAATCACTAAAGACCAGCTATATACCACTTTTGTCCAAAGCACTGATGTAGCTGGTACTTCAAGGCAATCCCCAAAACAAAATGAAAATCAGAAGTCACCTTCAAAATCTATCTTTCAGTTTAAAGCTCAGAAAATTGAAAAGTAAACAAAACCTGTTGAGGATAATCAGAAATTGACAAGAAAGAGTCAAACAAAAAGGGTAAAGAATAATTCTGGTTATACTCTGAAATTTGTTAGCTCTGCTGAATCTGATGGGTCAATGCAAAATGCTCATGCTTCTTGTACTCATTCACATGCATCTGTGAATTCATCTGATAGAAACCATGCCCCTAAGAAATCTAATGATTCATGCTATTATTGTGGTAGGTATGGTCATTTAATGAATGAGTGCTATGCTTTGAAATCTGATGACAGAATGCATGCCAGATACACCCCAAATCATCATGAGCACAAAAGAAACAAACTCAAATTTAATCAGCATATCATTTGTTTCACTTGCAACAAGCCTGGGCATAAGGCTAATGAGTGCTGGTCAGGAAATCATTGGGGTAAAAATGAATCAAGAAGCAAGCATCTTAAATGCTTTGAATGTGGTAAGTATGAGCATGCAGTCAAAGATTGCTGGCATGCTCAGGGAAATAGATTAAACTCTAAATCTGTCAAATTCCCTGCTTTCTATGATTCTGCTAGAAATAACTTGAGAGATAAAAAGAAAAACTTTGCATGTTTTGAATGTGGTAAGCTAGGCCACAAAGCTGCCAACTGTCGGCTGGCTGAGCATAGAAAGAAAAATTTTCATGTCAATAAAAGAAATAATCATGCTCATACACATAATTTTCATACTCATATGCATGCACATGGGCATCATGTTTCTGCTAACATGAAGAATAAAAACAAAAATTCTGTGGCTTCATGTTATTATTGTGGAAAAACTGGACATTCAATGTTTGAGTGTAAACTGATGGAATATGATGATCATGCTGCTAAAAGATTGTTTAGAACACCTGTTAGGGCTCATACAGGACCCAAGGCAACTTGGGTTCCTGCAGGATCAAAATAATCCAGTTGTTGCAGGTGTGCCTTGGAAATGAATAAGAGGGGTTAACCAAGGCACTCAAGAATGAAAACCCCATGTTTGAACTTTTCAGGTCAGTTCCAAAACTCTATGTTTAAACTTCATTATCTGAAATTGTTGAACTGTCTATTTGATTAGCTGATCGGTCTGTATTCCAGACTCAGCTATTGAGTTTAATTTTGCACATATCTGATGCTCTTCTCTCTTGCTAGTTTTTGCACTATGAACATAGGATGTTTGATGTTCTGCTCAATCATTTTTGAGTCGATGCACACCTTGTACTGAGCTTGAATGGTTCTTCAGTGTATAGAGTCAATGCATGTGTCTTGTGTCAATGCATTGCATGCTTGATTACATGCTAGGACTGAGCTTGAATGGGTCAGTTAGTGCATACAGTCAATGCATGTATATAGTACTTGCATACATCATTTGCATGACTGTCATTTGCCTATTGTCGTAGACTGCATGTTTTTCAATGCATAATAGGGCTGATTTGCACTGCATTATCATTTGCTTAACCCTGGTATATCAAATGGTATGTTACTAAAAGGCAAGAAAATCTGCCCGGAGGTTTCTACCATGTGTGAGATGGTCTTTGAGACCAGGTTCTCCGCCGAGTACCATGGGTCCTGTCTTCATGTAGAACAGTGCACTGCATCATATGCTGAAAAATCTGAAAAAGGATGAAAATGCTTATAACTTGGATGCATAAACCTGAATTGATTGCATACTTGTCTCATGTATCATTGGTGCATAGTCTAACAATATCTCTTGCATCATGATGTCAGGGGGAGCTGAGAGTTCTATTCAATTCATTGAATCCTATTCACTTCTCAGTGTTCTCATTCAAATGATTCATATTCTTTGACATCAGTTGCTCATTGAACCATATTGCCAATTGCTATCTTTTCCCCATCATTTTCATTAAAACAACAGCTTTGCATCTGGTTTAGTACATTGAATGGTGATTATTACAATTGTTCACTTATAAGAATCATACTTACAAATTGAAAGGAACTAAAGGTTTAACCTTTATAAATTGGAGAGTTAAGTGTCTGCACTTCAGAATTTGAGATAAAAGAAAACTTTTATAGCTCTTAATCTTTGTCTTATGGCTAAAATAGAAAAAGTTTTTGTAATGCCTAAATGTGTTGAACTGGAGATGTCTAGAACAGGTTAATAAGAGTGTGTACTGATTTTTTTAAACAATCACTCTAAAAGAATTAAGGGCAGCAGTAAATAAGATCATTAATGTTAAGAACTGAACACAGTGACAGAGCAATGGCTGATTGTACTGAGAAACTGTGAACTCCTCCAAAGAAGCAGGAGAATTCACATGTCATGAGGTGATTCAGAATATCTCTGTTCATTGGGTCAAATATATAGGGGGAGTCCTCACCAAGTAACTGAGGGTACTGGCCTCTAATCAAGGTGTACCCTTAATGTCAAAAGTGAAGACTATCCTTTGTGGGTTCTGATCTGAAATAGGTCTAGTAGTTTATGCCTAGTAACTGGGGGTACCTGCCTCTGATCAAGGTGTACACCTAATGTCAACAGCATAAATGCCATTGATCTATTTACTTAGTTCAGGTTCTGAAAAATTCAAAAGTGAAAATCAAACTGCTGTAACCTTTCGAAAAATCAAAAGTCAATGAGTGAAAATTATTTTTATCAATACATGTTCAAGTTGCCTCTCTTGAATTTCCTTGTTTAATCACAAAAGGGTATTATTTCTGACTTATCTATTAATACCATGTGCCCTAGATTCATTGCTATAAATGGAATCAATAAACTCTTGTTCAGGGGTCAAATGTTTTACTCTAGATTTATCACTGTTAAACCTGAATTTTTCTCAAAATTGTATGTTGCTGATTCTTATACTTTAACAGTTGTTTATAATCATGCTTCCCTTCTGAACCTATGATTCAGCTGTTGTCAAGTGACCCTCCTACCTTCTCTACCTTGTTATCTGTTCATATTCCTTCTCAAAGGGAGAGCATTTATTTAGGGGGAGAAATAATTCAGGGGAGTCTTACATTCAGGGGGAGAATGTTCTAGAGGAATTTGCATGCATAATGCACTTTGCACTCTTGTTTTTAATGTTTTTCTCTTTTTGATCATGTCAAAGGGGGAGAAAATCTTGTGTGTGACTCATTGTCACATTGTGTTGCCATCATCAAAAAGGGGGAGAATGTTGTGCCTCTTAGGCACAAGCATGTGCTATGTTGCTTTGATGATAGCAATGCTATTTGGTTTTGATGATGCAAGACAGTGAGTGCATTTGAGTGCATTTGATATTGTATTTTGATGATAGCAATGTTATTGTGTTTTGATGATTGCAATAAACAAAGTGCATTTCTGTGCATTCTTATTCTTGAGCATTCTGCATATGATAGTAACATGAATGATGATGTTTAGCATTGATGGCATTTGTTCTTTATATATATGCATTGCATTCTGTCAGATATCATGTCTCTGCATGTATCTACAGTCTGAACAGTAGTGGGTCGACCCACCCTTGCTGATGCGTTGACCCATCAGAACATTGATTGTTTGGGAAGCAAAGTCCATACACTGCAGGGTAAAGCCCAATGTCTAGGCATTGCTGCATCGCTTGCATTTCAGAGTCTATACATTGGTTTTGTCATGCACATAGACTTCCAAGTCTATACATTCCTGCATTAGTGTGCTTCACGCTTTGTTCATGGCTGAGAGTCTATACACTGGGCTTGAAGTGTATACATTGAGCGTCTCAATGAGCATCTCATGTAAGTCCATACATTCATAGTGCATTGCATTGACTAAGTATATACAATGTCAGTTCATGCATGACTTAGGCAAAGTATGTACAGAGTCCAGCGTCTCAGTTAGCGTCTCATGCATTCGAGCAAAGTCTGTACATCGGTCTGTCAGCAAGTCTGAACATCGTCCATCTTTGTTAGCGTCTCATGCATTGGGCTAAGTCTGTACATCATTCAATGTCTAGAGCTTCATGAAGTCTGTACATCAGACTGTTACAGCAAGTCTGTACATTGTCCGTCTTCCTTAGCGTCTTGATATTTGAAGTCTATACATCCATCGTGGAGCTTCATGTCTACACATCGCTTCGCTCCATCAAGTCTGTACAGTGGGCAAGTGTGTACATTCACTAGTGAACACATCAAGTCTATACACCGCATGTGTTCATCTGATTTTCATGAAGTCTATACATCGCTTGTCTTCATCTGATCATTATGAAGTCTACACAGCACCTGCCTTCATCTGAGGCTTATGAAGCCTTTGTATTCATTAAGTCTATACACTGTGTTGTGTATAATTTACATTGCTTTCGCCTTCACAGCAAAGTCTATACAATGCAATGCATATACTTAGAACTAATGACTTCGTTTCATCTGTCTGACAGGGACTGAAGAGGCTAATGAACCCCTTAACGCAAGAGGGCTGAAGACATCCAATTTCAGCTGCTGGAACACACCAATGCGTCAACGCCTTGATCATGTGGCGTGGACGCAGTAGTTCAAACAATCAAGAAAGAAGCTTACTGGATTACTCTGGTGCGTCAACGCATTCATCAAGTGGCGTCGACGCAGCAGGTTGATGGATCGACAAGGTGACCAGAGGGTGGACGCAGTTGCACAATGCGTCAACGCACTCCACACGAAACGTGAGAGGGCTGAAGCCATCTAAGTTCAGATGCTGGAACACCAATGCGTCAACGCAGCATGCTGAGAGCGTCGACGCAGCACGCCCATCTGCTGAAGACTTGATCACTGGATCACCGATGCGTCAACGCAGCAGGCTGATGGAGTCAACGCAGCAGACTTGAGTTTTGCTGGTCGAATGTCTTTGAAGGCTGCGTCAACCCTTTGGAGCAAGTGTGTTGACGCCACCTCAACTCCAGTTGCTGAGCGTACTAATGAAGGGCACGTGATCCGAGGTGCCTGGCTCGTGATCCAAGGATGGACGAGATACCAGGATGCTGCCACATGGTCCGAATTTCAAGGGCAGGAAATGTGGAAGCCACACGCGCCCAGTGTGCCTGCTGCTGCTATATATACGAGTCTTCATCCTCTGTAGAAGACTGATCGAAAAAGAAGCCTGGAGGCAGAAAGAGTAACAGCAGAGCAGAAAGCTCTTCGATCCAGCAGAAGCTGAGAGAAGAAAGGGAAAAAGAAGAGAGAGCTTCCACGATCCATCAGAGAAAAGAAAAAGAGAAAGAGAGAAAAGGAGAACCGAGACCGAGAGAAGAAGAGAAGTGCAGCAGAGAAGAAAGAGAAAGAGAGAGAGTGAAGAAAGAGAGTGAGATCGAGGGAGATCTGTTCCTACTGGACCGTGGATCAGATCCAGGCCAGTCAGCTCCGTTGAGAGCCACATTGTGCATTTCATTTTTCAGCTTTCTGTTTGCTGAAGTTATTTTCATTTCGTGTTTTTGTTTTTCCTTTTTCATTTGATTATCCTTGTTCTTCCGATCCTCTAGACTGAGGTCGGGTTCCTCCTGGTGGGTCAGGAGAAGGGAGATCTGATCTCCGGTTTGCAAGCAGCAGGGGGCTGCTTGTGGGTTCCCTCCGGGCTAGGAGGAAGAGAGGAGGTTGTTCCCCTGGGTAAGCTGTGTATCAGCGTCTGTTGGCAAGCTGTGTTGCCCAGCTGTTAGTGAAGCCACACTCGGGTTGAGTGTGGGGTGGATGTAGGTCTGCAGGACTGAACCACCTAAAAACCCCTCTTGCATTGTGGTTTGATTGCTTATGGTTTGCTTCCGCTAGATGTTTGCATAGGGGCGCTCCAAGTGTTTGATCACAGGTTCATTAGATGATTTGATCAGATTTTATTCTAAGTGTTTAATCTGTTGAGTGAGCGATATTCTAATTGAGCAATAGTTTATATTGGGTGAAAGTTTTTATAGGCTATATTCATTCACCCCCCTCTGAATACTTGCACCGAACCCAACAATTGGTATCAGAGCGGGTCTCTGATCTATCAGATCTAACAATCTGCAGAGGATCCTGCTATTTGTTTGGTGCATTTCAGAGTGCGTTCTGTATTCGTTGTTTAGTTTCACTGATTTAGTGCATTGCGTTGCTCATCTGTTCTAGCGCATTTCTCGTCGATTGCTTTGTGTTCTGAATCTGTCTGCTATCTGATTTGATGGCTAATATTCCAATGTTCAGAGGTGATAACTTCGATTCTTGGTTATACAAAGTTCATCGGTATGTGGAATCAATTGATCCTAATCTCTGGAAGGTAATGAATCACGGTCCATACAATTTATTAAGAGATAAATCTAGATGGACTGAGAAGGATAAATTGAAAGATTCTGTCAACACCAGAGCTGTAGTTTTATTAAAAGAATCAATTGACAGATCTCTAATTGAATGCATTTCTTCTTGCAGGTCTGCCAAAGACATTTTGGAAAAACTAAAGTTAATCAGCAATCACAGTAAGTGCTTAATGTCTGATCGTAGAAATGCTGATGATGAAACTTCATCCGAGGTAAGCTCTGAATCAGAAGGATACTCTTTCGATGAATTGATAGAGATGTATGAAAATTTGTTAGAAGTTTCCAAGAAATTGAAATCTGAAAATAAAAAATTGAAAAAGAAATGTGATAGAATAAATCTGAAAGAGTCCTGTGAAAACTGTCCAAATATGAAAAAGTCTTATGATGCTCGCATGCTAGATGTTCAGAATCTTAAGAAACAAAATGATTCTCTAAAAATTGAAAAACAAACATGGTTGAATAAAATGTCAGAAATAGAGAATCAGCTGAATGATAAGAAAAAGGAGCATCTAAAAGGCATGCAAGAATTCACTCAAGTTAATTCTGAATTGGATAAACTGAAAATTGAGAATGAAGAATTTCAAGAGAAAATTGAAAATCTTATGGGTAGAATAAATGAAATCAATGGGGAGGCTTCACATTCTTCTTCTGCTCAATTAACTTGCCATATGTGCTCAGCTCTAAGAGAACGAAATGAAGATCTTTATAGTGAGAATGAATGGCTGAGTAAACAAATTATCTCACTTAAAGAGGATCACAAAAATTTGGTGGCTGAGAAAATTAGAGTGGAGGAAAGAGAAGAGGAATTAATTGAAAAACTGGAACTAATGTCTGGAAGAGAAAGATGTGCTAACAATGAAATTCAGGATAAAAATCTTGAGGAAGAAAACACTGAATTAAATACTGAAGTTGAAAAACTGAAGTGGTTGAACACTGGCTTGTCTGAAAGACTTCTCACTACAGAAAAAGGAAAGGCTGTCTATGATGAAAATTCAGAAATTTTGAACAGTCTAAAACAAGAAATTGAGAAGCATAAAACTGCAAACCAAGTTCTAAGCGAATGTGTTAATTGCAGTGAATAGGAAATAGCCAGTTATGAACTTCACATTGCTAGCTTGGAAGATAAAATTCATAATCTGGAAAATTCAGCTATTGAGTCTGCCAAGATTAAAGAAAAAATGAAAACTGTTGGGAAGAGGAAGGATGATAACTCTGAAGGGAGAACAAATTGCTGTTCTGATGTTAAGAAAATCACTAAAGACCAGCTATATACCACTTTTATCCAAAGCACTGATGTAGCTGGTACTTCAAGACAATCCCCAAAATAAAATGAAAATCAGAAGTCACCTTCAAAATCTATCTTTCAGTTTAAAGCTCAGAAAATTGAAAAGCAAACAAAACCTGTTGAGGATAATCAGAAATTGACAAGAAAGAGTCAAACAAAAAGGGTAAAGAATAATTCTGGTTATACTCTGAAATTTGTTAGCTCTGCTGAATCTGATGGGTCAATGCAAAATGCTCATGCTTCTTGTACTCATTCACATGCATCTGTGAATTCATCTGATAGAAACCATGCCCCTAAGAAATCTAATGATTCATGCTATTATTGTGGTAGGTATGGTCATTTAATGAATGAGTGCTATGCTTTGAAATCTGATGACAGAATGCATGCCAGATACACCCCAAATCATCATGAGCACAAAAGAAACAAACTCAAATTTAATCAGCATATCATTTGTTTCACTTGCAACAAGCTTGGGCATAAGGCTAATGAGTGCTGGTCAGGAAATCATTGGGGTAAAAATGAATCAAGAAGCAAGCATCTTAAATGCTTTGAATGTGGTAAGTATGGGCATGCAGTCAAAGATTGCTGGCATGCTCAGGGAAATAGATTAAACTCTAAATCTGTCAAATTCCCTGCTTTCTATGATTCTGCTAGAAATAACTTGAGAGATAAAAAGAAAAACTTTGCATGTTTTGAATGTGGTAAGCTAGGCCACAAAGCTGCCAACTGTCGGCTGGCTGAGCATAGAAAGAAAAATTTTCATGTCAATAAAAGAAATACTCATGCTCATACACATAATTTTCATACTCATATGCATGCACATGGGCATCATGTTTCTGCTAACATGAAGAATAAAAACAAAAATTCTGTGGCTTCATGTTATTATTGTGGAAAAACTGGACATTCAATGTTTGAGTGTAAACTGATGGAATATGATGATCATGCTGCTAAAAGATTGTTTAGAACACCTGTTAGGGCTCATACAGGACCCAAGGCAACTTGGGTTCCTGCAGGATCAAAATAATCCAGTTGTTGCAGGTGTGCCTTGGAAATGAATAAGAGGGGTTAACCAAGGCACTCAAGAATGAAAACCCCATGTTTGAACTTTTCAGGTCAGTTCCAAAACTCTATGTTTAAACTTCATTATCTGAAATTGTTGAACTGTCTATTTGATTAGCTGATCGGTCTGTATTCCAGACTCAGCTATTGAGTTTAATTTTGCACATATCTGATGCTCTTCTCTCTTGCTAGTTTTTGCACTATGAACATAGGATGTTTGATGTTCTGCTCAATCATTTTTGAGTCGATGCACACCTTGTACTGAGCTTGAATGGTTCTTCAGTGTATAGAGTCAATGCATGTGTCTTGTGTCAATGCATTGCATGCTTGATTACATGCTAGGACTGAGCTTGAATGGGTCAGTTAGTGCATACAGTCAATGCATGTATATAGTACTTGCATACATCATTTGCATCACTGTCATTTGCCTATTGTCGTAGACTGCATGTTTTTCAATGCATAATAGGGCTGATTTGCACTGCATTATCATTTGCTTAACCCTGGTATATCAAATGGTATGTTACTAAAAGGCAAGGAAATCTGCCCGGAGGTTTCTACCATGTGTGAGATGGTCTTTGAGACCAGGTTCTCCGCCGAGTACCATGGGTCTTGTCTTCATGTAGAACAGTGCACTGCATCATATGTTGAAAAATCTGAAAAAGGATGAAAATGCTTATAACTTGGATGCATAAACCTGAATTGATTGCATACTTGTCTCATGTATCCTTGGTGTATAGTCTGACAGTATCTCTTGCATCATGATGTCAGGGGGAGCTGAGAGTTCTATTCAATTCATTGAATCCTATTCACTTCTCAGTGTTCTCATTCAAATGATTCATATTCTTTCACATCAGTTGCTCATTGAACCATATTGCCAATTGCTATCTTTTCCCCATCATTTTCATTAAAACAATAGCTTTGCATCTGGTTTAGTACATTGAATGGTGATTATTGCAATTGTTCACTTATAAGAATCACACTTACAAATTGAAAGGAACTAAAGGTTTAACCTTTATAAATTGGAGAGTTAAGTGTCTGCACTTCAGAATTTGAGATAAAAGAAAACTTTTATAGCTCTTAATATTTGTCTCATGGCTAAAATAGAAAAAGTTTTTGTAATGCCTAAATGTGTTGAACGGAAGATGTCTAGAACAGGTTAATAAGAGTGTGTACTGATTTTTTTAAACAATCACTCTAAAAGAATTAAGGGCAGTAGTAAATAAGATCATTAATGTTAAGAACTGAACACAGTGACAGAGCAATGGCTGATTGCACTGAGAAACTGTGAACTCCTCCAAAGAAGCAGGAGAATTCACATGTCATGAGGTGATTCAGAATATCTCTGTTCATAGGGTCAAATCTATAGGGGGAGTCCTCACCAAGTAACTGAGGGTACTGGCCTCTAATCAAGGTGTACCCTTAATGTCAAAAGTGAAGACTATCCTTTGTGGGTTCTGATCTGAAATAGGTCTAGTAGTTTATGCCTAGTAACTGGGGGTACCTGCCTCTGATCAAGGTGTACACCTAATGTCAACAGCATAAATGCCATTGATCTATTTACTTAGTTCAGGTTCTGAAAAATTCAAAAGTGAAAATCAAACTGCTGTAACCTTTCGAAAAATCAAAAGTCAATGAGTGAAAATTGTTTTTATCAATACATGTTCAAGTTGCCTCTCTTGAATTTTCTTGTTTAATTACAAAAGGGTATTATTTCTGACTTATCTATTAATACCATGTGCCCTAGATTCATTGCTATAAATGGAATCAATAAACTCTTGTTCAGGGGTCAAATGTTTTACTCTAGATTTATCACTGTTAAACCTGAATTTTTCTCAAAATTGTATGTTGCTGATTCTTATACTTTAACAGTTGTTTATAATCATGCTTCCCTTCTGAACCATGATTCAGCTGTTGTCAAGTGACCCTCCTACCTTCTCTACCTTGTTATCTGTTCATATTCCTTCTCAAAGGGGGAGCATTTATTTAGGGGGAGAAATAATTCAAGGGAGTCTTACATTCAGGGGGAGAATGTTCTAGAGGAATTTGCATGCATAATGCACTTTGCACTCTTGTTTTTAATATTTTTCTCTTTTTGATCATGTCAAAGGGGGAGAAAATCTTGTGTGTGACTCACTGTCACATTGTGTTGCCATCATCAAAAAGGGGGAGAATGTTGTGCCTCTTAGGCACAAGCATGTGCTATGTTGCTTTGATGATAGCAATGCTATTTGATTTTGATGATGCAAGACAGTGAGTGCATTTGAGTGCATTTGATATTGTATTTTGATGATAGCAATGTTATTGTGTTTTAATGATTGCAATAAACAAAGTGCATTTCTGTGCATTCTTATTCTTGAGCATTCTGCATATGATAGTAACATGAATGATGATGTTTAGCATTGATGGCATTTGTTCTTTATATATATGCATTGCATTCTGTCAGATATCATGTCTCTGCATGTACCTACAGTCTGAACAGTAGTGGGTTGACCCACCCTTGCTGATGTGTCGACCCATCAGAACATTGATTGTTTGGGAAGCAAAGTCCATACACTGCATGGTAAAGCCCAATGTCTAGGCATTGCTGCATCGCTTGCATTTCAGAGTCTATACATTGGTTTTGTGATGCACATAGACTTCCAAGTCTATACATTCCTGCATTAGTGTGCTTTACGCTTTGTTCATGGCTGAGAGTCTATACACTGGGCTTGAAGTGTATACATTGAGCGTCTCAATGAGCATCTCATGTAAGTCCATACATTCATAGTGCATTGCATTGACTAAGTATATACAACGTCAGTTCATGCATGACTTAGGCAAAGTCTGTACAGAGTCCAGCGTCTCAGTTAGCGTCTCATGCATTCGAGCAAAGTCTGTACATCGGTCTGTCAGCAAGTCTGAACATCGTCCGTCTTTGTTAGCGTCTCATGCATTGGGCTAAGTCTGTACAGCATTCAATGTCTAGAGCTTCATGAAGTCTGTACATCAGACTGTTACAGCAAGTCTGTACATTGTCCGTCTTCCTTTGCGTCTTGATATTTGAAGTCTATACATCCATCGTGGAGCTTCATGTCTACACATCGCTTCGCTCCATCAAGTCTGTACAGTGGGCAAGTGTGTACATTCACCAGTGAACACATCAAGTCTATACACCGCATGTGTTCATCTGATTTTCATGAAGTCTATACATCACTTGTCTTCATCTGATCATTATGAAGTCTACACAGCGCCTGCCTTCATCTGAGGCTTATGAAGCCTTTGTATTCATTAAGTCTATACACTGCGTTGTGTATAATTTACATTGCTTTCACCTTCACAGCAAAGTCTATACAATGCAATGCATATACTTAGAACTAATGACTTCGTTTCATCTGTCTGATAGGGACTGAAGAGGCTAATGAACCCCTTAACGCAAGAGGGCTGAAGACATCCAATTTCAGCTGCTGGAACACACCAATGCGTCAACGCCTTGATCAAGTGGCGTGGACGCAGTAGTTCAAACAATCAAGAAAGAAGCTTACTGGATTACTCTGGTGCGTCAACGCATTCATCAAGTGGCGTCGACGCAGCAGGTTGATGGATCGACAAGGTGACCAGAGGGTGGATGCAGTTGCACAATGCGTCAACGCACTCCACACGAAACGTGAGAGGGCTGAAGCCATCTAAGTTCAGATGCTGGAACACCAATGCGTCAACGCAGCATGCTGAGAGCGTCGACGCAGCACGCCCATCTGCTGAAGACTTGATCACTGGATCACCGATGCGTCAACGCAGCAGGCTGATGGAGTCAACGCAGCAGACTTGAGTTTTGTTGGTCGAATGTCTTTGAAGGCTGCGTCAACCCTTTGGAGCAAGTGTGTTGACGCCACCTCAACTCCAGTTGCTGAGCGTACTAATGAAGGGCACGTGATCCGAGGTGCCTGGCTCGTGATCCAAGGATGGACGAGATACCAGGATGCTGCCACGTGGTCCAAATTTCTAGGGCAGGAAATGTGGAAGCCACACGCGCCCAGTGTGCCTGCTGCTGCTATATATACGAGTCTTCATCCTCTGTAGAAGACTGATCGAAAAAGAAGCCTGGAGGCAGAAAGAGTAACAGCAGAGCAGAAAGCTCTTCGATCCAGCAGAAGCTGAGAGAAGAAAGGGAAAAAGAAGAGAGAGCTTCCACGATCCATCAGAAGAAAAGAGAAAGAGAAAGAGAGAAAAGGAGAACAGAGATCGAGAGAAGAAGAGAAGTGCAGCAGAGAAGAAAGAGAAAGAGAGAGAGTGAAGAAAGAGAGTGAGATCGAGGGAGATCTGTTCCTATTGGACCGTGAATCAGATCCAGGCCAGTCAGCTCCGTTGAGAGCCACATTGTGCATTTCATTTTTCAGCTTTCTGTTTGCTGAAGTTATTTTCATTTCGTGTTTTTATTTTTCCTTTTTCATTTGATTATCCTTGTTCTTCCGATCCTCTGGACTGAGGTCGGGTTCCTCCTGGTGGGTCAGGAGAAGGGAGATCTGATCTCCGGTTTGCAAGCAGCAGTGGGCTGCTTGTGGGTTCCCTCCAGGCTAGGAGAAGAGGGGAGGTTGTTCCCTTGGGTAAGCTGTGTATTAGCGTCTGTTGGCAAGCTGTGTTGCCCAGCTGTTAGTGAGGCCACACTCGGGTTGAGTGTGGGGTGGATGTAGGTCTGCAGGACTGAACCACCTAACAACCCCTCTTGCATTGTGGTTTGATTGCTTATGGTTTGCTTCCGCTAGATGTTTGCATAGGGGTGCTCCAAGTGTTTGATCACAGGTTCATTAGATGATCTAATCAGATTTTGTTCTAAGTGTTTAATCTGTTGAGTGAGCGATATTCTAATTGAGCGATAGTTTATATTGGGTGAAAGTTTTTATAGGCTATATTCATTCACCCCCCCTCTGAATACTTGCGCCGAACCCAACAAGAAGAAGGAAGCTGAACCAAACAGAGAGTGAAAAGAGAAGAGAGATAGCCTGAGAGAGATAGGATATACAAAAAAGAAGAGAGTTCAGAAGAGTGAGTAGCAGAGAGCTAGCAGAAAATAAAGAAAGATAAAGAATCAGAGAAAGGTTTGAGAGAAGAGAACCGTGAGAGAGGAAGAGAGTTGCAAAAGCAAAGAAGGAAGAAGAAGAAGAGGGATCCTGATCGAAGGATACCCAACAAGTATTGTCTATGGCCTCTGGATCATATCTATGCCACATTGCTCCTGCGTGAGCTATATTTTTAGTTTTCATTTCCAACTTTCCGTTGCTGTGTCTTGTTTTCCTTTTCTCTTTTGAACTTGAAGCTGTGAGTCAGCAGAGCTAGTTGTGATGCCTAGCAGGCAAGGTGGTTACCTTGGACAACAAGCTGTGATGCTCAGCGGATGGCAAGCTGTGAGGCCCAGTGGATGTAGGTAAGCTGTGATGCCCAGCGGTTCAAGTTGTTAGTCAGCGAAAGCCACACTCAGGTTTGAGTGTGGGGTGGATGTAGGTCTGGAGGACTGAACCACCTAAAAATCTCTTGTCTACCATGGTTTGATTTCTTATCTGATTTTCGCTAGATGAATGCCTAGGTGCATTTCAATTGATTATTCTATCTGAGTGCTTTAAGATTTCTTAGTGTGCGTAATCTACTTCTGCAAACCGTTTGAAGTTGCTGAGTAGTTCATTGCTTTCGCTGACCATCTATTTGACTGTGTGCCTCATCATAGCCCAGAGTCAGCTATCATCTGTTTAGTCCATGTTTCATTATAGCTCACATTCGGTTAAGCTAATTAGTCTTTAATTCCACATAGCTTACTATTTGTAGCTTAATCTTTTAAATTGGCCAGAATTTTCAAAGGGGATTCATTCACCCCCCCTCTGAATCTGTCCATAGCACCTCAACAGAGAATGCATCGGGAAACCCGTCACCTGGCAAGGAAGCTTCTTGAGATAAAGAAATGTCCCTAGTCCCCCAAATTGGGGTGCCGAAGGCAATATCAGCGGAAAACCTGAGTGAGCCGATCAAGGCACGTGGAATGCCGATGCAGTCCGTGAGTGGCCGAAGAGCTGTCCCATGGGGGTGAAAACACTTTGAGTGGTTGCCCATTTGATGAAGACGCTCCCTATAGGCGGGAAGTGATAAGTGTGTATTTTTACATGTTAATTAATGTTATAACACACTTTTATGAGCTTTAATATTCATCACTATGTATTTATCACACTTAATTATAATTTTATATCAAAATGTTTAATTGTGAGATTTATTTAAATATTGATACTATTTTAAAGAAATAAAGGAGAATACAACAAAAAGAAAAATAAATAAAGAAATAAAGAAAAATAAAACAACTATATATATAGCATATATAGTATATATACATTGTTACATACATAGTATATATATATATATATATATATATATAGTTTATATATATAGCATATATTATTATTATACATAGCATACACATATACATATATATATATAGTATATATATAGCAGACATAAATTTATATAGTAGACATATATATATAATATATATATATGTATCATATCACTATGTATGTAAAAATATATAGTAGACATATTAAGGTTCATTAATTGTGTCTACTATATATATAGTATATATATATGTATCATACCCCTCATGCAGGTAGCTTACTACTGTTAACGTGGGCTTCACAATGAATGTTTAACAGGGCTTCAATGGCTTCAAGGCAAAAGCCATGCAGATGGCCTTCATATCGACAGGGCTTTAATGCCTTTACGTTGTGCATGCATGGCGTGAATGGGCCCCTTGACGTGGTGGTGGAGGCTCCACTTCATGCGCAGTCGACCACGGTAGCAGCTTCATGCGTCTTCAGCAGGCAAGCCTCACGTGGTACTAAAGCCAAGAAAGCGGCTCACGCGAGGCATTTCACGCATGGTGGGCCAGCGTTGGCTGATGGCCAGGGCGTGGCCAAGGCATGCATGCGGGCGAGCTAGCATTAGCTGGCGGGTCAAAAGGCCAGCAGAAGGCTTCCTCGCGGAGGTCGGCTGGTTAGCGCGGCAGAGCCGTGTGGTGGCCAATGCACACTCAGGCGTGGTCAAAAGCGGGCGGAAGAAGCGGCTTTCACACGATGTAGGCAGAACGGCCAGTGGCTTCACACGGGAAGAGAGCAATATTGAGAAACAGAGGCCAATGTTTAGGGCCTATAAAAGGAGGGTTGGGTATGGTTTGAGGAATAATAGCTTGTGTTAGTTTCAGAATTCATTTGAGTTTCTTTGTTGTTGCTAGTTCTTGAGAGAGTTTTGTTAAGTTCATTTGGTGTTATTGAAGAAGCAAGGAGAGAGAGAGGGGCAGGATGCCCCTTCATGTAATAATTTCCTTCACTCGTGTTATCCATTTAAATTATTAAAAGTTTTAGGTTTTGTAAGTTTAAGTGGTTGTTATTGCAAGTTCTTAAGATTTTAGCCATTGCTTAGCCATTTACATGCTTTTATGATCTTCATTTTTATTATCTTCTTCAAAGTTATTCATATTTAAGTTCTCTACATTTTCTCTTTCTACCATTTCCTTTAATTCCTCTTCGTTTTCAAGTTATTACACATTTTTCCACTTGCTGTTCTGGCACATTACTGTTCATCCGAGTTGATATCTTCTTTTGTTCCTCCGTTTTAATGCCCTTCCAATCTTCTTTTATTTCTAAATTCTTCATAAAAGTTGTTCCTCTCTTTTAGATCTAGATTTTCTTCTTCTACCACTCCCTCTAATTCTTCTTCGTTTTTAGGTTATTTTTATTTTCCCACGGTTCTATCTTTTGCGAGATTACTGTTCATCTACACCGATAGATGTCAGTGTTTCATATTTTTCACTGTCTTCCTCTCATTTCTGTCTCTGCACTCTTCATTAAATATTTTCCTAACCCTCCGATCTTCAACTTTATCTTCTGTCACTTCTTCTAATTTTGTCTGGTTTTAAAGTTATTTCTCTTCTTAACTCACCCTATTTTTATTATAATTTTCCATGTGTTCTTCTATCCATTCCACCCCTTCTAAATTGCATCCAAATCTCCCTAAGGTGATTTTAATTCAATTCTTTTGATTTTCAAACTTAAAAATACAAGGTCTTCAACTTTTAAATCTAAACCTCTTTGTGGATTCGACTCGGCCTCATCACTTAACTATTTGATCTATTTAAATTGTGGGCCGGATATTTAAATTTGGTAGCGGGGCGTATTAACGACGTGCATTTTCCGCCATCAATTTTGGCACCGTTGCCGGGGAGGTTTGAATTTGAAGTTGATAAACTTTGTGTTTTCTTTTGTATATATATTGGTGCTCACTCTTATTTTTGCAGAAAAAATAAAACGATCAACAAAAGCACAAAAAAATAGAAAAATTTGAAAATACAAAAAAAATAAATGTTGTGTCTCCCCGAGGTAAGTCTTCTTTATCTTCTAATATCGTTATTTTTTATTTGTAAAATAAAGAACGAGGGAATGCGATTAAGGTTAGTACTTTTACCCTCTTTTTATAGATTTAGTTTCTTTATTTTTACGTTCAATATGTAATTAGTTTTCATGCTTAGAAATGTTCTTAAAAAAAGAGAAATAAAAAAAATGTGGTGGACTAGCTCAGTTCGCTAACTAAAAAAAATAGAAAAATAAAAACACAAAAAAGGCATAACTTGGGCTCACTATCATCTTTGAAACTGACGTCTAAGGCTAGAGGTCAATGTCAAACGCTATAAACGGGAAAGTGGTTACTTAATTAGGACCTTGTGAAAGCAAGGGGAGCCTCCCACTTCCACACCTGTTACCTGGCCGGTGGATAAGTTTGATGTTGAATCTAAGTTGGACTTTGTTTGATAAATTGTTTGTAAAAAAAAAATCAAAAAAAAATATACAAAAGATGGTGAGAGCATGATTTTCATCTATGGATTGGGCATACCAATTAGACAAGTTTGACCAATTGGCTCATAAATTGTATCAATTTCTAGCCATGGATCAAGACCCCTTCATACCACCTAGTCGCCATGACAATGATAACATGTGGGCTAGCCCGGCCCATTATGACGGTGGTTGCCCAAACCAATTCTCATTTCTCACCCAAAACAGCCCGACCTATTATGAAAGTCCATACTCGTGGTCGGCCCAAAATGAGATCCCGTCACATATGATAGCCCAGTTTCCATCATTTACCCAAGACCAGGTTCCAACCACTCAGTTCTTTCAAGGGGGGCATGATCTACCTTTCACCCTGGAGCAAGCTCAATCTGTCCAACAGTTTTCTCAGCCCAATTATGAATCATCTTCAGATACTTATAACTCTAGCTGGGAAGATCAACCAACAATCTATTGGATGGACCAAGCAAGGCAAGCCCCAATGCCTCAAGACCTCCCCACACCTTATTTTGACCCATGTCCACATACCTTTAATTCTGGTTGGAGAAATCAACATGATTCTTCTTGGGAGTCTTATCAGGATCAAACCCAAAGTCCCCAGGAACAAGATTTTTCAAATTGGGCTCCATACCCAAATGATTCTTACGATAAACCCTATTTGTTTGATCAATTGACACGACTCTTCCAAACTCAACAACAAGCCTTCCAGGAACAACTGTAAAACTTTGAGGCCCAATTGAGTAGGGTTACTAAAAATATCATAGAAACAAAAGTGGACCAGATGCCTAGTAACTCCACTACAAGTCTTGAGGATCAACTTCCTGCATTTGATGACAATAAAAGTACATATGATCAATCCATGATTCCCCAGTCTAACACTCATATTCCTTTTGATCTTGAGAGGATAATGGGGGAGTTTTATGATGAGGACTTAAGGAAGAGCAGCCTGAGAAGCCTAAAACCCATTCCATTTGTGAAGAGGATTATGATGATCTTGAGTCGGGAGGAGAAGAAAAGGAAGAGGATTTTCTAGTCAATGATCAAATTCCATTACTTTTCCTTCCTGAATTTGATGAGTCCTCCTTCCAAGTGAATGACGAAGAAAATGTGAGTGTGGAGAGAGAATTGAGTGTGGCCATAAGCCATTCTTCTTTGATAATTGAGAAACCAGGTGCTCTACATGAAATTTACTCTGATTGGGTGTCTCTTGATTTTGGGGAGGATCTTGATCTTTTACCTGTTCATGACCTCGGCACTTATATATAAATCCCCTACATCCTACAACTAGTCGATCGGTCGATTCCACTTACACTTCATGATCATCCGTGTGTTAAAGAGCAAACTGATTTCATTCCTAATCTTCCTTATCTCCTTGACACTGGCCATGTGGTGGACTCCCCCAAAATCCATAACACTCTCATCCTCTCTCACCTGAACGATATGCACGTAACTCCTAAGAGTAAGGATGAAGAAGAAAAGCTATGGGAGAGTAAGGTTCGCATTGATGTGTTTAACACGTATAAAGACCTTCAGTGTACAGAGCAATATTTTGTGATTGAAGATATGAAAATTCCTCTGGCATTCTCTGACCGAGGGGGTCCATCCAAATTCTTAGACCCACCTTGGCATGATTCTAGCCCACATGCACATGCATATAATCTTTTCCTCCAATGGTACAAGGGCTGGGGTTTATCAGAGGATAAGATCATTTGGTGGCTCATTCTGAATGCCACCTGTTGATTAGTGAACTGCAATGCGTCTGGCTAACGACGTTAAACGTAGCGCTTCTTGGGAGGCAATCCAAAGTTTTAAGTGATTTCTGTGTGCTAATAAATGGCTTCTTGGGAGGCAACCCAAGTTTTTCGTGTGTTTTTATTTTTGCTTTACAGGTTTAAATAAAAGATAAGTTGGGGGGAGAAAAGATGATTGCTTACTCTGTTACTCAGATTCGCCAAGCCGTCACAAGCCAAACCTGTCGAAGTTCACCACCAGGTTGTCCCATTCCTTCAAAAATTTTATGTCTTCATTGTTCTATTGTTCCATATTGTTCATGCCATTGAGGACAATATCATTTAAGTTGGGGGGACAGAAATCATGTTGCACATGCATTCATATACAACCTCATTTTTTTTCAACCTCTTTTTTTTCAATTGACCCATTTTGAGTTTCATGATTCATGCTTCCATTGAAAGTAATTCTTGAATAGAAATGACTAGATAAGGATAATGGAAATTTTATTTCATCTAGCCATAGAAAACTGATCTAAGAATCTCTTTAAAGTTCACGTGCACTTTAGAAAAATGAAAATCACTTTGCACGCTAAGGAAACAAGCATGACAAGCCTTCTGTTATTTTGGGTATGTTGTCTGATATTCTGCACTTCTTAAAGAAGAGATCTTTTATAAGCTTTCTGACATGTTATCTATTGAAAAAAATTGAGAAAAAAGCCATGAAAAATGCTCCGATTTTGAGTAACCGGGCCCACTTCACCTAAGACGTGTTGATGTTCGCGTCAAAAGGAAAAGGGAACCTTGATCTGTGTAACTGGGCATACTTTACCTAAGACGTGTTAAGGTTCGCGTAAAATAGTGAAGGGTAGTGCAGCATCATGTGTGTATAAAAAAAAGAAAAAAAAAGATATCCCAAAAGGGACAAAGCAATAAGGCAGATAAAAGTGAATATACTTAATGCTATGATTAAGAAGTGCAGGGTTGAAGGGCACTTGCTTAGAATAGCAAATGGGGGACGCAATTGTCTATGTTGAGAATTTAGTATTACACATGCACAAGTGCTATTGAACTTTAAGATGACTTCTTGATCATGTACCTTAATTTCTAAATCTAGGGCTAGTGTGTGTTAATGCTTCCATATTCCTAATCTTTAGTTAACTCTATGAAAGATACTCTGGAAATGAGGCATAGATATTTTAAACTCTTGTTGGTCCTTAATTTTTAATTGTTTGCATTGCTAAGGGACTAGCATTGAGTAAGTTGAGGGGTGTGATAAGTATGTATTTTTACATGTTAGTTTATGTTATAACACATTTTTATGAGATTTAATATTCATCACTATGTATTTATCACACCTAATTATAATTTTATATCAAAATGTTTAATTGTGGGATTTAATTAAATATTGATACTATTTTAAAGGAATAAAGGAGAATACAACAAAAAGAAAAAGAAATAAAAAACAAAGAAAAACAAAACAACTATATATATAGCATATATAGTATATATATATATATATATATATATATATACTTATATATATATAGAAGTATATATATATATATATATACTATGTATATATATATATAGTTTATATATATAGCATATATTATTATTATACATAGCATACACATATACATATAGTATATATATAGCAGACATATATATATATATAGTAGACATATATATATAGTATATATATATATGTATCATATAACTATGTATGTAACAATATATAGTAGACATATTAAGGTTCATTAATTGTGTCTACTATATATATAGTATATATATATGTATCATATCCCTCATGCAGGTAGCTTACTGCTGTTAACGTGGGCTTCACAATGAATGTTTAACAGGGCTTCAATGACTTCAAGGCAAAAGCCATACAGATGGCCTTCATATTGACAGGGCTTTAATGCCTTTACGTTGTGCATGCATGGCGTGAATGGGCCCCTTCACGTGGTGGTGGAGGCTCCACTTCATGCGCAGTTGACCACGGCAGCAGCTTCATGCGTCTTCAGCAGGCAAGCCTCACGTGGTATTAAAGCCAAGAAAGCGGCTCACGCGAGGCATTTCACGCATGGCGGGCCAGCGTTGGCTGATGGCCAGGGCGTGGCCAAGGCATGCATGCGGGCGAGCCAGCGTTAGCTGGCGGGTCAAAAGGCCAGCAGAAGGCTTCCTCGCGGAGGTTGGCTCGTCAGCGCGGCAGAGCCGTGTGGTGGCCAATGCGCACTCAGGCGTGGTCAAAAGCGGGCAGAAGAAGCGGCTTTCACACGATGTAGGCAGAACGGCCAGTGACTTCACACGGGAAGAGAGCAATATAGAGAAACAGAGGCCAATGTTTAGGACCTATAAAAGGAGGGTTAGGGTGTGGTTTGAGGAATAATAGCTTGTGTTAGTTTCAGAATTCATTTGAGTTTCTTTGTTGTTGCTAGTTCTTGAGAGAGTTTTGTTAAGTTCATTTGGTGTTATTGAAGAAGCAAGGAGAGAGAGAGGGGCAGGATGCCCCTTCATGTAATAATTTCCTTCACTCGTGTTATCCATTTAAATTATTAAAAGTTTTAGGTTTTGTAAGTTTAAGTGGTTGTTATTGTAAGTTCTTAAGATTTTAGCCATTGCTTAGCCATTTACATGCTTTTATGATCTTCATTTTTATTATCTTCTTCAAAGTTATTCATACTTAAGTTCTCTACATTTTCTCTTTCTACCATTTCCTTTAATTCCTCTTCGTTTTCAAGTTATTACACATTTTTCCACTTGCTGTTCTGGCACATTACTGTTCATCCGAGTTGATATCTTCTTTTGTTCCTCCGTTTTAATGCCCTTCCAATCTTCTTTTATTTCTGAATTCTTCATAAAAGTTGTTCCTCTCTTGTAGATCTAGATTTTCTTCTTCTACCACTCCCTCTAATTCTTCTTCGTTTTTAGGTTATTTTTATTTTCCCACGGTTCTATCTTTTGCGAGATTACTGTTCATCTGCACCGATAGATGTCAGTGTTTCATATTTTTTACTGTCTTCCTCTCATTTCTGTCTCTGCACTCTTCATTAAATATTTTCCTAACCCTCCGATCTTCAACTTTGTCTTCTATCACTTCTTCTAATTTTGTCTGGTTTTAAAGTTATTTCTCTTCTTAACTCACCCTATTTTTATTATAATTTTTCAGGTGTTCTTCTATCCATTCCACCCCTTCTAAATTGCATCCAAATCTCCCTAAGGTGATTTCAATTCAATTCTCTTGATTTTCAAACTTAAAAATACAAGGTCTTCAACTTTTAAATCTAAACCTCTCTGTGGATTCGACTCGGCCTCATCACTTAACTATTTTATCTATTTAAATTGTGGGCCAGATATTTAAATTTGGTAGCGGGGCGTATTAACGACGTGCATTTTCCCGCCATCAGGAAGCAGGCCTGAGAGCGCAATTTGTAATGCCGAAGGTAATATCAGCGAAAAACCCGAGTGATCTGATCAGGACACGTGGGATGCCGTAATGATCTGTGAGCGGCCGAAAAGTCATCCAGTCAAGGCGAGAATGCTTCAAGGAATAGCCTACTCGATGAAGATACTCCATATATCCACAGAGTATGTTTAGTAGCACAAATCGCACAGCCGAAGGCCAGATCAGGATAAAACCTGAGAAAATCGACACGGGTTCGGCACATGCCGGGAACCACTAGAAACTATAAATCAGGACTCAGAAACTATGAAATCCATTCTCCGTGGCCACTACATCAAACCCAAAGTTGATCCGGACATCAGTCTCCCGTCGGGGTCAGTTCCGGGCAAAAATGAGAAAATTACTGAAGATGCCACTAAGTGAGTCGGCGGCGCTCTTCATATATCGTTGAGTTGGTGGCACCATGCCTATGTAGTTGAGTCGACGGCGCCCTTTGCATACGATGATAAGTCGGTGGTGCCCTTTCCTTTATCATGAGTTGGTGCCCCTCTTCAACCAAATCGGCGCCCGCCTCCCGCGAACCGCGGGGCGACGAGTCGGTGCGGGGCCGCCCGTCCCATCCCTTCGGCGATGCTCTATTTTGCCTATAAAAGGAACGACTGCCTTCAAAGACACAGACATGCAAAGGAAGTGATACATAAGTAGACTAAAGAACAGAGAGATAGAAGGAAGAAGAGAGAAGAGGACGCAGAGGCGAAGGCGAAGGAAGAGAAGAGTGAGAGAGATAGAGCTGCTAGTTAGGTCTCTACTGTAGGAGAGCCCGTAGGGGACTAATAGCTTCGTCTTCTACCTTCGTTTTCTTTTTTTTTCTTTTGTCTAAGTCGCCTGTACTCTTCTTTTTCTTAAGGAAATGAAATAGATGTCACTGCGTCCTTCATCTTCTATGTTCCTACGTTTACATCCTGGTGTTTGTTTCGCTAAATGTTCGTATCGGTTATTTTAATCTTCTGTCCTCTCTAATTGTTTTCCAATAGTCTCCGTTTCTTTACTGAGCAATGAAATCTACATCCCGATCATGAGGAGGCCCTGCAAGGGCTACATCCACTAATAATACCTTTTGATCGTTTGGGAATTTGTAGTATTCTACTCACAGCCCCACTGCTAGAATGGCCAATGGCCATGCCCGAAGGGTGATAGTGAAATCCCCTCCCCAGGGTTCGATGGGTTTCGTTGTCTACTTCTCTCATAAGCATAGTGTTTATGAATGTGCTTGAATGGTGAGTGTGTGCCTATGAGTGTGCGCGTTATGTTAACAATGAATGGATGAATATGCTATTACAGGGAGACCTCCGTATGCCCTTTCACCCATTCCAATGGGTTGTAGGGGTATTGGTGCCCTCCAAAATGAAGTGTGAGTTTCCAATTATAATCATAAAATCGCTTAGTTTTGTTCCTACATCGAACTTTGATAGTTGTCGTGCATATCCCGTCTGGTGTTTGATAAATTATCCCCTAGGGTCTTTTCCCCTGAACACCCCATTTCTATACTCTCAAAAGTAGGCATGAGCCCACCTTCCCGACCGGGATTGCTTTGCTCAGACCTCTAGGGAGGGCTCTCAGGTTTTCACTAGGATTATTAGTTTGCCAACCCTTGTCCACGGCGAGGATGCAAGACTGCTCATCTCGATAGCATGTTTTGCATCTCCTTTGGCCAGGATAATGTAGCACCCCGGATAAAAATGATAAGGAAATAGACTTTTTCCCAAGTAAACAAAACCTTAAATAACTCTATGAGAAGGCCAAAAGAAAAGGTAGAATACCCAATGAGGGCCATTATATAAATATGTAACAATTAAAGCCATCATACGTATTACTATTCACCTGAAATAGGGCCTCTACACAAGGGCGTCAATTTCTCAAGCCACAGGGCCACAACCCACAGTATGAAAGCCCATAGTTTACATATACCTCTCTTTACCAACCAATTATATACATGGGGGCCACCATGCCACTAACCAACCACCAAGCAATATATATACCTATATCTGTTAGACCAACACGTGAAGGGCCCAACCAAATGGAAATAGCGCCCCTACCTGGGCTCTATTACCAATGGGGCGCCCCTACCCCAGGCGCCATTCACATGACCATTCCAAAAAAAAAACAATAATAAGGGGCAAGAGATATAGCGCCCACTTGCATGGGCGCTATTCATCTAAATAAAGTCACCTCCTGGGGCGCCATTTCCCTGGGAGGTAGCAAGTACCATGACCAACAAACATCCGCTGGCAAGGAACCTTGGAGGGAACCAACACAGCAAGGCTTTCAGGTCTGGTTCCCCATGGACTCTTAACGGTTTATTCCCTATAAACAACTCCCACTACCCAACGTAGATGACCCTTACTATTATCCTGTCACAGAAGAGAAGGTGGTTTGTGCCTTTTCTCTTCTCCACCTGCAGAAGAGAGATCTTAATCTTTTCTCTTCACGTGCAGGCTACGTACCACGTCCTTCTACTAAGAGCTCGGCTGCAGAGGACATGAAGGGCTAGGATTCCACAGCTATACCTCGTTAACCACATCAACAGGTAGGTGTTCTCAATATCTGACTTAACTAGTAGTTAATATATGTTAACATGCATGCTAGTTAAACCTTTCATAGCTACAATCTGGTCACCTAAGTCAGGGGTATATTAAAAGACTTAGTGGGAAGGTTAGGCTACGCCTATCTGAAACTCTAACTCTTACGTGAGTTGATCTATGATCTTACCTCCGTCAAGTACCCCATGTACATACTGATTGTATAGTTTGTCATTACTCATAATCTATCCCAATTTCTTTTAAATTGATCCATGTTTATAAATTTATATCTATGAAATTAAAATCAAAAATTATTGCATGAGCATGACCTTACAATCCAGCTATTTTTCCATGTTTATCTATGCCTCTACTTCCTGATTCTGTGAACATGTTATAAATCATGAATAGTAAGGTTACGTGATTAGTAGCCACCATGTTCAGAAATTTATATCTATTGAACTAAATCATGAAACTCCTGCATGAGCATGACTTTGAAAACCTCAGATTTTTCTCTATTTAACCATGTCCTTAGATCCTGATTTACTGAACCTTTTAATGATGAATAGTATTTTGACTCTAATGGAGCACCCAGGGAAGGGCGCCCCTGACCAGGGCGCCATTTCCCTATGGATGTTAAACCCCCCGTTAAACCCGTGATTAGCATGTTAAACCTGTTACCTGTTAAACCCTACTGATTAGCCTATTAAACATGTTACATGTTAACCTGTTAACCTGTTAACCTGTTAACTACATACCTTGTCAAGCTTGTAGCCTGTTAAACTTGTTAATGACATAAGCATGGTAATTACATATCCTATCAACCTTGTTAATCACATAGCCGTTGTTAAGCTTGTTAATTCTATAGCTTGATAATCCCGTAACCTGTTTACAAAATGTGTAACCCTGTTATCCTGTTACATACACAGTTATGGTTACCCCTCCGAAATGGAGACCCTCTGGGGAGACTCTATTTACTGAAATAGAGACCCTCTGGGAAGACTCTATTTTAGCATTGAAATAGAGACTCTCTGGGGAGACTCCATTTACTGAAATAGAGGCCCTCTGTAAGGGCGCCATTTCCCTGTAAATGGGAATTTTTGGGCTTCTGTCCAGCCTTTACCCAATGATCCCTGGCCACTTCCTTAACCCTGATTGGCCTATGTGTCATGTATTTTAAGTAGCTCGGTCATAAATCATCATTTACACGTGATATGTCCTTGAACTCTATTCCAGAAAGATCTACCTGATGTTCCTACAATGTATACTTTTCTTGAAGTTTCATATTGGCTATAAAAATGAGTGTGGATGTCTAAAGATATACATGAAACAATGCTGTGCATATAGGGCCTGGTCTGGTCCTGGGAGGGGCACCCGAAGGCACTTATGCCCATCGGAGTTTATTGACCACGGTATTTTCATTGCATCGAAGTACTTGCTTGCTTGACTTGACTTGAGATATTCCCACTCACTCTCTCGTGACATGCTTGATTTGCTTGACATGAATGGTTTGGCCCGAAAAAGGGCAAATTACTTGCTTGAATGAAATAAATGAAATAGTCAATTCCATTACACTACTTGTTATTACACGAGCTTGAGATCACTTGCGTGAATATTGATTATTATATTCTTGAAAAGACTTGCTTGAATATTGATTTCTTGGAAAGACTTGTGCAATTACTTGGCAATCACTTGCTAGTTCATTATTGTTACATCTTATTGATGTTCATGTGATACTCTTTGGTACAATTCTTGATATTCTTGCTCGATCCAACATGCATCATTATACCATATGAACTTGTAATTAACTTAAAGATTTTTAGAGCTTGAGATATAAATCCTACTGAGTGATTCGCTCATCTAGTTCACTCTAACATTTTTTAGGAAACTTGGATAGCGACCACCACTCGGATGGGACCGATACCGAGTGATGAGTGCTAGATTTGATGTATCGTCAGTTAGTCGTGCCTTTCGTATTTGTAGGACCTACTTTGTTTTTCCAGTTATTGCTAAAGGCTTGTATAATTTAATTGAGTCAGTTATGATCTAGTTAGATGGGACTTATTAAACTTGTAACCTTATGAATGATTCCGGGATATTGTCATTTGGTTAAGTAGATAATTGTCATCTTGGACTAGGGTATTATGTTCAAATTTTTAGCTAGCAATAAAATTACCGAGTACTATGCAAACTCTATCTTTACATGAATGACACGATTGATATAGACGCGTTGCGCACCCGAGTATCTTCCGTGCTCGTGACGTGAGAGTCTTCGTGATATTAGAGCCTAGGATTTCAACTTCCTAAGAAAAACCCAAGTCCAAGGATAGGTTTATACCTTACCTGGTGAGATGGGTAGAGCCATGGGTTAAGTTCCTGTTGACATTTGACCTTATAATTAAACTTGATCTTTATTATGCTTAAAACATTTTATAGGATCATGGCCGCTGAAAGAGCACAATGGCGTGGGATGCAGCGTACCGTGCAGGGCCTTACACAGGCGCTACAGCAAGTGGCGCAAGGCGGAGCTAACCGTGGAGCCGGTGATCTCCAAAGGGGTTTCCGTAACATGAACTCACCAAGGTTCACGGGTTCATCTGACCCCGAGGATGCCGAAAATTGGTTAAAGGAAATGGAATGAATTTTCCAAGTGATGCAATGCACGGACGAGGAGAAGGTTATACTGTCTATATTCCAACTGGAGTGGGACGCTTGATGTTGGTGGGAATCCGTGGAAGTAACATTGCTCAATGACCACGTTCATGGGATGAATTCACTGAGCATTTCAACAACAAGTACTTCTCCGACCATTTTCAGGAAAAGAAGGCCGTGGAATTTGCTGCATTGAAACAATGGACCTTCAAAGTAGCCGAGTATGAGGCCCAATTTTTAAGACTGGCTAGGTATGTACCCCACTTGGTGTGTATGGAGAAGATGAAGGCTAAAAGGTTCCTCAACGGGCTTCGGCTACATTACATTACACAGCTTGGACCGATGGACATCCAAGTCTACTCGGAAATGGTTCGGTGTGTGCAGTTGCTCGAGGACGCCACCGAATTATCAGAGAGGATCTGAGGAAGGGATAAGAAGGAACCTGTCACAAGCCCGGGAAATTTTAAAGCATCATTCAACAAGAAGCGGTACTATAGTGGAGGGGAGTCCTCCAAAGGAAAGAAATTCCAAAAGAATGTCAAGCCATTCTCCACCACCACACCTTCCAAGGAAGTTTGTAAGTACTGTGACAAAGCTGGTCATAGGACCGAGGAATGCTGGAGGAAGCTAGGAGCCTGTCTCTGATGTGGAAGTCGAGAACATCGGATTCCTAATTGTCCACTGATGAATGAGCAAGCCATTAAAGATGAGAAGCTCCCGGCAAAGAAGCAAGGCCGTCTGCAAGCTCTCCAAGAGCGGAACAAATGGAAGGCGGAATTGTGGAAGGTACACTAACTATTTGCTCTAAGACTGCTAAAGTTTTATTTGATACTGGAGCAACACACTCATTTATTTCCAAGAAATTTGCTGTTGCTTTTACTAAGGAGCCTAAATGTCTAGACTTAGTCATATCTACACCTATCGAGAACAAGGCCGACCTCACACATCATTACCCAAACTGTGAGATTATGGTTAAAGGAAATAATCTCCCTACAGACCTAATTTGCCTAGATATGGAAGTGTATGATGTCATACTATGTGTTGATTGGTTATCCACATACCAAGCAACTGTAGACTGCCAGAATGGCAAGATAACTTTTGTGGATTACTCGGAACTGGTATACATTAGCCCTCGAGCTAGATCACCTCTTATATCAGCACTCCGAGCTAGTAAACTTATAAGCAAATGATGTATGACTTTCATTGCATTTGTAACTGCCACGGACGTTGAGGACTCTAAGCTTGAAAACATCCGTGTATTTTGGGATTTTTCTGACATTTTTCCAGAAGAATTGCCCGGCTTACCCCCGGAGCGGGAGGTGTTGTTCACCATCGACCTTGTCCCTGGTGCTGGACCTGTTTCCAAGGCACCTTACAAAATATCTCCTGTTGAGCTGAAAGAGCTAAAGGAACAACTAATGGAGCTATTAAACAAGGGTTTCATCCGGCCAAGTACTTCTCCATGGGGAGCGCCAGTGCTATTCATCAAGAAGGAGGATGGATCGATGAGACTCTGCATCGACTATCGGCAGTTAAACCACCTTACAATCAAAAATAAGTACCCACTGCCAAGGATTGATGAATTATTAGACCAAATATCTGGAGCTAAATATTTCTCCAAGATTGATCTTCGATTTGGTTATCACCAACTAAAGATCAAAGAAGAAGACATTCATAAAACTGCATTCCGAAGCAGGCTTGGGCATTACTAATTTACTGTTATACCTTTCGGACTAACAAATGCCCCCGCAACTTTCATGCAGTTAATGAACAGCATATTCAGGCCTCACTTGGACCAGTTCATTGTGGTCTTTATCGATGATATTTTGATTTATTCAAAGTCTGAAGAGGAACATGAAGAACACCTCAAGCAGGCATTGCAGATATTGAGGGAACACAAATTATATGCCAAATTCAGCAAGTGCAAGTTATGGCTCGAGGAAGTATCCTTCTTGGGCTATATAATTTCGAAGAACGAAATTTCCGTGGACCCATCAAAGGTCGAAGCCGTGAAGAATTGGGAGTGACCAACAAATGCAACGGAGATTCGAAGTTTCTTGGGGCTAGCTGGTTATTACTGGCGTTTCATCAAGGACTTCTCAAGAATTGCTGTTCCTCTCACCCGATTGACTCGCAAGGAAATACCTTATGAGTGGAAGGAAGACTGTGAGAAGAGTTTCCAAGCTTTGAAAGATCTCTTGACAACTGCTCCAGTCTTATCATTGCCAATTGAAGGAGATAAGTATGAGGTATATACCGATGCTTCTCATATTAGCCTCGGGTGTGTATTGATGCAAAATGGGAGAGTAATTGCATACTCTTCCCGGCAACTAAAGAAGAATGAAGAGAACTACCCGGTGCACGATTTAGAACTAGCCACAGTGGTATTTGCCTTAAAGATCTGGAGACACTATCTCTACGGAGAACAATTCATCGTGTACTCCGATTACACAAGCCTCAAGTATTTATTTTCCCAGAAGGAACTAAACATGCGGCAAAGGCGTTGGCTTGAGTATCTCAAGGATTTCGACTTCACTATATAGTACCATCCCGGTAAAGGTAATTCTGTAGCCGATGCCCTCAGTCGAAAGCCGAGAGTAATATTGGCCTGTTGTATGATTCAAGAATGGAAGTTGCTGGAGAAATTCTCTGAGCTTAATATCAGTACAGATGAGAAGAATGGGTGTATTATTCTATCCCATATGAGTCTACATCCAGATTTGCCATTCGAAATTAAGAAGCTACAAGAAGAAGATCCATCACTGGTGAAGATAAAGGACAAGCTGGACAAGAGACTCGATTTCAAGCTGGCACCCGATGGAAGACTGTTATTCCATGAACGGACATGTGTACCCGACTGTCCCGAGTTGAAGAAGACGGTTCTTGAAGAAGCTCATCGATCGAGGTACACGATCCACCCTGGAGCCACTAAGATGTACCAAGACTTGAAAAGGACCTTCTGGTGGCCTAATATGAAAAGGGAGGTAGCGGACTTGGTATCTCACTGCCTGACATGCCAACAAGTGAAGGCGAAATATCAGAAACCCGCTGGAAAGTTGCATCCACTAGATATTCCCAAGTGGAAGTGGGAAGACATTGGCATGGATTTTATGATGGGCTTGCCCAAGACTAGAGGTGGACATGATGGAATTTGGGTAATTATCGACCGCCTAACTAAATCGGCTCATTTCTTACCTATCAAAAGCTGATGGTCGATTGATGTCCTTACCACCTTGTATATCAAGGAGACGGTTAGATTGCATGGAGTTCCCGTGTCGATCGTATCCGACCGAGACCCACGCTTCACCTCTCATTTCTGGAAGAGTCTACAACACTCTCTGGGGATGAGACTCAACTTCAGCACTGCTTTCCATCCCCAGACAGATGGACAGATCGAAAGGACAAATCAAGTTGTTGAAGATATGTTAAGGTCATGTATTATAGACTTCGGCGGTATTTGGCATGACCACTTACCCCTAGCCGAATTTGCATATAATAATAGCTATCAAGCCAGTATCCAGATGGCACCTTTTGAGGCACTTTATGGAAGGAGCTGCTGATCTCCAATATGCTGGGATGAAGTTGGTGAAAAGCAAATCCTAGGCCCAGATAAGGTGAGAGACTCAACTGAAAAGATACACCTCATTCGGGAAAGGCTAAAGATAGCACAGTCCAGGCAGAAGTCATATGCTGACAACAAGAGAAGAGATATGGAATTCCAAGTTGGAGACCATATTTTTCTCAAGGTATCTCCCGGTCGAGGTATTAGAAGATTCGGTGTTAAGGGCAAACTTACACCGAGGTTTATTGGTCCGTTCGAGGTATTGGAAAGAGTGGGCGAGGTGGCTTACCGCATTGTCTTGCCTCCACAACTATCAGAAGTGCACAATATATTCCATATTTCTATGCTAAAGAAGTATGTGCACGATCCTTTCCATGTCATTGATCACACTGATTTAGTGATACAAAGGGTCTGACCTATGAGCAAAAGCCAATGAAGATCCTCGACCGAGAAGTCCAAGTTCTAAGGAACAAGACGATCCCAATGGTGAAAATCCAATGAAATCGATGCTTAGAACAAGAAGCTACATGGGAAACCAAAGAGTCAATGAGAAAGAGATTTCCAGAACTATTCTAGTATGTAAGCATTTCTCACCCTCCTTGTCTTCATATATGCAATTGAATTTGGGGACCAAATTCTTTTAAGTGGGGGAGGGTGTAGCACCCTGGATAAAAATGATAAGGAAATAGACTTTATTCCAAGTAAATAAAACCTTAAATAACGCTATGAGAAGGCCAAAAGAAAAGGTAGATTATCCAATGAGGGCCATTATATAAATATGTAACAATTAAAGCCATCATACGTATTACTATTCACCTAAAATAGGGCCTCTACACAAGGGCGTCAATTTCTCAAGCCACAGGGCCACAAACCACGGTATGAAAGCCCACAGTTTATATATACCTCTCTTTACGAACCAAATATATACATGGAAGCCACCATGCCACTAACCAACCACCAAGCAATATATATACCTATATCTGTTAGACCAACACGTGAAGGGCCCAACCAAATGGAAATAGCGCCCCTTACTTGGGCGCTATTCCCAATGGGGTGCCCCTACCCCAGGCACCATTCACATGACCATTCCAAAAAAAAAAACAATAATAAGGGGCAAGAGATATAGCGCCCACTTGCATGGGCTCTATTCATCTAAATAGAATCACCTCCTGGGGCGCCATTTCCCTGGGAGGCAGCAAGTACCATGAACAACAAACATCCACTGGCAAGGGACCCTGGAGGGAACCAACACAGCAAGGCTTTCAGATCTAGTTCCCCATGGACTCTTAACGGTTTATTCCCTATAAACAACTCCCACTACCCAACGTAGATGACCCTTACTGTTATCCTACTGCAGAAGAGAAGGTAGTGTGTGCCTTTTCTCTTCTCCACCTGCAGAAGAGAGATCTTAATCTTTTCTCTTTACGTGCAGGCTGTGTACCACGTCCTGCTATTGAGAGCTCGACTGCAGAGGACGTGAAGGGCTAGGATTCCACGGCTATACCTCGTTAACCACATCAACATGTAGGTGTTCTTAAGATCTGGCTTAACTAGTAGTTAATATAGGTTAACATGCATGCTAGTTAAACCTTTCATAGCCACAATCTGGTCACCTAAGTTAGGGGTATATTAAATGACTTAGTGGAAAGGTTAGGCTACGCCTATCTGAAACACTAGCTCCTGCGTGAGTAGATCTATGATCTTACCTCCATCAAGTACCCCATGTACATACTGATTGTATAGTTTGTCATTACTCATAATCTGTCCCAATTTTTTGTAAATTGATTCATGTTTATAAATTTATATCTATGAAATTAAAATCAAAAATTGTTGCATGAGCATGACCTTACAATCCTGCTATTTTTCCATGTCTATCTATGTCTCTACTTCCTGATTCTGTGAACATGTAATAAATCATGAATAGTAAGGTTACGTGATTAGTAGCAACCATGTTCATAAATTTATATCTATTGAATCAAATCATGAAACTCATGCATGAGCATGACTTTGAAAACCTCAAATTTTTCTCTATTTAACCATATCCTTAGATCCTGATTTACTGAACCTTTTAATGATGAATAGTATTTTGAGTCTAATGGAGCACCCAGGGAAGGGCGCCCCTGACCAGGGTGCCATTTCAATGGGGCGCCCTGGCCCAGGGCACCATTTCCCCCTGGAGGTTAAACCCCCCGTTAAACTCATGATTAGCATGTTAAACCTGTTACCTGTTAAACCCTGCTGATTAGCCTGTTAAACCTGTTACCTGTTAACCTGTTAACTACATACCTTGTCAAGCTTGTAGCCTGTTAAACTTGTTAATGACATAAGCCTGGTAATTACATATCCTGTCAACCTTGTTAATCACATAGCCGTCGTTAAGCTTGTTAATTCTATAACTTGATAATCTCGTAACCTATTTACAAAATGTGTAACCCTGTTATCCTGTTACATACACAGTTATGGTTACCCCCCCGAAATGGAGACCTTCTGGGGAGACTCTATTTATTGAAATAGAGACCCTTTGGGAAGACTCTATTTCAGCATTGAAATAGAGACTCTTTGGGGAGACTCCATTTATTGAAATAGAGACCCTCTGCAAGGGCGCCATTTCTCTGTAAATGGGAATTTTGGGGCTTCTGTCCAGCCCTTACCCAATGATCCCTGGCCACCTCCTTAACCCTGATTGGCCTATGTGTCATGTATTTTAAGTAGCTCGGTCATAAATCATCATTTACACGTGATATGTCCTTGAACTCTATTCCTGAAAGATCTACCTGATGTTCCTACAATGTATACTTTTCTTGAAATTCCATATTGGCTATAAAAATTAGAGTGGATGTCTAAAGATATACATGAAACAATGTTGTGCCATATAGGGCCCGGTATGGTCCTGGGGGGAGCACCCGAAGGTACTTGTGCCCATGGGAGATTATTGACCACAGTGTTTGCATTGCACCGAATTACTTGCTTGCTTGACTTGACTTGAGACATTCCCACTCACTCTCTCGTGACATGCTTGATTTGCTTGACATGAATGGTTTGGCCCGAAAAAGGGCAAATTACTTGCTTGAATGAAATGGATGAAATAGCCAATTCTATTACACTACTTGTTATTACACGAGCTTGAGATCACTTGTGTGAATATTGATTATTATCTTCTTGAAAAGACTTGCTTGAATATTGATTTCTTGGAAAGACTTGTGCAATTACTTGGCAATCACTTGCTAGTTCCTTATTGTTACATCTTATTGATGTTCATGTGATACTCTTTGGTACAATTCTTGATATTCTTGCTTGATCCAACATGCATCATTATACCGCATGAACTTATAATTAACTTAAAGATTGTTAGAGCTTGAGATATAAATCCTACTGAGCGATTCGCTCATCTAGTTCACTCTAACATTTTTTAGGAAACTTGGATAGCGACCACCACCCGGATGGGACCGATATCGAGTGATGAGTGCTAGATTTGATGTATCGTCAGTTAGTCGTGACTTTCGTATTTGTAGGACCTACTTTGTATTTCCCGTTATTGCTAAAGGCTTGTATAATTTAATTGAGTCAGTTATGATCTAGTTAGATGGGACTTATTAAACTTGTAGCCTTATGAATGATTTTGGGATATTGTCATTTGGTTAAGTAGATAATTATCATCTTGGACTAGGGTATTATTTTAAAATTCTGAGTTAGCAATAAAATTACCGAGTACTATGCGCACTCTATCTTTACATGAATGACACGATCGATATAGACGCGTTGCGCACCCGAGTATCTTCTGTGCTCGGGACGTGACAATAATGGCTCCCTTGCTCTGTCAATTGTTTCTCGAATGTGTATGTGAATCCACCACTGGGGAGGGGGAAATTCCCATTTACGGTTTCTCTTTCGTTCAGTGGTTTTGGGTCATTCTGGGGTTTTAGGGGTCTACCTCGCCGTGGTATGATTCTCTGAAAACTGTTCCTACGAGTGAACAATAAAAGCCAGCTAAGTGGGGATATGAGAGTCCTGTGTGTCGAAATTCTAACCCTGGATTGCTAGGACCCTTACCAGGCTCATCCTCAGGGTTCCTATAATCGATTCGGGTTACGAGATCGCCGCTTTCGGCCTTGTTGGCCCGGTTCGGAATGCAATCCAGAGGGGGGTGAATTGATTGCGCCCCCTTTTGAAAACTAAAATGCTGAGATGATAATGCTGGAATAAAAACTATCCTGATAGTTGAGTAGTATGAAGAAATGAAATTATAAGCACTCTAATTGCCGAGCAATAAGAATTAACTGAATGAGAATCAAGCAAGCTCTCACACCTCTCCAATGCAATATGTTAAACCACTCGGATAAATTGAAAGATGCGGACAGATTATGTAAATCCCTCAACTCATTGCATCACACTCGGAAACAAGAACAGACAACATGGAACGATAATCGCACAGATAGAAAACCACAACGCAAGAGTTTTTAGGTGGTTCAGACGCACCCGAGTGCAGTCCTACATCCACCCCTCTCAACCCGAGAGGATTCCACTAAAACCGATGCATGACGGCAACAAAACGAGCACAAAGATCACACATGGGCACAATGGCCCCACATACACGTGCGATCCCGTACGACGATAAGAAACCACGCACATGGAGATGATGCTCCGAAATCGTATATGAAAGTAAAATATAAGGAAATACAAAGCCCAGTTCAGATTTCTTAATCTATGCTCAAATGGAAATGTAGAAACGAGAGAACAAGAAATCCCACTCAGATCTGCAATGAATCCCTTCGATCGGAATGGTAGGATGCTTTTGGAGTTTGGTCCTTGGAGTGGGAAGAAGCCAGTCTTGTAGAAAATGCCCAAAATAAGACCCCAATGGTGAGCAGCACAAGCAGTCTTCAGATTGGCAAGAATGGCTCGTGGATGGCATTGTCCTGCAGCTTTCTTCTTGCTCCTACAATGGTGCGACCCTCCACTTCCTCCTTCTACAAGAAAGATAAGAACTATTAGCTCAAAAGGATTATTTTCATCGAATGGAAATCACAGCCTTCATATACCCTAAGAAATAAGACTTAAAAAGACATGAAAGCCCATCTTAAAACCTTTTCAAAACATTACCCAAACAAGTGGTGAAACCCTAAGGGTAAGGAGGTAAAAACCCAAGACAATCAGATCACAAAATGGGGGTTTCGAAACCAAACCGGCAAACACGATCCGGACGCACCTGGACAAGTGTCGACTCTTGGAGTCGACACTTCTTCCAGCGTGTGTTGTCCTGTTTTAAAAAAAACAAGAGCAAGGGTGAAAGTGTCGACTCTCAGAGTCGACACTTTTTGCCAAAGCACCTGTTTGCGATAAACAACAAGCACCCACCTGTAAGTGTCGACTCTCAGAGTCGACACTTTTTGCAAAAACTTCTGGTTGCGTTAAACAATAAGCATCTACCTGTAAGTGTCGACTCTCAGAGTCGACAGTTGCAGCCTGTTGCATCAAGGTAGCACGCAGGCCAACAAGTGTCGACTCTTTGAGTCGACACTTGTAGCAGTCAAAATGAAAACTGCCTTGGGTAGTCCAAAACAAGCTAGAAACATGAAAAAAACCTTCACCCCATTCAAAAATAAATTCTTACCATTCATCAAATGAATTGAGAGGATTAAAGTACCTGCACTACACACAATTGCATTTGTGTCATTCTTTAATCAATGCAAATGAAAGGTACAATTACCTTGACTTTTGACATTTACAACATTCTTTCAACCTGCATATAGAAATATTGTCATTCATCCACACATGAAGATGATTCAAAATCTGTTAAACCAACTACCACAAAATCCATCACTTCTAAAATGGTTCAATTATAGCAAGGCCATCTTCCAACTAATCAAGCCTTTCTTCATATCTTGTTACTCATATACCATGGCAAGCTGGACTCTCTTCTCAAATAGTCCAATGACATCAAACCCAAACTTCAATTGTCAACAAACCATAGCATTCTAGCATTCATCATTACTCAATTAAAAGGATATGGACACTCCAACAGTCATTTCATATTCAGCTCATAGAGAAGCATTCAAGTATCCATTCCATACTATTATTCAAGCATTCCAAAGCACAATTTAACCATACTTCAATCTGAACAGCACAAAGGGCTCAAATATAGAAGCAAGCTAGATTCAATTTTTTAGTAGAAGATATGCGATATAATTTTCACTAGAACAGTTTGTCTTCGTCAAAATACGCCGGGGCACAACAATCTCCCCCTTTTTGACGAAGATAAAATCCTTGCATTTCCTTAAAAAAAATTGCATGAATGAAACGAGTCCAATATCACACATTGAAACAACCATTTTAAAAACTGGTTACCAAAGCATTTCAAAGCGTGTTTTTGTTTTTCAACAACCAAAAACCATTTTCAACTACCCATTCACAATATCATGCAACCATTTATTTCTCCCCCTTTTTGTCAGAGTCAAATAGGGGATTGATAAAGATGGAAATAAGAGTGAATGCCTCATATTTACAGTTAGCTCAGTGTAATGCATGTGAAGTGGAATGGATGATCACGCAAGCACACATGCATCCATAATAAGATATAAAATCAAGCAAGTCCTGTATGGACAGGTTAAGAACCATGCTATCGTTTGAGAGCATGAGTTGCATGAACAGTATTAAGAAGGTCGTGCTTACAAAAAGATGGTACTGTATTACTCATGAAATATGACTGATTCAAATGGTACATTCACACAATCACTCCCTAAGTATATATGTGAAGAATGAGCAATGAAATCCAAACATTATGGATTTTCAGATTTTCTAAGGAACACTAGAAAGAACCTTTCCTCCCTACACTTTCATATACAATGCTCGACTTTTGGTAGCTTCACACAACCCCCCCTTTTTTTATTTAAATACAATAAGATGACTAACTTTTTGACACGAGTCATACCCTTTGTTTCAGGGGTATTTCCCGATTACTCAGTTTCGTCACTTATTTTGATTATGGATTTGTATCACTTTTCAATCCGAGTTTCCTCCTTTGTCTCAGGGGGGATTCCCGGCTACTTGGTTCCAAATCCACTTATTGAGATTTTTGGCGGGGCTGACAACTTTTTCCTCACGAGACACGTGACTTCTATGTAGGGAATCAAGTGCCCTCAAAAGTGTTGAGTGGAATAACTAAAATCCTTATAAGATAGAGTCATTTATCTCAAAAGTTCAAATTGTGTGAGAGATTGTACGGAATGTAAGAGATGAATTAGTCTAATCGTAGTTATGTCTCCCCCTGAGTGTATGCACAGTTTTGAAAAGAACCTCCCCCTTAATGTGTGCCATGTAACAGACATGTCTAAACCAATGCATTTTTATTTAGCAAGGGAAAAGGTCATAGGAGGGATCAAGGAGAAGGGTGATATAATATATACACTCAAACATGCACTGAGATAAAATTTTCACACAAGTTGATTACCGGTACGTGGCGAAGATCATAGGTCTGAAGACCACCATCACACATGAAGAAAGCTTCCAGTTGGACATAATCCAACTTTCCACAATCGTCATTTGATATACCGAAAATCATGGCATTCAAGCACACAAGTATAAGATATATGAAGCTATGTACATGCGGATGCAGCTGTATGAAGATATGAGTGAAAATCAAATGTTATTCAATTTGATATGCACATTAAAGAAAAGATTGAAACTTAAATACAATGGAAAACTCCTTATGTGCAAGAAAGTAAACCAGTATGCACAGTTGATTTATTCAAGATATCTACATTGAGATGTACCAGAAAGATTTTAACGATCTAACCTGCACGCACCTAATTCTTTCCTAAGAAAGCAAAACTGATCAGAATTCAAATGTTTTATGAAAATATCTGCAAGTTGATGTTGTGTATCTACAAAAGTTAACTCAAAATCACCTTTATTTATGTGATCTCTAATACAGTGGTGTCTAACTTCTATGTGCTTTGTGCGAGAGTGTTGGACAGGATTTTTGGACAAGTTTATTGCATAAGTGTTATCACACATGATGGGAGTGTTTTTCAAGCAAAAATCAAAATCTAACAACTGGTGTTGGATCCATAGTACTTGGGCCGCACAACTGCCTGCAGCCATATATTCGGCTTCAGCAGTTGATAAAGCCACACAATGTTGTTTCTTTGAGACCCATGAAACCATGCAGCCCCCTAGAAACTGGCAGTGACCGCTAATGCTCTTACGATCCATTTTACACCCAGCATAGTCAGAGTCAGTGTAACCAAGATCAATTGTTCCATTCAAATACCTGAAAATTCTTTTCACGGTCGACAAATGAGATTCCCTGGGACAAGATTGATATCTTGCGCAGAGACACACACTAAAATGAATGTCCGGCCTACTAGTAGTAAGATATAGCAAAGACCCTATCATACCCCTAAAAAGCTTTTGATCAACGATATTACCTTTCTCATCTTCCAATTTGAGTGAAGTGGACATTGGTGTAGCAAAAGGTTTGGCATTCTCTAGTTGATACTTTTTCACAATCTCCTGAATGTACTTCTTCTGGTTAATGAAAATACCATCATCTAGCTACTTTATTTGCAGCCCCAAGAAGAATTTCAACTCGCCCATCAAACTCATCTCGAACTCTCCCTGCATAAGTTGGGCAAATTCATCATTCATTTTAATGTTTGTGGCTCCAAAAATTATATCATCTACATAAACTTGTACAAGTAAAGCATGTTCATCACAAGTCTTTGTAAACAACGTTTGGCCTGTATTACCTCATTTGAAGACATTATCAATCAAAAATGAACTTAAACGATCATACCATGCCCGGGGAGCTTGTTTTAACCCATATAGTGCCTTGTCCAATTTGTAAACGTGGTCCGGAAATTTTTCATCTTCGAAGCTCGGTGGTTGCTCCACGTATACCTCTTCCTTGATGACTCTGTTGAGGAAGGCACTCTTTACATCAATTTGAAAGAGCTTGATGTTCCTGTGACATGCATAAGCAAGAAGAATTCTTATTGCTTCTAATCTAGCCACAGGAGCGAATGATTCATCAAAATCAATGCCAAATTCTTGGGAGTAGCCCTTTGCTACTAATCTTGCCTTATTCTTCACAATCACCCCATCTTCACTAAGTTTGTTTCGAAAAACCCACTTAGTTCCGATTATGGGATGATCATTAGGCTGGGGCACAAGGAACCACACCCGATTCCTTTAGAATTGGTGCAGTTCTTCTTGCATGGCTAGAACCCAAGAATTATCATTAAGTGCATCATCTATAGTTTTAGGCTCAATATTAGAGAGTAAAGCTAAATTATCATGAAGTTCAACTTCCCTAATTGAAGCCTAGGTCCGTATCCCTTCATCCACACCGTCAATCACATTCTCCAGGGGATGATCTTTAAGTGTAGTCCACTGCCGTATAAAGGTCTGTTGTACTAGCTCCTCTTCTTATTCTTTCTGCTTATCCTTTTCTTGACTTTTTACTTCACCTTGTTTGCTAGACTCTCCTTTCTCATTCTCATCTTCACCTGAAACAATAAAGTGTTCATCATTATTAGGCTTCCTTAGAGTAAATTCATCAACTACAACATGAGGACTCTCCTCGACTACAAGTGATCTAGAGTTATACACTCGATAAGCTCTAGATGTCAATGAATACCCAAGGAAAATCCCTTTATCACTTTTTGCATCAAACTTTTCCAAATTATCCTTACCATTATTTAGAATATAGCAAATAGATCCAAATGGCTTGAAATGAGATATATTTTGTTTCTTACCTTTGTATAGCTCGTAGGAAGTTTTCTTAAGGATCGGTCTTACCATAGCTCGGTTCGTGATATAGCAAGCAGTGTTGACTGCTTCAGCCCATAAATACCGTGGTAGACCATTATCTGCCAACATGGTACGTGCTATCTCCACAAGCGTTCGATTCTTCCTCTCAACAACTCCATTTTGTTGTGGGGTCCTTGGTGTTGAAAATTGGTGTTCATACCCCCGCTTCTTGCAAAAATCATCAAACTCAGAATTGTCAAATTCCTTTCCATTGTCACTTTGAATTTTTTGAATATGAAAGCCCTTTTCATTTGGAATTCTAATGTAGAAATCAGCAAATTCTTTGAAAGCTTCACTTTTCTTAGCCAAGAACAACACCCATGCATATCTAGAGAAATCGTCAACGATGACAAATTCATATAGTTTCCCACCAAGACTGTGAGTCCTGGTGGGACCAAGCAAATTCAAATGAAGTAACTGAAGGGGTTTTTCAGTGGAAACAATGTTCTTGCACTTAAAAGAGACTTTGGTTTGTTTTCCTTTATTACATGCTTCACAGATTTTTGAAGTTTCAAAATTTAAGCATGGAAGACCTCTAACTAAATTATTTCTGTTCAACTTCCTAATGACATTAAAACTAGCATGCCCTAAACGGCGATGCCACAACCACACATCATCATCTTTATTTGCAACCAAGCATAGATTTTCATAACCTAGTTCACTAAAATCAACATGATAAGTATTATCACTTCTCACACCTATGAATTTAATTTCATGAGTATTTGCATCAATGATCGAACAGTGAGCGGATTCAAAAATGACCTTGTGACCTTTGTCACAAAGTTGACTAATGCTCAGCAAATTATGGTTCAAACCTCTAACTAACAAGACATCTTTAATGCAGCGGTTGAGATCCTTACCAATTCTCCCAATACCAATGATTTTACCTCTGTCATGTCCACCAAAAATTACCGTACCTCCATTTTTGTCTGCTAGGTCTGCAAAAACTTATTTATTTCCAGTCATATGCCTGGAGCATCTGCTGTCTAAATACCATTTATTTTCCCTTGCCTTCATGCAGACCTGCAAGAACAAACATCAAATCTCATTTTGGTTTTGGTACCCAAGCAAGCTTGGATCCCTTAGTGTTAGCATTCACAGTGATGTGACTGTATTTTCTCAAAAACATGTCATCATCAAGTTTCATCAACTAGCATATATACATGTCATGTCCAATTCTCCCACAGTAAAAACACGTGGGTTTTCTTCTACCAAAATTGTTTCTTCTATTTACATTGTTAAAAGCAAAGGGGTGTTGAGTATGAACATTTTGGGTTTTAAGGTGTGTGTGTGAACGTTCTCCATGATTTGATGAATTTTTGACTTTGTAATGAAAAAAAAATTATTGCCAAGCAAGGGACTTGAATTTTTCTCAACATGATTTTCTTTTACATTTAAGAGGTTTTCATAAACAACCTTCATCTCATTCAATTCAGTGGTGAGTGATTCAAATTGGTTTTCTACCTTGACCTTGACTTTCTCACACCCACTCATTTTCTCATTCACCTCATCTAGCTCCTTTTTCAACATTTCATTCTTCTCTTGAATTTCTTCTTTGAGTTTGTATGCATTTTTTTTTTCTATCTCTAAATAGGAAATTTCATCTTCAAACAAGCTCAATTTTGATTCAAGAGATTCATTTGCATTTTTGAATTTCGGAGCTTGAATTTCAAACAAGCTACACTTCTCACATGAGTTGGGTGAATGAACAATTTCATGAATTTTCTTCCTCAAAGTTTTATTTTTAGATTTGATCCTTTTGTATTTCTCATACAAATCTTCATATGCTAACTACCATTGATCATTTGTAATAAGGTCGGAATCAAAAGTTACCTGTTCATGGTCCTCCTGTGCCATGAGACACAAATTCTTCACAATTTCTTCAATGTCTTCTTCCTCTTCTGACGTAGGCTCATCCTCGTCCTCGTCACTCCAGGTGGCCTTCATGGCCCTTGGCTTCTTGCCCTTGTCTTTCTTAGCCTTTTTCTGCAATTCGGGGCATTCACCTCTCATATGCCCCATCTTCTTACATTCATAGCACATGATCTCATTTGGCTTGGATGGCTTGCCTTTCTGCTTGAATTGCTTCCTCCTTTTTTTGAATTTTCCAGAAAAACTTCTTCTTTACTGCAGAAATTGCCTAACTTTTCTTGTGAGCATGACAACTTCTTCATCATATGTATTCTCCGTAGAGTCCTCCTGACGTGAGATTGGGTCTGGGTTTGCTTTCAGGGCTATTGACTTCTTTTTCTTCGTGTCCTCTTCCGTACTCTTGAAATTTATCTCATAGGCCATTAAAGACCCTACGAGTGCATCCAATGTAAGAGTTGTTAGATTTTTTGAGTCCTCTATCACAGTTGCCTTGGTGTTCCAACTAGGTGCAATGACCTCAGAACCTTTCTAACCAAGTCGGTATCTTTGAAATCCTTTCCGAGTGACTTCAGTCCATTAGTTATCTCCATGAGACGTGCAAATATCTCAGAGATCGTCACCTCGTCCTTCATATGAAATAGCTTGTAATCCCGGATAAGCATATTAGCCTTCGTCTCCTTGACCTCTGAAGTACCTTCATAAATCAATTCCAGCTTATCTCACATTTCGTTTGCACTGTTGCACATAGAAACACGAGCATATTCAATCGGGTGAATAGTACACTGAAAAATATTTAAAGCATTGAAATTCACAGTAGACTTCTTTATATGATCATCCTTCCACTGCTCCTCATCTGGGGGTAAAGTGTATGGACCATTCTTAATAACAGTCCATATTTTATGACTTTGAGCACGGAGGAAAACAACATTCTATTTTTCCAATAACTATAGTTATTTCCATCAAAGTAGGGAGGCCTGTGTATAGAATGCCCTTCGGGCATCAACCCCTTGTTAGCCATTCCTAACAGATCACTCTAAACCGCGAGGTTTCAAGATAAAACAGAGTGGAGACTCTGATACCAATTGTTGGCCCGATTAGGAATGCAATCGAGAGGGGGGGGTGAATTGATTGCGCCCCCTTTTGAAAACTAAAATGCTGAGATGATAATGCTGGTATAAAAAATATCCTGATAGTTGAGCAATATGAAGAAATGAAATTATAAGCACTCGAATTGCCGAGAAATAAGAATTAACTAAATGAGAATCAAGCAAGCTCTCACACCTCTCCAACACAATATGTTAAACCACTCGGATAAATTGAAAGATGCGGACAGATTATGTAAATCCCTCAACTCACTGCATCACACTCGGAAATGAGAATGGACAACATGGAACGACAATCGCACAGATAGCAAACCACAACGCAAGAGTTTTTAGGTGGTTCGGACGCACCCCAGTGCTGTCCTACATCCACCCCTCTCAACCCGAGAGGATTCCACTAAAACCACTGCACGACAACAGCAAAACGATCACAAAGATCACACACAGGCACAATGGCCCCACACACACGCGCGTTCTCGTACGATGATGAGAAACCACGAACACAGAGATGATGCTCCGAAATCATATATGAAAGTAAAATATAAGGAAATACAAAGCCCATTTCAGATTTCTTAATCTATTCTCAAATGGAAATGTAAAAATGAGAGAACAAGAAATCCCCCTCAGATCTGCAATGAATCCCTTCGATCGGAATGGTAGGATGCTTTTGGAGTTTGATAATCGGAGTGGGAAGAAGCCGATCTTATAGAAAATGCCCAAAATAAGACCCCAATGGTGAGCAGCACAAGCAGTCTTCAGATCGGCAAGAATGGCTCGTGGATGGCGTTGTCCTGCAGCTTTCTTCCTGCTTCTACAATGGTGTGACCCTCCACTTCCTCTTCTACAAGAAAGATAAGAACTATTAGCTCAAAAGGATTGTTTTCATCGAATGGAAATCGGAGCCTTCATATCCCCTAAGAAACAAGACTTAAAAAGACATGAAAGCCCATCTTAAAACCTTCTCAAAACATCACCCAAACATGTGGTGAAACCCTAAGGGTAAGGGGGTAAAAACCCAAGCCAATCGGATCACAAAATGGGGTTTTCGAAACCAAACCGGCAAACACGATCCGGACGCACATGGACAAGTGTCGACTCTCAGAGTCGACACTTTTTGCCAAAGCACCTGTTTGCGATAAATAACAAGCACCCACCTGTAAGTGTCGACTCTCAGAGTCGACACTTTTTGCCAAAACTTCTGGTTGCGTTAAACAATAAGCATCTACCTGTAAGTGTCGACTCTCAGAGTCGATAGTTGCAGCCTGCTGCATCAAGGTAGCACGCAGGCCAACAGGTGTCAACTCTTTGAGTCGACACTTGTAGCAGTCAAAATGAAAACTACCTTGGGCAGTCCAAAACAAGCTAGAAACATGAAAAAAAACCTTCACCCCATTCAAAAATAAATTCTTACCATTCATCAAATGAATTGAGAGGATTAAAGTACCTGCACTACACACAATTGCATTTGTGTCATTCTTTAATCAATGCAAATGAAAGGTACAATTACCTTGACTTTTGACATTTACAACATTCTTTCAACCTGCATATAGAAATATTGTCATTCATCCACACATGAAGATGATTCAAAATCTGTTAAACCAATTACCACAAAATCCATCACTTCTAAAATGGTTCAAGTATAGCAAGGCCATCTTCCAACCAATCAAGCCTTTCTTCATATCTTGTTACTCATATACCATGGCAGGCTAGACTCTCTTCTCAAATAGTCCAATGACATCAAACCCAAACTTCAATTGTCACCAAACCATAGCATTCTAGCATTCATCATTACTCAATTAAAAGGATATGGACACTCCAACAGTCATTTCATATTCAGCTCATAGAGAAGCATTCAAGTATCCATTCCATACTATTATTCAAGCATTCCAAAGCACAATTTAACCATACTTCAATTTGAACAGCACAAAGGGCTCAAATATAGAAGCAAGCTAGATTCAATTTTTTAGTAGAAGATATGCAATGCAATTTTAACTAGAACAGTTTGTCTTCGTCAAAATACGCTGGGGCACAACAGGCCTCTCTATTTTTGAGTTTCATCTTATATGATTCTCAATTGCATCTCCTATAATCCTCGAAATAAGGGGAGATGCTATCCAAATTTTCTCGGGTTTCTTCTCAATTGTTCGCCTCATTTAAATGTTTTCTATCCCCGTTCGGACTCTGTTTAAGGTTAACATTGTGCTTAATTAATGATGTATGAATAGCCTCAGTGGCCGTTTTCTCCACACACGAGAGGCTTGCAGCTTGTTTGCCTGTGCTTGAGTAGGAACCTCGCACTGATGATGGAGCATAAAATTAAAAGAATGATGAATAAAGGGTTCTGGATATAGCAAGTTTAATAGCTTCATCCCTGCAAGCGCACTTCATGAGTCTATGGCGCCCTCAGAGCCCCTCATTGTGATCAATGTGACCCTTCAAATCCCTTAAACATTTTCCTCAAACCCTCCTAAGCCAAGCTAAGACTCCCTTGCATCGACCTCAGGTCGCCAAAAATCTATTCCATGGCCCAAAGAGATGTATCTCCTACGAATCGATGCCACTTCCCGCTTCTCCGAGATGGGTCGGTGGCGGCTTTGGTGAGTCGGTGCCACTGGCGCCGACTCCCCCTTTACCACACCGACTCATTTCCCTTCTTCATCCCTTCATCACGCTGATTCACCTCATCCCTTCACCGCACCGACTCACCCCCTTCATCACGCCGATTCACCTCATCCCCTCTTAGCATCCATTCACCCCTTTCTTCAAGCTTTAAGGGCGCCGAATTACCCCTCATCTCCACTCCACGGCAACCGATTCCTCTTGCATGTTACCCAGGTCGACCTCACATGAACCCCAGGTCGACTCCCATCTTCGTCAACCATCCGGGGACCCTTAAATACCTAATTGAGAGTCGTGTTCTGAATAGATCACAGGTTTAATAATAAAATCAATCCTCTTTATACATCTAATGGTGCACATACATATATATACATATGCAGGTACCATTACTTAATTGTGTGCTTGCCTACCCAAGTGCTCGGTATATCAAATGGTGGTTAGTAGAAGGCCGGTTTACGCCCGACAAGAGGCTTTCACTATCCGTGACGATGGTCCTCAGACCTAAAGTTCTCTGCCTTGTACCGAGGGTCGGATGTAATAAACTTAAATTGCATCACATGTTCAAATGAATATCTAGGTTTTACACCATGCAATCTCAACTTTGTCTCGCACACGTTTTTATGCCTTCAGCTCCTGTGGCATCTTATCTTGGCAATTAATCAAGGGTTTTCCTCCTTCCCGGAGGATGTAATTAACGTCATAATCTTTATGATATGGCGGACTGCCAGTCCCGACACGGACTTCACTTTCGTCTGACCAAGTCAGATCGAGCGCACAATAAATTTTGTCACTTATGTGACTGGCACGCCTACGCAACAAATAAATAAATCAAATAAATCTAACGAATCCCAATTAATAAACAAATAAATAAAAATATTGAATAAAAAATCATATCCCCACAAAGCTTTATCAGACAGATTTCTTTTATTCACATGTATCATGTTTATATCAGCTTTACTTCTCTGTGGCTTTGCAGCAAATTTGATGTTATCTGATTTTGAATTATTGTTCTGTCTGTTGTTCCATTTTGCTACAAAATGGTGGAACTTGCCAGAATAATTAGGCTGACTAGCCCTTTGAAAGTATTGATTATGATATGATCCATAAGTTGGCTGCTTAGACCTATTCTAGTTTCTATATTGATTTCCCCATGAATGTCTCTGATAGTAAGGTGTTTGAAAGTTGGTATGCATTGTCCCAAAGTAGTTGACATGACAACCTTTCCAAGGGTTTTTCTGATGGAATTGTGTCTGATAGTGGGTACGCATTGGTCTATATGAATTTCTGAATTGACCTGACCATGGATTTCTGCCCCACCTTTCAGAAGTATCATTGGAACCCCGTTGACCTTTCCATGAGTAGGAGTTTCCTCTCTCATTTTTTCTAGAAGGAGTGTACTTAGACCTACCCTTGGTGTTACCTCGGCCTGACTGGCCTTTCATATCGGATTTCTCAGGAATAGTCTGGCCATGTTTTCTGGTTTCTTCCTCCTTTTCTTTTCCCTTATTTTTCATGTTAGATTATTCTGTGAGTTGTTGAGTGTTTTTAATTTTTCCATTCTCTTCTAAACAATTCATCTTAATAAAGGGATTGAAATTTTCTTTTTCTTTTTTTGAAACAAATGTGATAGTTTTGACATTAAAAGCCTTTTTATTAGTGGGATTGAAACCCAAACCTTCTTTCCTGAAATTTATCTTTGTCCCTAGAATAACATTCAAATTTTCACTCCCTTGATTCATAGATTCTAGGGAATTTTGTTTATCATCAGATTCTTTCTACAATTTTTCAAGATTTCTTTTCAACTCTTCATTAACACCTTTGACAGCTTCATACTTCTCAAGTACAATTTTAGTTTCTTCTTCATATCTTTGCAGCCTTAGTTTCAGTTCATCTATGACACTTTTCAGATTTTCATTCTCACATCTCAAGTCATTGATTACATCCTTATATTGTTCAGTTTCAGTCAGAGATTTTTTCAATTCAGAATTTTCCGTCTCCAAACAATCAATCTTTTCATTTAAAGAATTATCATGAACAATGGAGTTTGTTTTTTTATTTAAATGTCTATTTTCTCTATGCACATCATCATACTTATCTAAAATCTCAGCATATGCATCTTCCCAGTCACTATGAGAGTAATTTTCAAATGGAGAAGTTACCTCTTCTTCTTCGTATTCTTCTTCTTCTTCTCTTCTTGCCATTGGACATAGCTTGTTATCACTTTCTTCTTCAGATGTGCTTCCTTCATCATCATCTTCTTCCTCGTCACTCTAGGTGCTTATCATGGCTTTAGGCTTTTTCCCTTTCCACTTGGGTTCCTTCAACTTCTGAATTTCTGGACATTCAACTTTCACATGTCATGACTTCCTGCAGTTGTAACAAACAACTTTATCAGATTTTTTCACATAATCAGATTTAACTTTAGAGCTTCTCTTACCAGTATACGATTTCCTTCTTAAATTCTTACCTTCTCTTTTCAGGAATTTTTTGAACTTCCTAGTGAACATGGCGAACTCACCTGAGTCATCCTCTGAACTAGAGGACTCACTCTCACTGGATGTGTTCTTGCAGCTTGAACTGACCTTTAGAGCAATAGGTTTCTTCCTCTTCTCACTGTCCTCAGCTCTCTTCAAGTTCAACGCATAAGTCATTAATGACCCGATGAGTTCATCAACTTTAGTGGTGGCTAAATTCTTTGACTCTTCCACCACAGTAGCCTTAGTGTGCCATATCGGAGTCAGTGACCTAAGAATCTTCCTGACCAGCTCATATTCGCTATACACCTTACCTAAGCTTTTTAGGCTATTGGTGAGCTGAGTCAACCTAGCATACATCTCATATATGCTTTCATCAAATTTCATTTTAAATGTCTCATATTCAGAAATAAGGATATTAGCTTTTGATTCTCTTACCTCCGATGTTTCCTCATATATTACCTGTAGGCGATCCCACATCTCCTTAGCTGAGGAGCAAGATGAGATCCTAGAGAACTCGGTAGGATGCAGAGTACACTGCATGATATTCATCGCACTCCAATTTAGGTTAGATCTCCTGATCTACACTCGAGTCCAGTTATCTTCATCTTCAGAGAGCTGGAATGGACCTAGACTGACTACTTTCCATATTTCATGATCTTGAGCTCGCAAAAATACCTGCATTCAATTTTTCCAATAAACATTGTCAGTTCCATTGAAGAATGTAGGCTTGTTAACATCATGTCCCTCAGTTATGTATCCTCTAGTCTCCATAGCACTAGATCTCTCCAGGATGTTAAGCCCTTACTAGAGAACTTCGCTCTGATACCACATGTTGGATATGTGAGATGGAGGATCTAGAGGCGGGGTGAATAAATCTTCCCCAAAAACTATCTGTAATGCAGTAAAATAAAATGCGAAATAAGAACTACTACAATTAAACTCCTAATTCGATCCTAGATGATCAACTAGCGGAGATAAAATGAGAACATACACAAACACACAATGGACAAGAGATTTTTAAGGTGGTTCGGTCTCAATTCTGAGAGCTACATCCACCCCTCGCTAAACTCAGTGAGGCTTCCCGCTGAACACAGCTTAAAATCGCTGATTACACAGCTTATAGATCGCTGACTCCACAACTTTTACACCGTTGAATTCACAGCTTTCAGACTGCTGATTACACAGCTTATACATCGTTGTCATACAGCTTGAGATCAGCTGACTAACAGCTTGCAAACATAATTTCTAAATCAACAAGAAAAATGAACAAATGAAAAGTGATTCAGATCTAGTTCAAAAATTCTCTCGATAGATGTGAAGTAGATCTACAAATGATCTTTCGTCCTTCAGATATGGAAACAATCAGATATCACGAACTCTGCTGCTTCAGCTGGATTTCACCTCTCTTCGTTCTTCCTGGCTTTTCTTTGAACTTCACCAATTCTTTGTGTTCTTTCTGTCAGCTCAATTCTCATTCAGTTCGACAATCTCTCCCTCTATTTTTCATCATCCGCTTCGAAAGATGAAGGTGCTAATTTATATATGGCAGAAATTCAAATCTTATAAGTCTCTGATTGATCCACGTGTAAAGAAGGGAGTAGACACCCTTTAGGACGTTGCCACGCGGCCTGGAATTGAGTGCCAGAAGTCAGACTTCGAATTCTAGAGAGAAGTAAGTCACACCTCCAGCTATTTATCACCCTTATTGGGATATTATTCAGCCCAAATGCCTATTTTACATCGTTAGAGATGCATTTGTCACCCTTATTCACAACGACCGTTGCATTCTTCCCTTTTCACCGTTTATCCCAAACCGTCGCCATTCGACCTATTTTTCACCCTTGCTGTATTATATGTCAGCCTTATATCATATTTGTCAGCCTTAGGTTCTCATATGTCACCCTTATCGTTGTAGCTACATGATGATGAATTTTCAGTCCATTTTCATAAGCCAGTGGTATGACTTGTTGACTTTGACATTTGACTTTGATTATTGACTTGATTAACTTTTGTTGACTTTGCTGATTGCTTAAGTCTGTGAAGCCTTTTTCAATATTTGACTTTCTCGTTGTTTGACCTTGACTGCATCGACTCTAACAGACCATGTCGTCGACTCTATCAACGTGAAGCTTCATGTTTGGCCAGCCTTCAACACCACAAGCCATTTTTCACTTGAAGCCACCTATTTGTCACCCTTAACGGGTATTTATCACCCGTGTAAGCTATTTTACACCCTTAGTAGTAGAATGCATCTGGTGACTTCGGTTGACCGAAACTAACAAATCGGTCGACCAATTTGAGATTTCTTCAAAGCTTTTAAACTGCTAGCTTCGACTGAAATTAGCAAATGTTGCTAAACATAATGGGCACTTTAAACATAATATTCCTGCCCAATCAACCACATGAACTTATCATCATCAAAATTATAACCATATGCACATAATTCATGAATCTCAAGCATAAAGATTTCATGACCACAAACTTATGACTAAAGTCACATATATGAAGACTAATGAATTGCTTATGAATGATGACTGTTGGGTATGTGTGTAACATGATTAATTCTTTGGTTTTGATGATGCCTACCAATGGAGTCATTGATTAGTCTGACCTACATTTGATAATCTCAACATTCATGCATTTCAAGTCAAGCCAGTGTTGGCAACAAAATATGTCTGTAAAAATAGAAAGAAATCAAGAATGGCATAGAAAATGAGGCAACTGGGTGCACAAAAATCAAGGTAGTTGATAACATAGTCGGGTGCATGAAAATCTAGGCAATAGGCATGCACAGATATCAAGAAATGGTTGGTAGGCACATAAACCAAGAAAGAGCTTGGCAAAAGAAAGAAAATATTATTCTGCAATTTTTAGTCTGGTGAAGACTAAGGTCGATGCACATTTTAGTCTGGTGAAGACTAAGGTCGATGCACATTTCAGTTCTGTGCATATCAAGGTCGGAGCACATTTCGCTAGCATAAACTAAGGTCGATGCACCTTCTGCCAATGCTAGACTAAGGTCGATGCACGTTACTGTTCATGAAGAAGTAAGGTCGATGCACATTACTATTTATAAAGAAGTAAGGTCGATGCACATTCCAGTCTACTACGTATCAAGGTCGAGGCACATTGGCTACTTCTGAAGGTAAGGTCATTGCACATGCCCAAGTTGAAGCACTAAGGTCGACGCACATTCAGACTTTGGAGAAGTAAGGTCGATGCACATGCCAAAATTGAAGGACTAAGGTCGACGCAGATTCAGCCTTTGAAGAAGTAAGGTTGATGCACCTTCTGCCTAGCACAAGCCAAGGTCGGTGCACATCTCGCCAGCTCAAAACAAAGGTCGACGCACGTTGTTAGGTCTGTTCATATGTAGCTATACAAGGTCGGTGCACAAATGCATCTTAGCCATAAAAGGTCTGTGCATGTTTTGTCTTCAACGTATATAGGTCTATGCATGTTTGCCTTCAACACATCTGGGTCTATGCATGTGTCACATATCCAAGTCTGTGCACATTTGCCTAACCAAGTCTGTGCACATTCACATTTGCATAACCAGGTCTGTGCACATATCAAGTCTGTGCACATATAGGTCTAAGCATGTCTAGGGTCTGTGCGCATGTAGAGACCAAGGTCTATGCATATACATACTGCTTGATGAAATGCCTCAGTGAGCCCAATTCAACTGCACTGACCTCACTTGCTCAAGTCCTCTTATGCATCGACCTGAATGAAGAAGCAGAACCTGTTTGATGAAATGCCTTAGTGAGCGGCTCCCAAGGCCATTTGTAGCAAACCTACGGTGTTGTCAGAAAAGGATCCAGAGAGCAAAAATAGGAACTATAAATGCCCAAAAATACGTCTTTTGAGGTCTGGAAGGTGTCCTTGGTCAGTCAACCATCCTTGTCATCATTGGCTTGCTAAATCAGTCCTTTTGGTCAATGGAAAAGTAGGTTACCATATCTGGCAGTAGTTACCTTTCCTGGTACCTAGCCTTTTGCCTTCAGCCATTCAGATGCTCTGTCACTGAGATTGCACATGACAAAAAGGATGTCCTGGATAGTCCAGCCTGTCGAAGTAAAGGATGCTATAGATCTTACTTGGGAAGCTCTACTCACATACTCTCTGATCAACCAAGGTTCAATAAAGCTAGAAAACTTTTTCTACTACCCCTCTGGCCAATCAGAGGCTGCCAAGACCCAAGCTCCCTGAAGATTTGGAAAGTGTCCAAAGACCTTCTTGGCGGGAAAGGTTCCCTGGGCTCTTCTATTTATATGAAGCTTCCTCAAGAGAAGAAGGGCTGCTGGAGTTTAAGGCAAAACCTGAGAGGGCTGCTGGAGAAAGAAAAAGAGCCACGCCATTGAGCATTCAAAGAAGAATATCTGTGAGGAAGAAAGGAAGAAGAGAGAGCACCCCAACCCTGGTTCGAGCTAAACCAGTTGTGAAAAAGGAAGAAGAAATTGAACGGAATGCAGCCCCTCCTTACAGGCAGCCCAAGCCTGTTAGAGTTTTCATTTTGCTTTTCTGAATCACATTTCAAGTGTGTGTCCGGTGCTCTATTTAGAGACCGAAAGTGAGTCCTTGGCTGAGTTCAGCCTTGTGTGTTCTTGGGAGACTGTCCCAAGTGTCATTGCTGCACTTGCAGCTTGTGTTTGTTTCTTTTTCTATATATGTGTGGGGGGGACTCGTCCTATGTGTGTGTGTGTGGAGAGGACTTCATCCTCGTGAGGAGTCTTCTCCTCGTGTGGTTGGGGCATCGTCCCCGTGTGGTGCTGCGTTCGCAGCGTGTGGTAAAGCCTCACCGGTTTGGTGAGGGGTGTACGTAGGTCTGCGAGTTTGCAGACTGAACCACCTTAAAAACGCACTGTGCAATGGGTTGTTCTTTATGAGATTGATCCATCTTCTCTATCCCCATTCACATGTTGGTGGGCGTGTTTCAACGCATGTAATCTTGGTTATCTCCATCGCACACTTAAGCGCTAGGACCGTGCTTTGCCATTTTCACTTGAGCCATCTACTTATTCCGCTGTGCTTTATGTCTAAGTGCCTCATGCGCACTCTAGTTGTTGATTATGATTTAATTAGCTAAAATTTTTAATTAGTCATAGTCTTTCAGTAGAATCTATTCAACCCCCCCTTCTAGATCCGATTGCACCTATTGGACCTAACAATTGGTATCAGAGCCTAGCTCTCTCATTCTCAGATCCAACGATCTGCAGAGATGATCCAAGTGCAAGTCAATCATTTATTCCCCGATTGATCAGTTTTCAGTGCCTTCCCTTCCAATCTTTGATGGTTCTAATTTCAGTGACTGGCTAGGAAAAATGTGCAGGCTTATAACCTCACGTGATCCTAACCTCTGGAGGATTATTACCAATGGTCCTTCCATCCTGCCAGCAAATAAAGCCAAATGGACTAATGAACACAAGTCCAGACATGCTGACAATGTCACTGCTTTGAACTTGATGAAAGCCGCAGTATACACCAACGCAGCTCCATTTGTATTCAGTTGCAGCTCAGCCAAAGAAGTCTTGGATGGCTTGATCAGCATCTACAAAAAGCAAGAGAAGCTCAACTGCTTGATGGGTGACAATGATGACTAGCCAGGCACCCCATCATCTCAGGTAAGCTCCGAACCTGAAGATTTTACATTTGATGACCTCATGGATGCTTATGAGAATCTAGCTGAACAGTATAAGAAAATCAGATCAAAATATAAAAAACTAAGAAAGAGTCTTAAGAGCAATGTTCATGAATCTTCTTGTGAAATATGTGAAAACTTGAAAGAGCAAATGAATGTATGATGTTTGATGTGGACATGCATGAGGAACAGATTGCTTCCTTAAGAGAGCAAAATGAAGCTCTTGTGACTAAGATCTCTAAACTTGAAGAAGATGAAAAAGGGCTTAGAAAAGAGATGGACACAATGTCCGATGATCAGAAGTTCTTTGATGAACTGGTTGACAATGACAAGCTAATTGAGGAAAATGAGGAAGTCCAGAGACAAATCAAAGTCCTAAAAGATAGGTTATCCATTCATGAAAAAGGAAAGCACATCGATGAAAATGAATCTGAAAAATCACATGGGCTAGAACTTGAAATTGAAGATTACAAGGAAATGAATGGCCTATTGAAGAACACTGTCAATGCCTACGAGGCAGAGCTTGCTAGCTCCCAACTGCACATCTCATCCTTAAAGGAAGAGATAATAGATTTGAATAAATCCTTGTCTAAATTTGTGGACGGCACTGAAAATCTGGACAGACTTCTAGGAACTAAAGTAAACTTTCAGAAAGAAGGTCTTGGTTATGCTTCAGAAAATAAGAAATCCTTTGGAAATAAGATCTATACTCCTTTTGTTTCCAGCTCTAATGTGGCCAACACCTCCAATACTCCTTCAACACAACCTGCCAATCATGAAGCTCAACAACGGCCCTCTGTTCAGAAAAACCAGAAACAGAACCTAGGCCAGAAAAAGAAAGCCTCCAAACCAAAACAAAAAAATAATTTTGATTATATTGATATGCATGATAGGAAACATAATGCCATGCACCATGCTTCTCATAAAATGAATGTTCACTATTTTTATTGTGACAAACATGGTCACACTATGCATAACTATTTCATCTTGAAGAATGATGAACTTAGAGTAGGCCAAAATAGAAGGAACAATGTGAAAGGGAAAGACAAAGGACAAGTCAATGATGGGAGGAAGCATGATCAGTACAATCCTACTCAAAACCCCATGGATAGTCAGATGCGTCGACACACTCAAAAGGATAGGTCGACACACTCCAAGGGTCTCAAAAGAAACCTCCCGCCTTGTTGTTTTCATTGTGGCAAAATTGGCCACACTATTCGTGACTGTTGGCATCTACAAGGTAGGAAGGTAGGACTCACTCTCATGCTCAACACGTTAGCATCCATTCTCACCCACAAAAATCTGATGCACATGCACATAGGAAGAATATCAAATCATTGGTGTGCTGTTTTCACTGTGAAAGGTTTGGTCATACAGTCAGAGACTGTTGGCATTTCAAAGGTAGAATCCCCGCTCATGCCAAAAGGGGTAATTTCACTGCTCACCCACAAGGGCCTAATGCACATGCACATAAGAGAAACATCAAATCCCTTGTACACTTTTTTTACTGTGGGAAAATTGGGCATGAAATGTATGACTGCCATTCAATGAGCGAAGATGACTTGATAGCATTAAGAAAGAGAGATCTGAATGCTACACATAGTGCTAATCTTCAAGGACCGAAGCAAGCTTGGGTACCACAAAATTTAAAATGAGAATTGTGGTTGCAGGTGCCTTGGAGCTGAGCGAGGTTCAATCACAAAATAAATGTTCAAGGCACAAGTATGTAAATATACTTTTTAATTTATGTTCAATCTTTTACATGGTAAGTTTGTTCTGTAGTCATTGCATCATAGGTCTGTTTTGCCTTCAATAAGTCCTGCAAGCTGATTATGTCTCACTGAATTGTTGAACCATGATCCTTGAAAATGAGCATCTGGATGCTTGAATGGTATATTCAATTAAAACTTGGTCTAAAGTTCTGGTATATCAAAAGCTGTATGTTGGATTGATGGGCCAAGCCTATCTGGAAGACCACACCTTGTGTGAGGTGATCCTCGGATCTACGTTCTCCACCTACTACCAGAACTTCTGATTTTGATATGTCTGAATCTGTTATGATGAGTGATTTCATATAATGTTAAGTTGCTTGCAAACGTGTACCTCTTCCACTTTGGCAGCCATATGAACATCCTGCTTAGCATCAATTGACTATTATTTTTGATGATATCTTGCCATGGCTGCATTTTTATGGAAACACATCACTTTGTTTATCTATCTACATCTCCATTAGCATTGGACAAAGGGGGAGACTATGAGTCTGAATCTTAATCTAGAGTGCAGTGGCATTCCAATGCATATCATGGTTAAGGGATGCAAGAATGCTTAATCAATTGGCAGCACTTCCAGTGCATTGTCTAGTCATATAAGTCATAGTCCACCTACGCATTGTAAACCCATGCTCATGTTGAGGGGGAGTCAACATCAAAACTTCATTGTTTGAAAACCATCTTCTGCCTGAGCTCAGGGTGTCGACACCAACCAGTGCAAGTGTCGACACTTTCTTGCATCCGATGTCATATCTCACCAATTCTCATGTGAGCTCTATGCCTAAACTCAGGGGGAGTGTTCACTGTCAATTCTCTACCCCTCTACCTATCAGCACTCTCTGCTTAAGCCAGTCCATTGCACCATATGCTGATAATTCTATGCGGTTCACCTTGAATCCGAATTGCCTTGTACTTCTTGGAGGATCTTCTAACTGTAGTTGAGTTGCTTATCAGAGTATATCTTCAAGAAGAATCTTCCTTTATGGAGATTTATGACTGCCCTAAACATGGAAGCTTTTGGTTTAAAATTAATGACTTCATGAGCTTTTTAGTTTAATTGTCTTGAAAATGGCTGCACTCAGACTTAATAGATTTAAACCAGTTTTTCATGTTTTTTAACTTACTTTACCTTCTTGAATCTAAAAGTTTGTCTCTTGATTAAAGGCATCCTTGATTGGGCAACTTCTTTGAAAGTACTGTTCTTAAACATTTATCAAATCTGTAGATTTCAAAAAGAGGCTACAATGAAAGCAATGAGCTTCAGTTATATTGAGAGTAACTAGGGATATTGGTGTCTGATAAACGTATATCCTTATGTAAAAAGGTGTGTGCTGAATTCAATGCTCTAAGGCAGAGCAATGGCATTAGATTCACCGAGAAACCAAGTCCCTTCACCAAAGAAGTGGAGTGGATAGTGTCATGAAGTACCATGCTACCTCTGTTCTAGCTAAGGCAAGATGGTGAGCTACACTGAGTAACTGGGAGTGCTAGCATCTAATCAACGTGAACTCTCACGTCAGAAGGTGCATGCTACACGTGACTGCTCATAACAGGGTTAACAATTGGTTTCCAACAATGATCTCCATAGAAAAATCTGTATTTGTGGTCCTCCTCGTTAAAATCAGATTTGTCTAATTGTTTATCCTTAATATTTCTTACAAAATCTCTCAAGGGGGCTAATGGTTTTTGAATGAGTAAGGTGAGAGGAGGTTAACCTATTTTAAGTATGAATTTCGGGTTCATCTCTATTAATTTCGAATGCACATGCCTTCAAGTGTCTTTTATTGAAAAACTCAGAATTCATCAATATTAAACCAATCTGAATTTAAGGGCATTATCACTAGAGTTCAATGATTAGATTTTCTAAAAAATCTGTAACTCTGTATTTGTGAACTTGGCTTCTCGTTGAGGAACCCTCATCCTATCTGTTCTTGGATTCCTTGCCTGAAAACAAATTTCCAAGTGTCGACCCCTAGTGTCGACCCTTTGCAACCAGACTACGGTCTGCCGTTCTGGCATCTACCATCAGAACAATTGGTCTCTTGCTGCTTCCTATTCAATGATTTCTGCCTTCTCATCAATTGGCATCATGCCTCCAATGCAATTGGTTTCATTTTGTCATGCGCTTAGGTGGTTTGCATTTTCCCTCTTCCCTGCATTGCATAGAAAATCTTAAAAACCTGAAAAATAGAAAACCAAAAATCACTTGCTCTCTGAATGCATTATATTGTCATGCTCAAATCTCATGCACGTATCTACCTCTCATGATTCACTATGTATTGCTGTGCTGTGACTTCATGTCATACGATGCCACCTTGCATGATACACTGAGATTAAGCCAAGAGACCTAACAATTGTCAACTTTAATCAGTGTACAACCATTGGCCTGCATTTCCACATTAATATCTAGAATATTCAGAGATAAGTCATATTGTTGCACATCCTAAAGGCTGCTCCATGCATTTATCTCTATACCGGTATGTCAAATGCTTCATGTCTTTATCTTTGCACATCCTGTGCTAATAATCTCCTACTTTACTCCCTTCTTTCCTAACTGTGACATATATTCTCTCTACTATGTTATTTTGATGATGTCAAAGGGGGAGAGAATTATATATGTCATTAACTAGGGTAGCATGAGGGGGAAAGTCTTGAATGCATAAAGGGGAGAGACTTATATCGCGATGTACTCAAAATGACTCATAGTTGCCATCATCAAAAAGGGGGAGAATATTGGGCATGTATGTAACATGCTTAATTCTTTGGTTTTGATGATGTCTACCTAAGGAGTCATTGATTAGTCTGACCTGCATTTGATAATGTCAACATTCATGCATTTTAGGTCAAGCCAGCGTCGACAACAAAATATGCATGCAAAAAATAGAAAGAAATCAAGAATGGCATAGAAAATGAGGCAACTAGGTGCACACAAATCAAGGTAGGTGATAACATAGTCGGGTGCACGGAAATCCAAGCAATAGGCATGCACAGATATCAAGAAATGGTTGGTAGGCACATAAACCAAGAAAGAGCTTGGCAAAAGAAAGAAAAGATTATTCTGCAGTTTTTAGTCTGGTGAAGACTAAGGTCGATGCACATTTTAGTCTGGTGAAGACTAAGGTTGATGCACATTTCAGTTCTGTGCATATCAAGGTCGGAGCACATTTCGCTAGCACAAACTAAGGTCGATGCACCGTCTGCCAATGCAAGACTAAGGTCGATGCACATTACTGTTCATGAAGAAGTAAGGTCGATGCACATTACTATTTATGAAGAAGTAAGGTCGATGCACATTCCAGTCTACTGCGTATCAAGGTCGAGGCACATTGGCTACTTCTGAAGGTAAGGTCGTTGCACATGCCCAAGTTGAAGCACTAAGGTCGACACACATTCAGACTTTGGAGAAGTAAGGTCGATGCACATGCCAAAACTGAAGGACTAAGGTCGACGAACATTCAGCCTTTGAAGAAGTAAGGTTGATGCACCTTCTGCCTAGCACAAGCCAAGGTCGGTGAACATCTCGCCAGCTCAAAACAATGGTCGACGCACGTTGTTAGGTCTGTGCATATGTTGCTATACAAGGTCGGTGCACAAATGCATTTTAGCCATAAAAGTCTGTGCATGTTTTGTCTTCAACGTATATAGGTCTGTGCATGTTTGCCTTCAACACATCTGGGTCTATGCATCTGTCACATATCCAAGTCTGTGCACATTTGCCTAACCAAGTCTGTGCACATTCACATTTGCATAACCAGGTCTGTGCACATATCAAGTCTGTGCACATATAGGTCTAAGTCTATCTAGGGTCTGTGCACATGTAGAGACCAAGGTCTATGCATATACATACTGCTTGATGAAATGCCTCAGTGAGCCCAATTCAACTGCACTGACCTCACTTGCTCAAGTCCTCTTATGCATCGACCTCAATGAAGAAGCAGAACCTATTAGATGAAATGTCTTAGTGAGCTACTCCCAAGGCCATTTGTAGCAAACCTGCGGTGTTTTCAGAAAAAGATCCAGAGAGTAAAAATAGGAACCGTAAATGTCCAAAAACACGTCTTTTGAGGTCTGGAAGGTGTCCTTGGTCAGTCAACCATCCTTGTCATCATTGGCTTGCTAAATCAGTCCTTTTGGTCAATGAAAAAGCAGGTTACCATATCTGGGAGTAGTCACCTTTCCTGGAACCTAGCCTTTCACCTTCGGCCAATCAGATGCTCTGTCACTGAGATTGCATAGGACAAAAAGGACATCCTCGATAGTTCAACCTGCAGAAGTAAAGGATGCTACAGATCTTACTTGGGAAGCTCTACTCACATACTCTCTGATCAACCAGGGTTCAAGAAAGCTAGACAACTTTTTCACTACCCCTCTGGCCAATCAGAGGGTACCAAGACCCAAGCTCCCTGAAGATTTGGAAAGTGTCCGAAGACCTTCTTGGCGGGAAAGGTTCCCTAGGCTCTTCTATTTATATGAAGCTTCCTCAAGAGAAGAAGTGTAACACCTGAGAATTTTAAAATAAAAATATACAAAAAAATTATATATATATATATATATATATATATAATTATTGAACTCATAATCTAATTCTATTGATTTAACCAATTAAAACATTTAATTACCAATAGATGCTTTAGAAGATGCCAAATTATATTTTAGGAAATGCCAATTTAAATTTTCAATCACTTAGGAAATTAATATTACACTATTCCAAAGAAATTGGAAATAGGTTATATAGATAGTGTTTTAGAGGATAAACATCACTTTTACAAGATGCCAAATCATATTTTCATAATTTAGAAAATTTCATATTTCAATTTTTTCATTATATCATTATTTTGAAGAAATAAGGGTATATAGTGAAGTGTTAAAGGATAAACATAATTTAGAAAGTGAGAAAGGATATATAGACAATTTTGATTAGTGTAGAGTGAATACAAAAATCTCCGTTCAAAATAACGACATATGTTAAGTCGTTATTTCCTAAACGTGAATAGTGACATGAATAGTGCCACTTTTTATTTAAAAAGAATTTTTCAAAAAAATTATATGTAAAAATAGAGAAAAATGTAAGGGTCTCACCCCTGAAATTTCACAAACAAATTCCATCAATTTTTAAAGATAAAAATCTTTGAAGTTTAATATGAAAATCTTAACTTATGAAATACACGACCCTCTCTGGGCGTCATTTCTTTTCCGACAATTATCACGATCATTCTATCCTCCAGCCTGTGTAGGCTGTCAACCCACTAAATACCCTATAATTCTGGATCTTGTCTCCCATCCTGTCGACCCTAAGGTTATAAAATACACTCTATTCTCCCTATTTGGTTAGTTCGACGGCTAGATACGGGAACAAGTTCTGAAGAGTTGCAGAGGAAGGGAAGGGCTGCTTCTTCCTCTCCTGTCAACTCCTGTCACTTCACAGAGGTAGGTGTTCTCAAATCCTTGCCTAACTAGTAGCTAATAGGTTAATTGATTCATGTTTAGAGTTCGATCAACTAGTCAACCATGCTATATATATCATCTGGCTTTACAGTAATCAAGCAATAAACATGTATGTATCATGTTATTTTGATAGCCTGTTACATATCACCATGATCTTTAAGAGTTTAAACTTAGTTTGTTAGTATGATTTTTATGAGTTTTTGAACATATTTTATCACACTAGTTTTACAGTATTAATAACCATGTTTTAAACCTTAATATATAGTCTCTATTAACATAATATGTTCATAGTTTAAAGACACGGAGGCTCCCGGCCCTCTGGTAAATGGCGCCCCTGACCAGGGCGCCATTTTCAAAATTGAAGACTATTCGCACAGTCGTCATTTAAATGAAGACACCACCAATGTCGTCAATTCGATTTCTGGAATTTTGAGTAATTGATAATTCAACACATTCAAAAATCCATAACTATCAAACTAAAGCACGAAATTTTTGCATGAACATGTTTCTGGAATCCTGACATTTTTCTCAACACATTCGTGCCATTACTTCCTGATTCAGAGTTTTTTTCACACTGATGAATAGTGACACCAAACTGTAATTGGCGCCCCTAACCAGGGCGCCAATTTTAGAATTGAAGACTGCCCGAGAGGGCGTCAATTAATTGAAGACATGCACCATGTCGTCAATTCCATTTTCTGGAATTTTCAGAAATCAATAAATCAACGCATTCAAAAGTCTATAACTAATAAACCTGACCTTGAAAATTTTGACAGAATATACTTCTGTGACCCTGAGATTTTTCTCCATCTGACCATGTCTTCAGATTCTGATTTGAAGAAACTTTTTCGAAATGAACAGTGATTTGAGTCACAAAACGTATCTGCTAGGTGAAAATCACTGAATTGAAGACGACCCTTAAGTCTTTAATTACTGAATTGAAGACGGCCCTTAAGTCTTTAATTTCATAATTGAAGACGGCCCTTAAGTCTTTAATTTCATAATTGAAGACGGCCCTTAAGTCTTCAATTTTAGAATTGAAGACGGCCCTTAAGTCTTCAATTTCAGAATTGAAGACGGCCCTCAAGTCTTCAATTACTGAATTGAAGATGGCCCTTAAGTCTTCAATTTCAGAATTGAAGACGGCCCTCAAGTCTTCAATTAATTGAAGACTGCTCACAGGGGCGTCAATTCTGTTTCTTGAGGAATTAAAGTTATAACATTAAAAAAATTCATATCTGTGAAACCAAAACTCAGTAATTATATCTGAACATGTTTCTGGACTCCCGAGTAATTATACTAAGTATTCATATCCTTATTTTCGAATTTTGAGAAACTTTTTTGAAATGAATAGTGCTTTGAGTCACAAAACGTATCTGCCAGGTAAAAATTACAGAATTGAAGATGGCCCTTAAGTCTTCAATTTCAGAATTGAAGACAGCCCTTAAGTCTTCAATTTCAGAATTGAAGACGGCCCTTAAGGCATCAATTTCAGAATTGAAGATGGCCCTCAGGTCTTCAATATATTGAAGACTAGGTAAAGGGGCGCCAATTTCATATATATATATATATATATATTTATATATATATATATATATATATGTATATTTGAAAAATCAAAATTTTGAAAGATTGGGCAACCCCCAGGCGCCAATTACTGAATTGAAGACGGCCCTTAAGTCTTCAATTTCTGAATTGAAGACGGCCCTTAAGTCTTCAATTTCAGAATTGAAGACGGCCCTCAAGTCTTCAATTAATTGAAGACTAGGCAAAGGGGCGCCAATTTCATATATATATAGTTTTTTTGAAAAATCAAAAATTTGAAAGGTTGGGTAACCCCCAGGCGTCAATTCTTTAAATGACGACTTCCAGGATGTCTTCAATTAAATGAAGACATCCTGAAAGGCGCCAATTTGATATATACATATATAAATTTCTAAAAATTGAAAATTTGAAGGATTAGCAAACCCTCAGATGCCAACTCAGTAATTACAACTTCTGATCTTGATTTGTCTCGAGAATTATGCAAACACAACCCTAATCCATAGTCATGCATATGATGAGTTCTTAAAATTCTGTTCCATGAAAAATCTACTTGTGTATACCCTACATGGTCAAATCTTGAATCTCTTAAACTATCATTTGGGAGTGTAGGAACTAAGTGCCATGTAGGGTAAAGTGCTACGATGTGGGAGCCACCTTTTGAGGCCGTACGGCGCAAAGTGCTACACGACGGGAGTCACCTCTTGAGCCTGTAGGGGCCACCTCTAGAATCCTCCATAACCAAATGACTAGTTAATCTCGTCTGAAATACTACGTTTCTAAATTCTTGAAATTCCATATTGGCTATAAATGAGAGTGGATGTCAAAGGTAATACATGAAATGCTGTGCATATGGGGCCCGATCTGGTCCTAGGTGGAGCACCCGAAGGTACTTGTGCCCATAGGAGTTTATTGACCACGGTGTTTAGCATTGCACCGAAGTACTTGCTTGACTTGAGACACTCCAACCCTACTCTCTCTCTCCTTACTTACTTGACTTGCGTGGTCTAAAACGGGCAATACTTGACTTGTGGCCCGAGAAAGGGCAAAATACTTACATGATAATAGCCAATTCTACTGATATGTACTTGACAATACTTGCTTGAATTGAATTTTTACTTGATATACTTGTACATGAGTTCCTTCTCATACATGCTTTCATCCTTGTACACGAATCTCCGCTTGCCCGAAGTGGCATTTACATCTGTAAATTCTTGAAATACTGCTTGTCAAATACTTGAAATCTTGTTATACTCTCTTTATACAGTTCTTGATCTCTTATTGTTCTTCATGCCTAGATTTACATGTATACCTGATTTTTTTATTATACGTACATCATGCATAGCCATACTGAGAATACATGCAAATTGTAAATCACGTAAAGATTGCTCGTATTTGAGATATAATTCCTACTGGGCGATTCGCTCATCCAGTTACTTTCTAACATTTTCAGGTGATTCAGATACCGACAATAATGGGTTTGAGGTCGAGTGAAGAGTGCTAGAACGCCATCCATTTATCATTAGCTAGTCGAGTCTTTGAGTTTATTTGAGTTTACCTTGTATTCCCCGTTATGTCAGTTAGTGGTATAAACTTTGTGTTAAGTCGTGTAGCCTAATGTTTGGCTTTCTAAATTTGGAAATTTGTCATGGACTATCTTTATTTCCTTTGATTAATCAAATAAACATCACTTGGACTATTGGAATTTATTAGATTTTTAGTCATTTGTTCACTCCGAAATTTTGTATGTTAAAATTCTTATCACTCTAATGACACGATCTATATAGACGCATCACCCATCCGAGTATCTTCCGCGCTCGGGACGTGACAGTCTTCGTGGTATCAGAGCCTTGGTTTTCAAACCTAGGAACTAAAAGAAATAAAAGGTTAGAAATTAAAATCTAAGTAAAAACTTGAGTCCAAGGATAATTAAAACCCAAGTTCAAGGATATATATACCTTACCCGGTGAGATGTATAGAGCCATGGGTTAAGTTCTATAATGACTTTCGACCTTACAAGTAAACCCGATCTTTATCATACTTAACTCTTTTGTAGGATCATGGCTGCGGAAAGAGCACAATGGTGCGAGATGCAGCGCACCATGCAAGGCCTCACACAGGCACTACAGCAAGTGGCCCAAGGCGGAGCAAACCGTAGCGGGAGATCTCCACCAAAGTTTCCGTAACATGAACCCACCGAGGTTCACGGGTTCGTTCGACCCCGAGGATGCCAAGAATTGGCTGAAGGAGATGGAATGAATCTTCCGTGTGAAGTAATGCGCGGATGAAGAGAAGGTTTTATTGGCCGTATTCCAACTAGAGCGGGACGCTCGATGCTGGTGGGAATCCATAGAAGCAACACTGCCAGAATACTATGTCACATGGGATGAATTCACGGAGCATTTCAACAACAAGTACTTCTCCGATCATATCCAGGAAAAGAAGGCCACAGAATTCGCCGTTCTAAAACAACGGGGCTTGAAAGTGGCCGAGTATGAGGCCCAGTTCTCAAGATTGTCAAAGTATGCACCCCACTTGGTGTGTACGAAGAAGATGAAGGTGAGAAGATTCCTCAACGAGCTTCGACCCCATTATATCACACAACTTGCCCCGATGGACATCCAAGTCTATTCGGAGATGGTTCGGCGAGCTCAACTGCTAGAAGACGCCACCAAATTATCTGAGAGAATTCGAGGAAGAGACAAGAAGGAACCTGTCACAAGCCCAGGAAAATTCAAACAATCATTTAACAAGAAAAGGTTCTTCATGGGAGGGGAGCCCTCCAAGGTAAAGAAATTCCAGAAGAATGACAGGCCATTCTCCACCACCACACCATCAAAGGAAATTTGCAAGTATTGTGATAAAGCTGGCCATAAGACCGAGGAATGTTGGAGGAAGTTATGAGCTTGTCTTCGATGCAGGAGCCGAGAGCATCGGATCCCAGACTGCCCACTGATGAAGGAACAAGACACCAAAGATGAGAAACGTCCGGTAAAGAAACAAGGCCGTCTACAAGCTCTCCGAGAGACGGAATCAACTGAAGGCGGAATTATGGAAGGTACTGTCACTATTTGTTTAAAAATTGCTCAAGTTTTATTTGATACCGGAGCAACTCATTCATTCATTTCCAAGAACTTTGCTACTTCATTTTCTAAGAAACATGAATAGTTAGATTTGGTCATATCTACACCTCTTGGGAATGAGTCTGATATCACTTATCACTATCCAAATTGTGAAGTGATGATTAAGGGAAGCAATTTACCTGCTGACCTGATATGCCTAGATATGAAGGGTTATGACGTCATACTAGGTGTCGACTGGTTATCCACATACCAAGCAACTGTAGATTGCCGGCATGGCAAGGTAACTTTCATGGATTTTCCAGAGCTAGTTTACAATAGCCCTCAGAGTAAATCACTTCTTATATCAGCTCTCCGAGCTAGTAAACTTATGAATAAGGGATGCATGGCTTTCATAGCATTCGTGACTGCCACAGAAGTCGAGAAGGTTAAACTTGAAGACATCCGTGTAATTCGAGATTTTCCTGATGTTTTTCCAGAAGATTTAATCGGCTTACCCCCGGAAAGGGAAGTGTCGTTCACAATCGACCTTGTCCCTGGTGCTGGCCCTGTCTCTAGGGCACCATACAGAATGTCCCCTACTGAGCTGAAGGAACTAAAGGAACAACTAATGGAGTTATTGAAAAAGGGTTTCATCAGGCCGAGTACTTCCCCTTGGGGAGCACCCGTGCTGTTCGTCAAAAAGAAGGATGAATCGATGAGACTATGCATCGATTATCGGTGGCTAAATAACCTTACCATCAAGAACAAATACCCACTGCCAAGGATTGACGAGTTGTTCGATCAGTTATCAGGAGCTTCATATTTCTCCAAGATTGATCTTCGTTCTTGTTACCACCAATTGAAGATCAAAGAAGAAGACATTCATAAAACTGTATTCCGAAGCAGGTATGGGCATTACAAATTTACTGTTATGTCTTTCGGACTAACAAATGCCCCCGCAGCTTTTATGCAGTTAATGAACAGCATATTCAGGCCCTATTTAGACCAATTCATTGTGGTCTTTATTGATGATATTCTGATCTATTCCAAGACCGAAGATGATCATGAAGAACATCTCAAGAAGGCACTACAGATATTAAGAGAAAATAAGCTATATGCCAAATTCAGCAAATGCGAGTTCTGGCTCGAGGAAGTATCCTTCTTAGGCCATATTATTTCGAAGAATGGAATTGCTGTTGACCCGTCCAAGGTCGAAGCCGTGAAGAACTGGGAACGACCCACAAATGCAATGGAAATTCGAAGCTTCTTGGGTCTAGCTGGTTACTATCGGCGTTTTATCAAGGACTTCTCCAAGATTACCGTTCCTCTGGCCAGGTTAGCCCGCAAGGAAGTACCTCATGAGTGGAATGAAGACTGTGAAAAGAGTTTCCAAGCTTTGAAGGATCTCTTGACCACTGCTCTAGTCTTATCATTACCAATTGAAGGAGAAAAATACAAGGTATATACCGATGCTTCGGGTATTGGTCTCGGATGTGTATTGATGCAGAATGGAAGAGTCATTGCATATTCTTCCCGAAAATTGAAGAAACATGAAGAGAACTATCCGGTTCATGACTTAGAACTGGCCGCGGTAGTATTCGCTTTGAAGATCTAGAGGCACTATCTCTACAGAGAATAATTCACTGTGTACTCCGATCATAAAAGCCTCAAGTACTTATTCTCCCAAAAGGAGCTGAACATGCGGCAAAGCCGTTGGCTCGAGTATCTCAAGGATTTTGACTTCACTATACAGTACCATCCTGGTAAGGGTAATTTCGTAGCTGATGTCCTTAGTTGAAAGCCGAGAACAATATTGGCCAACTGCATGATACAAGAATGGAAGCTGCTGGAGAAATTCTCTAAGCTTGATATCAGCACAGATGAGAAGAACATGTGTATTATTCTATCTCATATGAGCCTACATCCAGATTTGCTACCTGAAATCAAGAAGCTACAGGAAGAAGATCCCTCACTTGTGGAGATAAAAAGCAAGCTGGACGACAGACTGGATTTCAAGCTGGCACCTGATGGCAGATTGCTATTTCATGAACGGACATGTGTGCCCGACTGTCCCAAATTGAAGAACAAGATTCTTGAAGAAGCTCATCGATCGAGGTACACGATCCACCTTGGAGCCACTAAGATGTACTAAGACTTGAAAAGAACTTTCTGGTGGCCTAACATGGAAAGGGAGGTAGCAAACTTTGTGTCTCGTTGCCTCACATGCCAACAAGTGAAGGCGGAACATCAAAAACCCGCCGGAAAGCTACATCTGCTGGATATTCCCAAGTGGAAGTGGGAAGACATTGGCATGGACTTTATCATGGGTTTACCCAAGTCTAGGGGCGGATATGATGGAATTTGGGTAATTATCGACCGGCTAACTAAATCGGCCCATTTCTTACCCATCAAAAGTCGATGGTCAATCGACGTACTTGCTGCCCTGTATATTAAGGAGATGGTTAGATTGCATGGAGTTCCCGTCTCGATCGTATCTGACCGAGACCCGCACTTCACCTCTCATTTTTGGAAGGGTCTACAACACCCTCTGGGGACGAAATTTAATTTCAACACTGCTTTCCATCCCCAGACAAATGGTCAGACTGAAAGGACAAATTAGGTTGTTGAAGATATGTTAAGGGCATGTATTATAGATTTCGGTGGAAGCTGGCACGATCACTTATCCCTAGTCGAATTTACCTATAATAACAGCTATCAAGCTAGTATTCAAATGGCACCTTTCGAGGCGCTTTATGGCAGGAGTTGTCGTTCTCCAATATGTTAGGAAGAAGTCAGTGAAAGACAAATTCTAGGCCCGGATATGGTTAGAGATTCGATTGAGAAGATACACCTTATCAGAGAGAGACTCAAGGTAGCTCAGTGCAGGTAAAAATCTTATGCTGATAATAGAAGGAGAGATTTGGAGTTCCAAGTTGGTGACCATGTATTTCTCAAGGTATCTCCTGGCCGAGGTATTAGAAGATTCAGTGTTAATGGCAAGCTTACACCGAGGTTTATCAGTCCATTCGAAGTATTAGAAAGAGTGGGCGAGGTGGCCTACCGTATTGTATTACCTCCTTAACTCTCAGAAGTGCACAATGTATTTCATATAGCTATGCTGAAGAAATATGTGCACGACCCTTCTCACGTCATCGACCATGCTGATTTGGTGATTCAAAGAGATCTTACTTATAGGCAAAGGCCGATGCGGATCCTCGACCGCGAAGTCCGAGTTCTAAGGAGCAAGACGATCCCTATGGTGAAAATCCAATGGAATCGATGCGCGGAACAAGAAGCAGCTTGGGAGACCGAAGAATCTATGAAAAGAAGATACCCAGAATTATTCTAAACTGTAAGTATTTTATACTTTCCATAATATCCTTATACAGTTGAATTTGGGGACCAAATTCTTTTAAGTAGGGGAGGGTGTAACACCCAAGAATTTTAAAATAGAAATATACAAAATATATATATATATATATTTAATTATTGAACTCATATTCTAATTCTCTTAATTTAACCAATTAAAACATTTAATTACCAATAGATGCTTTAGAAGATGCCAAATTATATTTTAGGAAATGCCAATTTATATTTTCAATCACTTAGGAAATTAATATTACACTATTCCAAAGAAATAGGAAATAGGTTATATAGATAGTGTTTTAAAGGATAAACATCACTTTTACAAGATGCCAAATCATATTTTCATAATTTACAAAATTTCATATTTCAACTTTTTCATTATATCATTATTTTGAAGAAATAAGGGTATATAGATGAAGTGTTAAAGGATAAACATAATTTAGAAAGTGAGAAAGGGTATATAGACAATTTGGATTAGTGTAGAGTGAATACAAAAATCTCCGTTCAAAATAACGACATATGTTAAGTCGTTATTTCCTAAACGTGAATAGTGACATGAATAGTGCCACTTTTTATTTAAAAAGTATTTTTCAAAAAAAATTATATGTAAAAATAGAGAAAAATGTAAGGGTCTCACCCCTGAAATTTCTCAAACAAATTCCATCAATTTTTAAAGATAAAAATCTTTGAAGTTTAATATGAAAATCTTAACTTATGAAATACACAACCCTCTCTGAGACGTCATTTCTTTTCCGACAATTATCACGATCATTCTATCCTTCCAGCCTGTGTAGGCTGTCAACCCACTAAATACCCTATAATTTTGGATCTTGTCTCCCATCCTGTCGACTCTAAGGTTATAAAATACACTCTATTCTCCCTATTTGGTTAGTTCGACGACTAGATACGGGAACAAGTTCTGAAGAGTTGCAGAGGAAGGGAAGGGCTGCTTCTTCCTCTCCTGTCAACTCATGTCACTTCACAGAGGTAGATGTTCTCAAATCCTTGCCTAACTAGTAGCTAATAGGTTAATTGATTCATGTTTAGAGTTCGATCAACTAGTCAACCATGCTATATATATCATCTGGCTTTACCGTAATCAAGCAATAATCATGTATGTATCATGTTATTTTGATAGCCTGTTACATATCACCATGATCTTTAAGAGTTTAAACTTAGTTTGTTAGTATAATTTTTATGAGTTTTTGAACATATTTTATCACACTAGTTTTACAGTATTAATAACCATGTTTTAAACCTTAATATATAGTCTCTGTTAACATAATATGTTCATAGTTTAAAGACACAGAGGCTCCCAGCCCTCTGGTAAATGGCGCCCCTGACCAGGGCGCCATTTTCAAAATTGAAGACTGTTCGCACAGTCGTCATTTAAATGAAGACACCACCAATGTCGTCAATTCGATTTCTGGAATTTTGAGTAATTGATAATTCAACACATTCAAAAATCCATAACTATCAAACTAAAGCATGAAATTTTTGCATGAACATGTTTCTGGAATCCTGACATTTTTCTCAACACATTCGTGCCATTACTTCCTGATTCAGAGTTTTTTTCACACTGATGAATAGTGACACCTCCCTGTAATTGGCGCCCCTGACTAGGGCGCCAATTTCAGAATTGAAGACTGCCCGAGAGGGCGTCAATTAATTGAAGACATGCACCATGTCGTCAATTCCGTTTTCTGGAATTTTCAGAAATCAATAAATCAACGCATTCAAAAGTCTATAACTAATAAACCTGACCTTGAAAATTTTGACAAAATATACTTCTGTGACCCTGAGATTTTTCTCCATCTGACCATGTCTTCGGATTCTGATTTGGAGAAACTTTTTCGAAATGAACAGTGATTTGAGTCACAAAACGTATCTGCTAGGTGAAAATCACTGAATTGAAGATGGCCCTTAAGTCTTCAATTACTGAATTGAAGACGGCCCTTAAGTCTTCAATTTCAGAATTGAAGATAGCCCTTAAGTCTTCAATTTCAGAATTGAAGACGGCCCTTAAGTCTTCAATTACTGAATTGAAGACGGCCCTTAAGTCTTCAATTTCAGAATTGAAGACGGCCCTTAAGTCTTCAATTTCAGAATTGAAGACGGCCCTCAAGTCTTCAATTAATTGAAGACTGCTCACAGGGGCGTCAATTCTGTTTCTTGAGGAATTAAAGTTATAACATTAAAAAAATTCATATATGTGAAACCAAAACTCAGTAATTATATCTGAACATGTTTCTGGACTCCCGAGTAATTATACTAAGTATTCATATCCTTATTTTTGAATTTCGAGAAACTTTTTTGAAATGAATAGTGCTCTGAGTCACAAAACGTATCTGCCAGGTGAAAATCACAGAATTGAAGATGGCCCTTAAGTCTTCAATTTCAGAATTGAAGATGGCCCTTAAGTCATCAATTTCAGAATTGAAGACGGCCCTCAAGTCTTCAATTAATTGATGACTGGGTAAAGGGGCGCCAATTTCATATATATATATATTTGAAAATTCAAAATTTTGAAAGATTGGGCAACCCCCAGGTGCCAATTACTGAATTGAAGACGGCCCTTAAGTCTTCAATTTCTGAATTGAAGACGACCCTTAAGTCTTCAATTTCTGAATTGAAGATGGCCCTCAAGTCTTCAATTAATTGAAGACTGGGTAAAGGGGCGCCAATTTCATATATATATAGTTTTTTTGAAAAATCAAAAATTTGAAAGGTTGGGTAACCTCCAGGCGTCAATTCTTTAAATGACGACTTCCAAGACGTCTTCAATTAAATGAAGACATCCTGAAAGGCGCCAATTTGATATATACATATATAAATTTCTAAAAATTAAAAATTTGAAGGATTAGCAAACCCTCAGATGCCAACTCAGTAATTACAAATTCTGATCTTGATTTGTCTCGAGAATTGTGCAAACACAACCTTAATCCATAGTCTTGCATATGATGTGTTCTTAAAATTCCGTTCCATGAAAAATCTACTTGTGTATACCCTACATGGTCAAACCTTGAATCTCTTAAACTACCATTTGGGAGTGTAGGAACTAAGTGCCATGCAGGGCAAAGTGCTACGTTGTGGGAGCGACCTCTTGAGGCCGTACGTCGCAAAGTGCTACACGACGGGAGTCACCTCTTGAGCCTGTAGGGGCCACCTCTAGAATCCTCCATAACCAAATGACTAGTTAATCTCGTCTGAAATACTACGTTTCTAAATTCTTGAAATTCCATATTGGCTATAAATGAGAGTGGATGTCAAAGGTAATACATGAAATGCTGTGCATATGGGGCCCGGTCTGGTCTTGGGAGGAGCACCCGAAGGTACTTGTGCCCATGGAAGTTTATTGACCACGGTGTTTAGCATTGCACCGGAGTACTTGCTTGACTTGAGACACTCCACCCCTACTCTCTCTATCCTTACTTGACTTGCGTGGCCCAAAACGGGTAATACTTGACTTGTGGCCCGAGAAAGGGCAAAATACTTACATGATAATAGGCAATTCTACTGATATGTACTTGACAATACTTGCTTGAATTGAATTTTTACTTGATATACTTGTACATGAGTTCCTTCTCATACCTACGTTCATACTTGTACACGAATCCCCGCTTATCCGAAGTGGCATTTACATCTGTAAATTCTTGAAATACTGCTTGTCAAATACTTGAAATCTTGTTATACTCTCTTTATACAGTTCTTGATCTCTTATTGTTCTTCATGCCTAGATTTACCTGTATACCTGATTTTTTTATTATACGTACATCATGCATAGCCATACTGAGAATACATGCAAATTGTAAATCACGTAAAGATTGCTCGTATTTGAGATGTAATTCCTACTGAGTGATTCACTCATCCAGTTACTTCCTAACATTTTCAGGTGATTCAGAAAGTGACAGTAATGGGTTTGAGGCCGAGTGAAGAGTGCTAGAACGCCATCTATTTATCATTAGCTAGTCGAGTCTTTGAATTTATTTGAGTCTACCTTGTATTCCCAGTTATGTCAGTTAGTGGTATAAACTTTGTGTTAAGTCGTGTAGCCTAATGTTTGGCTTTCTAAATTTGGAAATTTGTCATGGACTATCTTTATTTCCTTTGATTAATCAAATAAACATCACTTGGACTATTAGAATTTATTATATTTTTAGTCATCTGCGCACTCCGAAATTTTGTATGTTAAAATTCTTATCGCTCTAATGACACAATCTATATAGTCGCGTCACGCATCCGAGTATCTTCCGCGCTCGGGACGTGACAAGAAGGGCTGCTGGAGTTTATGGCAAAACCTGAGAGGGCTGCTGGAGAAAGAAAAAGAGCCACGCCATTGAGCATTCAAAGAAGAATATCTGTGAGGAAGAAAGGAAGAAGAGAGAGCACCCCAGCCCTGGTTCGAGCTAAACCAGTTGTAAAAAAGGAAGAAGAAATTGAACGGAATGCAGCCACTCCTTACAGGTAGCCCAAGCCTATTAGAGTTTTCAGTTTGCTTTTCTGAATCATATTTCAAGTATGTGTCTGGTGCTCTGTTTAGAGGCCGAAATTGAGTCCTTGGCTGAGTTCAGCCTTGTGTGTTCTTGGGAGACTATCCCAAGTGTCGTTGCTGCACTTGTAGCTTGTGTTTGTTTCTTTTTCTGTGTGTCTATGTGTGGGGGACTCGTCCCGTGTATGTGTGTGTGTGGAGAGGACTTCGTCCTCGTGCGGAGTCTTCTCCTCGTGTTGTTGGGGCATCGTCCCTGTGTGGTGCTACGTTCACAGTGTGTGGTAAAGCCTCACCGATTTGGTGAGGGGTGGACGTAGGTCTGTGGGTTTGCAGACTGAACCACCTTAAAAATGCACTGTGCAGTGGGTTGTTCTTTGTGAGATTGATCCATCTTCTCTATCCCCATTCACAGGTTGGTGGGCGTGTTTCAACACATGTAATCTTGGTTATCTCCATTGCACACTCAAGCGCGTAGGACCGTGCTTTGCCGTTTTCACTTGAGCCATCTAGTTATTCAACTATGCTTTATGTCTAAGTGCCTCATGTGCACTCTAGTTGTTGATTATAATTTAATTAGCTAAAGTTTTTAATTAGTCATAGTCTTTCAGCAGGATCTATTCAACCCCCCCTTCTAGATCCGGTTACACCTATCGGACCTAACAATGACAATGAAGAGATACCCTCACAACTGACTTGTAGTGACTACCTTCACAACTGACTCATAATGACTTATAATCTGACTTACAGTTTTTGGATAATATGAATGCTGACTCTCACAATATGAATGTACAATATGAATTTGACTCTCACAATATGAATGTACAATATGAATTTGACCCTCACAGTTTTGACATCATAAAAATCTAAGGTGCTGACTCTCGCATTTTTGACATCATCAAAACCTAGGGACACAATACCCATTTGCTTGTGGGTTGTACGGAGTGGATGTCCTCCAATCAATCTTGAATTTATCGGCCATCTTGTAGACCTTATGGTTTTGAAAATGGCTTCCGTTGTCGGAGATGATTTGATCGGGTACGCCGAATTGAAATATAATGTTCCGACAGACAAATTTGACCACGATTTCGCCCGTCACTTCTTTTAGTGCTATAACTTCCGCCCAGCGGGAGAAGTAATCTGTTGCTACTAGAATATATCTGCATCCCGGGGAGGATGGGGGCAGAGGGCCCATGACATCAGTGCCCCATTGAGCAAACGACAAACTAGGTGCTATTAGATGTAGGTGTATCGGGGGTCTTCTTGAGACCGTAGCATGTTCCTGGCATTTATGACATGACTTGGCATACTTGCAGTAGTCATCGAACATAGTGGGCCAATAATATCCCAATTTTTTGATTTTAATCTTCATCTTTGGCCTGGCTTGATGGGCACCAGCTGATCTGGCATGAACTTCTTTCATGACTGTTCAAGCCTCCTTCATCGAGAGACATCGGAGGAGGACTTTTCTTTTGGCATCGGCCATAATCCGGAACAAGCTTCTGTTCCTGAATTCATAAGAACTCTTTTGTTCTGATCAATCTGATCTTTTCTTCCCTTTACTTGGGCAGCTGCTGGCATTTAAAGCATTGTATCATAGGTTCCCTCCAGTCGGGTTAGCCGACTTCCTCTGCTACTATAGCTTCATATTCTTCTTCGCCTGGCTCCTCTATCATGCTGGGAACCTGGCGTTTGTTTATTACAGTTATATTGAGGGATGCATCGGGCGGGACTGCCACTGAGCTTGCCAGCTTTGCTAGCACATCTGCTTGGGCATTTTGATTGTGGCCGACATGGCCTATATATCTCAATGAAGTAGAATTGTTGCATGAGCTTCTTTGCTTTGGTGCAGTAAGGGAGTAATTCTCGCTTTCGGACATCAAACTTGATAGGATTGGTGATCCTCTCTGATTGCACAAGTGAGATCTAGAGGGGGGTGAATGGATCCCTGTAAGAACTTTTTGCGGAATTAAAAATTAAGCTACTCTAACTGATCTAAAACAAAAGTAATGTTCTACTCACAGAGTACGCACCAGCAAGTATTACTCAAATGAAGAAAGTGATCAATCAACCAATTATAGTACTTGACAGAGGTTTGATCGAAGATCTCCTCACGCAAGAGATGACATTCCAGATAGGCCTGACCTATCCTTCCCGCCACGCCTTTTGATATACTGATTAGTTGATGACTCACTCAGATCATAAAAATGAAATTGCATTCAGACTTGAAACCAAACATATAGCGGTCCTAATCATGCATCTACGGAAAGTAATGGACAGATAGGCAATCACACACGGGATAAAGATTTTTAGGTGGTTCGGTCTCAACCTTGAGACCTACATCCACCCCACACTCAAACCTGAGTGTGGCTTCTGCTGATACACAGCTTGACTGCTGATCCATAGCTTCGGGGATGAATCCCTACAACCCCTAACTAACAGCTTGATCTGCTGAGCCTCACAGCTTGCTAATAGCTGAGCACCACAGCTTGCTATCCCAGGAATAAATCCTCGCCGCTGAGCATCACAGCTTGCTCCGTTGACTTATAGCTTGAAAAAAAATGATGAAAGAGAAATGCAAAGAACTGAAAACGTTGAACAGATGTAGCAGGAAAAACAATGTAGCTCAAAGAGCAAATGATTCTAGATCTGATCTAGAAATCGTGACTGTAGCAGCTATCACTTCTTCTCCTCTTCTCCTCTTCTCTGATGCTCTGTTTTGAAGCTTATTCACCTTTTCATAGCTAACTCTCACTTTCCAGCAATTTTCTCTTGGGCGCTCTCACTGCTCTCAATTTCCTCTTCTTCTTAGATTGCCTTCACTTCCTCTAATTTCTTCCTCTTAGTATCTCTCCTTCTTTCTGCACTTGGCTTTGCTGCTGCTTCTCTATAATCACTTTTCTTCACTTCCCCTTAACTTCTATTTTTCTGTTGCTGTCTTCTCAGAGATCCCACGCCAATGCCTTGTCAAAAAAGTAGCTTGAGTGGATCCACGTGTCAGATCTTGAAGATGAGGCGAGACCACATGACTTATTGGTCTTGAGGAACTTGCTGCCTTGGATCACATGTCTGATTAAGTCAGTTCTGGGAACACGTGATTAGTTAAGTCTCTGCTACTCTCAGTCCTTTAAGTGTTTGACTGAATCCCTGTCAATAAGAGATAAGTCATTTCGTCAAACACCTTTTTCATATTACTCAGGAGAATGCATACTTAGATAACTTTGTGAAAATCAGATGCTCAGATCAATAGAAAATATGATAATGCAGATGCCTCAAAGCATAGACTTAATGCACAGACCTGATGACATGGCTTCTACATGTGCACCGACCCTGGACTTTACATGTGCACAGACCAAGTAAAGCATGTTAAAGAATGTGCATCGACCTTGTAGAGTATGCTACAATACGTGCATCGACCTGTAGAACATGCTACAGTACATGCATCGACCTGATGTGCATAATACTTGCATAAGTGTCGGCCCTCTAGAATGAGTGTAAGGATGTGCATCAACCTTGCTTTACACAAGGTAGATAGTGCATCGACCTTCTTTTACACAAAGTACAACGTGCATCGACCTTGCTTCACACAAGGTGCAATGTGCATCGACCTTGCTTTGCACAAGGTACAATGTGCATCAACCTTGCTTTACACAAGGTGCAACATGCATCAACCTTGCTTTACACAAGGTGCAATGTGCATCGACCTTACTTTGCACAAGGTACAATGTGCATCGACCTTATGTTAAATGTAGTACAAGGATGCATCGACCTTACATGATGAAGACATGTACGTGCATCGACCTAACAGACGTAATATGAGGATGTGCACCGACCTGACAGACTTAAGACTAAAATGTGCATTGACCTAAAAGACTTAATGCAAACATGTGCACTGACCTGATGTGATGAAACGTGAGTGTGCATCAACCTTATATAACTAAGACCTGAACATGCAACGACCTTATGTGACTGAGTGCCTGTATGTGCATCGACCTGAATTTTGACACTTAGACAAATAAATGGCCTATTCAATATGAATGATTTTTATGCAGTTCAGTCTCAACATGATTCATAGTGTGTCATCATTAAAACCAGGGTTCCAACAAAACTGTCCCTGAATCTGCTTGACGATTAGCATTGAATCACCGAATACTTGCAGCATTTGAATTTCCATATGAAGAGTAATCTGAAGGCTAATGATCAGGGCTTCATATTCTGCCTCATTATTTGTGTAAGGCTTGTTAAGTACGCATGATGTATGCCGCACTTCTCCCTCCGGGGACTTGAGGACAATGCCTGCTCCGGCCTTTATCCTTGTTTGCCCTATTTGAGATATTTCTATTCGGGATGCCCCGTCAAAGTAGAGCTGCCATATGGCTTGATGGACTTGATCCACTTCTAGCGTTTCATCATCTAGAAGCTCCGTAATTAACGGGGAATCTTTAGGCACTGGATGTGCTGCAAAGAAATCAGCTATGGCCAGGCCTTTGATGGCCTTTTGCGGCACATAGGTGATATCAAATTCCACAAACATGACAACCCATTTGCCCAGTCGCCCTTTCAAGGCTGGTTGGGACAGTATATATTTGATTGGATCAGACCTAGGGATGTCAAAAATATTCGCAAACCCGATTACCCGCATCACCCGACCCGTGATGGATCGGGTAATACCCGAATAAACGGATATGGTTTCGGGTTTGGATATGTTTAAAATACCTGTTTCATATTCGGATAGGGTATGGATTTAGTGCATCCAAACCCATACCTGATCCGAACCCGCTCTTAATAATTTATTGTGCATGTTAAGCCTATGATTTTGACATGAACTCAATCCGTTGTCCGTCTTGTTGAGTTTGTGAGTTTGGACTTCATGCTAAAATTGTAAGGACATTTTTATAAAACATAAAAATTACTTTAGAAAGTAAAGAATTGACTAGATTTTTTTTTATAATTCTCATAAATCTTACATTTCTTTGGATGTGGATGTGCACTCATGCTTTATGGATAGATACGAATATCCGCGGATATATCCGTACCCGTGACGGATATACCTGTATCCATACCCGTGAAAATAATCGGGTACTATCTGAGTATGGTATTTGTAAAATTTTTACGAATAGGGTATGGTATTGGTCTACTTGAGCCGAGCTCGATCCATTTACATCCCTAATCAGACCTTGCTATCAGCTGCACTTTGTGCGACAGCATGTAGTGCCTCATCTTCTTGACTACAAAGATCAATGCGAGGCAAATCTTCTCAATCAGGGTGTATTTCGATGCTGCCCCCATTAATCTTCAACTGAGGTGGTAAAGCACCTGCACTTTGTTGTCTCCCTGTGATTTTGATGATGTCAACCACTATGACTCATCTATGAGTCAGTGCTTTGGTGCATTGGTGCATTATTTTTTGATGCATGGATTTTATATCTTGATAATGATACGACCTTGATAAGTTTGATCTCATCATGATCTTATCATGTGTAGAAGTATGTGTTTGAATGCTGAAAATAACAGGTTGGACAGTAGCACATCTTGTACAAAGTGAAGTTGACTTTAGCACTCCATAAGTCAACTTGGGTAGACAGGCAATGATGGAGCTTAAGCTCAAGAACATCAGATTCAACAGCAGAAGCCAACAGTTAAGGGTCAAGCAGTTATAGATAGAGAACAGCTCAAATTTAAAAGAAGAAGTCTTCCAATCGCTGAAGAAACAAGTCTGAAAAACACCTCAAAAGAAGCTTTATACCCGCTGAAGTTAAGGGTGACAAATAACTTCATACGAGTGACAAATGAAGCTTAAGGGTGACAAATAGACCCCTAGTGGTGACAAATAGATGGCAGTGCTGAAAACATGAAAATCCAAAGAAGAAGAGTCAACTAGAGTCGACCCTTGGAGTCGACTCCAGTTCAAGCCCGCAAGTCAGAAATGTTGAAGTCAGTGGCGACGACTTGTACCCATTAGCGATGACAAATAGGTAGGTAGTGGTGACAAATAAACAATAAGACTAAAAACTACCTTAGCAAGGGTGAAAAATAGCCGGCAGCGCTGAAGACATGAAAAACCCAAGAAGGAGAGTCAGACTCCAAAAGGCTCTGAAGTTGACTCCTATTCAAGCAGAAGCTTCAAAATAAGAAAAATAGAACTATGAGTAAAAAAACTAAAGGGCCACGGTGATTAATGAAAATATCAAGGTGTCAAATGTATCAAACAAGCTGACCAACGAAGAAATCAAGTGTCATATGAAGATTACAGGTGACAAAGAGATCATAATGTTGAAAAATAGATCGACAGAGTGAAAGCCTTGAAAAACATAGAAGCAGGATCAACGTAGCCTCAAACAGCATCAACGCAGCTCAAATGATGAACTACAAAAGACTGAAGAATGGATCAAACAAGCTAGAAATTGAAGAAATCAAAAGATAAATGAAGTCACAAGGATTGAAGACCAGCTTACCATGAAATCAGGCTGAGCACATAAGAGAAAAGACAGAGAGCCTATGAAGAAGGTTTAATCAGGATGTTACATGGGTAGGAGAGTTGACAAAAAGTCAACAACAGTGAAGAATGGACAGATGGAATGAAGAAGAGATGTGAAGGATAAGTGTGACAAATAGGTACCCAAGGCTGACAAATATGCTTTAAGGGTGTAAAATACCCGATAGGGGTGACAAATAGGTCGCCAGGGCAACAAGGCAACGGGTTATCATGTGAAACAAGTCAAACTTTTAGCTTCAGACTAAGGGTGACAAATGGCTCAGTAAGGCCGACAAATAACTCCTTAAGGGTAAAAAATAGGTCGGCATGGCTGACAAATGGCTTAGCTCGTGAGCGACTTAAGAGAGTCACGTGCCTCATCCTCCAATGATTGGCATGTGATCCTAGGATGCAGGCTCGCTTCCAGAAGAGAATATTCTACCCAGCCAAGTGGACCAATGGAATGTTAGTAGGTTAATCGTCTCATCTAAAGTACTCTAGAGGCTCTGGTATAAGAACCCATCAACCCTTGGTGCTGCGGCCCCTGCCGCCTTCGAAGAGAAAAAGAGTCTATCTGAGAAGAAGGTGAGAGCCACTACGTGAGCAAGAAAGAGAAAGAGAGAAAGAAGAAGAAGAAGAAAAGAGTGCTGTGAGAGAGGAAGATCTGTGAGAGAAAATTAGAGAGTTTATCTGAGAGAGAAGTGTGAGAAGAATAAGAAAAGAAAGGGAGAGCTCAAGAGAGAGTCCAAATCTGAAGGCCAGAAGCAATAGAGTGCATCCGGAGCTATATTGATCATATGCTGTAGTTATTAGTTCGTGGATAAAATCCAGAACTAATCTGCTCCTGTAGACGTACATTTCCTTTGTTTTTTCTTTTTAGTTTTCATTTGTTATTTTCCCTTTTCATTTTAACTAGTGTCTTTGCCTTGTGGTGCTCTATGCATGCCAGGTGTTTGCACACAGCTTACCCTGTGTGTGGTTTGCTCTGGGAAACTAGAGTGTGGAGGTGTTCCTCCGGGTTCCCTCTAAGTCTATCAGAGGAAGGGAGATCTAATCTCTGGGGTCCCCTCTGTGCTTCAGAGGAAGAGAGGATTGGTCCTCTGGTTGTGGGCAACTGGGTGTTGCTCACATTTCCTTCTGAGTCTATCAGAAGAAGGGAGGATAGTGTTCCTCCGGGTCAAGCTGTTTGACAGCATTTTTTGTAGACCAAGTCTGCGGTCTTGCATATGCAAGGGAAGCCTCACTCGAGTTTGAGTGAGGGGTGGACGTAGGTCTGTGGGTAGCAAACTGAATGACCTAAAAAATCCTGGTCTATTGTGGTTTGCTTTGTGCGTACATCCTTATCCTCTACCCCCTTCGCAGGTTAATGTGTTAATTATTTTTACTTTGTATTTTGATCATATGCTAGGTGCTCGAGTCAAGTTCTGTGTGAATTGCTAGATGCTCTATGCTCTAAGTAGTTGATGTCTTAAACTATTTTGATTGCTACTGAGTTGGTCAGTCATAAACGAAATTTGCAAACTGTCATTGGGTTGAAACATATTGCAGTTTGAGCTTTGCTGTGAAGTGTCTTCGATTACCATTGTGCTTAGACTTGATCATAAGTAGGCTGCTTAGTTATTCTTAGTCTTCAGTGTTAGCTTCCGTTGTGATTGAATAGTGTGAATTCTATTTGAGCGAAGTTTTTGTAGGGGATCTATTCACCTCCCCCTCTAGATCCCACATTGCACCTAACAATTGGTATCAGAGCGGGTCTCTGATTGATCAGATCCAACAATCTGCAGAGAAGATCCTGCTTATTTGGTGCATTTGCTATTATAGACTGATATTCTTGGTGCATTATCAATTTTAGCTCATTGATTTGATTTAATTTCCACGGGTCATCCACCGATTTCAACGGTGTTAATTTTGATTCCTGGCTTCGCAACATGCGTAGATTTGTCAACTGTGTTGATCCTAACTTATGGAATCTAATCACACATAGTCCACATAAATTTCCCAAGGATAGATCTAAGTGGATGAATGTTCGTAAATCTAAGAGCATTGATAATTTTAGAGCTCTACAATTAATGAAGGACGCAGTTGATGTTAACATCCTTACATGTGTTTCTACTTGCAGCACAACGAAGGTCATTCTGCACAATCTGATGGATGTCTATGGAAAGGAGGAGCACACATGCCTGATGATGAACAAAAGTGATCACAACAGTGATCAACTAGATGAAACATCATCTCAGGTAAACTCCGATGCTGAAGAGATCTCGTTTGATGAATTGTTTACTCTCTATGAAGAACTGTCTGAAAAATATAGGAAAATAAACTCTGAAAATAAAAATCTGAAAAAGAAGATTGAGCAGAACAATTCTAACTCTCCTTGTAGTAAATGCTCACAATTAGAAGAATGGAATACAACTTGTGAGTTTGATGCTCAAACGCATGAAGAACTAATTGGTTCTTTAAGAGATGAAAAGAAAGATCTTCAAGCCAACATCTCTGAATTGGAACGAACTGACAAAGAGTTGAAAAATAAATTAATTCTTAATGAAGAACTGGTGGAAGAAAATGAGAAATTGAAGCAACTGAATAATGCTATGTCAGAAAGATTGATATCTCTTGAAAAAGAAAAATGTGTGTTTTCTGATAATATTGAAAAACTGCCTACTCTTGAGAAAGAAATTGAAAATCATAAAAAAGTCAATGAAACCTTGAAAGAGAAGCTGACTGCCTGTGGAAAGGAAAAAGCTAATTCTGAAATACTCATAGCTTCCTTGGAAAACAAACTGAAAGAGTTGGAAAAGTTCACATCTAATTCTGGTAAAGGAAAAGAAAAGGTGAAAATACCCTTGGAAGATGAGGTGAGTATTCCTAGTGAGGGGATAGGTTATAATTCTAAAATTAGAAATTAGTTATACTCCTCCTTTGTGCGAAGCTCAAATGTAGCTAGCACTTTTGCTATCTCTCCAAGTCAGCCAGTTGTTCAAAAAATTCAAAAACAGAAAAACAAATTTCAGAAACAAAAATTCAACAATGTACATGTCAAGAATTTAAATGTTAATAACCATGCTCACGAAGCCAATCATTCATGTTTCTATTGTGGTAACCATGGTCACTTTATGCATGATTGTAAATTGATGAAAGAAGATGGTTTGAATATTGGTGAAATGCATAGGAATTTTCATGCTCAGAAGTTTTCTACTGATCAGAAAAAGAATGTTAAATGCTTTCACTGTGGCAAAATGGGACATGTTGCCGCACAATGTTGGTTTGCTAAAAGAAAATTTCATTCTCATGCTGAACATGTTAACACTTCTATGAACCCACATGTTTTTAATGAAAATAAATTTGTTTCAAAAGGCCAGCACTTTGTATGCTTTAAATGTGGGAAGTCAGGCCATAGGGCTAATGAATGTTGGCTGGCTATTGATAGAAGAAATTCATTTTCATGTTATTACTGTGGAAAGCATGACCACACAGTCAAGGACTGTTGGCATGAAAAAGGAAAGAAAATCTCTAATGGTAACATGCCTACTTATTCACAGAAATTCCATGCCCATGCTCATATGCACAAGAAAGACACAAAGTCTTCTAATTCTTGTCATTATTGTGGTCATCTTGGGCATACAATGCATGAATGCTATTTGTTACAGTCTGATGAGTTAAATGCTTGGAAGTCATGGAGAGCACCTACCAGAGGTGCCACTAACCTTGGAGGACCCAAGAAGTCTTGGGTACCTTTGTATACAAAATGAGAATCTGGTTTGCAGGTGTGTCTTGGAGGAAGAAAAATAAAAGGGGTTCAATAATTCAAGGTAGATGCAGTTGGTAAAACCCCATTTCTATTTTGCAATCCTTTAGTTGAAGTTTTGAGTAAATTTCTTTTTAAAACTTGCATATCTTGCTTCATCCGTTTAACAGAATTTCATGCATTATCAGTAAACTAGGATTCCATGCACTTTATCATGCTTAAGTCTTGTGGTGTATAAATTAGTGGTGGTGGAAGGGTATATTATGTCTATGTGAAAACCCTCACTATGCGGTGTGGGTGTAGAAATATGGAACGTGACATCACAAGTCACATGAACAAGCATATGTGCATGAGTGATAACATAATGTGCCAATCAAGTGAATAGCATGAATATGTGACTATGCAAATAGGGTAGCATGATCATACAACAACAAAAAGGCGATAAAAGATGTAGAAGAATACTGTGATCGCCACCAAGGAATGACAACGCCAAAAGAATATGAAAGGGGAAACTAAGTGCATTGTGTACCTTGGAAAAAAGGAGATGATCGCGCTCAATATCAAGGATACGGGGGCAATGTGGATTACCTCTCCTCGCCTTCCAGCCGGTTAGAAGGTAAGGGCCTCACATTCCATGCTTTCCTACGAAATAAAGATAAACAATAGGCAAAACCCATTAGAAAATGCTGAGTGTAGAAATCTGCCCAAGTGCATAAAGTAGCATGAAAGATTGAGGGCAAACTTACCGGGGGAGGGTTTTTAACCCCAGTAAATGGGTGAAAATAATAGGTGCGTATATTGTGATGATATTGACATGCAGAGATTGATTTAATAGGCCATGATTAACATAGATAAACAAGGTGCAAAAGTGCATGTCACAAGAGAAACTGTGTAAACTGTGCAAACAGGGTGCAAAGACTGATGAAAACAGTAGGATAAACGAAGTCCAAACAGGGTGAAAATTGGGATGACAGAAGACTTTAGTATTGTGAAGAAGAAAGAATAAGAATCACTCCAAAAGGAGGTCTAGACAGAAAGATATAGCACCGGAGATTTGACGAAAAATGCAGATAGTGTAGAAAATACAGAACATTGCACAAAATGGACTCAAAGAACGATGAATATCTTGCAGAATAAGACACCAAAAAGGGAAATAAAAGATGCTATGGAAAGGTGGGAATATTGTGGTGAAACTAGGGTAAAAAGAAGGGTTTAAAATGGGAAAGACAATAGTGAAAAATGGGGTGAAAATGCAAGAAAATGAAGGGTGCAGAACATGATAGAAGACTGATTAAGTGTCAAAATAGAGTGAAAGTGTAAAATGATGGAGAAAAACATACATGAATAGGATGAGATAATGAGCCTAGAATGGAGGAAAATGAAGAGTATACTTCCCTTAAGAGCTTGGAGTCGAAGGGAAGGATCAGAAGTGCACCATACCTTCGCTCTGGCGACGCAAACGTGCCTCCGTCACAAGAAATCTGGGTTTCAGATTGACAGAACAAAGTGGTGAAACCTGAAAAGTTTGGGCTTGGAAGAGGGATAAAAGATGAGATAAATAAGGCACATATATAATCAAAACGAAGTTAATACTCCCTACTTCAAGATGGAGTCGAAGGAAGACGAAGAGGATGAAGCATGACTTCGCCCGGCTTGAAGAACAGGCCCCCGTCGCGAAGTTGTAGCAGAAAAATATAAAATTGTGATGATTTGCAAGAAGTAAAGGTAAAGTTAAGAGGGCAAACGATGATGAAATCGAGCAAATAAAGAACCAAATCGAAGCTTATACTTCCCTCTTCAGGCTAGGGTCGAAGGAAGATGAAGACAATGAGGCATGGCTTCGCCGTCGCCTCGAAAATGCGCCCCCATCGTGAAATTTGCGCTTGGGCCCTTTATATAGAAAACTGCATAAATCCAGAACTTTCGACCACGATTTTAAGAGATAGAGTCCACCAAATCTCGAGATCTATGGATCAATCTCGAGATAATAGTTAGGATAAGAAGTAGGAACAAGAGGGACTCAATTTAGTGGAGGATTCTAGAGGATATGTTCGCCGCAAGAAGGGCCCATCGAGCATAAAATAGAGTTTGATCTGTGCAGAAATTGCATAAATCCAGAAGTTTCCTCCCCGTTTCCCAAGGATATAGTCCACTAAAATTTGAGTTCTATTGATCAAACTCGAGGTAAAAATAAAGACAAGAGATAGAAAAAAATGGGACTCAATTTGGAAGAAGATTCTAGAAGATAGAGACCCAAGAAGGAGGCCACGTCGAGCAAAATCGACCAGAAAGAGTCCTACAGCTGCAGGACTCTCGGGAAGCCAAGGCTGAACACGATAGTATATCTTGAAAATGGTGTAGAAATGGCGAAAGACGTAGAAGAAGAAATTGTAGATAACAAAAAAATGAATCACTTTTGTGAAGAGAGCAAGATGAGAAGATGATCAGAAGAGGGAGAAAATAGGGGCAAAAAGAGAAAAACGCTAGGATGCAGAAAATGGTGAAGAACTGGCTAATGGGGAAGAAGAAGAAAATCTAGGGCTTTAAAAAATGAACAACTTAGGTGAAGGACACTTAATGAATAGAGGAACATAAGAGGATGAAAAATGGCCACATTCAGGACTGCGCAACGAAAGGGGCCGAATGTTTGATAGAAGTTGACCAAAATGGGCCGCAAGTTGACTTGGAAAGTTGGAAGCTGATAAAATAAGCCCAAGGGCTCTAAGAAATCATGATCTCCGAGGGTCAAAGGCTATGGAACAATGAAATGGGCTTAAAATCTATCCAAGGAAGGCTCCAAAATAATGGGTAATTTGGAATATCAAAATGACGAATAAGAGAAATGATTCAACTTGCAGGCGAAAATGGGTGTCAACATATGCCCCTCCTTGATGTCCGCTTTGAAAGGGAACGAGCTAAAGCGGCGTGGAGGTGAAATGAAAAGGAGATGGAGCGAAAGCGATGTGAAATGGAGATGAAACAGAGATGAAGTGGAGAGAACTGAAAAGCGGGCATCATGGCAAAAGACACCTATCACAACCAACAAGCGACAGGAATTTTCTCGAAATCACCGAACTAGCCTCGAGGAATGGATGACGCGGATGACACATGTCTGGAGAACTAAACTGAAGAAGGGAAAGGAAACATGACCAACGTCATTAGGGGACACAATCCATGACCAATGAGGGGATTGGAAGGAACACAGCATAAGAGCTGAAAAAGTAAAGATAAAATTGAGATAAAATCCAGACAGGAATCACGCTGGCTAATCAGACCAAGCGGGCAGATCAGAGAGATCGTTCAAAATCAGAGTAGAATGAGAATCTCTTATCCAAGAGAACTGAGCGCAATCAACCATTGTTGAGGAGAAAACCTTGAGAGAACCACTAGACGTGAATGCTCAAAATGATATGATGCATGCGGGGCTAAAATAAAAAAATCATCAAAACGAATGCAAAGAAAGAATAAAATAGAAAGTACTCAAGAATAATATTGCTATACCAAGTCAAGATAAGGTCAAGAGTCTTCTTACAACTACGGCGTGTGAGACAGAGTCCATCGTCCCCCACTCAACTCAACCGAGCGGCCTATCCAACGATTAACCGTATGCTCCTAGATCATCATCATTTTTGTTAAAGGGGAACATCAGATCCCAGAACACATGGGCAACCAGCCGGTCCTTGAGAGGCTATAATAATGTAGATACCATATAGTAATGTAATAATAAGTTGGAATAGAGAGCCATACCTGACTTACCTGCCAAGCGAAATGGTATTTTTTTTATTTTTTTACATAAGACAACCAACAACATAAATAAACAAGCATGAACATAATAAAAACATAACAACCAAATGAACGAAAGACACCATAATACAACATCACAAAGATGGATGAAAGATAACATAACATAACATAACAAAGGATGAAATCACATCAACAACATATGTAAGACATCACATGAACAAACAATAAGTGTGAGAACAAAGACACGTGGGACGACAACCACGGGAGATAAGAGATACGGACAACATATAGCATGGTAGGATAAGACACACATGGGATGATAACACAGTGGGATGAAAAACATGACAGACACGGAGGGATAAAACAACACGTGTAGGATGACGACACGGAGGGACATAGACACGCGGGACATAGACTTGACGAATACGCTCTTCAATCAAAGCCGAAGATCAAATGAAGCAGAATCGCCAGGTTCATAATCATGAGGCAAAGCCCTCTCATGGAGATATGATGAAGTGAGGTAATTAAAAGCTGAGAAGGACGTAAGCTTCAACAAATCGAGAGAATTGATTGAAGAATAGAACAGATCAGAAAAGATATGAACAAGAGGCTGATGGGAATCGGCTCCATGAACTAGCACTTTTTGTTTACGTTTATATCCCTTAGTTTGCATTTATGTCCTTGCATGTATGGGTTTGCAATTGTAAGGCTTTATAAGCGAATTTGTTTGTCCTTAAGAATGTTTGGGTTTATTTGTAAAAGTCCAATAGGTCCAGCAGGGGGCCCCCACCTTCTTCCCCATTGGTCCACCTAGGCTCTAGGGCCCATGTAGGGCTGGTTCAAGGTCCAAGGTGGGCTTCTAGAAGGCTTGGACCATTCAAGGGGACAAAGGATATAAAAAGTCCATATTCTCTCCTTAAAGGTCAAGGGGGCGCCCCCCTTAGAAAAGGAATTTTATTTTTGTTTAAATTGGATCAATAACACATGGGAGAATTAATTCTTCCGTCCCCCATTTGCCCCTCTCTAACCCTAGATCTGAGGGTAGTTAGGTCATTTGTATTTTCATATAAATACCTTGTATTTCCATTTTATGAAGAATTAATGAAACATTTTGTTGGAATTTGCCAAGAGCGGCCAAGGGGCGCCCTCCTCCTCTCTCCTCTCCCCCCCTGCAGAGGTGTGAAGCCTCGTTCTTCTTAGGTGTGAAGCCTCTCTTCTACCCCCTTCTTGAGTGAGAAGCTCAGCACTATCGCCGTCGCCGCCATCGAGCCGCCATCGCACCGCCACCGCCGCGTCTTCGGAGTTCTGTCCACCCCTAGATAGAATAGTAAAGGCAGATTTTTAGCTCTTCATCAGGATCTCAGGTCATGCCCAAAATTGGAGGGTGAGTCCCCCACGTCTCCCCCATCCTTCACAAAAAATTTCAAGCCATAAAACCTACATTAGCTATTTTTACCAATTCTATCTTTCCACCCCTAGTAATCTGCCTTCTGTGTAGATCTCTGTTCTAGCAACCCAGTTCTCGCCCCATTTGACCCCATTGACCATTTCTGATTGAGCCCAAATTTGGACTGGGTATTTTTCCCACCAAAACACTCCTCCAAAATATTTTTCACGAATTTATAAGTTATTTTTCCCCTCTGAAAAATTAAAGCTCAGACCAAAATCTGTCATGTCCTGTGCAGTCCAGATTCGACCTCTGTCCAGTCAAAAATCCATTTTCCCTATCAAATCACATTTAGAAAATCCACAAAAAATATTGGCATCTTCCTTACTTCCCCCTCTATCTCCCATAAAAATCCCAACCTCCAGATCCGACGTTTTCCCTCCGGTCACGCCCCATCCTTAGGTAGATCCAAATCTGTCCTGCCAGATCGGGTTCTGTGAACTAGCAGGTTGTAAATTCGACCAAGGGCATTAACGAGACAGGAAAAATTCCTTCTCTAGCCTGAAGTCGTAGCTCTATGAAAGAGCTTTCCAACAGTGCTAGTCTCGCGTCAATCAGAGGTCGGGGCTGATCGCAGCAGCCATTCTTGCTGGGTCGCATGCTGTAGGAACAGAAGAAATAGCTCGTGGACAGCAAGCAATAATCACCCCCGGGGCTGGCCGCCTCGCCTTCCACAAGGCGAACCTGTAATACCCCAATTTTTCAAAAAATTAATTAGAAATTCCTTAATAAATAGAATAATCTAAATTTCAACCATTTTATAAAAACCCAGAAAAAGTATATTCCTGTAGAGGATAACACGTTTAACAAACTTGTCTTCTATGACCAACCCAAATAAAATATGTAAATAGGCTAAATTTATGGATTAAGCCCAAATTAAACACTTAGTTAACCATACCTTGAAACGCAAAATTCGAGCCCAATACTCCATCAAATGAGCCCAAATCAGTGCCAAATGAAAGGCCAGGATGAGAGGATCATTTCCCCTCTCTTAATCTCCCGAAACTCTAACCCTAGGAGATGCAATCGGCGGAGGTTGGATCGCGTCAACAATTGCGGCGGCGTTCACATTAACCCAACTTGCATGGATGAATACTCCGCGCATAGAACCCTCTAGAAGGCGTGTGGCCTATAAAAATGAAGCTCTCTAACCCTAGGATCGTTTAGAACCAGTGGCGGCTGCAGAGGAGCTGGATCGAGAAAGATCTCTAGTGATTAGGGGCTGCATGTACTAGCGCCTTGGGTTTTCTTTCTCCTTCCTTCTTCATCTGATTCAGGTAGGTGATAGCAAGCCAAACCCTACAAATAATATATGGTTGGAAGCATCATCGTGTCAGCTTTTCATTGATGTACAAAGCCCTACATTTGATCAAGTGTTCTGCGAGAATTTTTAGTTTTAGTAGAAGCATGTCAGAACTAGAGTTATAACTATTCCCTTTCGATTAAGTAATAATTTCATGCTGTAAACATAAAATTGATTCATGCATCTTGTTGCATTTTTCGTGCTATTTCTTTTGGTAGTAAAAGCCCCAAATTTAATACTTTATATCATGCGAATTCCATGTTTTAGTCTAACCCTAGAAACCTCGCTGGAGTCGGGCAAGGCGAAAGGGGCAGCGATCTGTCTGGACTTGTGCGGCCACACGATAGACCGCACGTCCAAGACAGTCGGCCTGTTGTTGATCGTTTAAATGTTTCTATCTCTGATCGTTTCCCTAGAACGTGCGGCTGAATACTAACCGCATGTCTGTCCTGCGCCCAGTTCCAGACCGCACATCCTTCCTAGCAGCACACTACCGACCATCCATCTCCAGCAGGCCTTCGGACCTGAGGGGGCATGAGCGGCCTGTCTGTGACCGTCTATGGAGATGTAAGGTCCAGACTCGATCGCACATCTATAACAGAACAGTTAAATTGTCATTTCAGCATGTTGTGTTAGTAGATTAGTGGTAAATGGCATGTTAGCAACACACCTAATAAACTGTAATTCATGACAGTAAATAATTCTTGCTGATTTATTTAATTAGAGCTTGATCTTGATTCATCTTTCCAATGAATGTCAATCTAAATTATGAATCATTTATAATTGAAATGGCTATTAGGTTTACACTTGTTACACTCCTGTGGAACACATTTATCTTATTAGGTTTATTTTATTTATTTATTTATTTATTTTATTATTCATTGGCGTGCCAGTCACCGTGGTGACGATTTTATTGTGCGCTCGATCTGACATAGTCAGTCGATTGTGAAGTCCGAGTCAGGACCCGAAGTCCATCATACCCTGAACGCTATGACGTTAATTACGTCCTTCCAAGGAAGGACAACCCTTGATTAAACGCTAAAGTAGGAGGCCTCGAGAGGCAAACGTATATTCATGTGCGGAAATGGAACTTCATACCGAAGCCAGAAAGGCGGGCAAGATAATGACACAAACCGTAGGAACAGATGATATCGCTAAGTCAGCGGTTCAAAGCCCGGGGTTAAGGGGGGAAGGAGGATCTCAATCACAGGTAGTCTAAGCCGCGACCGTGATGAGGTTTAAAACATCGATCAGTATTTCGACAGCATCTTCCCTTTATCTGGGTTATGCCCAGGGGGAAATAGGCTATCACCCACGGAGTGCCGGGATGAAAGCCAAAAGAGAGAGAAGTGTTGAACTTCCCGAATCGCGTATCTGCCATGGGGCAATATTTGATATTCCCTATAAAAGCCGGCGGCACTCGTGCAATGGCAGAGCCCTCCCGAGTTAAAGGGGTTATTCGTGAACCCGATGCGGGACGACGGAATGTAAGCAAACGCTTAATGTTGCGCCCTCGCACGCGGATCGACCTGCGCGGTCAGGTCGCGGGGGTCAAGGGGGCAGCGCCCCTTGCGGGGGTTTCCGGGGGCGGAGCCCCCGGAACAAAATTCGGATTTAAGATTCAGTAACAACATTTGTGTTAGTTATCGGTGCAGTTCAATGTTGACTTTATCATCTTGAGAGAATTTCGGCAGCACCTCCCTTGGACTTAGCATCTGCCAGGGGATGATATAGGCTGACATCCACAGAGTGCTGGGATGAAAGCCGAAAAGTAAGGGAGCACTAAGGCTCAAGGAGACTGTACATGTCTCTATCATCAATCACTATTCCCCGTCTCGGAGGTCGATGAGACCCTTGTAAAGACAAGGTCCGCCGAACCCGCGGGGTTGCATGTGAATCCAGTTCGGGACATAGGAATGTAGGGGAGGTCTTCCCCATTGCTGTATCCCCTCAGGGTGTATCTGATGATCTCTAAACATCCTCTTGACGGATGTATGGAGAGGTTAAAGAGTTGAAGGATAATGGTGCAGAGATGAACCTTGGTCTGGGTTTCATTGGCCGAAGCAGGGGTATCGGCATGGGTTGAATCGGCCAAGAGAGAGGGCTCTCGGCGTGGTTTCTGTTGGCCAGGAGAGGAAGATCTCGGCCAGGGCAAAAAATGGGCTTCTCGGCGCGCTATGAAGTGGCCAAAGGGGGGCTTCTCGGCGCGCCCATGAAGTGGCCGGGAGAGGCTCTCGGCCTGGGCCTAAATGGCAAAAAAAAAGGGGGGGGGGGTTCTCGGCGCAAGGCTTCCCGGCGCGCTAGTTAGCGCGTCGGGAACCTGCCGCCGGGAAGCCCAGGCCAGGAAGGTCATGTGGAGAGGGGTTTCATGGCCAAGGGGGGTTGTTGGTTTCTTTGTCATTTAGCAAGAGAGGGAGGCCTCTCGGCTGAGGGATTTTCGGCGGGGAATTGGCACGCCGGGAGCTTGGTGCCGGAAGGCTCATGTGGAAGGGTTTGAAATAGGTTTTTTTGTCGTTTAGCAAGAGAGGAAGGCCTCTCGGCAGTTCGGCTCTCGGCGTGGAAATTAGCACGCCGAGACGGTGAGTAAGTGAGGGTTTCAGAGCTCAAAATGATACTCTGTTAGGGGTTTCTTGAGATTTCTGGCTCAGGTTAAGGCAAGATCTGGAGCACAGAAAAGGGGGCTTTCATGGGGGCTTCTGTTAGGAGGATGCCAGGGGAGCTGGGAGATAAAATTAGCCAGAGGAAAAGAAAGATCATCATCTGAACCCTGAGAAGCTTTCTCCGTTCGCCGTCAGCCGTCTGGGGGATCAAGAGATGACTGTCTCTGATCCCCTGGACGAACCTAATGGCGTCAAAAAAAACTGGCGATGGATGGGCTTCTGGCATCGAAACTCCAGGCCCTAAGCATTCAAGGCTTAGAATGGAGGACCCAGTGATCGAAATCATCATTCACCAAAGCCTGGCAGTTCAGAGAACCAAGAGATTGGTATCTCAGGTTCCTGAACAACATGAAGGGCTCGAGGGGAAACACTCGGAACATATGCAGAGAATCTGTCATTGAGACAGGAAATGAAAGGGGATGGAGCCCAATCACCCATTAGATGGGGGTGGGGGCCCTATCCTCATCCCTCTTCAGAGAACCAACGGGAATTTTGAAACCAGTACTGTGTATACTATTATGCACTTCAAATAGAAGATATATATCCACAGGATGCAAAGGGGAAGAACTTCGATTGCCCAGTATTCATCACTGCAATTGCAGCATTCCATTTCATTGCATCGTCTCACACTTACATCAACCATGAAGGGAAAATAAGAAGCAGAGATATAAAGCAGAACCGGGATTGTCCGGCTACATCTGATAAATCGAGAAGAAAACTCGCTAGACTACATCAAAGAAATGGAAAGAAAATATGGGGAGGGCGGAGCATTGACTCCTCTCCCTCCCCGGAGCAGCCCACCTGGAGCCTTTCCTTCTTCTTTCTCTTCAGATCTTCTCTTTTCTTTCAGCGGAGGCTCTCTTCTTCCTTTGGTTTCTGGCTATCCTTTCGATATCTCCCTTTCCTTTTTTTTTCTTCTAACGCCGCCCTTTTCTGTCCGCCCTTCTTTCTTGTGGGAGAAGCAATGGGTTTTATAGAACCCTTGCCTTGCGAAAGGGATCTCGGCGCTTGTATCCATGGGAGAAGTTCCCGGCGCGCCTTCCTTCGGGTTCTCGGCGCGTCCAGCGGCCCTTCGTTGAGGTTCCCGGTGCCATGGTCAGAAGCCCAATCGGCCGGCCCATTTAGTGCTTTTAGGCCGCATAATTGCCTTGGCTTCTCTTAGTTATTTTGTATTGACTTTTATCAGAACCGAAAGAGGCCCCTTTAGTAGTGACACAGCTTTGTTGAGATCATCTCGAGGTTCCATCAGTGAACAAACTGGGGCTCTATCAGTATTGGCATCTGAATGATGATGATAACACCGGACATTAGCCAGGCCTGAGACGGTCCTAGCCGGGCAATTGGTTGGTGGTGAGGATCCTCCCTCAATCCTGACTTTGCAGGCATCTTCCAGTCTTTGTCGCTGGTCTGGTCCCATCTTTATCTTTTTTCATATTTTAGCTGTCAACAACTCCTTAGACCTGAACTGTTAATCATGAACCATTATTATCCCCTAGATTTGAATTTGGACTCAATCGAACTGCTGTGATTGAGTTATTCCCAATTGGACTAACCGAGACATGCGCGGCCGTTAGTGGACTGCATATCTCCTTGAACGGCCCTCTGGAGACCGTTCATCCCTGGCTAATGCCAATTAGTTTTGGCCGATTATCCTTGATCCATCTTCGGCCAAATTCCTAATTTGATCGGCCCAGTAGACCCTAGGCCGACCAGCAGATAGTGGGCTGGACTCTGGTTCAGTTCCACCCTGCTTATGGCAGCCCGGGAGCCCACTTGGGCAAATTTCTAGATTATTGTTAGGCCCTGTGTTGTGCGGACAGTAATGAACCGTACATCGTACAGGCGGCCCTTAATAGACCGTTCAACTAATGAGCGGCTCTGTCAGGACCGCATATCCTATCTTCGATTTTGAAAACTTCTGGCATTGTGTGGCCCAATACTTACCGTTCATGTTGAAGAGTGGCCCTTAATCAGCTGTTCAAACTTGACCTCGCGAAGGCTGAACCCAGCCCAGTTCATGTTAGTGCGGCCCTGAGTCGACCGCACAAGTGCTTGAGCGGCCCAGTAGTGACCGCATATCATCTAGAGACGAGTTTTCTCCGTGTTTTATGGTTTTGAATCCAAGAACATGATGGTTCTTGATAACTTGAACTCCTGGATAGAAATTCTGGACAGTATCTCTTCAACTTAGCCTTGGGATGTCCCGAGGAAAGTTTGTACTTGATTGTAATTGGCCATTGTAATTTGATTAAAGTCTAGACAACTTGAGATCTTGGATCCAATAAATCAATGCCAACGCATCATAGGGACCCGGTCTGGTCCTGGGGAGAGTGCCCGAAAAGTACTTGTGCCCATGGGAGTTTGTAATAACATGGTGAGGCATTGCGCCGAGTGCATGACTAGCGTGATGTCTATGACAATGATCTCTTGATCTCTTACTTGAATCGTGTGTGACTTGGTTATATTCTTGCTTGAATGGACAATTTCATGCAATTACCTATTAATCATAATCTTGCAATTCTTGTAGTTATATCATCATGCCATATTGTTATTCCATTTCGTTCTTTAGCACTTTCTTCTTATGTTGTTTCATCCGATCGTCATTTCTTTTCTTTCCGTTTTATATAAACATGTAATTAATTGGTTAATTACTTACACTTGCCCGTTGTTAGTTACTGAGCGTTCGCTCATATAGTTGTTTTCTCCCTTTCCAGGCAGCTCAGGTGAAGATTCACATATGGATGGGAATGGGCCATAGTGATGACTTGGAGTGTATCAGCTAGTAGATATGTTGAGATTGTTATAGTTGTTTAACATCTAGCTATGCCTTAGAGCTTGTGTTAGTTATTGTAACAGAGTCAAGTTGAGGTTGTGCTTGATTATGTTTAAGTCGGTTGATGGTTATTGTAATAGATTTGGAGTTATTTCTGTTCATGACGTTATGATAATTCTTAGCTTAGCATGTTATCTTGACTAGCATTTTCTACTGCCAGTCCCGATATTCCGTGTCGGGACGTGACAGTTTGGTGGTATCAGAGCCTAGGTTTTCTGATATTCCTAGGTTCTCTAAGGTCTAGGATCCTAAGTGATATCATAGGACCTATAGCCTTGTTATAAGTCTAAGGACCAAACCTGTTGAGATTTGGGTAGAAGACTGGGGTCGAGTTAATAATCTAATTGCACGATTATCGATTCTTAATTGAACCTAACGTAACCTATTCCACGTGTAGGCTTTTGCAATGGCAGGAGAACGCATGAAATGGAGGAACTTGCAGCGTACGATTCAAGGACTTACTCAGGCCTTACAACAAGTGGCACAAGGAGGAGCTGCAAACCATGGCACTGGCGACCTTTATCGAAACTTTCATGGGATGAATCCCCCGCGATTTGGTGGCTCGACTGACCCTGATAAAGCTGAGCACTGGCTTGAAGAGATAGGGAGGATTTTTGAAGTGATGCAATGCAGCGATCAAGAACGTGTCCTCTTGTCAACCTTTCAACTTGAACGTGATGCGAGGACATGGTGGGACGCAGTGAAGGCTACCCTTGGTGATAGACAAGTCACATGGGAAGAGTTCGAGGAATTCTTCAATGGTAAATATTTTTCTGATAGAGTACAAGAGAAGAAGGCGGCTGAGTTTGCTGCTTTGAAGCAACGAAATCTATCCGTAGCTGAATATGAAGCTCAGTTCTCTCGGCTTTCTCGTTATGCTACTCACTTGATATCTACCGAGAAGATGAAGGCTATGCACTTTCTTAATGGGCTGAAGTTGCAGTATATCAACCAGTTGGCACCGATGGAAATTCAAACTTATTCTGAGATGGTGAGAAAGGCTCAAGTATTGGAAGATACTTTAAAAATGACGGAGAGAATCTGAGGGAAGAGTGTTAAGAAAGAACAACACCATACTGGTTCTGGGAGTATCAATCCCAGTCATTGCGGGAAGAGGCCCATTAGCGGGTCTGGTTCATGGAAGGGCAAGATGCCGAAGAATGAAGACAAGAAGCCTGGCCCTATTGTTCCATTCAAGGGCGTATGCAAGTATTGTGACCGTCCAGGTCACAAGATGGAGGAATGCTGGCGCAAGCTGGGTGCCTGTTTACGTTGTGGCAGTAGGGACCACCGTATTCCCGAGTGTCCTCTTTTATCTGAGCAAGCTACCCTGGTGAAACCGCAAGGAATCAAGAAGTAGCAAGGCAAGCTCCAGGCTCTACAAGAAGACGAGGCATGACCCACCGAGGAGGGTGGACTCATCGAAGGTACTCTTATTATACATGATAAATCAACTTTTGTTCTTTTTGATACTGGTGCCACTCATTCTTTTATTTATCAGAGATTTGCGAAGTCTTTAACTGTGAAGCCAGTTTCGATGAATTCTCTGTTAGAGATTTCGACCCCTATTAGTTCCGGATCAGCAATTAAGTATTTCTATCCTTCAAGTAAGGTCATGATAAATGAACAAAACCTGCCAGCTGATTTAGTTTGTATGGATATGAAGGATTATGATGTAATCCTAGGAGAAGATTGGTTGGCTAAGTATGAGGCCAATGTTCAATGCAGATCTAGTTCTGTGTCTTTCATTGGACACCCTGGACTTTCTTTTATAGGAATTAGACACCATAGGGCTGTTCCACTTATTTCGGCTCTTCGAGCTGATAAGCTGATGAGGAGAGGATGTAAGGCTTTTCTAGCCTTCATTTTTGTGATCCCCGAGCAGAAGATTGAGATTGAGGACTTTTCTGTCGTCCGAGATTTTCCAGATGTCTTTCTTGAAGAACTGCCAGGACTTCCTCCTGAAAGGGAAGTTATCTTTTCTGTTAATCTAATTCCTGGTGCGACTCCTATTTCCAAAGCTCCTTATCGTATGTCTCTTACGGAGCTAAGGGAACTAAAGCAGCAGTTGATGGAATTGCTTGAAAAAGGGTTCATTCGTCCAAGTACTTCCCCGTGGGGAGCCCCTGTATTATTCGTCCGGAAGAAGGATGGTTCGATGAGGTTGTGCATCGATTATCGGCAATTGAACCAATTGACTATCAAGAACAGATATCCATTGCCAAGGATTGATGAGTTATTTGATCAGATAGTAGGAGATCAGTATTTTTCTAAGATCGACCTTCGATCTGGATATCATCAGTTACGAATTAAGGAAGAGGATATCTATAAAACAGCCTTCCGTAGTAGATATGGGCATTTCGAATTTGTAGTAATGCCTTTTGGGCTAACGAATGCACCTGCAGCTTTCATGCAGCTGATGAACGATGTGTTTCGGCCCTATCTTGATCAATGGGTCGTGGTGTTCATTGATAACATCTTGATTTTTTCTAAGAGTGAGGAGGAGCATGCTGAACATTTGGGGATGGCATTGCAACTATTGAGAGATCATCAGTTATATGTCAAGTTTAGTAAGTGTGATTTCTGGCTACAAGAGGTGTCCTTTCTAAGGCATATCATCATAAAAGAAGGTATTTCTGTTGATCCTTCGAAGGTAGAGGCAGTAAAGAATTGGGATAAGCCTACTAACGTGACTGAAGTCAGAAGTTTCCTAGGCCTAGCAGGTTACTAGCGAAGGTTTATTCAAGATTTCTCCAAAATTGTGGTACCTCTGACAAGATTAACCCACAAGGAGATCAAATTTGATTGGTCAGAGGATTGCGAGCGAAGCTTTCAGACCTTGAAGGAATATTTGACTACTGCACCTGTTTTGGCTTTACCTTCTGGAGAAGGAGGTTTTGTTGTATACACTGATGCTTCAGGTATTGGTTTAGGGTGTGTACTCATGCAGCATGGGAAAGTGATAGCCTATTCTTTTAGGCAGTTGAGGAAGCATGAAGAGAATTATCATGTTCATGATTTGGAGCTAGCAGTAGTGGTATTGGCCTTGAAGATATGGAGGCACTACTTGTGTGGAGAGGCATTTACGGTGTTTTTAGATCATAAGAGTTTGAAATACTTATTTTCTCATAAGGAACTCAATATGAGACAGCGAAGATGGCTGGAGTATTTGAAGGATTTCGATTTCTCCATTGAGTATCATCCTAGAAAAGGTAATGTTGTGGCAGATGCCTTGAGCCGCAAGCCTATAGCTAAGTTGTCAAGTCTCATGTTACGAGAATGGAAATTGTTGGAGCAGTTAGCTAGTTTGGATCTTAATGTTGACAAGGATCATATTATGATTGCTTAAATTCAACTTAAGCCCGAATTATTGATGGAAATCAAGTCTCTGCAAGATGATGACCCAGAGTTGGTAGAGATCAAGGGAAGCTTGAGTAACAGACCTGACTTCATGATGGCTGATGATGCAAGATTGTTATTTCAGGGAAGAACTTGTGTACCTGATGTAGTTAAGATAAAGAGTAAGATCCTCGAGGAAGCTCATAGATCCAGATACACCATTCATCTTGGAGGTACTAAGATGTTTAAGGATTTGAAAAGATCTTTTTGGTGGCCGAATATGAAAAGGGAAGTTGCGGACTTCGTAAGTAGATGCTTAGTTTGTCAGCAAGTTAAGGCTAAGCATTTCAGACCAGCAGGGAAATTGAAACCCCTTGATATATCCCAATGGAAGTGGGAGAGCATTGGAATGGATTTCATTATGGGTCTACCTAGGACTCGTTGTGAATTTGATGCAATATGAGTGATTGTCGACAGATTGACAAAATCCGCTCATTTCTTATCTATTAAGTCTAAATGGACAGTTGATGTATTGGCTGCTTTGTATATGAAGGAAGTGGTAATACTGCATGGCATACCAGTCAGCATTGTGTCTGATAGAGACCCTAGGTTCACTTCTCATTTTTGGAAAGGATTGCAAGAGTCCTTGGGAACTCGTCTGAATTTCAGTACTGCTTTCCATCCATAAACAGACGGACAGACTGAAAGGACCAACCAGATAGTGGAAGATATGCTTAGAGCCTACATGATTGACTTTGGAGGTAGTTGGAGTGATCACTTGGCATTGGTTGAATTCTCCTACAACAATAGTTACCAGGCCAGCATTCAGATGGCTCCATTTGAAGCTTTGTATGGTAGAAGTTGTCGATGCCCGTTATGTTGGGACGAGGTAGGTGAGAAGCAATGGCTTGGACCAGATCTCATTTCCGAATCGTCCAAGAACATTCGTATTATCAGAGCTCGGTTGCAAGTAGCACAATTAAGGCAGAAGAGTTATGCCGACACCAGGAGGAGAACTTTGGAATTTCAGGTTGGTGAGCATGTGTTTTTAAAGGTTTCTCCTATGAGAGGGATTCGAAGGTTTGGTATTCAGGATAAACTGAGTCCAAGATACATTGGTCCATTCGAGATTCTGGAAAGAGTGGGGGAGGTTGCTTACCGTTTGGCACTACCACCTCAGTTATCTGGAGTACACAATATTTTTTATGTGTCTATGTTACGGAAATATGTGTATGATCCCACTCACATTATTCAGCATATGGACTTCTAATTGAAGGAAGATCTGACTTATGAAGAAAGACCGATCAAGATTCTGGATCGGAAGCAACAGCAACTCAGGAATCATTCCATACCGATGGTTAAAGTGCAGTGGAGTCGGCGTGGAACTGAAGAAGCTACTTGGGAGTCAGAACATACTATGCGAAGGCAGTACCCTGACTTATTCTAGGTGAGATGTCTCACTCTCTCCTTTTATCATTAAGTGCATTAAATTTGGAGGACCAAATTCCTTAAGTGGGGGAGGGTGTAATACCCCGATTTTTCAAGAAATTAATTAGAAATTCCTTAATAAATAGAATAAGCTAAAATTTGACCATTTTATAAAAACCCCAAAAAAATATATTCTTGTAGAGGATAACACGTTTAACAAACTTGTCTTCTATGACCAACCCAAAAAAAATCTGTAAATAGGCCGAATTTGTGGATTAAGCCCAAATTAAACACTTAGTTAATCATACCTTGAAACGCGAAATTCGAGCCCAATACCCCATCAAATGAGCCCAAATTAGTGGCAAATGAAAGGCTAGGATAAGAGGATCATTTCCCCTCTCTTAATCTCCTGAAAGCCTAACCCTTGGAGATGCAATTGGCGGAGGTTGGATCGCGTCAACAATTGCGGCGGCGTTCACATTAACCTAACTTGCGTGGATAAATACTCCGCGCATAGAACCCTCTAGGAGGCGTGTGACCTATAAAAATGAAGCTCTCTAACCCTAGGATCATTTAGAAGCGGTGGCGGCCGCAGAGGAGCTGGATCGAGGGAGATCTCCAGCAATTAGGGGCTGCGTGTACTAGCACCTTGGGTTTTCTTTCTCCTTCCTTCTTCATCGGATTCAGGTAGGTGACAGCAAGCCAATGATGGGATGCAGCAATGGTGCGTGTAGGATTCAGAGGGGGGGTGAATGAATCCCTCCAAAAAATTTGACCGGACAAAAATCAATTAATCCAAACTCAAGGGCCTGATCAAGTCAGATCATAGACTCGAATGACTGATGTGCACCAGTGAACTTGAAAGCCAAACGAAACTGATCGAGCCTAGTTATGCATCTATCGATTCACAAGAGATAATTAGACCACACAGAACACAAGGAATTTTTTAGATGGTTCAGTCTATAGTCTGCAGACCTATGTCCATCCCTCACTCCAAACCGAGTGAGACTTCCTGCTGCCTAGCAGCTTGAAACCGTTGCGCAATACAGCTTGCTTACAAACAGCTAAGCATCATAGCTTGCTATCCAGAGGATCCCTCCTCTGACTGCTGAGGATTACAGCTTAACCTCTGCTACCACACAGCTTGAACAGAAAAATTATGATAAGAAATAAAAGTAGTAAAAATAGCTATTGAAGGCTGACAATGAAATCTGATGAAAATAGCTCACGCAGGAGCAAACTGGACTTGATTTGATCCAAGTACCAGTGGACAGACTTATCAGAGACTCTTCTCACGAACTCCCTCTTTCTCTATCTCTTTTCCTTTTTCAACAAGCTCTCTATATCTTTTTCCTTCTTTTCTGCTCTCTGGACTGGGCTATGAAAACCTGCTTCTACTTCTTCTCTCTCTTCTTTCGATATCTTTTTCTACCTTGATCTGCAACTTCTTATATTCTCTTATTGGGCGTGTGGAGGAAGAACTCCCGCCCATATGCTTCCAGAAGGCTCTCAGCCACGTGTCACCATCTGAGCGTTGTAGCCTTCCACGTGGCATTCTTTTAGAGGATGATCCACCTTGGATCACGTGCCCCTCCTCGGAAATAAAACTCTGTCAGAGACACAAGACATTAGTCAAACACTTAGCACAGTTTGCACAGACGTAATGAGAAAGTAAGCATGACCTACACTGAATAGATGTATGTAAGTCAACCATTGCACTGACTTAGTTCTAGGTGATCAGAGGTTTGCACCGGCCTTAGGGATGGTAGCGGCATGAATTGCACTGAGTTGATATAAGGAAAAAGTGGGAGATGAACTGATATATGAATGTGTATGACACCATATGCACAGAAGACATGCACTGTCTTATAAAGTGTCTATAACAGAGGATGCACCGACTCTAAAAATGTGTAGGATAGAAAATGCACCAAGTTGGATTTGCGGTCCAAGCAAGAGTTGCACCGAGATGTAGGGTAAAGATGAGCAGAACAAAAGCTTGCACCGAGATGTAGATATCCTGTCCAAGTGAAAACTTGCAGCGAGATGATGAAGAAGAATACACGGACAAAGAAGGATGCAAGATAGAGCTTGCACCGAGTCAAGAAATCCCGTCCAAATCAGATCTTGCACCGAGATGGCGATATCCTATCTAAGTGAAACCTTGCACCGAGATGGAGATATCCTATCTAAGTGAAACCTTGCATCGAGATGGTGATATCCTATCTAAGTGAAAGCCTGCACCGAGATGGTGGATAAGAATGCACTGACACAAAATGACAAAACTAAACAGTGCGTGCTGGACAAGAATTGCACGGACCTAAAAACTTGCACCGACCCCAAGAGGTGTGATGCAAAGGCAAGATATGCACAGGCCTAAATGCGCATGCTTCATTGAAATACACTGACCCTTTTATGTATGAAACAAGTAATGCACAGAGGGAGAAGCGGAATGACAGTATGTGTGTGTGAACAGAAACTTGCACTGAGGCAAGCACTTATGCAAGAAATGTAGAACAAAGCTAGACTAGCACCGAGCTAGATCTCTAGCAGGACAACACATGCACTGACTATGATTCCTTCTATGAAATAACATGCACGAAGTGAACCAATCATAACAAATAGAATTGAAGGATTTAAACACCATAATCTAAACATGATTCATAGAAAGTCATTATCAAAACAAGGGTTCCAACAGTCTCCCCCTTTTTGATTATGACAACTATGAGTCATGTATGATTAGGCCATAAAAATATTCATACTCCGCATTCAAACAATTGTGTTCACAGTCTATTGGAACATGCTCAAAACTTATTCACACGCAGACAAGACAAAAAAATTGCATTGGACACAACAAATGTGCAACCGAACAAAATGCAACTATGCAACATAAAAAAATGCTTCTGTGTGTATTAAGAAAGCAAACATTAGTGTTTGAATATACGTCTCTTTTCCCAAAAAGAAAGGAATTAGAAGCAGCACATCTTCCCCCTTGATAGAACATCATTCCCCTTGCCAATATCTTTGCCATTTAACTCAGCAGCAAAAGTGAGGTCTCTTCTTTGTAGCATATACCCAGCAGCTACCCAGCAGAATACATGAGGTTTTCTTCATACATGAGGTCTTCTTCTCCCCCTTTGTCATTATCAAAAAAAATGGGAAAATGGAAGAAACTAGTGACCTCGGTAGCTCCCCCTGTCTCTTGGAGGATATGCTGAACTTGAGCCAGAGAAGGGAGGTCTGTTCAACAAAAAGGTATGAAGATCTCTAATGGAGTCTGCCAGTTTATCAAGTTTCTGATGCACGGTGTTCCCCAGCCTTTCCACTAGAGAGGTGGTTGACTCTCGTTTGTTGAGAGCTTGTTTAACGGTCTCTGACAATGTCTGCAAATTAGACTAGACAACTTCAAACTTTGTGATGATTTCTGGCTGACTGGTCACTATCTTGTTTATTGTGCCCTTTAACAGTTCAAACTCAATTTTCATATCAAAGGTATGGCTAAGAATTTTACCCATATTGTTGAATATGGAGATTTGGGTATCTTGAATTTTGCTGACCATGTCACCCACTCGAGTACTGATACCCATAAGAGATTCTAAAATCTCTCGTACTGCTTCATCAGTTTTTCGTTTAGCAGTCAAAAACTCCATTCCTTGAACTTTCACAATCTTTTCCAGATGTTTCAGTCGGCCCTCTACTCTGTCTATTTGAACAGTCTGGAACAAAAACTATTTGTTCATCAAGTCATTCTAGTTGAGTACAATCTCTGTCAAATTAGACAAAATCTGAGCAAGATTAGATTCAACATTTGTTCCATGTTTGCTGGATGTGGAAGCACTAGAATCTGGGAACTCAGTGAAGTACTCATGATGCTGTTCAGGGGGTGGAGAAGGTGGTATGCCAAGACTAATTAATTCTCCAAGGTGTGGACCATATTCAGGAGCCTAAGAGAAAGACATTATTGCATACATTCTGTTCTGAGGGGCAAGTTCGATGACATAGTCTTGTGATACTTCTTCTTCAGTAGATCCTTGAGCTCCTCGTTGTTCAACTTCTTGATCATTGACCATAGATTTGGCAATTTCTTCATAAATCACTTCAGCAGCTTCTTTCATAACCTCGTCGACCAATTTAGCCATTTCCTCTTCACTGGGATAGCTTCCTTTTCTCTGTCACTAGGTTGTTCTTCTATTGGAGCCTCTTCCTGCGCTAGCTCTGCTTGATTAGTGACTAGTCTTTTCTGAGACTACTGTCCAAATTCATCAAATATCTCATGGATATGTTGATCTAATTCCTGAATAATATTCTCATCCTGAACATCATGTTCAATTGTTTCATGGATCTGAGGTACCTTAGGTGTTGTAGCTGTAGTTGGGTCCAGTTGTAGTTCTTGCTCATCAGACCCTTCAGTTGCTTGTACTTGAGCTGGAGGTTGATCCTCCTTCTAACGAACAGGTTTCAAGGGTGACTGAGCTGACTGACTTTCACTTTGAATCAACTCAAGAATGTGAGTTTCTTGAGTGGGCTGTTCAGACACTGATTCATCCTGGGTTTCTGTATCTCTTTCCAAAGGAGTATCCTTGGCAGCAGGAGTACTCGTCCGTTTAGTTCCTTTATTCCTCATGAAGGTATTAATGAAACCCATGTTGTAGATGTTTATCTTGGGGATTGATGACACAACTTCACCATCTAGGAAGATGTTTTCCTCTTTAAAGATTGTAGTTAAAGGAGCAGCAAAAAGAAAAATATCTTCTTGATTCGTTGCAAGTTCCTATAACCTGAATCATTACATGTGGCAAGCAGACTCTAATCTTTTTCAGCAAGCAGTAGAGAATAAACCATTGAGAATCTGTCAATCTTCCCCTTCCTCCTACTTGTGGAGTAATCATGGAGGTGAGAATGTGATGGAGTAGTCTCTTGGGTGCAGAAAATTTGTTGGTGTTATAACAACCGAGCTTAGTATGTTGCTTGTCATGAATGTTTCTAGGCAGGTCAGTGATGAGGGCAAACACATCATGTAGGTTAAATGTAAACCGTCCTTCGACCTCTCCATCTACAGGGACTCTTAGAGTCCTATGTAGGGATTGCCTAGATAGCTCTATCACTTTTCCTTTGACCAGAGAGAAAACTGTGAAATTAGCATCATCGTACCTCAAGTTGCTGTAGAATTTCGTTACCAGATTAAGGCAATACACCCTATGCATGCTTAAGAACTCTTTCCATTGTTGGAACTCAAACAGCTCAAGCACCTCAGGGAACTCGGAAGCCATCTCTTGATCAGTAAAGTCGATATACCGAGGGGGTATAATCTTCCTGGCTTCCAATACTAGCAGAGGTTTCTCTGTAGGCCTTGTAAACGTATCTCCCTTCCTCGTGGTAGAAGCTGCTTTCTTCTGCCTTTTCGTCCCTTGAGGTTGTATTGCGGCCACTGTGGACATAGCATCTTCTGGCTGCGGCTACTCCACTGCTTTCCTCTTCCCTTTGCTCACGGCTGACGAAGTAGACATGGCGGCAGCAGGGATGGAGGAGAGACAAAATGTGGAGATAGAGGGGGCGCACTGGGAGGAGAGAAAGGTTGGAGAAGCGAAGGGTTGCAGGTTATGCACGCCCGAAGGAGCCACGGAGTGGGAGGACGCTTCAGCTTCGAAAGAAAGGGTAAAATGGTAAAGTAGATAGGGTTTCGTATATAGAGGAATACTTCCAACTTTACCAATCTTCAGTAGATAATACCCAAAATACCCTTAACTTAAAATAAGGTGCCTTTCTTCGTAGAGAAGCAATTTACGGAATATGAGATTATATCTCACAGGTTAGCTCTTCACAAGATATCTCAAATGAATTGAAGTCAATGAAAATAAAATAGCTTAATCAAGGAAACAACTCAGACAGAGAAGTCATTAATCTTACTAGTCCCTTTCATTAGCCGAAATCTGATTGAAAAACCCAATTTTATATTTTTCTTAAGTATGTAGAAATTAACTAAGAGAACTATTGGGTCAACCACATATATATTTCATTACTCCTCTCCCTTTTTTTATTTATTAAAAAAAACTTTTATTGAGTATTCCAGTATAGCTGCACCTTTTTACAGAAGGAGACATATCGATTAAACACCAGAATCCTTGGTTACTGAGTGCAGTTAACTTTCATACGTCACATGTTGAACAGAGTTAGCATTGATTATCATGACATAACCTATGAATTTCTTTGAAACAGATGGTCAGTTTCTCAAATGTCATGCCATTGCTTTGCCAAATTTTCTTTCATTATTTTATATCATGGCGTATTCCCAGTTCTTTTGTCAGAAAAATCTCTTTAACAAGACGTAAAAATCATATAAACCTTAGGTTTCCAACAGATTGGCTTATTACTAAAGATTTTTAGATATCAGACCTTCTACAGAGAAGTTTCCAATTTGGACTGTTTCAAAATCATTGAGAAATCGCTCATTGTAATTTGTGAGAACTATTCGGATAAGATTTAATGTTCATACATGGTAAATTACATCTCAATTTAGATCAGCAAGATGTTTTTGGTTCAGAGTGATCTGGACATTTATTTATTGAAGAGGGTAAAGGTGACAGCATTTATATATACTACTCCCCCTTACTAGGACAACCAGAATTATTTAGAAGACAGAGAATGATAGGAGAGATAGACCAATGACAAGGTGAGGAGGATGAATGCCATATGTGAGCAAGGTAAGAGCATTTCCAAAAGTCACAACTTAAATGGCTAACAGCCCACCCGTAAATCTCTCAGTAAATTAATCATCATTCAGTCTTCAGACAAACTTATCATGCAAACTTAAGCTCACACCAATGACAGAGCCCGCAACAGACATTTCAAATTCATTAGACACCACAAGATGACTCCCATTAGAGCAAAGCACAGCCTCTCAAGATTTTAAACATCCACAAGGTAGCATCTAGCTTACTGAACCAGAACCAGTGACACTCCACTAGAAGAGATATCAGCTCACAACAGACAAGATACATTGAGCTCAGCAGTAGAAGAGATACAAAATCTCATGTTCTCTTTTTCATAAGGGTATACCTCTAATGACCAGCTGCCTTAGATAGACTAAACTCCCCCTTTGAGTGAGCAGAGATTTCCATCAAATATTATTTTTTTTTAAAATTCATAGAAATGCTACTCTAAATGATGACATTGTGTTAAACTGCATGAAAGATTCCTAATCATTCAACATGATCAATTTCAGAATGAGATTCATTATCTAGCATTCATCACAAGTTTGCATCCTCCTAATAGCATAAATTAATTACATGACATTGATCACAGTAGAAGGATAGAGATCATGCATGCACTTGTAACTTAAAAAGAAACAGACGTAAACTAGAGAAGAAATTAAATTCAACTAACCATTGTGTGCCTTGGTTTTATTTTCCCTTTATTTTCCTTCTTCAAGACACACCAGCAAAGTAAGATCAACCTGCAAATTTGGGGACCCAAAGACTATTGGGTCTTATTAGTTGAGTGACACCTCTAGCAGGTGCACTCCAAGGTTTCCAAGTTTTTCTATTATCAAATTCCAAATCATGACATTTATTCATAATATGACCCATTCTCCCACAATAATAACAGTGAATAGCAGAATTCAGATGTTTCTTGACAGAATAAACATTGAATCTTTGTGGGTGGACTTTCGTTAAGATGGTTCTGCCATGGATATTGTTATCTCTTTTTGCATGCCAGCATTCAAATTTACCACATTCAAATTCATGGTGGCCAATTCTTCCATAAGCAACATTTTTACTATCAAAAACATTTTTATTTACAGGGGAGTTTCCAAATTTTGAATTGACTCTCTTTCTTTGAGCATGCCAGCAATGGGCTCTAATATGACCCGACTTCCCACAGTGGTAACAGTGAATCTTCTTCTTCTGAACTGCATGGTGAGTGTTTTGAGTTTTTCCATCATGAAATTTTTTGGAGGCCAGCTCATCTAGCTCCATTGTTCTACACTCATGCATTTTATGACCAGTTTTTTCACAGTAATGACATGAAAAAGTTTTTGTGTTTGCATGTGACTGAATGGGGAAGCTTTCTCTAACATTCACTTGTTCAGAATAATTTTTAGAGACAAGAGAAACTTTAACAGCATCAGATGAAAGTTTGGTTTTATGTTTGCTTTCACTCTTTTTCTGTTTTCCACCATTTTTTGAATTTTTACTTTGTTCTTTACTTCTCTCCGCTGTGAACTGAAATACAGATGAAGTGGAAGGTTTTTCTTATTTTGAACTTTTAACGAAAATAGTTTTCAATTTATTTCCATCAACCTTCTTCATTACTGGACTGTAACCCAGTCCCTCTTTCTGAAAATTTACATTAGCTCCAAGTAGCTTATTCAAATTGTCTTTTCCCTTAACAAACTTTGACAGAGAATTCTTTAGATCTTGAATTTCAGTTTGCAAGGAAATAATATGGTCTTCACAGGAAATGACTTGAGTATGCAAACCATCCTTTAGACTTTTCAGAGTCTCATTCTCCTGCGTTAACTTCAATTCTATATACACTTCTTTTTCTTCCAAGACTGATTTTCCTCTTTCAAATGCTAACCATTTTTCAGAGAGAACAATATTCAGAACCATCAGCTTTTTATTTTGATCTTTTAGATAACCATCTTCTTCAAGCAATTTGTCTTGGCATTCATCAATTTCCTTTTTCTGCTCAAGCAATGAATCATTTTCTTCTTTCAAGGATTTGATTAGATTTTTCTGCATATTATAATCAGAATCAAGATCTTCAATCAATTCCTTTAAGAAGGCACATTCATTACACCAATTTTCATTTTCAGAGGCTTTATTATTAAGACTTTCGTTTTCAGATTTCAATCTGTCTATTTCAGATCTCACCTTTTTCATGTCTGATTTCAAATTTTCATTTTCAGCTTTCAAGCGAGTAACTTCAGAAATCATTTCTTTTCTAAGTTTTTTCTTTTCAGACTTGACTCTATCATATTTATTCAATAAATGCTCATTCACGGAGAGTAAATCATCATAACTAAGATTCTTAGCTTCAGAATTTACCTGGGAGGATGATTCCTCGTACTGATCTCTGACCATCAAACATATTTCCTCATCTCCACAAGATCTTCCCAATATTCCTCGTACTGATCTCTGACCATCAAACATATTTCCTCATCTCCACAAGATCTTCCCAATATTTTGTTGATGATTTCCACTGCGCTCCTGCATTCATTAACACATTGAAAGCAACTAGAGTCTATTGCCCTTTTTGTTAGATTTAAGGCCTTTTGATTTTCTTTAGATTTTAGTCTGTCTGAGGATCTCCATTGAGATTTGTCCTCTGGAACTTCATATGGACTGTGATCTATGAGTACCCATAAGTCAGAGAAATCCGAACCAGTGTCAGAGGACAAATCTCAACGACCGTATCAGCCATAGAAATCCGAACCAGTGTATACAGGAATTTCAACCATAAGAACAAGACAAAATAGATAGAGCAAATCAAATCGCACCAAAACCAAATCAAGGAACAAATCTGCAGGTTGTTAGACCTTTTGTGCAGAAACCTGCTCTGATACCAATTGATGGGATACAGCAATGGTGTGTGTAGGATTCAGAGGGGGGGGTGAATGAATCCCTCCAAAAAATTTGAATGGGCAAAAATCAATTAATCCAAACTCAAGGGCCTAATCAAGTCAGATCATAGACTCGAATGACTGATGTGCACCAGTAAACTTGAAAGCCAAACGAAACTGATCGAGCCTAGTTATGCGTCTATCGATTCACAAGAGACAATCAGACCACACAGAACACAAGGAATTTTTTAGATGGTTCAGTCTGCAGCCTGTAGACCTATGTCCATCCCTCACTCCAAACCAAGTGAGGCTTCCTGCTGCCTAGCAGCTTGAAACTGCTGCGCAATACAGCTTGCGTCCGCTGAGCCTCACAGCTTGCTTACAAACAGCTGAGCAACACAGCTTGCTATCCAGAGGATCCCTCCTCTGACCGCTGAGGATTACAACTTAACCTCTGCTGCCACACAGCTTGAACAGAAAAATTAAGATAAGAAATAAAAGCGGTGAAAACAGCTACTGAAGGCTGACAATGTAATCCGATGAAAATAGCTCACGCAGGAGCAAACTGGACTGGATTTGATCCAAGTACAGTGGACAGACTTATCAGAGACTCTTCTCACGAACTCCCTCTTTCTTTATCTCTTTTACTTTTTCCACAAGCTCTCTATATCTTTTTCCTTCTTTTCTGCTCTCTGGATTGGGCTGTGAAAACCTGCTTCAACTTCTTCTCTCTCTTCTTTTGATATCTTCTTCTACCTTGATCTGCAACTTCTTATATTCTCTTATTGGGCGTGTGGAGGAAGAACTCCCGCCCATATGCTTCCAGAAGGCTCTCAGCCACGTGTCACCATCTGAGCGTTGTAGCCTTCCACGTGGCATTCTTTTAGAGGACGATCCACCTTGGATCACGTGCCCCTCCTCGGAAATAAAACTCTATCAGAGACACAAGACATTAATTAAACACTTAGCATAGTTTGCACAAACGTAATGAGAAAGTAAGCATGACCTGCACTGCATAGATGTATGTAAGTCAACCATTGCACTGACTTAGTTCTAGGTGATCAGAGGTTTGCACCGGCCTTAGGGATGGTAGCGGCATGAATTGCACTAAGTTGATATAAGGAAAAAGTGGGAGATGAACCGACATATGAATGTGTATGACACCATATGCACAGAAGACATGCACTGTCTTATAAAGTGTCTATAACAGAGGATGCACCGACTCTAAAAATGTGTAGGACAGAAAATGCACCGAGTTGGATTTGCGGTCCAAGCAAGAGTTGCACCGAGATGTCGGGTAAAGATGAGCAGAACAAAAGCTTGCACCGAGATGTAGATATCCTGTCCAAGTGAAAACTTGCACCGAGATGATGAAGAAGAATACACGGACAAAGAAAGATGCAAGACAAAGCTTGCACCGAGTCAAGAAATCCCGTCCAAATCAGAACTTGCACCGAGATGGCGATATCCTATCTAAGTGAAACCTTGCACCGAGATGGAGATATCCTATCTAAAGGAAACCTTGCACCGAGATGGAGATATCCTATCTAAGTGAAACCTTGCACTGAGATTGAGATATCCTATCTAAGTGAAAGCCTGCACCGAGATGGTGGATAAGAGTGCACTGACACAAAATGACAAAACTAAACAGTGCGTGCGGGACAAGAATTACACGGACCTAAAAACTTGCATCGACCCCAAGAGGTATGATGCAAAGGCAAGATATGCATGGACCTAAATGTGCATGCTTCATTGAAATACACTGACCCTTTTATGTATGGGACAAGTAATGCACCGAGGGAGAAGCGGAACGATAGTGTGTGTGTGTGAACATAAACTTGCACCGAGGCAAGCACTTATGCGAGAAATGCAGAACAAAGCTAGACTAGCTTCGAGCTAGATCTCTAGCAGGACAACACATGCACTGACTATGATTCCTTCTGTGAAATAACATGCACCAAGTGACCCAATCATAACAAATAGAATTAAAGGATTTAAACACCATAATCTAAACATGATTCATAGAAAGTCATTATCAAAACAAGGGTTCCAACAGCCAAACCCTACAAATAATATAAGGTTGGAAGCATCATCGTGTCAGCTTTTCATTGATGTAGAAAGCCCTAAATTTTATCAAGTGTTCTGCAAGAATTTTTGGTTTTAGTAGAAGCATGTCAGAACTAGGGTTATAACTATTCCCTTTCGATTAAGTAGTAATTTCAGGCTGTAAACATAAAATTGATTCATGCATCTTGTAGCATTTTTCGTGCTCTTTCTTTTGGTAGTAAAAGCCCCAAATTTAATGCTTTATATCATGCGAATTCCATGTTTTAGTCTAACCCTAGAAACCTCGCCGGAGTCGGGCAAGGCGAAAGGGGCAGCGATCTGTCTGGACTTGTGCGGCCACACGATAGACCGCACGTCTAAGACAAGCGGCCTGTTGCTGACCGTTTAAATGTTTCTATCTCTGATCGTTTCCCTGGAATGTGCAGCCGAATACTAACCGCATGTCTGTCCTGCGCCCAGTTCCAGACCGCACATCCTTCCTAGCGGCACCCTACCGACCATCCATCTCCAGCAGGCCTTCGGACCTGAGGGGGCATGAGCGGCCTGTCTGTGACCGTCTATGGAGATGTAAGGTCCAGAATCTACCGCACATCTATAATAGAATAGTTAAATTGTCATTTCAGCATGTTACGTTAGTAGATTAGTGGTAAATGGCATGTTAGCAACACAGCTAATAAACTGTAATTCATGACAGTAAATAATTCTTGCTGATTTATTTAATTAGAGCTTGATCTTGATTCATCTTTCCAATGAATGTCAATCTAAATTGTGAATCATTTATAATTGAAATGGCTATTAGGTTTACACTTGTTACACTCCTTAGACCTGAACCATTAATCATGAACCATTATTATCCCCTAGATTTGAATTTGGACTCAATCGAACTGCTGTGATTGAGTTAGTCCGAATTGGACTAACCGAGACACGCGTGGCCTTTAGTGGACCGCATATCTCCTTGAACGGCCCTCTGGAGACCGTTCATCCCTGGGTAATGCCAATTAGTTTTGGCCGATTATCCTTGATCCATCTTCGGCCAAACTCCTAATTTGATCGGCCCAGTAGACCCTAGGCCGACCAGCAGACAGTGGGCTGGACTCTGGTTTAGTTCCACCCTTCTTATGGCAACCCGGGAGCAAACTTGGGCAAATTTCTAGATTATTGTTATGCCCTGTGTTGTGCGGATAGTAATGGACCGTACATCGTACAGGCGGCCCTTAATAGACCGTTCAACTAATGAGCGGCTCTGTCAGGACCGCATATCCTGTCTTCGATTTTGAAAACTTCTGGCATTGTGCGGCCCAATACTTACCGTTCATGTTGAAGAGCGGCCCTTAATCAGCCATTCAACCTTGACCTCGCGAAGGTTGAACCCATCCCAGTTCCTGTTAGTGCGGCCCTGAGTCGACCGCACAAGTGCTTGAGCGGCCCAGTAGTAACCGCATATCATCCAGAGACGAGTTTTCTCCGTGTTTTATGGTTTTGAATCCATGAACATGGTGGTTCTTGATAACTTGAACTCCTGGACAGAAATTCTGGACAGTATCTCTTCAACTTAGCCTTGGGATGTCCCGAGGTAAGTTTGTACTTGATTGTAATTGGCCATTGTAACTTGATTAAAGTCTAGACAACTTGGGATCTTGGATCTAATAAATCAATGCCAACGCATCATAGGGGCCCGGTCTGGTCCTGGGGAGAGCGCCCGAAAAGTACTTATGCCCATGGGAGTTTGTAATGACATGGTGAGACATTGCACCGAGTGCATGACTAGCGTGATGTCTATGACAATGATCTCTTACTTAAATCGTGTGTGACTTGGTTATATTCTTGCTTGATTGGCCAATTTCATGCAATTACCTGTTAATCATAATCTTGCAATTTTGTAGTTATATCAGCCTGCCATATTATTTTTCCATTTCGTTCTTTAACACTTTCTTCTTATGTTGTTTCATCCGATCGTCATTTCTTTTCTTTTCGTTTCATATAAACATGTAATTAATTGGTTAATTACTTACACTTGCCTGTTGTTACCTACTGAGCGTTCGCTCATATAGTTGTTTTCCCCCTTTCCAGGTAGCTCAGGTGAAGATTCACAGATGGATGGGAATGGGCCAGAGTGATGACTTGGAGTGTATCAGCTAGTAGATATGTTGAGATTGTTATAGTTGTTTTACATCTAGCTATGCCTTAGAGCTTGTGTTAGTTATTGTAACGGAGTCAAGTTGAGGTTGTGCTTGATTATGTTTAAGTCAGTTGATGGTTATTGTAATAGATTTGGAGTTATTTATGTTCATGATGTTACGATAATTCTTAGCTTAGCATGTTATCTTGAGTAGCGTTTTCTACTGCCAGTCCCGATATTCTGCGTCGGGGCGTGACAGAACCAGCACATCGCCTTCCCAGGGAACGTCCCTCTAGGAGCCACCGTCGCAACAGTACCATTCCCGGCCCACTCGGCCCGTTGACCAGGACATGGACCCCATGGTTGCAGGCATGCACTACCACCGGAGCTGTCCAAGTTGCTGCCCGTCAACCCGAGCTCACTACTCCCGGGCCCCACTTGTTGCCCTTTACCTCCCTGCGTGGAGTGGGCAATAAAAAATTCATTTATGTAATTATTGATAATTATTGTACCGGGAGTACGAGTTCAGCTGGTGTCATCTTCCCCATGCCCGGTAGCGTGGAGGTATCATTTCCTCTCCTCTCTCGGCATTTTTGCTTTATTTCGTATATTTCTATATGCCGCTGCTAGAGTGATAGGATTACTAGCTCAATATTTATTTTTATCACCGCTGCGAGAGTGAGTGAGTGAATCCGTCCCGTGACTCAATCCGAGTACACGCGAAAAGGCCGATACCCGAGACTCATTGTCCGTTTCTCAACCGCGCACGGTCCCACGTTTCCCTCACTTAGGGATTTCCTCGAGCTAGAGTCCCAGGTTCGCTGTCCGTCACGCATCAGAGGCAGAGCGAATTATAGGGCAAAGGAAGCTTTGAACACCTGTAACATGCACACTGAACAAACGAATCATACATGTCCTTAAAATAAATAGACAGAAACACATGAAAAAGGGAACAGAAGACACATTTTTTGGATTTTTTTTCTCAAATTTTTTTATTTTTTATTAGATTTTGACAATATCTGATTTTTTTTTGAATTTGGAAGTATTTCATTTTTTTTTGGAATTTTGACATATTTGATTTTTTTTTGAAGTATTTGATTTTTTTTTGAAATTTTGACATATTTGATTTTTTTTTGAGATTTTGTCAAAGCAATCTACAGCACGTAGACGGGCTCAAACCACTGGCTAGGGATCGTCATCCCTCCCCTCTCATTAAAGACTTCCCTTGAGCAGGGCGTGCATATGAGGGTGACTTGCCATAACCAACTACCTCTAAAGAACGGTGCCCCTACTAAGGCCATACCCGGGATTCAACCCAACCTAAGAGGGAAAAATAGAAGAAAATTGGGATAAGCTTTATACAGGATGGGAGATATCATGGTTTGAATTCCTTCCAGGGCACTACCCCTCAAAGAGATAGTCTATTACACCGGAGCTTTGTGTCTTTGATTTTTGGACCCATATTTTTCAGGTATGCATACGACCGGGCTCATGACATCCCGCGGGGAACTGTATTGCCACTCTTGCCATGCCTTTGGTTCATAATTTTGCATTGATTCATTTCTTTTGATTTTCTTTTGACGGCCCTTATTAGCTAGATATAACATGAAAGCTCACTTTTCAAGGGTCAAGACTGCCCCTATTTGAGACCTCTATTGTATTAAGGAGCGCCTTGGTTGGTCATCTTATCTGTCAATCTCTTGCCCATGCACTTGGCCGAGCAGAGAAAAGAAAAGACCTTTGTGCATACCCATAGTATGGCCAATGCAGCAACATTGTTGCCTCAAAGAAAAATCAGCTATGGCTTGCCGTGTAGTGTGTGAAAAACCCATGCTAAAAGGTCACCCTCAACAATCGGGGAAAGAAACTAGACTCCCAGTACGGAGCTATCACCAGCCTAAGAATGCTACAGAAACGAACTCATTTTAACTGACCTAAGCGAACTTCCTAAAGTCACTCAAACATGTTGAGGAACCAGAATTATAAGCATGCGCAGGAATAAAAATAAGAGTAATAGCATATTCTTGCACAAAACAAAGTACCTTGTAAATCCATAATGTGGAAGTAGCATCCTGAAGCGATCTTGATCATCAAGCTTTGAGTAGCACGAGCTTTGTTTTCCTCGCTTGACAGGACAAAGTGGGAGAGGATAACAAGGGGTTGTAGATTCCTCGACACGGAGGAGCGGCAGACATCAAACTGGACGAAGAAGGATAAAAAGGAAGAGAGACGAGGGCTAGGACTCCCTCGTTAAGGTGCACAGACCCTAATAACAAGGAACTAGATATAGAATAAGCAGATATCCGCTGGGATCAAGGCGGACTAAATACTCAAAAATAGTAAGAAAAGGGGCAACGCCCTTGAAAGGGTGAGGAAGAATGAGTAGAAAGATGAGAAGAAGAATCATCCGACACAGTTGGAGAAGGGGAATGGGAATCATCCGACAGGGTCGGAGAAGGAAAATGAGAAACACCTAATAGAGTCGGGGAAGAAGAATCGTGGACACCCGATAGGGTCGGGCAAGAAGAGTGAAAATCACCCAACGGGGTCGGGGAAGGAAAAGGAAAATCACCCGATGGGGTCGGGGAAGGAGAATTAGAGACAGAACCCGGAGATACCGGAGGAGAAGAATCAAAATAAGAAATCCCTAGATCAGGAAGGGAAGAGGACATAAGCCGAGGCCTAGAACATCGAACAGGTGGAAAAATCGGAGGCCTCGGAGGAAACGATGAGGAGTGGGGGTTCGGGGACCCGAGAGGGGAGGAGAGGATCGTGGAGAGAGAGTTAGAAGAGGGGAGATACACCACCCAAGGGTGGGAACTAAGTAGGAGAAAAGATGACGAATGAAAGGAAGAAGAAGGAGGAGAAGTGAACCCTTGAGTGCACAACTGACGGCCCATAAACTTGCGCCGCCGCCTCTTCTTGGCAGAAACTTGCTTGTACTGGACCCGCCTAGCGCGGACTTGGACCTTCGTCCTTCTTATCTTGCAACATCTTCTCAAATAACGGGCCCATCTAGTAGATGGCCTGGCTCGATTATGAACAAGCAGCTTCATTTGGGTGGTTGCCCCTAGATATCCAGTGCTAACAATATGCGGACATTCTTGAACATGTGACCCCTCAAATGAATGAATATCATAAAACCACGAAGTTTTGTCACTTGGCACTAGCATCATGAGATTCGGCATTTCCACTCGGCAATCGGGCATGAAGCATAACTCCCTTACCAGAAGAGCGAGATGAAACTGAGGGAGAGTGATGCGCGGCGTTGACGTGGCCGACTCACCAATAAACCGAGGAAGATTGCATAACAAGTGCAGATTATCCTTGGAAAATCCTGAGAATACGGTCAATTGCCCTTTGAACATGGAATCCATCAAGCTTTTGGTGGCCATATGAGTTAGCACAACTCGGGTAGAGAGCCCTTCTTGGCTAGAGAACTGAACAGCAATGGAGCGTGATGTGATAACATCATCGATAGTGAATCCTCCGACGAGCAAAGAGATTGCCACCGGCCTCGCTTGAGAAGAAACTGGCACTAGTGCACGAGAGCCTTTCTTGGCAACCATCATTGGAAGTAAAGGCTGATCATCCCCAGAATAGCCTGGGACTAGGACTCGGACCGGCATGCGGCAAATGAAATCTTGAAGCTTGAAATGTATAGCCTTCATCCAATCATCTTGACTTGACTCATCATCTCCTCGGGGACTAGACCCGACAGACACCAAAGGCAGCGCACACTCGCTCTGTGGGGTGGAAATAGGAGGCGAAGTGGAGGGAATAGGTTCTGATGGCGTGGAGGTTTCAATGGGGATGGTGATGTCGAGTGAAGGCGCAGGCGATGTGGCGATGATAGGCTCAAGTGAAGGTAAAAGTGGAGGCGGAGATGATGGAGGTTTAGGCGATGGTGAGGGTGGTGGAGATGGCGTAGGCAATAAAGGTAGTGGAGATGGTGGCGGTAATGAAGGCAAAGGGGAAGGCCGTGGTGCCTATCATTGACGTATCGACACAATGCATCGGGCGTCATTGGGAGTGGAAGTAATGGTAATGGGAATGGAGGAAGAAGGGATGGCACTAGCCTAAGTGGAGGCTTGGGTTTGTGGAGGTGATGGAGACGGCGTAGGAGATGAAGATGGCGAAGGTAATGGGGTAGGCGAGGTAGTATGTAATAGAGCGGGTGCAACGCTAGACGAAGAATCACAGGGGTGCCCTTGGTCTTGAAATGGAGACGGCTGCCTGGGCGATGCTTCTTGTTGCTGTTGGCTGCAAAGATGTGAAATGACCTTGTGAATCGCAGCCCAATCAATCCTTTTCTTATCTTCCAGGTCATAAACCAACTCTCAAAACTCAGGACAATCCTCAACCAAATGCCCCTGCTAGCGATGATAATCACAAAATTGGAGCAAATCCCCGACCGCGGGTTGGCAAGGCACAACCGGAGGAAGTGGCAACGCGTGGGTGGCCATCAAAGCCCAAAAATATCTGTAAAACCCTCCGACAACAGAGGATGAGGAGCCTGCTTCAGGCAAGGTGGATGCCGAGGGATATGGGATGAAGGTGGGGAAGGTTGAAGAGACGGAAGCGGAGGTTTCATAGGTAATGGTGCATGGCGACTAGTGGAGAGACTAGGCGGAGACAAATGTGGAGCGGGATGAGGGGGTATATAGACGGCATCCACCTACTCGGGATGTGGTGTTTCCTTGACTGGGGGTGGAGTCAGATGTGGGTATGCGGAGGTGGAGGGCTGACTCATGGAAGGTTGATATGCGGGAGTGTACGGGTATGTGGAAGCGAAAGGTTGACTCGTGGGAGGATATGTGGTTAAAGGCTGACTCATGACGGGCTGACTCATGGGAGCGTAGGGTTGGTTTGTGGAGAATGAGGTGTAAGTAGAGGTAGATGTCGGTGGCAGGGTGTGTGGAGATGTAGAAGGTAGAGAAGACTCGGGGTCAAGGGGATCTTGGAGTTGTTGGCGGATGAAGTGGGCTCGGCTATAAAGTTGTTGTCAGGCGGTGATGTCGTTGAGGGCCAAGATGAAGCGATACTCGGGCGTTGCATTAGATATCAACATCTTGATTTGCTCTGGCTCCGGAAGGTGCCGTTGGACTTACGCGGCAAGGCAACGCCAGCGGTCAGCAAAGGTGCAGAAATCCTCATTGGGCTTCATCTTCCCATGAGCCAGATCCACCATAGAATACTTGGGCCCAACTTGGTCTTGATACTGTTGAATGAACTTCTCTTGAACGGCTTGAAAATTCACAATCTGCTCTTGCGGAAGAGAAAAGAACTAATCCCGAGCCGGGCCTTCCAAAGATAGACCAAATAGATAAGCCATCAAGTGTTAGTCATGTCGAAATTGGGCCGACTCATAAACGAACTCCTTTAAGTGCACACACGGGTCACCGACTCCACCATAACGGAGATACGCAGGAATTTGCAAAGGTGGCGAAAGCCAAAGATTTTGAAAAGTGAATGATACACTTATGGAGGACTTGGGATCAATTCGACGTTGAAGCTCATCAAGCTGGTGTTGGACTTGAGAAATCATCTCCGAAGTAGGGAGAGATCGAGAATGGTATGGGCCAGCTTGAGCAAGAGGTTGTGAATTTGAACCAGGATGATAATGCGCCGGATAAGAGGATCCGGGCTGAGAAGAAGAAGGGAGGTCGATTCCGGGAGTGGAAGGATGCATGGACCTAGAAGGATCATGAACATGGGGACCCATTGGGCCAGCACAAACATGAGTAGGGGAAGTGGGCTCATTAAGAAGAGCAGGCCACTAAGAGAATAAGAAGGCCCGTTAAAGGAAGGGGGTCCATTAAGAGTAGAAGAGGGCCCCTTAAGCGAAGAAGAGGGAGGCCCATTAGAAAGATGAGGCCCATTAAAAGAACAAGGCCCATTGAAGGAATAAGGCTCACTAAGAGAATGGGACCCATTAAAGGAAGATGGGCCACTCAAGGAAGATGGCCTATTAAAGGAATGAGGCCCATTAGATGAATGAGGCCTGTTATGAGAGTGAGGCCCATTAAAATGATTAGCAATGAGTTTTTGGGCCTGGGCCGGGTCCATTTGGCGAATAAGGCATGATAACTGGGCCATGAGATTGGCTTGTTCATCCGACGGGTCGGAGAGGCCACGAGGAGATGGGCCCGCGTGGGAAGAGGAATCCACGCGGGAATAAGAAGAAAATTGGGAAGAAGAATGATACAAGGGGTTAGAATGATGCTCCATGAGGGCAAATGGGGACATAATATAAGGAATATCAAGGAAAATACAATGAGAGAAGTAAGGGCTCGGAGATTAAGGGGTAACCTAAGGGGATAGGGCGGGAGACAGACAGACTTATACAAATGCAAATGCAACCTAGACTAATGGACCACGAATGACAATATTAAGGGAAAGATGCAACACACAACACCACAACTGGGCTTGGGGCTAAGCCCAACAAACGATATGAATGTGAGAGGATTCAACCGAGATCAAACAAGTTGATATGATCGTTCATTTTTATTAGTTTCAATGGATCTTTTGATGATTTGAATTAAGCATAATTCCCTCAAGACATGGGTGCCCTATGGGAAGAGGCCAAACTTTGGGTTGATCTAGGGTTAACTCCTTCACACGTAAGGGTGGAAAAGGTACAACTGGCTCAGCGTCCGTGTGGGAATCCATGGCTCACGGAGACTAACGGAGGTCCCGGATAAGATCACTTAGTTGACCCCAAGGAATATGGAGGTGAGAGGATCACTTACCAAGGTAGGAATGCAACTACAATATGCATGGCCCTATGCGCACCGGAGTGCATGCAAATTATAGCCTAAATCTAGAAAATCAAGGTAATAACGAACATATGCTAACATAACAAGATGGATGCAAACAATATGAACATTATGAACATGAAATGCTATCTAAACATGGATATACACACCAAAATCGTAGAAAAGTATGGACAAAGTGATGGGCACTAGAGGTCCCACCGTGATCGTCAAAAAATAGCTGTGGGTGTAGAAATATGGAATGTGGCATCACAAGTCACATGGACAAGCATATGTGCATGAGTGCTAACATAATGTGCCAATCAAGTGAATAGCATGAATATGTGACTATGCAAACAGGGTATCATGATCATACAACAAAAAAAATGCGATAAATGATGTAGAAGAATACCGTGATCGCCACCAAGGAATGACAACGCCAAAAGAATATGAAAGGGGAAACTAAGTGCGTTGTGTACCTTGGAAAAAAGGAGATGATCGCGCTCAATATCAAGTATACGGGGACAATGTGAATTACCTCTCCTCGCCTTCCAGCTGGCTAGAAGGTAAGGGTCTCACTTTCCATGCTTTCCTGTGAAACAAAGACAAAACAAGATGCAAAACCTATTAGAAAATGCTAAGTGTAGAAATTTGCCCAAGTGCATATAGTAGCATGAAAGATTGAGAGAAAACTTACCGGGGGAGGGTTTTTAACCCCTGTAAATGGGTGAAAATAATAGGTGTGTATATTGTGATGAGATTGAGATGCAGAGATTGATTTAATATGCTATGATTAATATAGATAAACAAGGTGCAAAAGTGCATGTCACAAGAGAAACTGTGTAAACTGTGCAAACATGGTGCAAAGACTGATGAAAATAGTAGGGCAAACGAAGTCCAAATAGGGTGAAAATTAGGATGACAGAAGACTTTAGTATTGTTAAGAAGCAAGAATAAGAATCACTCCAAAAGGAGGTCTAGATAGAAAGTTATAGCACCGGAGATTTCACGAAAAGTGCAGACAGTGCAGAAAATGCAGAACAATGCACAAAATGGACTCAAAGAATGATGAATATCTTGCAGAATAAGACACCAAAAAGGAAAATAAAAGATGCTATGAAAAGTGGGAATATTGTGGTGAAACTATGACAGAAAGAAGGGTTTAAAATGGGGAAGACAATAGTGAAAAATGGGGTGGAAAACTCAAGAAAATGAAGGGTGCAGAACATGACAGAAGAATGACTAAGTGTCAAAACAGAGTGAAAGTGCAAAATGATGGAGAAAAATATGCATGAATAGGATGAGATAATGAGCCTAGAACGGAGGAAAATGAAGAGTATACTTCCCTTAAGAGCTTGGAGTCTAAGGGAAGGATCAGAAGTGCACCATAGCTTCGCTTCGGCGACGTAAACGTGCCCCCATCGCAAGAAATCTGGGTTTCAGATTGACAAAATAAAGTGGTGAAACCTGAAAAGTTGGGGCTTAGAAGAGGGAGAAAAGATGAGAGAAATAAGGCACATATATGATCAAAACGAAGCTAATACTCCCCTCTTCAAGATGGTGTCGAAGGAAGACGAAGAGGATAAAGCATGACTCCGCCCCGGCTTGAAGAACAGGCCCCCGTCGCGAAGTTGTAGTAGAAAAATAGAAAATTGTGATGATTTGCAAGAAGTAGGGGCGAACTTAAGAGGGAAAACTATGATGAAATCGAGCAAATAAAGAACCAAATCAAAGCTAATACTTCCCTCTTCAGGCTAGGGTCAAAGGATGATGAAGATAATGCGGCATGGCTTCGCCGTCGCCTAGAAAACACGCCCCCGTCGCGAGGTTCGCACTTCAGCCCTTTATATAGAAAATTGCATAAATACAGATGTTTCCACCATGATTTAAAGAGATAGAGTCCACCAAATCTTAAGATCTATGGATCAATCTCGAGATAATAGTTAGGATAAGAAGTAGGAACAAGAGGGACTCAATTTGGTGGAGGATTCTAGAAGATATGTTCACCGCAAGAAGGGCCCATCGAGAAGAAAATAGAGTTTGATCTGTACAGAAATTACATAAATCTAGAAGTTTCCTCCCCGTTTCCCAAGGATATAGTCCACTATAATTCGAGTTCTATGGATCAAACTCGAGATAATACTAAGGACAATAGATACAAATAAACAAGACTCAATTTGGAGGAGGATTCTAGAAGATAGTGACCCAAGAAGGAGTCCACGTCGAGCAAAATTGACTAGAAAGAGTCCTACGGCTGCATGACTCTCGGGAAGCCAAGGCTGAACGCAATAGCATATCTCAAAAATAATGCAAAACTAGTGAAATACATAGAAGAACAAATTGTAGATAACAAAAAAATGAACAACTTTTATAGAAGAGAGCAAGATGAGAAGATGAGTAGAAGAGAGAGAAAATAGAGGCGAAAAGAGAAAAATGCTGGGATGCATAAAACGGTGAAGAACTGGCTTGGCGAAGAAGAGGAAAATCTAGAGATTTAAAAAATGAACAACTTTAGTGAAGGACACTTAATGAATAGAGGAACGTAAGAGGATGAAAAATGGCCGCGTTCAAGACTGCGCAACGAAAGGGGCCGAATGTTTGATAGAAGTTCACCAAAATGGGCCGCAAGTCGACTTGGAAAGTCGGAAGCTGATAAAATAAGCCCAAGGGCTCTAAGAAATCATGATCTCGAGGCTCAAAGGCTATGGAACAATGAAATGGGCTCAAAATCTATCCAAGGAAGGCTTCAAAATAATGGGTAATTCGGGACATCAAAATGACGAATAAGAGAAATGACTCAACTTGCAGGCTAAAACGGGTGTCAACATGCGCGAGTGTTGTAACTCTACCAGGTACCGGGGGACTACTTGTGTAGCTCAGTTAGAATTCTAGTTAGTAGAATTTGGCATTCAATGAAAATTCAGTTTGTGAATTGAAAATATGAGCTACATATGTTTTCAAGATCTCATGTCTTCATGCAATGTCATACACACTCTTGAAAAATCGGTTTGGTTCTTCTGAGTTAAACTGCATGTAATTGATGTCATGAAATGCATTTGAAAATCTGTTGTATATATCTTTACATTTGCATATTTTGTATTCTCTTGCATGACTCTATGGTATATAAAATGGTATGGTAGGAGAAAGGCAGATCATTTCTGTCTGGAAATCCACACTATGCGAGAGGTGGTCTTAAGACCTAAGTTCTCCACTGTTGACACCTTGAAAATGAGCAAGGGTAGAGACAGAATTGAAAGGAAGATCAGACCAATAGTGAAAGATCAATGACGAAGTTCGTCAACCATCTACCCGGCTGAAGCCTTTTCCCGGCCAAGCTGATGTCCGATGCCATTGTCAGTCAGACGACAGCACTGATGAAATAGCAGTCACCTGGCTGAAGTCTTTTCAGGCTAAAGCTGATGTCCGGTCTTGTCACCGTTCAAGTGACGATACCGATAAGATGATGTCCGGTTTTGTCATCATTCAGATGGCAATGCCGATGAAACCCCGGTCTACTGACTGATGAAAAACCTATGAATGATCTCAATAGAAACTATGTCACCAATGGAGGGCCCTTTCGGGTGCTGATGTACTTGAAGGACCAATAAGAGGCCTAGTCCAAAAGCCCTAAATGGGCCTATAAAAGTGGCGCCGGGATCCCCTTGTCAAGGCCAACAGGCCGCGCCGAGAAGCTTGAGCCCCGCGCGCCGGGAGCTCCGCCTTCAGTTGAGGCGCGCCGTGACGAGCCTACCGAGAGGACACCAACGAAGGATATAAAACCCCTTCATTCGAAGAGACACAACACACAGCAGACAGCACACAAGGTGATTGGGGGAGACACACAGAAGAAACCTGCAACCTCGTCCACAAGAAGAGAAAGAGAGCTGAAGAAGAAAAGAGGGAAGAGAGAGAGAGATCTCCCAAAGCTGAGCGAAGGTGGGCAACGGGGAGGGAGAGGAGTCAATGCTCTGCCCTCCCCCCCCCCATTTCTATAGTTCATCTCTTTTTTTATTTCGATGGTCTCTCTTCTTTCCTCTTCTGATGTAGCCTGCAATGCCGTAGCCGGTTTCACACCGATGCAGTGATGTATTCCCCCTGCTTCCTCATTATGTATCTTACCCAATGAATGTTATCGAATGGATAAATATGGTGGGCTGCAGTCCATCCCTGCTTTGGTTTCTCTGAAGTTCTATGCTCATCCCCCGTGTTGTCTGTCTCTTCTTAAGACTCAATAGCATGCTATCCCCCTCCCCAGGTCGATCGATCGCCTGTTTATTCGCCCGTTTCCTGAGTGCTCCTCATGCTTGCTTCCGAGCCAGGGACAGACTATCCCTTGGCCTCTGAAGCAAAGCATGGATACATAGCAATCGCCTCTCGGTCTTGGGTGTTGCATTCATGCTCATCGGCTTTGCCGAAGTCATCCCCGGGGCCAGAGACAGTCATCTCTTGGCCCCCAGATGATGGTGAGTATACTGAAATCATCCTCACGGATCATGAGGAACGCTGGTGACAGAGATACCCTAAACTGCGTTTCCCCCAAATAGCTCTCCGCCTCCGGCCTTCCCTTTGAAATCCAAGCCAAAGCCAATTGTAGTCTGATGAATTGAGCCCTTTGATTTCCTAAGGCCCGTCTATCTTGGCCTGAATCACCAGGAAAACCCCTGGATCCTCAACAGATTCAAGAACAGAGTACCGTAAACCTCTGTTCTTACCCGGCGCCCTCACACCTCTCGGCCCCGCATACAGTAAACTGGATGAACAGCTCTCGGCGCTATCCTTCAGGCGCCGAGAACCGTCTTGGCCTTCTGGCCTCCGCGCTTGGACACCCCCCTTTTTAACAATTGCCCTTCGCGCCGGGAGCCTTGCACCTTGGCCACACCGGGAAGCTCCCTTGGCGGTTTTGCATCGCGTCGGGAAGCCATCCGATGGCCTTCTCCCCTACGCACCGGGAACCCCCCCTTTTTAACAATTGCCCTTCGCGCCGACAACCTCCTCTGGCCATTTGGCCCTTGCGTCGAGAGCTTACATCCTGGCCTTTTCCACGTCGCGCCGGGAGCTCTCCATGTTGAACCCGCCGAGAACACTCACCTCTAGCATCCTTCTGACGCCGAGAGCCCTAATTACTTGGCCTCCTTGCTTGCGCCGGGAGCCTAACACCTTCACCCTTCTGCCTTGGCGCCGTGAGACCCCCTTGGCTTCCCTGCTTGCCTGCGCCGAGAACTCCACTAACGCCAGCTTCCCGGCGCCCCAAATGGTGCCTTGCAAAGAACCCTTCTCGGTGCAGTGGTCTTCATGCCGAGAACCCATATATCCAGTCAAATCCGTGCCGAGAGGCTGTCCTGCCACCCAATGAGCCTCCAACACTTCTATCAAACTCACCTAGGGATGTCCATGAGTCACCAGAACTGTCCCGAGGATAAAATCAAAGGGAGTCAGACTCCCTTACTTTCCACTGATCCGTATCGGGTTTATGAGCAACCCCTTTAGCTAAGGTGAGCTCTGCCACTGCACGAGTGTCACCGGCTCCTATAAGGGAAGAATCGAACATTGCCCCAGGGCATACATGTACAATGTGGGAGGTTCGCTCCCTCCTTTTTCGCGGCTTTCATCCCGGCATTCCGTGGGTGATAGCCTATTCTCCCCTGGCATAATCCAGATTATGGGGAGATGCTGTCGAAATGTCGATAGATATTTTAACCCCGATAAGTCCCGGGAGGTGCACGTCACACGCCCCTCGTCCGGCTCAATCTTCCGGGGAATATGAATGCTGCGAGGCCCTTGGCTGGATGAGAAATATGAAAGGGGACATCTCCCCGATGATGGTCCGGATTCCGTCCCGCCATTGCGTGAACGGTGTCCTATTCCTACCCGGCACGACCCACATAAGAGATGGTCATGTCGGTGTAGTAATCTACTGTGCACTAAATTGTCTGCCCAGAATAACAATATCTTCAATATCACGCACTGTTATTTTTCTTTTATTACCGCCTCGAGCGGCCTCCTATTTTGACGTTTAATCAAGGGTTGTCCTTCTTAGGAAGGGCGTAATTAACGTCATAGCCTTTATGGTATGACAGACTTTTGGTCCCGACTCGGACTTCACAATCGACTGACCAAGTCAAGTCGAGCGCACAATGAAATCGTCACACATGTGACTGGCACGCCTAACAGACAAAATAAAATAAAAATAGAATAAATAAACAAATAATAACAATAAAATAAAAAGAAAAGAGAGGAAAAAAATCCCGCGTCCACAAGTCTGGCACGCCCGGTGGGACCTAGTCTCCCTTCATCTCTACGCCAAGATAGGAGGCCCAGTGGGCCCCCCCTCAAATTTCTGATTCTGTGCTTTCTCTATTTTCAGGAAACTACAATGATGGCTGGAATCATCTCTGTACACTTTGATCAACAAGTGGTCGATGTACATGTTCGAGAGGGCTACCTAGCGGTACCTCTTACGTTCGGATCGATGCCGCCTGCTGTCGGGATGCCCAACTGCTTGGGCCTCATCTTCACTGACTTGCTCGAGATTGACAACCAGGAGCAAAAGACTGTTGTCGAGACATTGACGCAAGCTACCAGCCCCAAAATGAGCCAGGTGATGCAGGATACTTCTGAGGTCGTGGCCTGCTTCGTCCACCACGAGGCGAGAAGGAGCACATCCTCTGCTGCTGGAAGAAGGAGGAGATCCGATAGGAGAGCCCGATCCACTGCTGCGGGTCGTCGGATATCCAACTCAGGAAAGACAATGCTGATGGGAGATGTTCGGGTAAAACTCAATGGTCGCCCAAGGGCGGTCAAGCCAGACACGATCGTCCCGATGGTGCCTACTACCAACAGGTTCCGGGTACTAGCCGCCAGGAGGGTCGACATGAAAGAAGAGGATAGAAGGCCACTGGCGCCGAAGCCGCCCAAGTTCAGGCAGATCTGGCGGCCAAAGAAGATCCAGAGCTGGGTCCCAGCTCGAGAGGAAGAAAACATTGTTGATGCCACTGTTGCCCGCTTCAGGGCAGGAAGCAGAAGAGAAGAAGGAAAGACATAAGAAATGCTGTTGCTGTTCACCCCAGGGCTCGGGGTAGGAGAGATGAGGAAGAGAATGAAGGAAGAAATCTGACTACTATTCGCCCCAGGATGAGGGGCAGAAGATATCAGCAGAAGGAAGACCTAACGGTCACCCACCCCATGGCTGGGGGCAAAAGATGGGAAAGAAAGAATTATGCTGCTACTGCCAACTGCTGCCAAGATGGGAGTAGAAGGTTCAGGGAGGAAGAGGAAATGAGAATAAGCGAACCAGTCGCTGCTGCCACTCTAAGAAGACCAAGAGCCTGTGCCAGACAGGCTGATATATTCAAATACTGCAGAGCCGAGCACTTGACTGCTCAGGTGGAGAGACTGGCTTATCAGCAGAAGAGCCAGGAAAGATTGATGCTCCAACCAAAGCCACGAAGGCACAATCAAGAGGAGATGAAACAAGTGGCTCAAGACTACTTTCACTACCTGGGGAACTCCGCCCTCGGGCAGCAAAGATTATCCCGTGCCTTGGGCACCATGGATGAAGAAGAAGAAGAAACCCTTCAAGAAGTGATGCTCGGAGTCTCCTCCTCCGATTCCAATGACTATGAAGAAGGCCACAGAGCCGGATATGGGAAAGAAGACCTGCACAGGGAAGAAGCTAGAGAAAGAATATCGGTCTTTGACCGGCTCAAATACCCCGATCAGATGAGAAGGAAAGTCTACAGGCAGAGGGAAAAGATGCAGATCTTTGCCTGCAATATGGCCGGGCTTGTCAAAGGGCAGGATATGTTGCCAACACAGCCAGATGAACTGCTCAGACTAGCAACCAGACCAGGCCCCGTCACGAGAAGAGGCCAGGCGGCAAAAGATAAGATGAAGATTAATGATAAAGCCTGCACGATCACCACTATGACAGTTAATGTGGTGACAGCGGAAGATGAAGATAATCCCTTCGTCGATGATGCTGAAGGGACTTCAGAAGATCTACAGATCCCGTCAACCCTGGATCCCATGATCCAGATGATGTTTAGAAGATATCAACAAGAGATCAATGCTCTCAGAAGACAGCTAAATGAGAGGCATGAAGTCACACCGATCTCCAAGCAAGCCGAGCCTGTGGGGCAGACTGCCAGCTCAACAGAAATGGCTATTCCAGCTAATCCTCTTCCGGCTGATAAGGGCAAAGCACCGAGCCAACCCGTTCTGCAGCAGACGGTAGCTCAGCCCTCTGTATCTCAGACGCAGCCTGCCGCGCCGGCCTTGCGCGCAACTGTGATGACAACTCCTTACGGTCAGCAACAAGCTCACTTCTTCCAGAAAACATAGATCCAGCCATAGCCCAGAAGCTGATGATTGAAAAGATTGTGGAGATGAAGCTGTCTGAAAAGACTGGTGATGATGCTAGTACCTATGATGTGTACAGGGTACCGTATCCTCCCCAGTATGCTGCTAAGAGACTACCTCCAGGCGTTAGTAAGTCGCCGAAGTTTGAAAAATTTAATGGCCAGGGCTCTCCCAGGGAGCACATAGCTTACTACACCACAATCATGGGTGACTTGGCAGCTGATGAAGCTTATCTGCTTAAGTTCTTCGGCTCATCCCTCACCGGGATAGCCTTTGAATGGTATTCAAGCCTGCCGGCTGGGTCAGTGACCGATTGGCCTGATATGCAAAGAAAGTTCCGCGACAGATTTCACGTCACGGAAAGAGAGATTACAATAGCAGAACTATATGCAACCAGGCAAAAGCAAGATGAAACAGCACTGGACTACATCAAAAGGTGGAGGAACTTAGCTATGAGATGCAGAAGACCTCCTCATCAAGAAGATGCAGTGCAAATATGTAAGCAGAGCCTCAGGAGAGAGGTACTGGAAAAGATGATTGGTGCAGATGTCAGAACATTTGACCGGCTGAACAATATAGTGGCAGAGGTCGAGACGTTCCTGTCCAAGCGTCCGACGGCCAATGTTCCAACTGTGCCGAAAGGGAAATCTAATGATCGACGACCATCGCACTCTGAGGCTAACACCGTCGATTTCAGAACCTTCGAGCAACAGAAAGGGAAGAAGGGGGCAGATGAAGCTCCCCCGCCAGCAGACACAGCAGAAAGAAAAGATAAGGTCTCTCTGAGAAACAAAATGAGAAAGCCATACTCTTTCCCGAAAGATAAGACAGCTGCACTATTCAACTGGGCATACAAGTTCAACAAGGTAACATTGCCTGAACCAAAGAGACCCGATGACGCGGCAAAGAAAGGTGATCCACTGTTCTGTCCATATCACCGTGCGCTGGGGCACGCAATTGAAGATTGCTACGTCTTCAAAGATATTATGGAAGGCATGGTCAAAAAGGGCGAGCTACAGCTGGGAGATTACCAGGTAGAGCCACCTCGTCCACATGAGCCTCCGGCATTAAAAATGGCCGCCAATATGATTTCAATCTACCAGCAGCTGCCTAAGGAGGCCGTTGAAGAATGTACTAGGCATACTTATGAAGCTTGCTTCCTCACCCCACTGAAGGATCAGGAAGGATGGCAGATGAAACCCATAAAGAACAGAAAGAAGACTCCGCAGCCAAAACCAATGGAGCAGTTATCCGCGGTGTCACACCAAGACCTGAACCGCCTCCAGTAAAGCCAGTATGGCGCACAGCTGAGACAGGGCCAGTCATCCGGATCCCCACTCATAACCGGAGAAGACAAGTCCCCCTACCTGCACATAAGGAAGTAAGTCCTGCAGCCAGGCGTTTACAGCAGTATATTAACGGGCTCGATGAATATGAACAGAAAAAGCCCGGGCACCTGCTGTGAAAGACTGTATACTCTGGGAACAGCTCGAAGAACTGAAAATTAAAGAGCAGTCAGAGGCAGAACAAGAAAAAGCTGAGACTGAACCCTTCTGGGGGCAGGGGCCAATAAAGCCAAATTCCCAGAAAAAGAAGAGACGGCTCAAGTCCAAGAAGGGAAAGAGGGTCGTGACAGTACAATGTAACACCCTGTCGGCACTCTTTACCTCGCCCGGGGAGAATGATGAGGATGAAACATCAAATGCCCCGCTAGAAGCCAACCATGCCGAGGCCTCAACCTCAGCACATGCAACACGCTCCGGAAGAAGGTGGGGGCGCCCACCACCAGCTAATCATAACATTATGTTCAGAGGGGAACAGCCCTACCAGATTCCGAACCGGAGGTACGAGGTGTCCAGGTTCCTCCCCCTGCCAGCTTGTACCAAGAAAAGAAAAAAGGAGGTCAAACTCCAACATTTCTGGAATTTCTGTCTAGTCTAGAAAATGGGCAGTCGATATAGGCTGGGCCAGATAAAGGCAAGAGACCTCAGCAGTCGGCGTCTGTAGCCTACAAGCAGAATGAGAAAGAAGGGGATAACCCTCTGACGGCACCAGGGGCCGTTGCTATAGAAGAAGCCCCCCAAGAAATCAGTCCAGAGGTTGAAACCAGCACTGGTCAGCAGAGGCCACGGGCACCACATGAACCTCCAAAACCCCGATGGGCAGAAGAAATGAGACTGTCTAATGTCAGGGTGGGCAGCCGGATTATGAAAATGCTAAAGAAGCTCCCTACCAGATTCTCCATCTGGGAGATCCTCTCTCTGAGTGAAGAGGCTCGCCAAGCAATTGTTGATGCCTTGCAGTCGCCGGCACAATATGAAGCACTCTTGACAGAAGTAAATTCTGGGCCGTCAGTTACATTCACAGAGGATGACATGCTGATTCCGAATTCCTGCCATAACAGACCGCTATATATGAGGGGCTCCCTGAATTGTCAGCCACTGAACAGGATACTGATAGATCCCAGGGCTGCCGTGAACATTCTCCCATACCGCATCTACCAAAAATATTACTTTGATCTGCAGCTTACCAAGGTCAGAGACATGAAAATTGTGGGATTCAACCAGAAATGTGAGACGCCCCTTGGGGTGGCTGATTTTAACCTCACATTGGGGGACCTCACTACCGTGGTACGATTCTATGTAATCGACTCCAACACCACATATAAGGCCCTGCTGGGGAGACCGTGGCTGCATGAATATCAGATAGTGCCGTCCACGCTGCATCAGTGCATTAAATACTGCCATGAAGGAAAAGAAGAAAGGGTGTTTGCGGATCTGCATCCCTTCGAAGTATTCGAGTGCCATATGCTCGATGCATCCTACTACACAGAGGTGTCACAAAAGGGTGAAGAAAAAGAGGCTGGGGTCGATCAGAAAAAGCCGGCGACGAAGGCAAGAAACTGGTCTCCCCCGCCACCAAAGGGCTATATTAAAAAGCATGAGGTATCTCACATCTCTTATGCTGGTGACTTTGCTCGGATCACCCCTCCTAGCATTCGCCCGGATGATATCGATGAAGAGATGAAAGAAAAGTACACACAGGTAGAGGTTCCGCAGGTTTAGTCAAGCCCATCGCCAGCCTGGAATACCAAACGGTGCTACCACTGAAGACTATGGAAATCCCTCGCTTCTGCGAGCCTCCTACCATATTCTACACCGGGGAGCCAGTCGAGGAAGATGATCAAGACTGCATGGTCCCTGAAGAGGCTGTAAACCGGATGGTGCCGATTACAGGCTTGGACTATACTACCCAGCGGGTTTCGCAGATGTTCTCTAAAATGCAGATGCCATCACTACAACCTGTTGCCCAAAAGAAGGCGTTCCAGGAGCTATGGGATCCGCCCCGGGATAATAAAGAACTGAGGAAGATCACTCAGCACCCGGGATTGGGTTATACCCTTCAAGAATACTATGAAGCTGAAGTGGACGTCATCTCTGTCTCCTACCAGCATGAAGACCCTTCCGAGGTGGGATATGACAAGTACCCCTCGGAAGATGAAGAAATCATTTATCAATCCATAATGAACAATGAAGCCCCGGACAGTCAGCCGGAGACGGGGACGTCTGATGAAGCAAAGAAAGATTGGTGCTGGGAAGACCTACCTTGCAAAGAGGATCTGTTCCATGCTGAAGCAAAGTTTGACACGGGAACCCCGGATGAAGACCAAGTAGCCAAAGAGCTGAGGGAATGCCTGGAGTTTGAGCGCATCCTGGAAGAAGTCCGGGCTCTACAGAATGATGATCTCTCAAAGGAGTCTGCATCAGAAGAGCCTCTAAGGGCGGAAGACTCCATCTTTGAGTTTCCTGCTGATCCAGTTACGTCCTCGGGGCAGACTGAACAGAATACAACAATATTGGCCGTATATGATGAGCCAGCACCCGCTGATAACCAGTATGATGAAACAGAGAATCATGAAACTGAAGAAGATTATATCCCGGGAGGCTTCATTGACCTGCAAGAAGCCCCGCCCGAGGTCGAAGATGGAGGTCAGGCCACCGTCGATGAGCTTGTGGAAATAAATCTGGGGACCACAGATAAGCCAAGGCCGACATTCCTCAGTGCACTGCTGGAGCCAGCTACCAGGGAACAGTATATACAGTTCTTGAAAGAATTCCGAGACTGCTTTGCATGGACATATGATGAAATGCCGGACTGAGTTCTGATGTGGCACAGCACCGATTGGCAATAAACCCAGAGGCTAGCCCTGTAAAGCAGCCTTCCAGGAGAATGCGCCCTGAATTAATAAATCAGATTAACAAAGAGGTTGACAAGCTGATTGATGTAGGCTTTGTTGAAGAGAATCAGTATACTACATGGTTAGCCAACATAGTGCCCGTAAAGAAGAAGAATGGGCAGATTAGAATATGTGTTGATTTCTGGGACCTTAATAAGGCTTGCCCGAAAGATGACTTCCTAGTACCAATCACTGAAGTGATGATCGATGCGACTACTGGTCATGAGGCTCTATCATTTATGGATGGGTCATCCGGATACAACCAGATCTGGATTGCTGAGAAGACAGAGTGCACACTGCATTCCGTACCCCGAAGGGGATATTCCACTACAAAAGGATGTCGTTTGGTCTTAAGAATGCCGGCGCTACCTACCAAAGAGCTATGACCAAGATCTTTGATGATTTGCTCTTCAAGAAAGTAGAGTGCTACATTGATGATTTGGTAGTAAAAACTAAAAGAAGAGAAGACCATTTGCAAGACCTGAGGGTAGTATTCCAGAGGCTGCGCAAATATGAACTCAAGATGAATCCCATGAAATGCGCCTTCGGCGTGTCCAGTGGAAAATTCCTCGGGTTTATTGTCCGTCATAGGGGCATTGAAATTGACCCATCCAAGATTAAGGCTATCCAGGAGCTCCCTCCACCAAGGAATCTGTCCGAGCTGAGATCTCTGCAAGGGCGTCTGGCCTATATCCGACGATTTATATCAAATCTGTCGGGAAGATGCCACCCCTTTCACAAGCTCATGATGAAAGATGTGCCGTTCCTCTGGGACGATGACTGTCAGGAAGCCTTTGAGAAGCTGAAAGAATATCTCAAGACCCCTCCGGTGCTGGGGGTACCAATTAAGGGCAGGCCCTTAATACTATACATCGCAGCCACATACTGTTCCTTGGGGGCAATGCTGGCACAGATAAATGAAGAAGGCAAAGAACAAGCCTTATACTACCTGAGTAGGAGGCTGATTAGAATTGAAGAAAGCTACAGCTACATAGAAAAGACATGCTTGGCACTAGTCTTTGCTGTCAAGAAGCTCCGACACTATATGTTGTCACATGAAGTCAGATTGATATCTGCAGCAGATCCGCTCAAATACATATTGACTCAGCCAGTACTGAAGGGTCGGTTGGGCAAATGGGCAGTGATCCTGATGGAATTCGATATTACCTATACACCCCAGAGGGCGATAAAAGGACAGGCCGTGGCTGATTTCTTCGCAGAGCATCCTGTGCCGGAAAATGATATGCTAGGGACTGAGTTACCCGATGATGAGACACTCGAGGCCTGCCAGACCCAGTCAGTTATGTGGCAACTATTCTTTGATGGAGCATCTAGAACAGAGACAGACTCCGATGGAAAGACCAGAATACGGGCTGGAGCCGGTATTGTGCTGAAATCACCAGAAGGGGAGGTCGTGCATACTTCCTGTTCTATAAACAAGCCCTGCACCAATAATGAGGCCGAGTATGAAGCTCTGATAATCGGGCTATATATAAGCCTCAACATGGGTATCCAAATGCTTCAAGTATTCGGGGATTCGATGTTGATAATAAAACAGATCCAAGGGGAGTTCGAAGTGTGGAAGCCAGAACTGAATCCCTACCACCAAAAAGCTGTACGCCTCATGGTGAAATTCTACCATATTGAGCTCAAGCATGTGGGCCGTGGACACAATGCCCAGGCTGATGCACTGGCGAAGCTGGCCAGCTCACTAGCAGTCCCACCAAATAAGACATTGAACATTGTCGTTATGAACCGGCGGCAAGTCCCCAGTATGCTAGAAGAGTGCCCCGAAGAAGACGAAGTTGCCACCGTCAGCACAGAACAAGTGTCTGATTGGAGACAGCACCTGCTGCAGTGGTTTCTACACCAACAACTGCCGCAGATAAGAGAAGAAACGATGAAACTCCTAAGAATCAAAGACTCTTATGAAATCAGGAATGGAATTTTGTTCCGAATAATGACAGATGCACGCAAGAAGATTCTACTCCGCTGTCTGTCCACTGAGGAAGCCTGGCAAGCGATGAAAGAAACACATGCTGGGACAGCAGGTGCCCACCAGGCTGGTCCCAAGATGAAGATAGAAATCAAGAAGCTGGGCTACTATTGGCCCACCATGTTTGAAGACTGTTGTAAATTTGCAAAATCATGCCAGAAATGCCAGGAGCATGCTACTGTGCCTAGAAGGCCTCCTACAACGCTGCACCCTACAGTTCCCAGTTGGTCGTTTACACAATGGGGAACTGATGTAGTCGGGCCACTACCGACTTCCTCGGCCGGACATAAGTATATACTGGCCATAACAGATTACTTCTCCCGATGGGCGGAGGCTATAGCATTAAGAGAAGTGACTGGTGAATTGGTCGCCAGATTCATCAGACAGAACATTATCTTCCGGTTCGGGATCCCCAGCCGAATAATATCCGACAATGGAAGTCATTTCAGAAATCAGAAGGTCTATCGGCTTACTGAGAAATATAAGATCGAATGGAGGACCTCCACTCCTTACAATCCACAGGCAAACGGATTGGCAGAAGCTTTTAACAAGACTCTCTGCACCTTGTTGGCCAAGGTCGTCAGTTCTAATAAGAAGGACTGGGAAGAGAAAATGTATGAAGCTCTGTGGGCATACCGCACTGTCTTCAAGACACCTACAGGGTGCTCACCATACTCGCTGGTATACGGCTCAGAGGCAGTGGTTCCGCTAGAGCTGGAAGTCCCGTCACTCAGAGTGGCAGTCCAATATGGCCTGGCCCGTGGCGAACAGACCAATGCAGAAAGAAGACTAGAAGAACTGGCTGAATTGGAAGGGAAGCGCCTCCGAGCCCAGAAGAGTATCCAAATGTATCAGGCCCGCATGACCACTGCATTCAACAAACTCGTAAGAGGATGAGAATTCAAGAAAGGTGACCTCGTCATGGTCAAGAAAAAAGAAGTCATGGCGTCCAACCCAAAAGGAAAGCTGAATGCTAATTGGGAAGGTCCTTATGTGATACAGAGGGTCTACGAAGGAGGGGCCTACGTGGTTGTTAACCATCGAGGGAAAATCCAATTCTCACCACTCAATGGAAGACATCTGAAGCTGTATCATACAGCACAACCAACATTCCCTGAGTAATCGGGCAAAATCTACCCTTTCCTTGGTCCAGCGGCACTCCGCCCTAACCAAGCTACCCTTTCCTTGGTCAAGCGGCATTCCGCCCTAGCCGAGCTACCCCTTTCCTTGGTCTAGTGGTACTCCGCCCTAGCCAAGCTACCTTTCCTTGGTCTAGCGGCACTCCGCCCTAACCAAGCTACCCCTTTCCTTGGTCTAGCGGCATTTCGCCCTAGCCGAGCTACCCCTTTTCTTGGTCTAGCGGCACTCCGCCCTAGCCGAGCTACCCTTTTCTTGGTCTAGCGGCACTCCGCCCTAGTCAAGCTACACCCATTTCCGGTCTAGCGGCATTCCGCCCTAGCCGAGCTACCCTTCCTTGGTCTAGAGGCACTCCGCCCTAGCCAAGCTACCCTCATCTTGAGCTAGTGGCATTCCGACCTGTCACCCTCTAAAAAAAAAAGAGGAAGGAATAAGAAAGAATAAAAAGAAAGTAAAAAAAAATGGGGTTAAAAATAGAGAAACCCCGCCAGACTTGCTCCTATATTAGGGACAAGTGCAAAAATGGCCTAAAACCCAGTTGTGGTGAAAACCCGAAAGGGCACTGCAGGCAAAATCGGGTACCCCGCCACATGAAAACCCGAAAGGGCACGTGGGCAAAAGCAAGAGGGGGCTGGCTCCGGCGAAAACTCGAAAGGGCGCTTGGGTCGGTAATGTGGTGATTCCAAAGAAAGCCTCACCTCCCACCATAAAGCTCCTCGTCGATCGACCGGCGCTTTGCCCGATCAACAATTAAACCCATCCGGAATGGACCTTACGTCTATTCTGTTGAAGCCTTCATGCATTGCTCAAGAAAAATTCCCTCGATAGTAAGCCCACCTCGGGATAGACCTTCCGTCTGTTCTGATAAAACACTTCCACTTGTTTCTGTCTAAGACCCACCACGATGAAACCTGCCCGGTTTAGACTTTACGTCTATCCCGATGAAACCTATCCTACGTCTCACCGCGATGAAACCTGCTGTTGATCGATTGGCACACTGCCCGATCAACAATGAAACCCTGTCCGGTTTAGACCTTACGTCTATCCCGATGAAACCTATGAAATCCTTGCATTGGTATAAACCCAATACTGATGATGAAACCTGATACTGATCGACCGGCACGCTACCGGATCAGTGATAAAACCTTGTCCAGCTTAGATCTTACGTCTATTCCGACTAGATCTACTGGTCTCTTTACGTCCCGCCGTGATGAAACCTGCTGTTGATCGATTGGCACACTGCCCGATCTATGATGAAACCTATCCAGTTTAGACCTTCCGTCTATCCTGATGAAATCCATGAACTTCTTGCATTGGTATAGATCCAATACCGATGATGAAACTCGCCATTGATCGATCGACATCTCGCCCAGTATCAATGATAAAACCCTATCCAGTTTAGACCCTATGTCTATCCTGATGAAACATATGAAATCCTTGCATTGGGATGAGCCAATACCAATGATGAAACCTGCTATCGATCGATTGGCACGCTGCCTGATCGACGCTAAAATCCATCCAGGGTGGACCTTCCGTCCGCTCTGACATAGCACAACACTGCTCTTTGAGTCAATTTAGACCCTCCATCTGGATAGATCATAAAACTCTATTCCTTTGCATTAATGTTAAACCCCACATTAACGATAAAACTCATATTTTCAGCAAACGGCCTCGTGCCCGAGCTGCTATCTATATCCTCTAAATCAATTCGGACCATTCGTCTGGATAGATCATGAAACCCTACTTCCCTTTGCATTGATGTTGACACCCACATCAATGATCGTGTGTCCACAATAAACATATGGCGCCATGGTCCATAGGATGAAAGTTCGGGTCCCAGAAAAGACAATGAAAAAGGAAAAGAGAAAGAAAATGACAAAAAGTATATATGTAAAAAAAAAATGGGGTTGAAAATAGAGATAGCCCGCCAGACTTGTTCAAACATTCTGGACAAGGGAAAAATGGCTAAAACCCAGCTGTGGTGAAAACCCGAAAGGGCACTGCAGGCAAAATAGGGTACCCCGCCACGTGAAAATCTGAAAGGACGCGTGGGCAAAAGCAAGAGGGGGCTGGCTCCGGCGAAAACCCGAAAGGGCGCTTGGGTCGGTAATGTGGTAATTCAGAAGTTCCATGCCAACCGGCACGTTGCCTTCACCTCCCCTTCACTAATGAGGCCTTCCGTCGGTCATCTGGCTCTATGCCCCACCGATGATAAAGCCTTTCCGGGGTAGATCTTACGTCTACCCTAATGAAATCTATATACCCTCTTTTCACATGTCCCACCAACAATAAAACCCGTCACCAGTCTGATAAAGCCTGGCCAGTTCAGACCTTACGTCTGTCCTGATCAAACTCCTAAACCTTCCCTTGATCGATCGGCTCCTTGCCCGGTCAACGATGAAACCCTACCAGGATAGACCCTACGCCTATCCTGATGAAACCTACGTATTTCTTGGCAAAGTCCCACCCACCATAAAACCCGTTGGAATAGACCTTACGTCTGTCCTGACGAGACCTACACCTCTACATACGTCCCACCGTTGATCGACCGGCACCTCGCCCGATCAATGATGAAATCCTCTATCCGGTTTAGACCCTACGTCTATACCGATGAAACCTATGAGACTCTTTGCATCGATATAAGCCCCATATCGACGATGAAACCAACCACTGATCGACTGGCACCTCGCCCGATCAGTGACGAAACCATGTCCAATTGAAACCCTCCCAGTGTAAACCTTCCGTCTATTCCGATGAAATTTATAACTCTTTCTTTACATCGATATAAACCCAATATCGATGATGAAACCAACTGTTGATCGACCGGCACCTCGCCCGATCAGTGATGAAACCCTGTCAGCGTAGACCTTTCGTCTATTCTGATGAAACTTATAACACTTTCTTTGCATCGATATAAACCCAATATCGATGATGAAATTAGCTATTGATCGACCGGCACCTCGCCCGATCAATGATGAAATCCTGTCTAGTTCAGACCCTACGTCTGTCCTAACGAAAACCACGCACCCTTCAATGTCCCACCTGTGATAACCTCTACCCAGTCTAGACCTTACGTCTACTCTGATGAAACCTGTAAAACTCTTTTGCATCGATATAAACCCAATATCGATGATGAAATCATGTACTGGTCGATTGGCACGTTGCCCCGACAAGCTTTGAAACCTGCCCGGGTGGACCATTCGCCCGTTCCGGATTGTGCTCTGAGCCTCTTCGTTCACATTCCTGCAAGCCGTCTCCCTTGCGGCACGTATGGCCACGAAGGACGTTTGCTACCACCAACAAAATTCGGTTTAAAGCGCCCCCCGGAGGCCGTCACGCGGTGGAGCGAGTTCCCCATCCTTTCTCTGAAGGGGTGGACGCTCTCCTGCTAGGTACGGGCTATTCCCATAGGGACCGCTGAAACCGCTGCCAAATCGCCGTGAAGTATTGATGGTGCGATAAGTTAAGAACAAACCACATATGAGACTGGTATAAAGAGTCCTTTCCATTGAATAAAAAGAGAATACAAGAAGGGCCCCTGAGGGGAAATTGTATTACAAAAAAAAGAAGGGAAAACAGGTATTCACGGGCGCCGGAATATGTCTTCAAAGGCTAGAAGCCCTACATGCGGGGCAGCCCCCAGCTCATGAAGTCGAGCCTCCTCCTCCTGTAGCCGAGCAGACTCGTCCTGAAAGGAGGCCACCTGCCCCTCTAACAGAGCTACTTCCTCCGCAAGCTGCGGCCGAGAAGTTGTTATATGCGACAGTTCAGCCCGGAGGTCAGACAGTTCAGCCTCCAGGATGGTTATCTGGCTGCGCATGAACTGCTCCCGCTGCGCCAGAGACTGCAGTTGGCATTGGCGCTCCTGAAGAACAGAGTCCGTATTCTCCAACTCCGATTTGCACTCCTTCCTTTGCAATTTCAAAGCTGTCAGTCTGTCAGACATAATATGCGCCAAGAAGTCCCGGCGATGTATAAACTTTAACAACAATAAAACCCGCTGGGCCCATATTTCCATGGGACAGCCCATCGCCTGCAGACCAGCGGTGAAACGCTCGGCTATCTCCTTCAGCCGTAGATAAGTCAGTCCGGGCTGGGACTCCACCAGCTGGCGCAGCATGTCCAGATTTTGCCAGACGAAACTCTCGGATGAAGCGAAACCAGGAGAAGGGGCTGGAGCTACTTCGAAAGTCACCTCGCCATCAATGTCTGCCCACAGTGCAACATCCGGCTGGGAGGACGAAGACGGCAAATCCGCTGGAAGAATTGGCCGGTCCCTCTCTGTGCTCTCCGGCTGAGCTGAAGATTCCTCCTCTACCGCTGTCTCGGGTGTTATGGCTTGAACACCCGCGGAGGGAGGACCAATGAATGATGGAGCTATCTCTTCATGAGTCTTCTGAATAAGGGCTTCATCTTCAGCTACTCTTTATGATAATGGGGGCGAAAGGTCCCTAGTCTGTAGAGGCAGAGATCCAGTCTCTATAGCCACTGTGGCAGGGACTGCTGATTCGGGTGCAATCGACATTACGGCGGCCGGTATAAAAGCGGAGCTTCTGGCTGGGTCTACTTCGGCTCTGAACTCTGAGGCCCTGACAGGGATGGAAATCTCTCCTGATGATCCCAAGTCCAGTGATGTTAAGTTAGTTGAAGATTGTATTCTCACTGGCATGGGGCGAATAACCTCAGAAATTTCCATGCAAGTTGAAGGTAAAGCAGGGATGATGATCAAATCTGCAGATGAGACGTCCATAGAAACTGCGGCCGCGTCTGAGCTGGTAATGACATGATTCTGAGGACAAAGCATAATGATCTTCAGCGATGAATGAAAGAAAATGAATAGAGCAAACAAAAAAGAAGCTTACCTTGAAAGTGGGGTCTATATCCTCAAAATGAGACAAAAGGGGAGAAAGCTCCGTTGTTGAAGCAACAAATGGAGGGGTTATGTCAACCTCAGTGTCGAGCCCGACAAACTCCTCTTGCAATTCCTCCTCAAAAGATAGCATCAGCAGCTTAGGAGGCTGAAAAGGCGGAAGGCCTTTTGCAAATATGGGCAAGGCTTCTGATTTCAGGATTTCCTCCTCACTGTCGCTGAAAGTCACTTCCTCCTCATTATCAGGGATGGTCTCGGAGCTGCCCGAGGATATCTCCACTCTAGCTACATGCTGCGAGGTCACTTCTAGAGCGTGCCGGGATGCAGACCGGGTGATTATGTGCCTGGCCGGAATAGGGCTCCATTTGGTTTGAGTCCTTTCACTTTCCTGTGGCTGAGGCGACTCTCCCGCTGCTATCATGGCCTCAGTCTGCTCCCTGACTGTCACCTCAACAAAAGGGGAACTCTGAGGGATATAATGGAAAAGAATAACAACAAAAGTATAAAGAGAAAAGATGAGAAAGCACACTTACCCTCCGCCTCACTAGCCGGCGTGGGAGAAGGCAATCTGGTCTCCACCACAGAAGGTGTCACAACTGGCTCTTGGGCTGTGCGAAAAAGGGGGGGGGGGTCAGATTCAAGGATTTCTTTGAAATTCAGTAAAAAGACGATGAAAGATACAACTGTAGGCTATTGATGTTACCCTTGACTAACGTCTGGGCGCCCTCCCTTTGAGATTCAAACTCATCAAATGAGGGGATATCAGGAAGAGGGGTCCCAGGGTCCGTCACTGCTAAAGCCGACTGCTGAGCATGGGCCTTCTTAGCCTTCCTGGCCTTCCCAACTGCAGTCTTCACTGCAGAAATCTTTCTCTTCTTGCCCGAAGGCAGGGGAGTGGTCGTCAGTGCTGCTGCAGGGACTTCGAAATGAGCAGGCTTCTCAGCTTGCGCAATGATTTTTCTGTAAAGCCCCTGTCGCTTTATATCTGGCCTGTCTGTTGAAGACATCAAAGAAGCAATGAGATCAGTAGATGCAGAGTTTAAATACTAAACAGAAAGCACTACAGTCAGTAAGAAAAGATCATACCTGCTGGGCCGTCATAGAATGTGGAAAGTGGCCAATACAGATAAGCCACCTCCTTCGAGCGGGAAGCAGCCTCCTTCACGAGCCAGCATACGTCACCAATGGTCTGGCACTTCTCCGTCAAGGCAGCCAAATCTTTATGTCCGTGGAAGTCAAGGCAATGAAACAGGCCGAGATAATCCATGCACCAGCCGTCGACATAATGAAAAGAAATGAAAAGCGGCTTATTCAGAATGCCAGCTATCAGGTTCTCTACTGACAGCCCGTGAACATTCAGCAGTACAAAAAGCCAAGAAGTGTGCTGATAATATGTCTGGGTGCGGTCTTCCCTCCGCACAAACATCCTATAAGGATGAAATCTGTCCACTGGGCCCCTCCAGGGGGCTGCTGTCGGGAGAGGCTCCTCCGGGGGAAATGGATACTGCACCTCCACATGAATACTCCCTATGTGGTCCAGCTGCCTCAGGTCCTTTGTAAAAGCATCTTCATTGATCTCAGAAAATACAGGAGTGGGTATTTCAGAACCTTCCTCTTTTAAGGACCGACGCTTGGCAATATATGTGTCCGCCTCCCTCGGATGCTGTGAATAGAGCCTTTTCAGATGAACCTCATCAATTTCAAATACAAGCCCTGATTGCCGCTTTAAGAAAGAGCGCTCGGCCACATCCCAAAAGGCGCCTCTGCCATCTTTATAGAAATCGGTACGGGTATTCCACCACTTAATATATTCTGAGGTGACACGGGGAATACGATTAGAAACGGTCGGGACCCTGAAAGTTACGCCCTCTCGGCGATGAAAGAAATTCCACCATATCCGACCGTCACTGGCAATGGAGGACCCATGCTTGGCACGGCTGTCCAAAGGAAACTGAGCAGCTGATGAAGGAATATGCTGATCGTAGCCAAAGTTTCTGCTAAAACGGAATGGGTAATAGGGCTCCAAAATGAGCAAGCCTCCCTTCCTGAGGACCAATACACTGGGTCGGATAGCCATAGCCCACCTTACCAATTCTGGTTCTAATATGGGCCGGGTGGCATTGGCCCCCGAAACAGGATGGACGTAAACTTCTACCTCCTCCATTCTACATTCCCTCTGAGGATCTACTAAAGGAGCCGAACCTGCTGCCAAGCTCCAAAAGTGAATGCTGCCAGGGGCATCTACAGGCACCTTTGTCAACCTACCCCTTATCTTAAACAGCTGCTCTGAGAAAAGACCGGGTTCGGCGCTAGCAAACTCAATCATCCGAGGGAGCAATGTGTCTGACTGCAAAGTTCTCGGGGCCAGCTCGGGGAAAATGCTGCAAACCCAAGCATTGAAGAAATGAAATGGACCTACAGTCCGTAAGGAACGGGGAACCTGATGTTTGTGCAAATCTCCCAGCGATTTGTAAACTAAACACAAAGCCGCTGGGCACATAGACAGTCTCATCCCCCAGGCCATCTGACAGGCTGGATATATAGCCTCCGACCTGATAGTCGTCTCGTCCCCTTGGGGGAGAGCGAAAGTGCACAGCCAGAAGGTCAGATAAGCTGCACAATGAGTAATGGGGTCAACCCCTGCTGGGTTCGGGCCGTCTACACCGGCTCAGCGCAGTGAAGCTGGCAATGCTGATTTGTAACGAGGGGCTCTGATCTACTTACCAGGAGTCGGTCCCACGGAAGGAAAGTCTGTATACTTCAAGGGACCTCCGAAGAAGTACTGTATCCACTGTCCTACACGGACTCTCAACCTGCTGCTCTTTTCCCGGGGTTGATATCCTTTGGAAGATCCCCTGCTATAGGCCAGACAAATGGTCCGATAAGCCTTCATCAAGTACCGGTATGCGTAGCCAAAATAATATCTGCCCTCTCCATCAGAGGCGTCCTTTACAGAGTCATCTAGACAGACCTCCTCATATGGCTCCCCATCTATAGGCAGGCCTGAAAGCTGCACAAGACTCCAAAGATCTAGAGAAGTCTCGCCTTCTGCTGTATAGAACGTATTAAACTGTGGGCAGAACACTTCAAGCATGCCGCAACATAATCCCCGAGAGATGGGATAGCGGAACCTGGAGGCAAATACATTATGATATACCCCAGCTCTAATCAGTAAAGGGGCATATTCCTTCAAGACAAATTCTGTAAACTCCACTGCTCCTACCCTGAAGAGATGGGCGTCTGTCACTTTAGCATCTCCAAACCAGCCGACAGCTAGCTGATATTTAAATTGAACGGCCAGACAGTTCAGAATGAATGGCTCGTCCCTGTAACCCCACTTCACAGGAGCTAGAAAAAGTCCAAAGCTGGGCTTCTCCCGATGGACGCGATCGGCTGCATGGCCCCACCTTGCCGGGGTAAACTCTGGAGCCCGGGTCAGCATCTTCTTCTCCGGCTCTAATTCAGAAATGCCCAGCACGGCATTCCAGTCCCTCTGCTCACCCGGGAGATATATAGCTCGGGTGCGATAGACAGAACCCTTCATGTTGTCTCTGTCAGCAAGTATTGCCGCTTCCACAGACCGAGCAAGCAGGAAATCCCTCATTCCGCCTATGGTGAAGGTCCGGATAAATGGCAGCAGATGACGATCCTTCGGCAGGTCCGGACGGTAGTCGACAGCCCTTCTGAAATCAATCCCTTCTGTGGAAGAATAGACTCCGGAAGACGGCACTGTGTCAGTCTCGGAATCAGAGGACTCGTCAACAGTGGCGATCTGGTTATAGCCGAAGCTCAGACTATTCACATTCAGCCAGTTGACTGAAGCCTGAGATATGTTCGGCTGAGCCGATGAACTCACTCCCACAATCATGGAAGCCGCAGCAGAAGATTCGGAAGCCATGTCAGTGACTGCAATCAAGAAAAGATGAAAATAAGCATCGAAAAGATGAAGGAGCATGTGATGATTAAATAAATAGTTCCAATTAAATTTCGGCAGCATCTCCTCTTGTCCGAGGTCTGCCCAAGAAAAATAGGGAGTCACCCACCAAGAGGGAGTGATCCCGAGCATAAAATGGGACTCAATCCCACATAATCAACTTACCCGAGAATGAATGGGTCAAAAAGGTGGGGGAGAATGAAGTAAGGCTCTCGGGGGAGCTCACCACCGTCGCCGAGATGAAGAGAGAGAAGGTAGAGGTAAGAAATGAAGTAAAAAGCCCTCTCGGGGGGGTTAAAAAGAAGAAGAAGAGAGGGACTTCTCGGTGCGAAGAAAAGCGCGCCGAGAGCCCCCCGTCGGCCGGAAGAAAAGGGGGACGCGCCGAGATGCCCGCGCCGAGACGCCCGCGCCGAGACGCCCGCGCCGAGAAGTCTGCCGAAGACCTCCGCGCCGAGAACCCCGCCGAGACGGCCCGCGCCGAGAAGGCCGCGCCGAGAAGCCCGCACCGACAACAAGCCGCGCCGAGAAGCACCCGCGTCGAGAAAGGTCCTACCTCGCGCCGAGAAGCCCAAGGCAAGGCCAAGAAGGCTCCAAAGTGCTGACAATAAAATCAGAAGATACGGAAATGAAAAACATGAAAATAAAAGATACATGTGCATAATATTGCTGCAGCAAAATGATTAAGCCGAAGAACAATGTCAAAGAGAAATGGAGGAAGATACCCTCGAATGATAAAAGGCACCTGCAGACCCCATGCCACTTATTCTGCGCTTACGCCGCCCGCAGGTGGGGGGCATTTATTGACACCTTGAAAATGAGCAAGGGCAGAGACAGAATTGAAAGGAAGATCAGACCAATAGTGAAAGATCAATGATGAAGTTCGTCAACCATCTACCCGGCTGAAGCCTTTTCCCGGCCAAGCTGATGTCCGATGCCATTGTCAGTCAGACGACGGCACTGATGAAATAGCAGTCACCTGGCTGAAGTCTTTTCAGGCTAAAGCTGATGTCCGGTCTTGTCACCGTTCAAGTGACGATACCGATAAGATGATGTCCGGTTTTGTCATCATTCAGATGGCAACGCCGATGAAACCCCGGTCTACCAACTGATGAAAAACCTATGAATGATCTCAATAGAAACTATGTCACCAATGGAGGGCCCTTTCGGGTGCTGATGTACTTGAAGGACCAATAAGAGGCCTAGTCCAAAAGCCCTAAATGGGCCTATAAAAGTGGCGCCGGGATCCCCTTGTCAAGGCCAACAGGCCGCGCCGAGAAGCTTGAGCCCCGCGCGCCGGGAGCTCCGCCTATAGTTGAGGCGCGCCGGGACGAGCCTGCCGAGAGGACACCAACGAAGGATATAAAACCCCCTCATTCGAAGACACAACAAACACACAGCAGACATCACACAAGGTGATCGGGGGAGACACACAGAACAAACCTGCAACCTCGTTCACAAGAAGAGAAAGAGAGCTGAAGAAGAAAAGAGGGAGAGAGAGAGAGATCTCCCAAAGCTGAGCGAAGGTGGGCAACGGGGAGGGAGAGGAGTCAATGCTCCGCCCTCCCCCCCCCCCATTTCTATAGTTCATCTTTTTTTTTATTTCGATGGTCTCTCTTCTTTCCTCTTCTGATGTAGCCTGCAATGCCGTAGCCGGTTTCACACCGATGCAGTGATGTATCCCCCCTGCTTCCTCATTATGTATCTTACCCAATGAATGTTATCGAATGGATAAATATGGTGGGCTGCAGTCCATCCCTGCTTTGGTTTCTCTGAAGTTCTATGCTCATCCCCCGTGTTGTCTGTCTCTTCTTAAGACTCAATAGCATGCTATCCCCCTCCCCAGGTCGATCGATCGCCTGTTTATTCGCCCGTTTCCTGAGTGCTCCTCATGCTTGCTTCCGAGCCAGGGACAGACTATCCCTTGGCCTCTGAAGCAAAGCATGGATACATAGCAATCGCCTCTCGGTCTTGGGTGTTGCATTCATGCTCATCGACTTTGTCGAAGTCATCCCCGGGGCCAGAGACAGTCATCTCTTGGCCCCCAGATGATGGTGAGTATACTGAAATCATCCTCACGGATCATGAGGAACGCTGGTGACAGAGATACCCTAAACTGCGTTTCCCCCAAATAGCTCTCCACCTCCAACCTTCCCTTTGAAATCCAAGCCAAAGCCAATTGTAGTCTGATGAATTGAGCCCTTTGATTTCCTAAGGCCCGTCTATCTTGGCCTGAATCACCAGGAAAACCCCTGGATCCTCAACAGATTCAAGAACAGAGTACCGTAAACCTCTGTTCTTACCCGGCGCCCTCACACCTCTCGGCCCCGCATACAGTAAACTGGATGAACAGCTCTTGGTGCTATCCTTCAGGCGTCAAGAACCGTCTTGGCCTTCTGGCCTACGCGCCGGGAGACCCCCCTTTTTAACAATTGCCCTACGCGCCGGGAGCCTTGCACCTTGGCCGCGCCGGGAAGCTCCCTTGGCGGTTTTGCATCGCGCCGGGAAGCTTGGCCGCGCCGGGAAGCTCCCTTGGCGATTTTGCATCGCGCCGGGAAGCCATCCGATGGCCTTCTCTCCTGCGCGCCGGGAACCCCCCCTTTTTAACAATTGCCCTTCTCGCCGACAACCTCCTCTGGCCATTTGGCCCTTGCGCCGAGAGCTTACATCCTGGCCTCTTCCCCGTCGCACCGGGAGCTCTCCATGTTGAACCCGCCGAGAACACTCACCTCTGGCATCCTTCTGAGGCCGAGAGCCCTAATTACTTGGCCTCCTTGCTTGCGCCGGGAGCCTAACACCTTCACCCTTCTGCCTTGGCGCCGTGAGACCCCCTTGGCTTCCTTGCTTGCCTGTGCCGAGAACTCCACTAACGCCAGCTTTCCGGCACCCCAAATGGTGCCTTACAAAGAACCCTTCTCGGTGCAGTGGTCTTCATGCCGAGAACCCATATATCTAGTCAAATCCGTGCCGAGAGGCTGTCCTGCCACCCAATGAGCCTCCAACACTTCTATCAAACTCACCTAGGGATGTCCATGAGTCACCAGAACTGTCCCGAGGATAAAATCAAAGGGAGTCAGACTCCCTTACTTTCCACTGATCCGTATCGGGTTTATGAGCAACCCCTTTAGCTAAGGTGAGCTCTGCCACTGCACGAGTGTCACCGGCTCCTATAAGGGAAGAATCGAACATTGCCCCAGGGCATACATGTACAATGTGGGAGGTTCGCTCCCTCCTTTTTTGCGGCTTTCATCCTGGCATTCCGTGGGTGATAGCCTATTCTCCCCTGGGCATAATCCAGATTATGGGGAGATGCTGTCGAAATGTCGATAGATATTTTAACCCCGATAAGTCCCGGGAGGTGCACGTCACACGCCCCTCGTCCGGCTCAATCTTCCGGGGAATATGAATGCTACGAGGCCCTTGGCTGGATGAGAAATATAAAAGGGGACATCTCCCCGATGATGGTCCGGATTCCGTCCCGCCATTGCGTGAACGGTGTCCTATTCCTACCCGGCACGACCCACATAAGAGATGGTCATGTCGGTGTAGTAATCTACTGTGCACTAAATTGTCTGCCCAGAATAACAATATCTTCAATATCACGCATTGTTATTTTTCTTTTATTACCGCCCCGAGCGGCCTCCTATTTTGGCGTTTAATCAAGGGTTGTCCTTCTTAGGAAGGGCGTAATTAACGTCATAGCCTTTATGGTATGACGGACTTTTGGTCCCGACTCGGACTTCACAATCGACTGACCAAGTCAAGTCGAGCGCACAATGAAATCGTCACACATGTGACTGGCACGCCTAACAGATAAAATAAAATAAAAATAGAATAAATAAACAAATAATAACAATAAAATAAAAAGAAAAGAGAGGAAAAAAATCCCGCGTCCACATCCACCTAGTACCACGGGTCAAAACTGCATATAGATCATTCTAGACACTCATGAGCATAATTCAATAACCCCCTGCATGGTCTTCATGTCATACTTGATGTCTCAATACATTTAGATAGAGGGAGTCTATGCATTTCACAGTTTAGTCAATGAATTCATTTGCTTGATCTCATGCATTTAGTGTTTGGTCACATGCTGTATTGGGAAAATCTCAAAGTCGACACCTTATTCAGTCCTAGTCAACTTACCTGTGAAAAATTCATAGCTTCATTTGTTTTCTGTCTATTTGTGATCTTCACTCTCATTCCTGACATATCTGAAAATGCTTGTGCTCACATTCCCTTGTTTCTAGAATCTTTTGATTGCTAGCTTCTGTATTTGCTGAGGGGAAGCTTCACATGAAAATTTTTGAATTGCCTTGCAATGTCTGATCACAATTTCCATGAAAATTGATCATATTTGGTTTCTTCTAAAAATCCAACATCATTTATATCTGCCAAAGATTTTTCTGGCTGTCTTAGTTCATTTTAAGAAAGTCACCCTGAAACCTTTTCATGTTTGCTACATGCATGAATTTCATTGCTACATTCTTGAACTTGTCACCTTGGAAATCTCTCACATTAATTGATATCAATGAAATCACTGCTGAAATCATTTTTGCTTGCTGAATTTTGAACACCTTTGTCATAACTCGAGCTAAATGTATTCAAGGTACTCACATATCTGCTGTATGCTCATTACTGCATTTTCTATTGAAAATCTCTGTTACTCTTGCTACTTATCTTGGCTGCACCTTAAAAACTTTCTTGTTGACTGCCAATTTGAATGATTACACTTGAAAGTCACCTTCATGTTTGCTGCTTAAAGTGACTGATTCTGTCATATCCTTGAGCTACATGAAAGTTAGGAAGATTTCAATCTATCTACCTTGATCATAAATCTGAAAATAATTTTAATGAGGAATCTTCTATTATATAGGATTATGAATGTCCAAAACATTCAGCTGGTTTAAGTTTAATGTATTCCTTGAGTTTGGATATAAATCTCTTGAAAATATCTTCGTGAAATTTAATAGACCTTAACCAGCTTCATCATGTTGTGTCTTGAAAAACCTGCTGAATTCTAAAACTTCTAAAATCATGACTTTCCTTGGTTGAGATACATGTATTGAGTATTTTTTTTAAACATCTAGATGATCTGAAAAATTCCTAGGGTAAAAATTGTCAGAGCAATGACATTGGTCACTGAGAAACCATGTCTCTTTTCCATGAAGAAAAGAAGACTGTGTCATGAAGTGCCATAGTTATCTCTGCTGAAAAATTATTAAAAAATCAGGTAGAGCAATGGCTTGTTCACTGAAAAATATATCTCACTCATCAATGAAATGAGTCGAGGTATGTCATGAGGTGTCAATGCTATCTCTGTTCAATATGAAGCATGACAGTTAGGCATACCAAGCATCTAAGGGTACTGGCATCTAAACAACGTGTACCCTAAAGGTATAAAGTGTGTGCTGAACTTGATTGCTCCTGAAAAAGTGATATGAAAATTTTTGTTGAACAAAAGAAAATATCTGAAAATGGTAGCAAAAGAAAAAGTGTTAAAATCTTGGAATAAAATTAGAATGTATCATGTTTGTTTAACCTCAATACTAATTTTTGTAATCCCTAAAGGAGTTATTGAAATTTGAATGAGTAAGATGAAAGGAGGTTAAATAAGATTTCAATATGGGAAATTGGTTCACTTCTATTAAAGCTTGACCTCAGATATGATTACAGAAATCTTATTGACAAACTCTGAAAACATCAAATTTAAATCATGTTGTCAAATAAGGATCATTTCATAAGGCTTTTGTAATGGAATAATCTAAAAATTCATTACTTTCTAATTTATGAGATTTGTATCTGATCTCTGCTGGAAATCATTTGTTGTTACTCATGTCACACCCATTGTTTCACTGTCTATTCAGTTTGATAAAAGATTATCCTTGCTATTTTCTCACTATTTCATGACATGCTTTCCTCATGACCTGAGCTATCTTTGTTTGATATCAGTTCCTCCCTATGCTCTTACTGATATCCTCATTGACTATATTTCTGAAGTCTTTCATTGTCATAACTCCCTTCTTGCCTTAATCATCTCTAGCTTTTACACTTCCATTCAAATCATTCTGTTTTGTCAAAGGGGGAGATAATTTGCTTAGTCTGGGAGATGTATTCATTCATCACGGGGGAGAAAAATTTTTCTTCATGTCAAGGGGGAGAATAGTTGGGGGAGAGTAGCTTTGCATATTTCAAAGAGGGAGATCATTTCCACTGTCGATATCAAACTATTTTTCATTTTGATAATGTCAAAGGGGGAGAATAATTTGATATGATTAAGTATGCATTTTATGTAATAAATTGATCATGATGACTCATAGTGTTGCCATCACCAAAAATGGAGAGATTGTTGTGTCCTTGTGCTTTTGATGATGTCAACCACTATGACTCATCTATGAGTTAGTGATTTGGTGCATTGGTGCATTATTTTTTGATGCATGGATTTTATATCTTGGTAATGATATGACCTTGATAATTTTGATCTCATCATGATCTTATCATGTGTAGAAGTATGGGTTTGAATGCTGAAAAGAACAGGTTGGACAATAGCACATCTTGTAACAAGGGATGTCGACTTTAGCACTCCACAAGTTGACTTGGGTAGACAGGCAATGATGGAGCTTAAGCTCAAGAACATCAGATTCAACAGCAGAAGCCAATAGTTAAGGGTCACGCAGTTACAGACAGAGAAGAGCTCAAATTCAGAAGACGAAGTCTTCCAACTACTGAAGAAACAAGTCTGAAAAACACCTCAAAAGAAGCGTTATACCCGCTTGTTGATGTTTTGTTTATGATTGATGGGATGTGTAGTGAATGTGAATGAAGATATGATGTAAAATAGGAAAGTGTGTGAGCAAGTGATGCACTAGCTCAAGCAATCAACATAGAAGTAGAGCATATGATCATGTCATCAATGTTGCAAGATAATAAAGAAGGAAAATAAAAACACAGGCCGGGGTGTGGAGCAAAGGAATAAAGAAAAACACACACTGTAGGTGTGGAGCAACTAAAATAAAGAGAAAGCAAGCAATATAATGAACAAGATGACAAAAGCCTAAATAATGGAAAGTGTGATCGCCACCAAAGTAAGTAATGCAGTGAAACCACAATACTTACCTTGGAAAGAGCCGGTTGAAGTCACCCGCCCACGGGAGAGAGAAAACCAGATGCTACAGAGGCAAACGGTCTAACAGACGACCGCTAGGAGATGGCAAACGGTCTTACGATAGACCGCCTGAAATCTAAAAATGGTCTGCTGAATGGCCGCTAGAGCACCCAGAACAGAAGCTTGGAACTTGTATCTCCACCCCTCCTGGCCGGCCAGAAGAGGTGGGCCTCGTGCAATGAGTCCTGTAAACCTGCAAAAGAATGTAGACACAGAGAAAAATGACCCAATTAGCCCTTTGACAAGTGTAATATCTAAAATGCAATTAAGCTAAGATGCATAAAATGAAGGGTGAATACCTAGGGGTTGGTGGTTTTTTAACCCCTGTGGGATGTGAAAAAGATAGGAGGTTGTTTTAAAAGATGAATGGAGTGCAGAGAACGTGATAGAAGGAGTGGGAATATGCTATGATGATGCAAGAGGACAATAGACAAAACTAAAGAAAAGGACTCAAACTTAGACCAAAGGAACTTGATACTCCCTGGACCAGAAGCCTTGTGGATGTGGAAGCAGCTTCTCCCTGGTTGGAAGTAGCTCCAGAACGTAGCAGCACTTCATGACAAGCTCCAGAAATCTCCTCCTCAAGCCATGAAGTCAAGGGTTCTATTTATAGACCCCCAAACCCTAGGTTCGAGTTGTAGGGATAATGACACGAAAATGGGCCTGAAACTAGATAAACCTCGAAGATAATACTCCCTAGAGTCCATAGAAATGAATAGAAGCTTCTGAGACCCTCTATCTAAAGAGAAATCAACAAACCAAGGACTCCAGTTCGACCACGGCAAAGCAGAGGAAATCAGATAGAGCAGGACTCTCTGTCTTCCCAAACGGTCTTGCGATAGACCGCAAGGCACCACAAAACGGTCTAGCAATAGACCGCCAACCAAGCCAAACGGTCGTACGATAGACCGCTAGGCTAGTAGACGTGGCAAAAGAGATAAAGACCGATAAATCTCCAAGTTAATCCACAAGATAATTCTTATTAGCCCTTATCCAGGCCCAATAAGCTGCAATGACGAGAAATCAATGGAACTAGGGCCAACCAGGGAGAATAACCCATAAAATAAGCCCAAAAACTAACCGAAAAATGACCCAATAAGCGATGAACAACTTGGGACATCATAAAAATAAGTAAGGAGATGACCAAACTCGTTGGTCATAAAACGGGTGTCAACAGATACCCCTCCTTAACGTCCTCTTTGTAGGGGAGCGAGCGGAGATGAAGTGAAAGCGAAATGGAACATGGAGATGAAGCAAAAATGAAGCGGAGTGGACTGAATAGCGAGCGTTAAGGTAAACTGACACCCGTCCTCAACCAACAAGCGATAGGAATCTTCCAGAAAACTCCGAACCAATCACAAGGAATGAAAAAACTGAATGACACATGCCTGGAGGAACTAACAACTAAAAGAACTAAAGTCACGACCAACCTCCTCACTGGAACGCACATCTGATAGGCGGTCGGAAGAAACGAGAAAGTAAGGAGACAAGCAACTAAACTCCAGACAGGAATCCTCATCTAACCAAACTGAGCAAATAGACCGAAGGAAACCTTCCAACTCAGAGTGGAATGACTCTCCTTATCCAAGACTATGGATACATAATTATCCACCATTATTGAGACACTTTAGACAGATGAGGGCACATGAATGCTCAAAGATGCGCATGATGCATGCTAGGCTAAAATAAAGAAATCATCAAAACGAATGCAAAGAAAGGATAAAATTGGAAGATACTTGAGAATAGTATTAATAGACCGGACAAATCAGGGTCAAGACACTATCTGCAACCACGGCGTGCAAGATAGAACCATCGTCCCCCAATTCTTCCAACCTAACAGCCTATCCAACGATTAACATGTGCACCTAGATCATCATCATTTTTGTTAAAGGGGAACATCAGATCCCAGAACACATGAATGACCAGCTGGTTCTCGAGGTAATATATCATAGATACCATATAGTAATGCATTAAGGGACCAAGATCGAGATACTTACCTGACCTACTTGCCTGGCGAGCAAGGACGTGATATGATGGCGTTTATAGTTTTGACAAAGAGAAGGTTAGCCATCAACAATTATACCCACAAAATAAGCATGACGCATCAAAGATACGAACCACACCAAAATTGCATCAAGAATCAAGCAGATATTTCATTTTAAACCAATCAACATGCAGCTATAACAAATGGTCTAGGCAAGGACCGCAAAGGCATCCCTGACGGTCTATAAATAGACCGCTTGGGCAAGGGGGGTTCACATTCTTCGAGGAGGGTGACCTAGATGGAAAAATGTTCTAGAGGAGGACTACTAAGAGGGCGTAAACGGTCTGGCGATAGACTGCATGGATTTGGGCGAATTCAAAAAATGAACGGGCTTTTCATTCTCCCCACATGCTCAATCTCATTCTCATTCAACCAACCCCTCTCCGGCCAGTCCGGTGACCTACGTGACCGACGACCACCGCTCATCCCACACCCAACCATCCCCAAAATGGTGAAGAAGAGGGCTGTGAAATGCCTCCAACGGCAGATAGAAGAGGAGGAAATGCCTCCGGCGGCGGCGAACCCACTGGTGGAAGAAGAAGGTCTGGCAGCCCACTGGTGATGGAGGAGGTCCCCACGGCGGAAGAAGGACTGGGAGATGCAGTGGAGGATAGCGAGGATGAGCTTGCGGCGGAGGAGGTACCGGCGACGGTGACCGGGTGACGGTCATCCGAGGTAGGCCGAGGAGCTCAAAAGCCCATTTTTAATTAATTTTTAGATCATGCATGCATGGGGAATGAGATGGGAATGGGTCTGGGGACCCATTAAACTAATTTGTAGACCTTTAAGGCCATTTTCAGACTCTCGGGAAATGAGGCGAACACTGCCCGTTCCCTGGATGCCTAGCGGTCCTTGCAGTGACCGCTAGGGTACCAGACGGTCCAGGGGACAACCACGAGTGGATAAGAAACGGTCCAGGGCACGACCACTTGGGAATTAGAGTGATTTTTGATTTTTATTTTAAAAATGCAATCCAATGTATGATTTATGGACTATATGAATGACTGATTGGGAATTGTTTTAAATGTATGCAGGGGAAGAGACGGACTCGGATCTCTTGGTTGCAGGTCAAGGCGGTGTACCTCGCACTGTCGGACTTCCAGAGAGATAGGCTGGCAGCGATGGGGTTTGGCGAGCTGTTGAGCATAGAGGTGATGAGGATTGACACGGCACTACTCTATGCACTGCACGAGAGGTGGGATCCGATCAGCCGAGCATTTCTATTCCCGTGGGGACACATGATCCCGACGCACGAGGACGTAGCGTGGATCACAGGACTTCATGTTCATGGAGCTCCGGTGACGGGATGGACATACGCCGATTACTGAGAGATGGCGCAGGAGTTGCTCGGGCTGGAGTTCCTGAGACCGGGTCATCACTAGTCGATGCTAGGACGGGCGACCCTTCAAGAGAGCTTGGGATTGCGGGGAGCAGCGATACCCGTAGGAGAGCTACCGGAGGAGCACCTCGGGAGATTGACTGACCGAGCCTGAGAGAGAGTGGCTACTGGACCAGGACCAGAGGGAGACATCACCCTCCGCCGCTTCTTGATGTTGATTTTCGGAAAGCTATTGTTCACGACGCGGGCGGATGGAGTGAGCGTCAGACTCCTCCCACTATTGCGGGATCTGGATGAGGTTGGAGGCTACGCCTGGGGAGCTGCAGTACTGGCGTTTCTATTTGACTCCCTCAGCACCACCGACCGGTAGACGATGCTGGGCGGGTTCGCGCCTCTTCTTCAGATAAATGCTTAACTCTGAAGGCTTATGCTTATGCTTATGCTGTGATATACTGACATCTGACTAAATGCAGGTTTGGAGCTACCTATACCTCCCGGGCCTAGGGCGGGGAAAGGAGGTACATTCGGACCGAGTACCCATCACGAGGTGGTGAATGGCGGGACGGGACATGGGATTGTTATGACGGCTCATGCGGGCGATCCTGGAGGACATGGACACGTTCCCATATGCATCGGTAAGCCTTAAACTCTAAAACTTCTAAATGCACTTAAATGCTTTTTATGGATGCTGACATTTGACTCAATTGACCTTTCAGGTGCACTGGACACCGTACCGTGACGAGGGTCACAACGGACAGCCCTGGGTAGAGGCGGCCCTGGCATACGCGGGACGAGTGGTGTGGTTGCACTACCTCAACATCATCGAGCCGCTGCACCATCGCCTGATCATGAGGATGCGAGGGGTGCATTAGCCGGAGGTGGAGTTCCCATCCAGAGACGACGAGCGGGTTGGACGGCCCTCGAAAGGCTTGAGCAGTGAGATGGACTAGGTCACCCGAGTGATCGACCAGGTACGAGACTGGACCAGGAGAGGCTGGGTGGTGAGAGCCCGGGTCACCAGCGACGAGCCTACATGAGGGCCTACGCTCGGAGGTACGGGGACTGGTACGACTCTCTAAACTTAAACTTTCTAAATTACTTCTAATGCTTGATACTTATAATGATACACTGACTTGTTGACTTTCTACATGCAGCTAGATCCTCAAGGCCGAATAGTGAAACTCCAGGGACTCCTCCACTCCATTGTACAGTAGAGGGACGACCTCCAGCGCTCTCTGGATCTCCTGGTAAGTTATGATCCTTAGACTTAAATGCAAGTGTTTATGCATGATTGACTAACTGAGACTTGTAAAATGTAGTTAGCCGAGGGAGCAGGATGACATGGACCTGATGCTCCGTCATTGCCTTCCCAGCCAGCGGGCCGAGCTGAGCGGGACTTCGACTTCGCTCGGGTAGTTACTCGGGCCGAGGAGGCCGAGGCTGCGCTCACTAAGAGGGTAAGCAACTGACCGACTTCCTTTTAAATGCTATATGAAAAATGCCCTTTAACTAACATGTTGAATGCTCATGCAGACGTGGGAGCTGACTGCATCGTTGGGCGAGGCAGAGCGCGCCCAAGCTAAGGCGGAGCGTCTCCGGATCGAGGCGGCCGAGGTAGCCTGTAGCACCCTGAAAATTTAAATATGAAATAAATGAAAATAACTATAAATAATAGTCATGAAATAATTATGGTTGATAAAAAATTGATAAATAGAGCCAAAATAAATAAGTGAGTAATGGAAATTGAATATATCCTTTTATCTAATTATGGCTTAAATTTAAAATATGATTTAAATATTTAGAAGGGACCTTATTCCAAATATATATACATACAAATATATAAAGACTTTCATAGGACCAAACCCGACTCTGATACCCGAGACAACAATAGAATTAATAAGGAAGAAACATAAATAAAGGAAATAAGATATATATATATAAAGTTCTACCAATCGATTCAGCATGAATAATAAATGGGCCTAAATCCATTTAACCATTTACTAATATAATCCAAAGCCTTAACCCAAAAGCAACCCACAAACGTGAACCATGTAAATGGGCTTTTGCCCATCACCGCACACACCTACGACCCATCTTAACACATACATAATCACCCTTTCAAGGCTTAAAAGCCCAAACTAACCCGTATGCTCCAATAAAAGCCCAACCCAATTAATATTCAGATTAAAGGGCCTTATTAAAACTCAACATGACCCATTATAACTCTAAAAGTCTTAAAATAATAAATTAATGGGTTTAGTATTCCCCCCAAAAAAGAGAGAGAAACCGTAGAGAGAGTGCCAAATTGTTAGCGTTGGGCTCTTGGGGCCTTGAATTAAACGATGGGCTCTTTGTCAAACGTATGCTAACAAGGGGCCATGAGTTCATAATAACCCAAGAGTTACTATGATAATTGGCTATATACAAAACCCATAGAACAAATAGTGGGTTCTGTAATTAACCCAGGCCATTAGGATTAGCTTAATAAATGGGCCTCCTTGAAGGCTCCGTTCGAAGGATTGGGTGGGTCGACCTATTAGAGATCTTGAGGATGATTTAGTCGGCCAGGAAAAAGACGGCGGCTGTCGTTTGGGTAGGAATAGGTTTTAGATATAACTTGGTTAAGAATTTTAAACAAAGGAAATACTAGTTGTAGTAGGACTCTCAAGAGGTTAATCTTATAAATAAGACCCCTTCTAAGCATCAGAACCCTACTATTGCGAAAGGGCTTCTTTCGAAAGGGAATTCGTGGAGTTCATGCATGATAGTGGGGTCTTCTTCTTCCCTGCATTGGCACACATGCACGTCTTCTTCCTCAGGTCTTCCTCTCCCTTCCCTGATGTGGACGTGCTAATCGTCTCCCCTGCAATTCTTCTTCCTCTTGCAACTTCTTCTTCACCGCAGGAGGTTTAAACACAAAGAGGTAGACAATCTCCCAAGCAAAAAAGCAAGTTAATAAATTTTCTTGCATCATGTTCAATCTCTCCTACTTATCATTTTAATCATTTTACATATTTTATTTTAGTTAATTAATAACTACAACATGCTCAAGAAATTTTTATCTGTGTAATTAAGTATCTAAAAATCATAAAATATACATAACTAGAATCTCGATGTTTTCCTTAAATTTTCATATCTTGATATGGGTATTAACTAGTAACATTAACTAGTTAATTAATTTAATGAATTTTTTTAAATTACACGGCGAATCACCCATAGTTACTGTAGCACAGTAGTAGTATGTTTTTACGTTGATGGCCTTTTAGTGGGCGTGGGAACATCCTTTGGTTATGAAATTTTATGGGCATGTTATTGAGGTTGAGACCGAGGTAGTGAGGGTGGTAGCACCATTTTTCGTGCCCCCTATCTCAAGATCTCCCATCTCTCAACGAAAAATTATTTTGAACGTCTGGTTAGGTAGAGTTTTTCGAGCCCGTCATTTCGATATATAGAACACGTGATTCCGACGTATGTACGTCGAGAAACGGAGGTTTGAAGAAGTTAGAATTTTTGAAATGACGACATTCTCAATGTCGTTCATTCATTTTGACGACAGTTTACAATGTCGTCATATCTTTAATATATATATATATATATATATATGTAACTATATCTTTAAAAATTCATATCTATTAAGATATGTAACTGAAAATTATAAAAAATATATTTTTGGAATCCTTGAATTTTTTCCTAATTATCATATATTCTATTTTTCTAAATTATTTTTATATAAATAAATGTGTCTTTGAATGTATATTTTTGAAATTATTCAATTAAATATATATTAATGTGAATTCTTGTTAAAAGAATTAAGTTAAAAAAATCATAAAAATAACGTCTCTCCAAGTGGATGCTAATTAATAAATGACACTACTCACATACGTCAATTAATATAAATTTATTTAATTATAGTTAATAATAGAATTGGATGGACATGAATTCTATAATTAACGCATTCATGTTCTCACTATTTTCTTCCGGTTTTGACCCATACCTTGGGTCTTTTGGCACTCTCATCTCACGTCCGTAGATGGAGTCCCTGTTTCATGATTCGTTCACGTTATACACCTCAACTCTCGGTGACATACGAGCTCTCCGTTGGACATTCCGTTCCTTCGGACTAGCAAGTTAGTCATTGGGACCTCCGTAAGTCTCCTCGCAGCCTTGGATTCCCTCAAGGCCGACTGAGCTGGTGGTGCCTAAGCACCCAGATTTCCAGAATGTCATGGTTTTCATATGGTTTATTGATATATCATCCTTATTACAAGTTCTATCCTTGAACTCTATGTTCCATGAAATCTATCTTAATATCTTACATGCTTGATCCTTGAAATTCTTGGCCATTAATATGAAATTAGTCTAGACTAAATGTCAGGGGCTATGGGTCCCACTAAAATGACATTTTAAATGCTACGGGTCCTGATCTGACCCTATTGGGCGAGGCAAAGTCCAAACGTTACCGGTATACGATGATCGGGTGCTGGCATTCACCAACTCGGTTATTGGCATTTAGGGGCAATCATATAGTCGTGAGAACTCCTAAGTGTGCGACCAAATACTACCTAGTGCTATTTCCATGAGGGGCGGTCATATCGTCGTGATTTTCCCCTTAGTGCATTGGCCAATCCTATATAGTGTTAGATGTGCAAACGCTCTCGTGATAGTGATGATCGGGAGTAATTGCCATCATAGTACACCTTTCTACAACTTATTGTTCATCATGAAAAGATCTTGATTTACCTTATTGGAGGGGTTATCATATCATAGTGATATTCCCTTAGTGTCTTGGCAAATGCTATGTAGTGCTTGTAGAAGTAATTGTTCTACTTCTATATCGATCATCATAGATGTTCTTGAATTATCCCATTGATAGTACTCGTTATCTTGTCATGAAGATCCTTCATAATAATGGATACATTAAAGCTCTCGTGATAGTGTTCGTCATAGAGAGATGAATGTTATATTTCCTCATGAATGCTCTTGACCTAGCTTGAGAAGGTACTTGATTAGATCTTACTATACTCTCTTGATTATCATCGTCCTTACTCTTCATGAATACATCTAGCATCTTGCTTACTCACTTTCATAGTTTTAATTTATCATCGTTTTATCACTCGTGTCGTTATAGTTCTCGATTTGCCTTATATTTTGCATGACCTGCATGATCACGTTAACTTGTAATTGACTTAAAGCTAGCTTGGAAGCATGAGATATTAAGTCCTACTGAGCGTCCGCTCACCCTGCGTTTTCCAATATTTTTTTCAGGTAATGACCTTAGTGACGACGAGACCGAACATGATAGGCAAGGGCAAGAGTGAAAAGAACTCTGACATCTAGATGAACCACCTAGTCTTGCTATCCTATGTCTTATGTTAAGTCGAGTAAAGAGTCTCATTGTAATTCTTTATTGAGTCTTTTCATTTATTATGGGCCCGAATATGTAAAGAACTTATATTTGAAATGAAATTTATTATTTGTCCAAATTGTGTTTTGTGAAAATGACTATGCTCTGATCGAATCGACTGTTTAACTGCCACGTTCCGAGCAAACGACACGTTCCGATGCTATCGGTTCGGGGCGTGACAGAAGGTGGTATCAGAGCCTAGGCTTTCTAAATCCCTAGGTCATTAAGTTCAAGTCCTAGAATGGGTCATCCCTGTCAGTCATCCTACAGGAACCCCGTGAGATTTGGGTAGAGCCATGGGATTGAATAATAAAATATGTTACATCTGTGTTAGATAAACACCAAGATAAGAGTAAACATTGATTCAAAACCTTGTTCTTGTAGGCTAAGATGGCCGCCGAAGGAGCCCAATGGAGAGAAATGCAACGCACGGTCTAAGAACCAACCCAGGCCTTGCAACTATAATGATAATCTAGCTAGAACACATGTTTTAGATATGGTGATTTTACCCCACTGTTCGGGAAGGAAACCATATGAATTTGGGGACAAAATTCTTTTAAGTGGGGGAGGGTGTAGCACCCTGAAAATTTAAATATGAAATAAATGAAAATAACTATAAATAATAGTCATGAAATAATTATGGTTAATAAAAAAATATCGATAAATAGAGCCAAAATAAATAAGTGAGTAATGGAAATTGAATATATCCTTTTATCTAATTATGGCTTAAATTTAAAAAATGATTTAAATATTTAGAAGAGACCTTATTCCAAATATATATACATACAAATATATAAAGACTTTCATAGGACCAAACCCGACTCTGATACCCGAGACAATAATAGAATTAATAAGGAAGAAACATAAATAAAGGAAATAAGATATATATATATATAAAGTTCTACCAATCGATTCAGCATGAATAATAAATGGGCCTAAATCCATTTAACCATTTACTAATATAATCCAAAGCCTTAACCCAAAAGCAACCCACAAACGTAAACCATGTATATGGGCTTTTGCCCATCACCGCACACACCTACGACCCATCTTAACCCATACATAATCACCCTTTCAAGGCTTAAAAGCCCAAACTAACCCGTATGCTCCAATAAAAGCCCAACCCAATTAATATTCAGATTAAAGGGCCTTATTAAAACTCAACATGACCCATTATAACTCTAAAAGTCTTAAAATAATAAATTAATGGGTTTAGTATTCCCCCCCAAAAAAGAGAGAAACCGTAGAGAGAGTGCCAAATTGTTAGCGTTGGGCTCTTGGGGCCATGAATTAAACGATGGGCTCTTTGTCAAACGTATGCTAACAAGGGGCCATGAGTTCATAATAACCCAAGAGTTACTATGATAATTGGCTATATACAAAACCCATAGAAGAAATAGTGGGTTCTGTAATTAACCCAGGCCATTAGGATTAGCTTAATAAATGGGCCTCCTTGAAGGCTCCGTTCGAAGGATTGGGTGGGTCGACCTATTAGAGTTCTTGAGGATGATTTAGTCGGCCAGGAAAAAGACGACGGCTGTCGTTTGGGTAGGAATAGGTTTTAGATATAACTTGGTTAAGGATTTTAAACAAAGGAAATACTAGTTGTAGTAGGACTCTCAAGAGGTTAATCTTATAAATAAGACCCCTTCTAAGCATCAGAACCCTACTATTGCGAAAGGGCTTCTTTCGAAAGGGAATTCGTGGAGTTCATGAATGATAGTGGGGTCTTCTTCTTCCCTGCATTGGCACACACGCACGTCTTCTTCCTCAGGTCTTCCTCTCCCTTCCCTGATGTGGACGTGCTAATCGTCTCCCCTGCAATTCTTCTTCCTCTTGCAACTTCTTCTTCACCGCAGGAGGTTTAAACACAAAGAGGTAGACAATCTCCCAAGCAAAACAGCAAGTTAATAAATTTTCTTGCATCATATTCAATCTCTCCTGCTTATCATTTTAATCGTTTTACATATTTTATTTTAGTTAATTAATAACTACAACATGCTCAGGAAATTTTTATCTGTGTAATTAAGTATCTAAAAATCATAAAATATACATAACTAGAATCTCTATGTTTTTTTTAAATTTTCATATCTTGATATGGGTATTAACTAGCAACATTAACTAGTTAATTAATTTAATGAATTTTTTTGAATTACACGGCGAATCACCCATAGTTACTGTAGCACAGTAGTAGTAAGTTTTTACGTTGATGGCCTTTTAGTAGGCGTCGGAACGTCCTTCGGTTATGAAATTTTATTGGCATGTTATTGAGGTGGAGACCGAGGTAGTGAGGGTGGTAGCACCATTTTCCGTGCCCCCTATCTCAAGATCCCCCATCTCTCAACGAAAAATTATTTTGAACGTCTGGTTAGGTAGAGTTTTTCGAGCCCGTCATTTTGATATATAGAACGCGTGATTCCGACGTGTGTACGTCGAGAAGCGGAGGTTTGAAGAAGTTAGAATTTTTGAAATGACGACATTCTCAATGTCGTTGATTCATTTTGACAACATTTTACAATGTCGTCATATCTTTAATATATATATATATATAAATATATGTATATATTTGTAACTATATATTTGAAAATTCATATCTATTAAGATATGTAACAGAAAATTATAAAAAATATATTTTTGGAATCCTTGAATTTTTCTCCTAATTATCATATATTCTACTTTTTTAAATTATTTTTATTTAAATAAATGTGTCTTTGAATGTATATTTTTGAAATTATTCAATTAAATATATATTAATGTGAATTCTTGTTAAAAGAATTAAGTTAAAAAAATCATAAAATTAACGTCTCTCCAAGTGGATGCTAATTAATAAATGACACTACTCACATACGTCAATTAATATAAATTTATTTAATTATAGTTAATTATAGAATTGGATGGACATTAATTCTATAATTAACGTATTCATGTTCTCACCATTTTCTTCCGGTTTTGACCCATACCTTGGGTCTTTTGGCACTCTCATCTCACGTCCGTAGATGGAGTCCATGTTTCATGATTGGTTCACGTTATACACCTCAACTCTCAGTGACATACGAGCTCTCTGTTGGACATTCCGTTCCTTCGGACTGACAAGTTAGTCATTGGGACCTCCGTACGTCTCCTCGCAGCCTTGGATTCCCTCAAGGCCGACTGAGCTGGTTGTACCTAAGCACCCAGATTTCCAGAATGTCATGGTTTTCATATGGTTTATTGATATATCATCCTTATTACAAGTTCTATCCTTGAACTCTATGTTCCATGAAATCTATCTTAATATCTTACATGCTTGATCCTTGAAATTCTTGGCCATTAATATGGAATTAGTCTAGACTAAATGTCAGGGGCTATGGGTCCCACTAAAATGACATTTTAAATGCTACGGGTCCTGATCTGACCCTATTGGGCGAGGCAAAGTCCAAACGTTACCGGTATACGATGATCGGGTGCTGGCATTCACTAACTCGGTTATTGGCATTTAGGGGCAATCATATAGTCGTGAGAACTCCTAAGTGTGCGACCAAATACTACCTAGTGCTATTTCCATGAGGGGCGGTCATATCGTCGTGATTTTCCCCTTAGTGCATTGGCCAATCCTATATAGTGCTAGATGTGCAAACGCTCTCGTGATAGTGATGATCAGGAGTAATTGCCATCATAGTACACCTTTCTACAACTTATTGTTCGTCATGAAAAGATCTTGATTTGCCTTATTGGAGGGGTTATCATATCGTCGTGATATTCCCTTAGTGTCTTGGCAAATGCTATGTAGTGCTTGTAGAAGTAATTGTTCTACTTCTATATCGATCATCATAGATGTTCTTGAATTATCCCATTGATATTACTCGTTATCTTGTCATGAAGATCCTTCATAATAATGGATATATTAAAGCTCTCGTGATAGTGTTCGTCATAGAGAGATGAATGTTATATTTCCTCATGAATGCTCTTGACCTAGCTTGAGAAGTACTTGATTAGATCTTGCTATACTCTCTTGATTATCATCATCCTTACTCTTCATGAATATATCTAGCATCTTGCTTACTCGCTTTCATGGTTTTAATTTATCATCACTTTATCACTCGTGTCATTATAGTTCTCGATTTGCCTTATATTTTGCATGACCTGCATGAGCACGTTAACTTGTAATTGACTTAAAGCTAGCTTGGAAGCATGAGATATTAAGTCCTACTGAGCGTTCGCTCACCCTGCGTTTTCCAATATTTTTTTTCAGGTAATGACCTTAGTGACGATGAGACCGAACATGATGGGCAAGGGCAAGAGTGAAAAGAACTCTAACATCTAGATGAACCACCTAGTCTTGCTATCCTGTGTCTTATGTTAAGTCGAGTCAAGAGTCTCATTGTAATTTTTCTTTATTGAGTCTTTTCGTTTATTATGAGCCCGAATGTGTAAAGAACTTATATTTGAAATGAAATTTGTTATTTGTCCAAATTGTGTTTTGTGGAAATGACTATGCTCTGATCGAATCGACTGTTTAACTGCCACGTACCGAGCAAACGACACGTTCCGCTGCTATCGGTTCGGGGCGTGACATAGCCCATCTCCGTGCAGAGGTGGAGAGACTTAGAGCTAGAGCAGCAGCGGCGGCGGATTCTTGGCTAGAGGTGAGGGAGCTGAGAGTTGAGGTCCGGGCACTGGAGAGGGCGCTCCGGCTAGTGAGTGGACGGTCCTCCCACAGCGTGTCACAGAGTGGCGCGCGCAGTGGACACCGGGACTACTTCACGGGCTCCTCCAGCCAGCGGAGGAATGAGGAGGATGAGCGGAGACGATGACACCGCGAGGAGGGGAGCACCTCCATGGCACTACCGGCGAAGAGACCTGAGGGTACCGGTGAAAGCGGGGGTCCAGGAGAGGGACCCGCCGGAGCGTGACTTGTACTTTTTCTTTTTCTTTATGACACATGTACATGACTCTATGTTAGTGAATATCTTTTTTTTGTCTTTTCAAAATGCAATGGGAATGCTGACTTACTAACAACGACCTCTAGGACCGACAAAGAGATTAGGAGAGAGGGCGAGAGAGAGGAAGAGAATGGATGATTAAAAATAATCAAAACAGGGAAAATAGTGTAAAACAATCTTCTGGAAGACCGCGAGGAGAAAGAAATGGTCTAGCGATAGACCGTTAGGCAAGCAGGAGTGAAGGCGGTGAAGAAAGGGAAGAAACGGTCATCTGACGACCGTTTGAAGGATCCTAGCGGTTGCTCGATAGACCGCTAGGGAAAAAACCCAGTAAAGTCCGAACGGGACTCTCCGTGAGAGTCCGAACTCGGGGCTAGAAGCACCTAATCCGTGCTAAGACTTATCCTAACTCAATTTGAGGTTCCTTAACCTCAATCCTAGTGCATCAGAGCCCAAATTAGAGCCTTATAAGTAAGAATGCACCCAGAATTCGTAGCTCACAGAAATCTCTGGTCTAAACCTTGAAAAGTCTCTTAAATCATCCAAAATCACCATGAATAGGAGCTTTGAAGCTAGTACCATGGGAGAGGTGGCCTATACTGGGCCGAAGGCAACTAGAAGGGAGCATGGGGAGCTACAATGGCTGACTTCAATCCCCAAGCACCTGAGCACAAGTCTTTCAAGAGAGGTAAGCTCAATTTATTCTTGAATGACATTTTTCCTTCTTCTTCTTCTTTTCCTCTTCTTTTTCTTAGCTTCTGCCTGGCCCAAGGTGCTACTCTAGCTTGAAGTGGGTGGCTCCCATGATAAAAGAACTTCCTTTGGAAGTTACCTCAATCCTTAGGGCATGGCACCTTCAACCTTTATTAGTCTTAGCCAAGAATTTTCAGAAAATTTCCTATGATTGGCCTAGTATTTCAGTCCTTGTGGAGTTATGGCACCCCCAAACACATACTTTCATATTCCCAACCTTTGAAGTCACTATCCTTATAGAAGAGGTACAGACTTACCTAACCCTTCCTAAGACTAAGGCAGGGGATGAAGATTTGGTGTGTCACACGGTTGAACCCATAGACCCATCACTCATTTTGGGGGATTTCCTACCCAATCCAAAAGATGTTAGGACCATGATCAGCCCTCACCATATTCATTTGATACCCATGGCCCAATGGATCGTCTCTCATTGCAAAAACAAGTGGGGGAGATATGAAGCCATAGAAAAAGCCGTCTCCATTTGCTTGTGCGGGGCTTTGCTCTTTGCCACCACTGACCACCTCTTAGATATCCAAAATCTCAGCATCATTAGTGGGTTGTGGCGGGGTTTATCCATCTCTCAAGCCAGCCTTTCATACCTCTATGAAGGCCTTAGCTCAGCCTCTCTAGGGGGACCTCTCTTTAGGTCAATGATCATCCTTGAGTGTTGGATGAGAGTTAGACTTAAATTCTTACCCAAGGAGGACATACCTTCAACTAGCCGCATATTTGGGAGCCACCCTCTCTTCTTCATAGGAGGTGCATTTGGATTCTCTTCAGAGGTTGAATGCCAGACTGCAGACAAGAAAACACGGGATGATTGGCGCCTCTTCCTCAACACTTTGCCAATTAATAAGTTCGTGATGCGACCCCGTGCTCTTCAAGGCACAACTCTTACATTACCTCGGTGACTGGGCCTAGACCTTCTGCTAGTGGGGAACACTACCTTGGCGATCTACAACCCGCACCAGTGCTACCTACAAGTTGGACTTCCTCGCACCATGGTTCAAGCACTATCACACTATCCTCCCCTTCAAGCTAGGAAGATCGGGACCGAGGAGGATGAACGGGCAGTTCGTAGCGCTCTAACCATGTGGGAGGTCAGTCGGGTCCGCTCCTTGTAGGTGGAAGTGAAAGAGAATGACGAGGACCACCGTGCTTATGTGAAGGAATTGCGTAAGATCCGGCCCCGCACGGACATGAAATTGAATGTATTTTGAATTTCTTGATCATGTATTTTGAGTTTTATGGAATGAATGATGTATCATGAGCCTTGGATGAATAAAATCAGAAGGGTTTGACTTGAAAGATGTGCAGTGGAATGACAATTTTGGCTTGATAAATCAAAAGAACAGGGTTCTCTGTTTGACAAACGTTCTACCATAGGACCGCTAACAGTGCCAAACGGTCTATCGATAGACCGCGAGGGAAAGCACCCAGAAAAACTTAAGGTTTTAAGCTCTCGGGAAGAGCATGCGGTCACTTATTGGACCACTAGGGAGATATAAACGGTCTATCGAAGGACCGCTAGGAACGAGAAGCAGAGAATTATGAGAGTTGGGGGGTCTCGGGTGACGTTAGCGGTCATCCTTAGACCGCTAGGAATGCATAAGCGGTCTAGTGCGAGACCGCTAAGGGACTAAGATCAAAGAAAATCCTAGAAGCTTTGAATCTTGGGGCATTGGGACATGTGTCTGCACACATTTAAAACAAGAAACAAGTTAGATCCATTCTTAGACTCGACCCCTTGCCTGCAGCAAGTTAGAGAATGACCAACCTTGATATTTGGTCAAGGGGTGGAGCCTTATTAAATAGGCGAAATAGAATGCAATAAGAATATGAATACAAATGCATGCTATGCAAGGATGATGGTATTTTTGAGTTTTGAAAAAAATTGATTTTTATGGATTTTGAGATACCTGATTTTTTGGATTTTGAAAATATTTGATTTTTTTTTTTGTTTTTTTTTTGGAATATCTGATTTTTTTTTATTTTGAAAAGTCAATTTTTGTCCCGGCATCGAGAGCTATCCCTATCTCACTAGGAATCTCCTGAGGTTGGCGTGCTTTTAAGATGACAAACCCTGGCCAGGGCCAATCTGTGCGACGGTGCTCCTGCTGAGGCCATACCTAAGGTATAGTTTTTGTCTTAAAAAGAAAAAGAAATTTGGGAGGTAAGATTAGACCAGGTATAGAGGTTTTTAGGGCTTGAATTCCTCTCATGACAACCCCTTCGGAGATTCAGTCTGTTGCACCGGGGCTTTGTGTCCATCAGCAAACCTTCATCCACCCTAGGCACGCGTAAGACCGGGCTCATGACGTCCCGCGGGAAAACTGTACTGCCACTCTTGCCCTGCCTAGTTTAACATTTTTGGAGCTCTTGCACATTTGAATTTTGAAATGAGCTTTTGGTTTTGATTTTCTATTTTGCTTCTGCTCTTTTTTTTTTTTGGTGTTACCATTACTTTTCTCTTGTGGAATCAGGTCATAACGGACTGCCACTATTTGAGACCTCTTCTCGTCAGGGTGTCTAGATCAATCATCGCCCCCTTATTTGCCTCTTGCCCCTAGATTCAATCAAAGAGAGAAATGAACAGGGACTTTACTTCCCACCAAACATGGCCATGGAGAAACGGTGTTTGCATAAAATTGGAGAACCTGACCGGGGATGTCGTGAAGTGTGTATGCTTTGCCAATCTCGGAATCCTCCTTCGTGATCGAGGAAAGACACCTCGCTTCCGGGCCTTCATTAGCTTGACTCTAAGGGAAAAAACGCTTAACATACAACCCATTCCAGGCGTGAGACAGCTCCTCACCTTCCGCGTTGACTAGGCGATATGCGTTCCCTGGATAAGCCTCTCTAACAACGAACGATCCTTCCGAGTTAGGTTACAATTCAGACCTAGGACCTCTGGACCTGATGAATTTGCATTTCAACTCGATTACCTTATTTTAAAAATAACACGAGACTCTCTTTTGATAAACAGACATGTGATCGGTTGCATTCATCCTCTTCTCATCCAAGAGTTCCAGCTGGACAAGGAACGCCTCTCGACGTTCATCGAGATTAAGTTCCTTATCGAGTTGTACCCTTAGGGAAGGGATCAAGATCTCATATGGGAGCACCGCCTCCATCCTGTAAGTGAGAGCATAGAGGGTTTACCCTATAGGAGTACGGACGGAGGTGCGGTAAGCCCATAGAGCTTCCACTAATCGTTCAGGCCAATCAGAGAATTTGTGAGACTCGCATGTTTTCTTTATGATTTTAAGAAGGGTTTTGTCGGTGGCTTCAGCTTGGCCGTTACCTTGAGGATAATATGGACATGAATGATGCAATGTAATATTGAACTTCTTACAAAGGTCCTTGAGCTCTTGAGAGATGAACCGGGGTTCGTTGTCGGTGACGATGCTGCTTGGCACTCCGAACCGCGAGATGATATTCTTTAAGATGAAGCAGTACACCGTAGTAGCTTTGATCTCCACGTACGCTTCTGCTTCGGCCCATTTGGTGAAGTACTTAGTGGCGGTGAGGATGAAGGATTTCTGCTTGGTCTGAGAGTTGGGATCACCGAGCGGGCCAACAATGTCGAAAGCCCACATGGAGAATAGCCAAGGAGCTGAGAGAAGATGAAGAGATGAAGCAGGAGCATGGATTTTGTCAGCATGGAGTTGGCATTTAAGACACCTCCGGACATAGAGGGAGCAATCTTCCTCTAGAGTGGGCCAATAGTAAGCCTGCCTAAGGCTTTTCTTCGCTAAAGCCTGGCCATTGACATGACCTCCACACTCACTTGAATGCGCTGCTTCGGCCACTTTCCAAGCCTCATCATCATTGAGACATCTCATAAGCACTCCATTAAGAGCGTGCTTGTACAATTCTCCAGCAATGATAGTGTATTTCTAGGTGGCTTTTCTAATAGCCTTACACTGTTCGGCATTTGCCCCTTCTGGGAATGATCCATCCCTATAATATAGCTCGATTTCATGATACCATGGCAATTCTTCTTCTTCCAAGATCTCTCTAGCTCTGTTAAAGACACTTCCTTCAAATCTTCCTTTTCAGCCTTCGCCTCTACAGATTTCCTAAGATTGTCGAACCAAGGATCTTGAAGAGAGGGTGCATCCAGTCTCTGGACGATGATCATCTCAGTGCTTCGACTGAGAGGGAAAGATAAAGAGGAAGCGAGTGATGCCAGTGTATCAGTAAGGATATTCTGAGATCGAGGAGTATGGATGTAGATCAGTTTGCGAAATTGCGCACCTAGCCAAGAGAGTGACCAGATCTTGATATGGCTTGAGTTTCTGGTCACGGGTGCGGTAAGTGGACAAGACTTGCCGCATGATGAGTTGAGAGTCTTCTATAATGTTCAAATAGCGTGCGCCCAAGAGATAGGCGTGCTTCAATCCAGTCAGGAGAGTTCATACTCGGCGATGTTGTTGGTAGCAGGAAAACAAAGTTGATAAGCGAAGGGAATCGTTACCCCTTCTACAGTGAGCAGAACAGCACCTATCCCTCGGCCTTGGGAATTGAGGGCACCATCGAAGTGCAAAGACTAGAAGGGATGATGAGTAAGAACAGAGAGATGCTTATCAGGGAAATCATCCTAAATAGAGTCGGTGCAGGGAATAGGAAGATGAGCGAGATGTTCAGCGATGGCATATCCTTTGATTACCTTTTGAATGACGAATGTGATATCAAAATGAGAGAGGAAGCTCTGCCAGCGGGCTAGCCAACTAGAAAGGATAAATTTTTCTAAGAGATACTGGATTGGGTCCATTCTAGAGATCAACCTAACCGGGTGGGCTAGGAAGTAGTGCTTCAGCTTCTGATCTACCCAAACTAAGGCGGCACAAGTTTTCTCCATGGTGGTGTACTTGACCTCTGCGGGGTTAAATAACCTGGAGAGGTAATAAGATGCCCGCTCTTTGCCTTCATCGTCTACTTGTGCTAGGACAGCTCCTAGGGAGTCCTCAATGACAGAAATGTATAGGATTAGGGGTTTCCCAGGGACATGAGGTTCCAAAAGCGGGGGATTAGACAGATATATCTTCAGATCTTCATAGGCCTTTTGACAATCCTCATTCCATTCAAACTTGACCCCCGCCTTTAGCAATTCATAAAACGGGTGGCACCTCTGAGAATGCTAGGATATGAATCTTCTAATGAATTGTAAGTGTCCAATCAATCCTCGAAGTTCTGTGATATTCTTTGGTGGAGGCATGTCCATGACGGCCTTTGCCTTATTAGGATCAATCTGAATCTCCCTTTTACTAACTATGAAGCCTAGCAACTTCCCTGAAGAGACTCCAAAAATACACTTCTTAGGATTCATTTTCAACCGGTACTCCCTAGCTCTCTGAAGCACCTTAGCTAGGATAGCGGGTTGTTCATCTTTAGTCCTCGACTTCACCAAGATATCATCCACGTAAGCTTCCATATCGACATGCATCATGTCATGGAATATAGCCATCATCACCCTTTGATAAGTGGCACCTGCGTTCTTCAAACCAAACGGCAGGACCACATAACAGTATGTGCCCCAGGGCGTGGTGAAGGAGGTTTTCTTTTGATCTTCCGGAGTGAGACAAATTTGGTTATGGCCTGAATAACCATCCATGAATGACAGCACTTCGTACCCGGCAATGTTGTCCACTAAAACATCTCTATGAGGCAGCGGGAAATCATCCTTGGGACATGCTTTGTTAAGATCCCTGAAATTAATGCAAATTCGCACCTTTCCATCCTTCTTGATGACAGGGACTATATTTGCCACCCACTGAGGATATAAGACAACTCTAATGAACTTGGCCTTGTATAGTTTATTGACCTCTTCTTTTATGTTTAGGGCCATGTGGGGGTGAAATCTCCTTGATCTTTGTTTAACGGGTGTTGCCCCTAGCTTAAGCACCAGTCGATGTTCCACCAAGGAGGGGTCATGACTCGGCATGTCCTCGTAAGACCAGGCGAAAGAATCGCTATACTCCCTTAGGACTTTGATTAAATCTTCTTTAACCGCTGAAGGGAGATTAGCAGCAATAATGATGGGCCTGGGGTCTTCTCCAGTTCCCAAATTTATTTCCTTCGTAGGTTCATCCACGGCTGATGACGGCTCATCAAATCTCTTTAAAGCTTGCGCATACAAATCGACAATGTCGTCTACGTTGCTGTCCTCAAGATCCACCGTGTCTTTTTCATCCATGACTTCATAGACTCCTAATCCATCATCGCTCCACACCCCGTCTTGCTCCTCATCTTCTTCAATCATAATTGTCGCAGCTATGAACTCCAGGCATCTCAGAAGAGCATGACATCGCTGAGCTAGATCCTGCAAGAACCTATTAGGAATGGATTTAGAATGTCGCGCAAGCTAGCGTAGCTCGGGCAAGGATGGGTTGAGTGACCTAGAACAGGACCCTACTTCTCTAGACTTAACAGACCCTACTTCCCTAGACTCGACGGACCCTACGTCTAACCTAGGAGAGAGAAAATCTAGTGGGAAGGAGGTAGCAGGGACCTCACGCCCCTGGGAGGAGGTTAGAGAGAAGATAGCGTAATCTTCCACTGAAATCTCATTTTCAAATTTGACATTTTTTTTGGATGAGATCAGTGGAGATCATGCAACAAGATGGAGAGGAAGGCGGAGGGGGAAGCCTACGGGAATATTTAGATGGACAGAAGATGTCGAGGAAGGGATCGGAGGAAGAAAAGAATGGGGTAGACAGATCAACCGGAGGATAGCAACTGCATGTCCTGACAATGAGAAAATCGGTTGGAATTTCAAGCAGCATTGGATCAATCATGATGGGAGGAGAACGGGGTATGAATTCCAGCTTTCGGAAGAGAGACAGAAGATGGGAAGGGGACCAAGTAAAAACAATAGGTGAGCTCCCCTTTTCTCGTGGGTGGTAAGCTGGCTTCTTCTATTCATAACGCACAAGCCGTACCTCCTGGTTTTCTTGGCAACTTTCTCCCTCATAGAATAATCTTTCAAATGCTTGGCCAAAATCCAACATATCATCAACTGGCCCCTTGGGCAACAATGGCGGACTATCAAATATATGAGCTGCATCTTCTTTCTTGGGCTGGTTCGGCGGTGCTTTTAAAGTGCCTTGATGGAGGGGGCCCTTAACAAAATGCTGACGATAGTCCCATGTTAATGGTCCTGAGTCGCCCAAAATTGAAAATGAGGACTCCCGATAACTGAGGCCCCTTCTATTCATCTTCCTGCCCTTGGACTCCCGATAAATGAGGACTCCCGATAACCGAGGCCCCTGTAGTTGTGCGTCGAGGCCTCTCCTCGACTGATAGCCCAGTTTTAATATGATGGACCAGCCCTTTGAATATCATATCTGGGGCTTCACTTTTATATTGACTAGCATAGTGGTGGGTTTTCGTAGCACATAGGCCCATGGAAAGTCGAGATCCAGTACCGAGATGACAGGCCGATTGCTGGGCCATAGTGTTGGCAAGATCTTATCGGAGACGGCCTTAACAGACTGGACCATGGATATGCTTTTTACCTTGACCACCCTCCCTTGAAAAGGGAATTTGAGACATTGGTGGGTAGTGGATGGTACGGCATTGAGATTATCAATCCACGGACGACCCAAGATAACCTTGAACATAGGGTCAATGTCCAGCACATAAAATTCTATCGGCATGGTGAGAGGCCCGAGCTCGGCCTGAATAGTGACCACCCCGTGACAGGCCCTTCTGGAGTTGTCATATGTTGCAATGGTTGTAGAGGTTGGCCTTAGCAGATCTTCTGACAAGTTGCAGGCTCTTAGCCTCACTTTGGTATCGGTTTATCCCAGGGTTAGCTCTAAGTTAACTCCGGGATAAATTTTTTTGTGCTTTGCTAAAAGAGTTAGTGTTAATCGGTTTAGGTTAAGGACTAACCTAGGGTTATTCCTGGATTTTAAAACCCACACCCAGAGGTGGGTTAAGGTGGTTTAACCTCCTATCCTCAATAAATGCTCAATTAAATGTGTCTCTCTCTCTCATTATTACTGAGTTAACCTACTATTTATCAAATCATACTAGATTAAAAGTAGGTTAGCCCACATCCTTACTCCCCGATTAACTACCCTCCTACCAAATTAAAAATGGGTTAACTCCGGGCTACTTTAATCGGGTTGAGTTAGCCCACCTTTAGCCTAACTCCATACCAAAGTGAGGCTTAGGGTGCTGAGTGGGCAAACATTAATAGAGGCCCATGTATCCACCAGTGTCGCATCTATGCTGACTTTGTTTAGAGTAATAGAAATGCATAGCGGCATCTGTCGTGCCTCAGGGGGTGCCAGTTCGGTCTCAGAGAATGTAATTGCCGGCCCTTTAGAGATTGAAGCCAGAGCTGTCGGCAGGATGTCCACCGCCATATCTTTGTTCACTATCACCTTATGTAGGAAATTCCTGAGTGCATCTTGATGAAGGGTAGACCTCTTGATTAACTCCAGCATAGAAATCTTGGCGGGCACTCTGTCTAGATGATGTAATAAATCATATTGTGTTCCCGGTAGTGGATCTGCCTTCTCCTTATCAGTAGCCTGTTGCGAGGATTGGGGATTGGGTGCAGGTGCACCAGTGGAAGGATAGTTCCTATGAAACAAATGCCTACACTGTAGGGCTAAGTTATGGGTCGGCACGCCATTTAAGAGGAGCGGCTTAATGGGCCCGACAGGGTGGATGAATGGCGCGGGGGAAGGTGTAATGGAGGCAAGGGGGACGATGGGTGAAGGGTCTGGCAGAGGTGAGGTGGCACCGGATGCGGGTGTGGGCGATGGCATGGAGGTAGGTGGAAGGAGGATGATGGGTGAACGGCTGATTAGAGGCATAGCGGAGACGGGTGTAGGCGCTGGTGGTCGGGTGGAGATAGGCGGGTTAATGGGGGAAGTGGACGGTAGGATGAGAGATTTGATGGAAGCGGAGGGTAGAGGGGTTTGGTGATTGAGCGGGAGGATGACGGGTGTGGAAGGACTAGGGTAGTTATGATGGAGGGCCATGAGTCGCTACACTAACGAGTCATCGTCATAAGACCACCTGGCATCGGGATGCGGAGGTTGGACGAGGTTAACTTGAGCCGGTGCCGGCGGCTGTGGTTGCGAAGTAGGTGGATGACTTGGCATGGGGTTCTGATGGATCCCCAAGTCATGAACATGCTGTTGTTGTTGCTCCGGCAGCTGTTGTAGCACCCCGGCATTTAAAATGAATAAAAATAATAAGAAAATTTACAAGAAAATTGGTGGAAAATACGATAAGTAAAAAGTTGACCAAATTTATAAAAATCTCAAAAAATTATATTCTTATATATGACTAATAACTTAGCAAGTTTATCTTCTGCAGTCAGCCCAAAATAAAATCTTAAGTGAGCTGAATTAGAAGTTTAAGGCCCAAATCAACACTTAATATAACCGGACCTCAAAACGTGAAATTTGAGCCCAATTCTCGATCATTTAAGCCCAAATCTAACCCAAATGAATGGCCTTGATTAGTTTATCTTTTCCCCTCTCGATCCCCATCGAAACCCTAACTCTAATTAGAGTATTTGGGGGAGAACGACGACGGCGACTTGGTCTCACGTGATTCGCGCACCCCTCGATTCGGAGGACTCTACCTCCCCGAATAGAACCCTCTAGAGAGCAATTAACCCTATAAAATCAACCCTTAGTCACCCCAGAAGAGTTTAGATGCTTTGGCGGCCGTCGAGGTGCGTGGATGAGGGTGGATTCCGACGATCATCGGAGAGGTGTCTCGTGCGCGACTGACGATCTTCATCCCTCTTCTTCCTTCGATTAAGGTAGGTGATAGTAGACAAAACCCTAAGTTCTATATACCGTTGGAAACGTCTCTGAGTCTTCATTCCAATGATGCCTAAAGCCCTAAATTTGATTAGGTATTCTGTGCGTATTAATCAAGTTAGAAGGAGCATGTCAATCTAGGGTTTCTTTTGATTAACCTTGGTTAATGTAGGGATTAGCCAGATTAAATGTTAAATTGATCATGCCTTGTTCTATGTCATCTTGTTCTCATTCCATTTGCAATAGATTGCCCAATTTCCATGCTCCCTATGTTGTGTATTTAGTCATTTTTGTTAACCCTAGCCGAGCTCACCGGAGGCGGGCAGGGCGACCTTAGAGCGATCCCACAGGAACCGCCCTATTTTGAACGGCCCCACGATAGACCGTGTGGTCGATATCGATGGCCAGTAGTTAACCACTTATTATTCTTGCGTTTAGAATCCTCCTTGAGCAGAGTTGCCATATCCAAACCGTGCAGAGACCCCCGCGGCCCCTCGATAGACCGCTCAAACCCCGTCTAGCCCCCTGGCCTTTAGGGATTGAACGGACTATCGACCGACCGCTAAGGCCCTCTGAGCGGTTCCGGACAAACCGTTCTATCCCTCCGAATGGTTTATTCTTGTTTTAGCATGATTGATCTTAGTCAACTGATGTTTATGATAATTTAGCAGCCTACATATTAATTGGAACGTATGAAAGTTAAGAATTTATAATTTTTGCTTAATTACTCTCTCATGACCTTGTTCATCATTTCAATGAAGTTAATCTTAAACATGTTATAATGGAGAATGAACTAATGATACTAGGGTTGTTTTGACAGTCATTCTACTCCGGTAGGATTGACTGACCATTGTATACATGTGTTCCGATGATTTCTAGCCTTCTTTTCTTGTAATGGTTGGAACTCTCCGCCGGATATTCTTCCGTCGGACTAGGACCTCCATTATGAGACCTCCGTTAGTCCCCGTGAGCTTGGGATTCCCACTAGGATGCCGGGCAGGTTGTACCACAAGTCCTGCACCAGTTTGACTCGATTGAACCGCATGAAAGACCCTGGTTTAAGTCACAAGTCACATTGGACTATCCGAATTATTGTGCGGCCAGCAATGGACCGTGTAACACTCGGGACAGCCCAATATGAACCGTGCAATTCTGGCAGAATGCCCCATCTTAATTGGTCGATTGCCCTTGTTCTATCTTCGAACTAGTTATTGTTGGGTCCCACAGTGTAGTGGCACGGAACTAGAGGGGGGTGAATAGATCCCTCTCTAAAAATTATAGCCAATTAAAAAGACTTGAAGGCTTCTCAATCAAACCTCACCGAACATGCAAGTAACAAGATCACACACGGTGAGATGGCAATTTGAACTAGCAGTATACGTTGACACATTTAGCATCAATGTGCAAGATAATCAATAACTCATCCTGTGAATGGTGGTAGAAGATAAGGAACAAGCATACAACCAATCACACATGCACAAGGATTTTTAGATGGTTCAGGACCACGACGGGTACCCTATGTCAACCCCTCACCACCTCGGTGAGGCTTCACTAAAACGATACACGAGGTAGCACACGGGGATGAGCCCCAATACACCACATGCTGTACGATGGCAGTAAAACACACAAACACGAGCACGAGGCTCAACACGCTGCAGAGCAGCACAGACACGAGGGCGAACCCTCAACACGGTGCTCAGCACCACACACACACCCCATGATGGGGACGCACCCCAACAATGATTACACACTGGGAGACCCCGCTCCGAACACACACACAATATTCTTCAGTTTAAAAGATGAACTTAGATATACATTTGTAAGCTCAATGGACATAAACAAGCATGAATAACTCTAAACTGTGATGAATATAGAGTTGAGGAAACTCCTGATCAAAGATGAAGCTGGGTTCATTGATGACTTCCGGGGATGGACAGATTGGAGAAGATGCCTTCACGAAGCTCCTTTGGTTCAGATCAGAAGAAAGGACACAGATGCTTCAATCCTCTTTTCTTTGGTGACTTCATGGTGCATCAAGTCCGTGGGTGATGAAGAGATGGTTCAGCCGTCGTTCTTCAACCCAATGGCTTCTGGAAGGTGGAGGACGAATGTCTTCAACGTTGAATCGATCTCAGCATAATGTGGGAAGAAGCTTCAACACGTTCCAACCGCTCTTCCTGTAAAACCCCAATCGTATATGCATTAGATGCTCCTACCTTCTTTTTTTGGAAAACCTATCTCATATGATATATATAACACCAGGGAAATGAGGGCCACGTTGTAGAGCCCCAAAATTTATAAAAGTAATTTCTACTTATTTAAATAATATTCTGGCATTAATTGGGCTAAATAATCAATATAAGGCCAAAATTGTGTTAATCAATTAACCTAACCCACTTAATTAAAGTCTAAAAGGTTTTTAACTCAGGCCCATTAAGTTAGGCCCATATTCTAGAAGGTATTTAAGCCTATCCACGAATATTAAGGATAAATACTAATAATATAAGATAATGATTTGGATAATTAACAAAAGAGTTTTTATAAATTGAAACTCTAAGCTACGATGACTGTAACGGTCTATCGTAAGACCGCCACAGCCATGTAACGCATGGCCACTCGACCGTTACATCCTCTTAGTTTCGTAAGTAAAGGGACTCATGAAAAGATTGGAACTTGATGTTCCTATCCACTATGTTTTGACTTGGGAAGGATTGTAAAATCTCTAAGGACTCTTAGAGATTAGGATTTGAGGAAATAAGGACTCTAAACTCGATCTAATCCTCAAACCCTAGCCCAAACTCTATAAATAAAGCATAGTTCTGAACTGTGCGACCCTTACTTCTTGGACGTAAGGAAGCAAGGTAAGGAGTCATTATCTCAGGTAAGTTCTTTAGAATAATTTGTTTACAACACTTTAGACTAACTCCCCTTCGAATTTCACATCTTTAGGTCAAGAGGGCGTGGAGTTAGAGCCTAAAGAAGTTGCTGCAAAAGTCACAAGAGAAGGAAGAGATCTAGGGCAAGGTTCTCAACCAAATTCAGAAACTACAATCTAAGTAAGAGGTAGGTTATCTCATGAACGGCAAAAATAACATGATAGGACTAAAAGCCCTCTGGTTTGATTGAATTCCATGCATTATAGAGCATTGATTTCATGTTTTATTTGTTCTATGCACATCATGCACCTCTTAGCCAAATTAAGAAATTAAAACATGACTATTCATCTATTCATGATTACCTATGCATGTAGATGGCCTTACTTCGTTAACATGACTAGAAGCTCATCATGTTTTGATAAAAGACATGATGTGAGTTGATCTCTTAGTTTCTATGATTATTTTCTGTTAACAGATACTGTAACGCACTAGCATAGGACCATCGCTTTCAAGTAACGGCCCTACGACAGACCGTTACACACTCTGTGATATTTGAATTGCACTGTTGTTTCTAACGCGCTTGGACAGACGCGTTACAATCATGTAACGGCTGGGTCCTGACCGTCACTTTCACTGTGACGCCCCATCTCCAGACCGTTATATCCTGTGTTCTGTCAACCCTATGACTGGATACAACCTGCCAATCTTATTATGGTTAAAACCTAGTTACCTAAGTTTTAAACCTAATCATGTGATTTTAAGGATATTTGATTATTCATGATAGGTATTGCATGTTTTGTCATCACTTCTACTTAAGTTATGTTAAACCAAATTCTATAGTTTTGTACTATAAAGCATGACTTTTTAACATTGTATTGACGGAGTTTTTATCATGATTTCCACATTGATTATACATATCTCTCTCTATCAATCGAGTCAATTCTATAAGTACATGGCACATATTCCGATATGTTGTCATTAGTTCACACTTTGCACTATAGGAACACAATCTTGGATATGAGGACCTCTCTATTGGATATTCCTTCCAATGGACTAGGAAATCATTGTTTCAAGGCCTCCGTAATTCTCCGCGAGCCTGGGATTCCCACTAGGACGCCGAGTTGGTTGTACCAATGAAAGCCCATTAATTAGAACACTATATTGTGATTTTGATTCTTGAAATGTAACGGCCTTGAACTGGACCGTCAGGCTCACGTAACGGCCCAGGGCCAGACCGTCACATTCCTCTGAGTCTATTTTTATCTTTCTGGACTCGGATCACTGTAACGGCCCATTACTGGCGCGTTACATAATGTAACGGCCCAGCATATGACCGTTACATAGCTTGTTTATGTTAACCCAAGGTTTGACCAAGGGTTGATATTCCAATGATTCTAGACAAACCTTGATGATCTAGAACTTGTCATATTGCTTAAATTGATCTAAAAGAAATGGAAGTTAAGGAAAATACCGTTATGCTGTCGATTTATTCTATAACCATAACTTAGTTCAAATATCATTCTTGATCTCATATATTCAAAATTGAAGCATTCATTCATTGATTATTGTTATCAGGGAATTATTGGAAGTGCTATATTCTTGGCCATACGTTACTGTTATACTGCGTGGAAGTAGCTTAATTTATAACTGAAGATGCGATCGAGCACTGATTGTGTTCAAGGGCTCTATGCTAGTCCCCTCGGGTGATTACCGGAAACATACTATTTTATAAACCATGGGGTATGATGCTACTGGCGTCGCATTGTGCTGGGAGTACTATTTCTGTAAATAAGTGAAGATCCACGGCACGACATGACATTCTTGCTTGATATTCCACAGAAATTCACGAAGCACTTGCTCTTAAGCATAAGATGCTAAAGTGAGGAATATGTGGCTTGCTAGTACAATCTCGTTACATTCTTGTTCATGGAAGGCCAATATCATGTTCTTGTTATATTCTTGCTAGCTCATCATTCTATCTTACATGGTTATCTTGTTTCTATTGATTTGATCGCATGATTGATTCGTATTGCATGATTTTACCTTATTTCTTTAGAGATAAAATGATAATTTACTTAAATAGTGCCTTCATGTTGATGCGAAGATACCTACTGGGTAAGTATGCTCATGACCTATTTTTCAATATTTTTCTGGAGATGGAAATAGTTCGGATTCGGATTCGGGCTATACTAGTAGTGGATCCGGAAGCGAGTGAAAGTGTTATAAAGATGAGAGTGAAGACTTAGGAAGTTAAAGTGTCTAGATTGAGTCAATGTAATTTTCCTATTTTTTGAGTCTAGTAGAATGGAAATCAAATTAGTGATTGTATCTTGAATATTGATCATTTATGAAATAAAGTTGGAGTTTGAATATTATTGTACAATTGCATTTATTTATGTGATTGTCTTGCGCTCTGATTGATTCTTGCTTGCAAGAGGCTTACCATGCCGGCTGTTTACGCTCCCCGAGCGAGTCTTCCGCTGTAATTAAAGGCTCGGGGCGTGACAGTTAAGTTGGTATCAGAGCTTAAGTCTCAGGACTTAAGGAAAAGAATAATGTCATAGGATAAGTCCAAGGTTAAGGACCCCTACCTATGAACTAAGGAAAAATTCCACACCCATGTGAGGATTGGGTAGAACCTGAGATAAGATAGCTAATTAGCTTTAAGAATTATTTTGATTCATTCCAATTTCATGAGAAATAACAAGTTGTTATTTTCTCTCAGGTACCTTATTATTCTTATCATGGCTCATCGTGTAGATTGGGACGGTATGCAACAAACTGTTGCAGGACTCACCCAGGCACTGCAAACTATAGCACAAGGTGGTGCGGGGGCAAGGGCAGGAGACCTTCATCGTAATTTTTGGAGTCTAAATCCTCCGCGTTTATATGGATCTTCCAATCCAGACGAAGCAGAAAATTGGATCGATGAGATGAATAGGATATTTGATGTTATTCAATGCACTGATCAGGAGAAAGTCCGTCTAGCTACGTTCCAATTAAACAAGGATGCTCGCACTTGGTGGAAATCGGTTCCGGCACCTCCAGCCGATGCGCCACATACATGGAACATTTTTCTCACTTTATTCCGTGCCAAATATTTCTCCGAGCATGTAAAGGAAAGGAAGGCTATGGAGTTTGCCTCCCTTCGTCAAAGGATGATGTCCGTGGCAGATATGAGTTACAGTTTTTAAGACTAGCACCGTATGCACCACATTTGATTAGTACAGACTTATTAAAAGCAAACCGATTTATGGACGGGTTACGGCCCGGTTTCATTCAACAACTGGGGACACAGAATATCTGCACTTATGCGGAGATGGTTCAAAGGGCATATTTATGCGAGAGAACCTTAGAGAAGGTCGAAAGGTTGAAAGGAAAGGGAGAAGAATCTAGCAGGCGCTCTGATCGGCATTATAAGAAGGAGAAGTTCAGCATCACGGAACCATACAAAAGCCGTGATAATAAGAAAAGATCAAGGAACGGGAACGGTGGAAATTCTCAAAAGAATAGTAAAAAGGTGAAGGAAGAAAAGGAGCAAGTCGCCTCAGCGTGCACTTTTTGTGAGAAATTCGGCCACTCGGCTGAAGAATGCTGGAAGCGCCTAGGTGCTTGTTTACGCTGTGGAAGTAGGGAGCATCGTGTGCCAGATTGCCCCCTTATGAAAGACCAACCAAATAATGGAGGACGTAGGAGGCAGGCTCGCCTCAATGCAGTTATAGATGAAGAAGAAGCGCCCAGGGATCAAAATGATGGGCTCATGGAAGGTACTCTTCAAATCTGTTCTCGTCCTGCATTCATGCTATTTGATACTAGTGCTTCTCATTCTTTTATCTCCACCACTTTTGTAAAAACCTTACCAACTGCATCAGTTCCCCTACCTTCCGATCTCGCTATTACTACACCTTTAGGATCTGGAACTAAGCTTACCAACTATTATCCTGATTGTGAGGTAGTGGTAGAGGGACACAATCTCCCCGCAAACTTAGTATGCCTTGACATGAAAGGATATGATGCCATTTTAGGGGTAGATTGGCTTGTAGACCATGATGCTTACATCAACTGTTGAAATAGGATTATATCTTTATGAAAGCCCGGTCTTCCAAGATTTTCCTTTCTTGGCATCAAATACAAGAAGCATCCTACCATTATATCTTCTCTTCACGCTTGCAAGCTTATCTCGCAAGGATGTGAAGTTTTTCTTGCTTCAGTCATTGTCACCGAATCTAAGGAAATTATCCTAGCAAACATTCCTATTGCAAATGAATTCTCAGACGTGTTCCCACCCGAACTACCTAGTTTACCACCCGAGAGGGAAGTAAACTTTACCATTGAACTCATTCCAGGTGCAGCACCTGTTTCTATAGCCCCTTACAGGATGTCCCCCACAGAACTCAAAGAATTAAAGAAGCAATTACATGAACTTCTAGATAAGGGTTTTATCAGACCTAGCACATCCCCTTGGGGTGCGCCGGTTCTATTTGTCAAGAAGAAGGATGGTTCCCTCAGGTTATGCATTGACTACCGGTGATTGAATCAACTTACAATCAAGAACAAATACCCATTGCCGCGTATTGATGAGCTCTTCGATCAGCTTTCGGGAGCAGAATATTTTTCTAAGATTGACCTAAGATCAGGTTATCATCAGCTTAGAATCAAAGAAGAGGACATTTACAAATCAGCTTTTCGAAGTCGTTATGGCCACTATGAATTCGTGGTAATGCCGTTTGGGTTAACTAATGCCCCAGCAGCATTCATGCAACTTATGAACAGTGTCTTCCAGCCATATTTAGATCAGTTCATCGTCGTCTTCATCGATGATATCCTGATATACTCCAAGACAAAAGAAGAACATGAAGAACATCTAAGGATAGCTTTGCAAACACTTAGAGAACATAAGCTATATGCCAAACTCAATAAGTGTGAATTCTGGCTCAAGGAAGTCTCATTCCTAGGCCACATTATTTCAAAAGAAGGTATTGCTGTGGACCCTTCTAAGGTAAAAGCTGTCAGAGATTGGAGCTAACCAACAACTATATCTGAAGTTAGAAGCTTTTTGGGTCTAGCAGGTTATTATAGAAGGTTCATAAAGGACTTTTCAAAGATCGCGGTTCCTTTAACTAGACTTACCAGAAAAGAAAATCCTTTTATCTGGTCGAAGGACTGTGAAAAGAGTTTCCAAAGTCTTAAGAATCATCTTACAACAGCCCCTATTTTGTCACTACCAATAGAGGGTGCTGGATTTGAAGTATATACGGATGCATCTGGAATTAGCTTAGGATGTGTCCTTATGTAAGATGGAAAGGTGATTTACTATTCTTCAAGACAATTGAAACGTCACGAAGAAAATTATCCTGTACATGATTTGGAATTAGCAGCAGTTATTTTCACCTTAAAAATTTGGCGTCATTATCTTTATGGAGAAAAGTTCACTGTCTATTCAGACCATAAGAGTTTGAAATATTTATTTTCTCAAAAAGAGCTTAACATGAGGCAGAGGAGATGGTTGGAATATCTTAAAGACTTCGATTTCGCTATTCAATATCACCCTAGCAAGGCAAATGTTGTAGCAGATGCACTCAGCAGGAAACCAATTGGTATGTTATCGAGTCTCATGATTAGTATGACTAACCTTGTTCCTCAATTTGCTCAATTGAATCTAGATGTTGACATTAAGGAAGATAATTATTTCATGGCAAATATCCGAGCTCAACCAACATTGATTGAGGATTTAGCCAAGTTACAAGAGGATGACCCAATTTTACTTGAAATTAAGGCCAATATTGAACAAAGACCGGATTTTTCTATATCCGAAGATGGAAGAATGCTATTCAAGGGCCGAATGTGTATACCCGATCATGAAGATACAAAGAAATTGATCTTAGAAGAAGCACATAAATCAAAGTATACCATTCATCCAGGAGGTACAAAAATGTATCAGGATCTCAAAAGAAACTTTTGGTGGCCCAATATGAAGAGGGAAGTAGCTGACTTCGTATCTCGGTGTCTCACATGTCAACAAGTGAAGGCGGAACATTTCAGACCCGCAGGTAAATTACATCCCTTAAGTATCCCGGAATGGAAATGGGAGAGCATAGGAATGGATTTCATTATGGGACTACCTAAGACAAGAGGTGGACACGATGGAATATGGGTAATTATAGACCGATTGACTAAATCTGCACATTTTATACCAATAAAAAGTCGATAGTCTGTAGATATTCTAGCAGCACTATACATAAAAGATATTGTCAAGTTACATGGAGTCCCTGTCGCTATTGTATCAGATAGAGATCCCCGATTCACATCACAATTCTGGAAGAGCCAACAACATTCACTTGGGACTAGATTGAATTTTAGCACCACTTTCCATCCACAAACTGATGGTCAAACAGAAAGGACAAATCAAGTGGTAGAAGATATGCTCAGGGCTTGTGTCATTAATTTTGGAGGAAGTTGGCATGATCACTTGCCTTTGGTAGAATTTGCATATAACAACAGCTATCAAGCAAGCATACAAATGGCACCTTTTGAAGCTCTATATGGGAAAAGTTGTCGATCACCAATATGTTGGAATGAAATAGGGGAAAGGTAATTTCTAGGCCCCGATTTAATCATGGATTCTACAGAGAAAATCAAGCTCATTCAGGAAAGGATGAAAATGGCACAAGATAGGCAGAAATCTTATGCTGACAATCGAAGGCGCGACTTGGAATTTCAAGTAGGAGAACATGTATATCTAAAGGTTTCTCCGAGTCATGGTATTCGAAGGTTTGGCATTAAAGGAAAGCTAACTCCAAGATTTATCAGTCCATTTGAAATCCTCGAAAGGATCGGTGAAGTGGCTTATAAATTATCTTTGCCACCACAGTTAGCAGGAGTTCATGACGTATTTCACGTCTCGATGCTGAAGAAGTATGTGTATGATCCAGATCACATTATCACTTATGACAATCTAGAGATTCAGAAGGACTTGACATATGAACAAACACCAATAAAGATTCTGGATCGGGAAGTGCGTCAACTCAGAAATAAGGTCATTCCTATGGTGAAGATTCAATGGAAGAAAGCATGGCCTTATGAAGCAACATGGGAAATCGAATCAGCTATGAAGAAAAGATTTCCGGAATTATTTAATAGTAAGTACACTCTCCTCAATCCATGAATTGAATTTGGGGACCAAATTCTTCTATGTGGGGGAGGGTGTAGTGCCCCAAAATTTATAAAAGTAATTTCTAGTTATTTAAATAATATTCTGGCATTAATTGGGCTAAATAATCAATATAAGGCCAAAATTGTGTTAATCAATTAACCCGACCCACTTAATTAAAGTCTAACAGGTTTTTAGCTCGGGCCCATTAAGTTAGGCCCATATTCTAGAAGGTATTTAAGCCTATCCACGAATATTAAGGATAAATACTAATAATATAAGATAATGATTTGGATAATTAACAAAAGAGTTTTTATTAATTGAAACTCTAAGCTACGATGACTGTAACGGTCTATCGTAAGACCACCATAGCCATGTAACGCATGGGCACTCGACCGTTACATCCTCTTAGTTCCGTAAGTAAAGGGACTCATGAAAAGATTGGAACTTGATGTTCCTATCCACTATGGATTGACTTGGGAAGGATTGTAAAATCTCTAAGGACTCTTAGAGATTAGGATTTGAGAAAATAAGGACTCTAAACTCGATCTAATCCTCAAACCCTAGCCCAAACTCTATAAATAAGGCATAGTTCTGAACTGTGCGACCCTTACTTCTTGGACGTAAGGAAGCAAGGTAAGGAGTCATTTTCTCAGGTATGTTCTTTAGAATAATTTGTTTACAACACTTTAGACTAACTCCCCTCCGAATTTCACATCTTTAGGTCAAGAGGGCGTGGAGTTAGAGCCTAAAGAAGTTGTTGAAAAAGTCACAAGAGAAGGAAGGGATCTAGGGCAAGGTTCTCAACCAAATTCAGAAACTACAATCTAAGTAAGAGGTAGGTTATCTCATGAACGGCAAAAACAACATGATAGGACTAAAAGCCCTCTGGTTTGATTGAATTCCATGCATTATAGAGCATTGATTTCATGTTTTATTTGTTCTATGCACATCATGCACCTCTTAGCCAAATTAAGAAATTAAAACATGACTATTCATCTATTCATGATTACCTATGCATGTAGATGGCCTTACTTCGTTAACATGACTAGAAGCTCATCATGTTTTGATAAAAGACATGATGTGAGTTGATCTCTTAGTTTCTATGATTATTTTCTGTTAACAGATAATGTAACACACTAGCATAGGACCGTCGCTTTCAAGTAACGGCCCTACGACAGACCGTTACACACTCTGTGATATTTGAATTGCACTGTTGTTTCTAACGCGCTTGGACAGACGCGTTACAATCATGTAACGGCTGGGTCCTGACCGTCACTTTCATTGTGACGCCCCATCTCCAGACCGTTACATCCTGTGTTCTGTCAACCCTATGACTGAATACAACCTGCCAATCTTATTATGGTTAAAACCTAGTTACCTAAGTTTTAAACCTAATCATGTGATTTTAAGGATATTTGATTATTCATGATAGGTATTGCATGTTTTGTCATCACTTCTACTTAAGTTATGTTAAACCAAATTCTATAGTTTTGTACTATAAAGCATGACTTTTTAACATTGTATTGACGGAGTTTTTATCATGATTTCCACATTGATTATACATATCTCTCTCTGTCAATCGAGTCAATTCTATATGATTATACATATCTCTCTCTGTCAATCGAGTCAATTCTATAAGTACATGGCACATATTCCGGTATGTTGTCATTAGTTCACACTTTGCACTATAGGAACACAATCTTGGACATGAGACCTCTCTATTGGATATTCCTTCCAATGGACTAGGAAATCATTGTTTCAAGGCCTCCGTAATTCTCCGCGAGCCTGGGATTCCCACTAGGACGCCGAGTTGGTTGTACCAATGAAAGCCCATTAATTAGAACACTCTATCGTGGTTTTGATTCTTGAAATGTAACGGCCTTGAACTGGACCGTCAGGCTCACGTAACGGCCCAGGGCCAGACCGTCACATTCCTCTGAGTCTATTTTTATCTTTTTGGACTCGGATCACTGTAACGGCCCATTACTGGCGCGTTACATAATGTAACGGCCCAGCATATGACCGTTACATAGCTTGTTTATGTTAACCCAAGGTTTGACCAAGGGTTGATATTCCAATGATTCTAGACAAACCTTGATGATCTGGAACTTGTCATATTGCTTAAATTGATCTAAAAGAAATGGAAGTTAAGGAAAATACCGTTATGCTGTCGATTTATTCTATAACCATAACTTAGTTCAAATATCATTCTTGATCTCATATATTCAAAATTGAAGCATTCATTCATTGATTATTGTTATCAGGGAATTATTGGAAGTGCTATATTCTTGGCCATACGTTACTGTTATACTGCGTGGAAGTAGCTTAATTTATAACTGAAGATGCGATCGAGCACTGATTGTGTTCAAGGGCTCTATGCTAGTCTCCTCGGCTGATTGCCGGAAACATACTATTTTATAAACCATGGGGTATGATGCTACTGGCGTCGCATTGCGCTGGGAATACTATTTATGTAAATAAGTGAAGATCCACGGCACGACATGACATTCTTGCTTGATATTCCACAGAAATTCACGAAGCACTTGCTCTTAAGCATAAGATGCTAAAGTGAGGAATATGTGGCTTGTTAGTACAATCTCGTTACATTCTTGTTCATGGAAGGCCAATATCATGTTCTTGTTATATTCTTGCTAGCTCATCATTCTATCTTACATGGTTATCTTGTTTCTATTGATTTGATCGCATGATTGTTTCGCATTGCATGATTTTTCCTTATTTCTTTAGAGCTAAAATAATAATTACTTAAATAGTGCCTTCATGTTAATGCGAAGATACCTACTGGGCAAGTGTGCTCATGACCTATTTTCCAATATTTTTCAGGAGATGGAAATAGTTCGGATTCGGATTCGGGCTATACTAGTAGTGGATCCGGAAGTGAGTGAAAGTGTTATAAAGATGAGAGTGAAGACTTAGGAAGTTAAAGTGTTTAGATTGAGTCAATGTAATTTTTCTATTTTTTGAGTCTAGTAGAATGGAAATCAAATTAGTGATTGTATCTTGAATATTGATCATTTATGAAATAAAGTTGGAGTTTGAATATTATTGTACAATTGTATTTATTTATGTGATTGTCTTGCGCTCTGATTGATTCTTGCTTGCAAGAGGCTTACCATGCCCGCTGTTTACGCTCCCCGAGCGAGTCTTCCGCTGTAATTAAAGGCTCGGGGCGTGACACACGTGGAGGATAATATCCCCCAAGGACCAATCATGAATGGGCACAAAAAGAGGGGATCGGGCTAGGGCTCTGGCCGCTGCATGAACCGGTGTATTTTTCGGTCGCTGAAAAGTGTCGACCCCTAAGGTCGACACTCACATACGGGCAAAGCAGAACAAAGGTCGAAACAGCACCCAGCGAAGAAAGTGTCGACCCACGGGGTCGACACTTTCTGCCTGTGATAAAGAAACAAGCCACGGCAGAAAGACCTGGAATAAGTGTCGACCTTGTGGGTCGACACTTATGTCCTGGATTCTGAAAAACAAGCCCAGATAGAACCGAGCGATAAAAAGGTCGACCCCATGGGTCGACTTTTTGTCCCCAGCTTCGAAGACATCAGAGGGCCAGCTGAAAATAGCATCCCCTGGACAAAGTGTCAACCCACGGGGTCGACACTTTTCCTGACATAACAAGCTATGAGAAAACACACGATGGGGAAACTCTGAAATCATGAGAGATCAAGGATAACTACATGATGGGAGGAATTAAGTGACTCAACCCCAATTATCACCGATAAACCAAGTAGAAATAGATATGGAGTTACCTTGGGGTCTGTTCATCCAAACAACACACGAATTCTCCTTCAACCAACCAAACAAAATAACTTACCATTTTGTTGGCCCATATGCCTGTAAAGATCCACTTGGAAGATATCCAATGTGATCTATATGTTCATTCCATTCTATACACATGTCACATTACATACTGGAAGTTAGTCTTCCACATCATTCAAGTTCTAGAAATTGAAATATGTCTTTCATGATTCACTCAATTTCACACTTGAGAACCTACACAACCGTTAAGTGAATTAAATGAATCAACCATAGTCTAAATCGACCAAAAGTACAGTAAGGTGATTCCATGACTTGGTTTGAATCACTCCCTGTCTTCATCTCTCCCTGTGCAACATGCAAGGCAATGTCAATCTAATTCAGCACATAATTCAGGAATTTAAAAGGCATCTCATTCAACAATTGCAAGGGTATGGAAATGAACTCCATTCAGTCATGAAGAGATTAAAGCAGATCATTCCTCATCCACAAATCACATATTGCATTTAATTACATGGAACCCAATCAAATGGTATTTAGTTCATCATCAAAATTCCTTAATACATGATAGTGCACGGGGTTCAACAATGTCCCCCTTTTTGATGATGACAAATACTATGTGCAATTTGATGAATTAGAGTTGACAAATAAAAAATGTTTCAAGGAAAATTCAACTCATATCTAGCATTCTAGACATGAAACCATGCTTAACAAACCAATAACTCTCATCCTCAAAGTGCAGTTCTCACTTTTTGAACACAATCAAGGATATGATGTATTTTAACCATGAATGAAGATATCAATAGCCATCCATCAACATGATATATTCATTCTATCATAGATGATCATTCCACAAAATAACCACAAGTTCATAAAATATGACATTCACAAGATAACTCATTACTTCAGCATTTTCCATCAGCCATGTCCACATACCATAAACAAACACCATAATAAAGTTCTCCACAAAGTTAAACACAAGACACAAAATATCCACATGACAAGGCATGCAACCAAACACAAGAACAAAATATCCACCATAACAGATAGCACATTTCATCTCCCCCTTTGTCATCAACAAAAAGGTGTGGTAAGGGGGAAGAGGTCAATCAGTTTGGTCATGAGAAGCATGGTACTGTAGATCTAGGCCTCAAAGAGAGTCAGGAGGCGTGCGAGGATGCCTGAGAAAATCAGAGAGATCGTCAAACTTGGAGTTTTGAATGCCAATAGTTGTATGTAGAGAGTCAATAGAGTCGGCCATGGCAGCGAACTTCTGAAGATAAGTGTCATGATGAAGCTTCATTTCCTTGACTTCTTTTGTGAGGGCATCCACAGATTCTTTGACATCGCACACTTCATCAGCTAGTTCATCGAATTTGGTGCTCATTGATGGAGTTGTTGAAGATGTGGCATGTGATCCTATTGTTCTGGTAGTTCTGCTGATGGGTTGTTCATGATCTTCACCTTCACTTTGCTCAGACCTTGCTGCCGGGGCTTTACCTTTCTTTGACGGAAGTGTGCGAACGAGAACACCATTTATCAATTCATAGCCCATGTTACTGCAGATGGATGGGATAGTATAGATGTCAGCATCCCTAATTGGATGACTGACTTGCTTGCTCAGATCAACATGCAAGGACTGAAAAATTGGTGTTAAAGCAGACCCTGATCTAGGCAGTAGTATAGTGGTCATCATGTGATGTAGAATCTTCTGAAGAGGTGGGAATTCATTTGAATTGAGCTTCGGTACACACCCTGGTGTAGCTACCTTATCCGTCATGAGTTCATATGCAAGTTCTTCAGAATAAATGGCGTCTTCATAAATCATCCCACTATCCCAAGGCAAATTCAGGGATTTTCCTATCAACTGAGGAGTTAAAGGAATAGGATGTCCATCTAATTTTGTGTACAGCTCATCATTTTTAACAACCATATTTCCATAGAACTGATGAACTAGAGAATGATAGACTCTTCTGTGCTCAGTCATGAATGGAATCAAATTTGGCTGCTTCTTCAACAATTCTACTAACCTTGGCAGAGCAGTTTTGATGCTTCTGAAATCAAGGCCCGAGGTCGTAACACTTATCTCTCAACCAGCATTTTTGTTTCAGCAGCCCTTTTTCTTGTCTAAGCCCAGGCTTCTTTGTCCTTGCGCCGTAGCTTTGTTAGGATGTGGGCTTCTTCTCGTTCTAGCATAGACCTTTTCTTGGGTGACATGGATGCAGTTCGTATGGTTTCAAAGCAAACAAAAAGGAGGACTGCGATGCAGCTTGGGACCTCTGAATGGCTGGTCTTCACCCCACAAATAGCAACAACTCCAAAAGAATGAGCTTGGAAGGAGGATGCCGCGATAGCCTCAAGAAGAAGAAAAAGGGGGTGAACGCCGCCGCTCGCCGGAGGAAGCCCTTGGAAGAGATGGCAATGAAGGGACCGCGGAGGGCGCCGCGATGGCTTCAAGTGGAAGAGGGAGGTGGTGTGAACAGAGAGGAACAGGGGGTGGAGGAAGAAATGTCGACTGCGGAGTTGGGAGTCATGGACGATCGCCCGTGGGAGGTCGCAGAAGAAGGTTAAGGCTAGAGAAATGGGTGGTGAATGGGTTTTAGAGGTAGAGAAAAGGTTTTTGGTTCGATGGGGTTCGACCAAAGGACAGCCAAGCCAATTGGGGTTCGAGCCAACCACGAAGGTGGTGTGAGAAGCGAGCTCGACAGACCGGTTTACAAATCGGGTTCCGAAACAAAAGTGTCGACCTTGTGGGTCGACACATTTTGGAGACGATTCTGTCTCGCAAGAAACAGATGGACACACGGTAAGAGTGTCGACCTTAGGGGTCGACACTTCTTCTGCATTTTGAAAAAATAGGAGATATGAAGTGAATTGAGGTCCTATTGGCCCAAACATGATTTCCACTAAGTGATAAGCACAAATTGGGCAATATGTGGGTAGTTCAACAGAGAGAAGTTGATTTAGGACACGGGAACTCAAATACCCACACTAGGATGATCAACTCAATTAAAACATGCAAGCTTCCATTTCTAATTTCCATTACAACTCATTGAGATTGAAATAATGCAAGGAGTAGCACCAGATGCGAGTTAAGCATATTCCATCCCTAAGAATATCATTGAAGCCAAGATTGCTTACCTTATCTCCTTCATTCTGAGCACTTCAATGAATTCAGGATTAAAGCATGTTAGAGTCATCAATTACAGTCTGTTAACTCTGTGCATCAGAAATCATGGTCAGTGAAATATGATACAAGGTCCAAGTAATGCACACAATGTGAGAAAGTGACTCAATGCACAAGGCTATTTAGTCAAGGTTTATATACCCATTCAGCCATCACAATTTATAGCTGGTCACATGAGAGCAATTCTGACCAACTCTGTTCAACACTCAACCATACATGGTTTTGTTTTCAGCAAAATGCATTTTTGGAAATTGTTCAAGATGAATTGCATGCTTCAATTAAGGGGGTTTAACAATTAAGTTCTCATTGTGCATTCTAATCACGCAGGCAAACAATCAAGCATACTTTAGGTATAAAATCATGCATGAAGGTCCCTTAGGGACAGGTATAAGAGGAATGCAATGGATCTAAGCAATTATGACCATGAACCATATTAACATGGTTGTGCTTACAGGTAGACGTATTGCATAACCATTGAGAATCGACTAATTCAGAAAATACATTCATACAATCGAACTCAAGTTCAATATGTAAACAATGAGTAGTGACTACTGAAGAATATGGATTATCAAGAGTTCTAAAGAACACTAATAAGAATCTCTTCTCCCTACACTTCCATACAAAGTGCTCAGCTTTTGAAGCTTTACATAGTCCCAATTTTTAATTATTTTAAAACAACATGACTAACCTTTTTGACGCGAGGCATGCCCTTTGTCTCAGGGGCAATTCTCGGTTACTCGATGTCGTCATTTGCAACAATGTGGATAAAATATTTTTCAAAGCGAGTTTCCTCCTTTGTTTCAGCGGGGATTCCCGATTTACTCGATGTCAAATCACACTTATTCAACTTTTTGCTGGGACTGACAGCTTTTTCCTCACGAGTCACTTGATTTTCATGTAGGGATTTGAGGATACTCAAGAGTGTTGAATGGAATTACTGAGATCCTTATTGAGTGAAGTCAACTAACTCAAAGTCCCTATTGACATAGTGATTGAATAGATAGTAGTAGATGAATTAGCCTATTCAATGTTTAGTCTCCCCCTAAGTGTATGCACGGTTGAAAACAAAAAGACCTTGTTAACATGTGTCATGTGTCATTCATGCCTGAATCAATGCAAATTTATTTAACAAGATTGTTCAGTCGTAGGAGAGTTCAAAAAGAACTGGGTGTATATTATATACATTCAGGCAAGTCAAAATGATGTATACACGCAATTTGATTGCTGGTACGTGGCGGAGTACGTAGGTCCGAAGACCACACTCACGCATGATGAAAGCTTCCAGGTGGACTTAATCTACCTTTCCACTTACACCATTTTATATACCGGTTAATCTTGGCATTCATGCACACGAATATGAAATGTATGCGAGTCAGTGCAACAGGATGACAGATGATTAACATTTTATTTGTATTCACAAGTATGCAAAAAGATGTGTGTGTGCTCTGTGTAAATTTCAACTTTTATTCACAAAAAGAGACGAGTAGCTAGTAGAGGACTTTGTGAACAACTGCAAAATTATGTTATTCACACAGGAAAATATGAGTGAAAGCAGATAAACTCTGTGAACAGTAACAAAAGGTTGTTATTCACATGCGAAAGTAAAAGTGGAATGCATTACCACGTTGGCTCATCAGTTTCTTGCCTTGGAGGAGTTTTATTCTATTGACAGCTTCTTCATCACTCTTCACTTTGATGTTTTGGGGACCCAAGCCATCTTGGGTCCCTGGGGGTTAGGTGCACCACGATTTGTAGCTCTCCATAATTTCCTTGCATTCATATCATCAAGGTGCAACAAAGAGCAATCATCCATTAGGTGTCCTACATAATCACAATAATGACAATACACACGTTATTTCAGTTTCTTTGGTTGAGCATAACCATTTGACTTTTGTGTATGCCTGGGGACTCTATGATTTTGATTGTGAAATTTTGGTTTCACATTTAACGACCTACAATTTTTCATAGCATGGCCCATTCTTCCACAATGAAAGCATTTGACTTAACTTTTCTCATCAACATGAAATCTATTGGTATGCATCTTAGAGGCATTCAAATCATCCTCTTTCATCACACTACAATCATGCATTAAATGTCCAAGCTCACCACAATAGTGACATGAAGCATTGTTTTGTTTTGGAGCTTGGGTTTTCACATCAATTTTCTTTGCATGCATAATGGGCTTCTGTTTGACAGATGAAGAGGTATTTGGTGTACTTGAGGAACTAGAAGCATGCACAAACAAAGTTTTTATTTTCAGATTAAATGCTTCCTTTTTACTAGGATTGTATCCTAGACCTTCCTGTTGGAAGTTCACCTTAGTTCCCAAGAGTTTGTTTAGATTCTCCTCACCACTCACAAACTTGCCCAAAGATTTGTTCAGGTCAACAATTTCACTTTGAAGTGAAGCAATTAGAAGTTCACAGGACAAGATTTCATTTTCACAGGAAGTGACCTTTTCACTTAGAGTCGCATTTATAGTTTTGTAAGATTCTATTTCCTGTTCTAGAATATTTACATTCTCACTCTCTTGAGCGACCATGGACTTGCCTTTTTCAAATGTCAAGAGTCTTTCAACCATGGTCGTATTTAATTGCTTTATATCTTCAAGTTCAGATTTCAACAGATCATTTTCTATTTTAGATGTCTCAAGGTACTTCAATTTTCCCTCTAGCAAGGAGATTTGAATAAGTAAAACATAATTGTCCCCTTTTAGTTTTTCATTTTTATCCAGAAGGGACTTGGCATCTATTTCAGTATCAAGAAGTTTATCAAAGAGTTTATCATCATCTGATAAAGAATCTAACTTTCTTTTTAAACTCTCTTCAGTTTTCTTGAGCAGAGAAACTTTGCATGTCAGAAGTTCATTTTCTTTTTCCAGTTCTTCAATCTTTGAAATCTGATCAATGCATTTCACACAAGGGGAATTATCATGGATATTTTCATTAAACTTTTTCTTCAGTGCTTTGTTTTCATGCTTCACCTTTTGGTATTTTTCTGACAATTCTTCATAGGCATCTACTAAATCTTCAAAAGATAATTCATCTTCATCTGATTTAGAGCTTACCTCCTCAGCACTTTCATCACAGGTTTGATAGATATCATCAGCCATTAATCCCTTTAGTCCTTGCTTCTCTTGAGATTGCATCAATTTGTCCATAAGTTCTTTAGCGGTTCTGCAAGAGGAGACAAACGTGAACCTGTTAGCATTGACAGAATTTTTCATCAACCTTAGTGTTGACACCCGTTTTTTGCCGATAAGTTGAGTCGTTCCTCTTACTCCCATTTGTTGATGCCTCGAGTTGTCCATCACTCATTGGGGTTATTTTCAGACATGTCTTGGGCCAGTTTTATGGGTAGCCTCCCTCCCTGACTAGGTCTACTTTAATTCGGGGTTTAATGGGCCTTGATTTTGTTTGATTGCCATATTTTATGAAGTTCAAGTGTCCAGATTCATGTACGGTCAATCCCTGGCCGCACAACTTATGAGCAGTCGTTCTTGAGCCGTCCATATATTTCTTGGATATTTTAGTTGATTTTCTGAATTATCACTGATATGCTTTCATACGGCCTATAGATAGCCGTTCAATGTGATAAGCGGACCTACCTTAGCCGTTCATCTCCCAGAGTCCTAAGCTCGCTTGATTGTTTAGATAATTATTAATTTATCCTGATTTATTGATTTACCACCGATAGGACATAAGCGGTTGGCCACTGGCCGCTCTTATGGTTGAACGGTTCTCAATGAGCCGTTTATCCATGAGAGTCCAACGGCGAAGGTGTCGGTCAGTTCGATGGGTATTTGGATAATATATATTTCTTATTGAATTTCCACCGACAGGGAGGGACGGTCCTTGACGGACTGCCCAACTGGTTGAGCGGTCTATCGTGAGACCGTTTAACCCTGCGAACTCTGAAGAATTTAAAGATTTTCTCTCTCTATCCGTAGTTAAACCCCTCAACTTTGTCCTCGATTTTCTCCGTGGATTTTCTCCGTGGATTCGGATGAGATTTGATCCTAACGAAATCGGATGAGATTTGATCCTAACGAAAGCTGATAATATTATCTTCACTTTATCTTTTGATATCTCGGATTAATATCCACTGGAAACCCTAATTTCGAGGCTGGCTTTCAAGGCTCTATAAATAGACCCTAAAGGCCGGGTTTGAAAAGGGGGGAGATTTTGGTCGACGGCGAAGCCCTGCCAAATCCTGGAGCGACCTACGACCAAGGAGGGAGGCCTTCTACGTCCACACAAGCCTCCGATCCAGGAAGTAACCTTCATTTTGAGTCTTTTTTCTATCTTTGATATTCCATCATTCTCTTTTGGGTTGCATACATCATTCTCCTCGTTTTTCTTCATTTGCACTATCATTCACACATCCTCCCACGTTTTTTGACACCCTCAGGGGTTTAAAACTCCCCAGGTATCCCCCACTTCATTTAGGTATGATCATTCATCTCCGTTTTAGCATATACTACACTCTATAGTTCTAACTTGGGTTTTCTTTTTGTGTCTACACTCTATTTCGCAGGTCAGCAACTCACTAACACGAGGCCCATCCCCTCTGGCCGGCCAGAGAGGGTAGAGGTTGGACCCTTCTACAACTTCTGGCGTGGTGGTCTTGTGCGGTTCCTACCTAGCCGTTCACAAAGACGTGCCGTTCTCTCTGGACCGTCCTTCTTTGTCTTGCGGTCGGGTCAGAGCCGTTCATCTTCCAGAAGTTCCATATCCCGCGTCCTCTGCAGCACTGAAGAGCGGTCTATAGTTCGGCCGTCCAACATCACAGGCGGTTCTTCACGGGCCGTTCATCCCCTGTAGTGCTGATTTTAAGGTGAGTGTCTCCCTCTCTTTCCAAGGTACGGCGTGTTCATCACGTACGGCACCTTGGTGGCGATCACGGTTCTTTACATTCTACTTTTCTCCTTTCTACTATCCCATTTATTTTATATATTGATTTAGTAGAAGGGGAGAGAAGAGATCTTTCAAGCCGATATTGAAGAGAAAGAGAGTAAAACAAACATGTCAACAGCCCATTTTTTGGCGATCACGGTGGGACTCCTAGTGCCCATCGTGTTAATGATTTGCTGACCCTTTCTTGTGCTTTGTTAGTCCTCTTTTCTAAGTGATTTCAGGTTGATCTTGGCGTGGTCCCTATCCTCCGGAGCATGTGCGGATCCCCACGTGCCGTTCAAGTATTGTGCGGCCGTACTCAAACCGCCCTTCTCTGCGAGCAGTGCCACTTTACCCCCCAGCCTGCGGTCTCGATGGGTCTTCTGTCACCCGTTCATTAGTTATACGGCCTGTATCCACCCGTTCATCATGCTGGCTTAGGTGCGCTTCCGTGTTCATGGTGGTGGGTGGATTCATGTCATACGGTGGTTTCAGGGCCGCTCTAGTTCTGACGCGGCTCTTAGTGGACCATTCATCCTGGTACGCTTCTGTCTTCTCCCGCTGTCATTCGATTGTTCTCTGATTTGCCTGTTACTTTGTCGTTACTCCCTGGATTATGCGGTCGTCTACAGACCGTCTATCTTGTTGTGCGGTCTCCCACAGACCGTCCTTCTGATGCCACAGTGCACCCGAGGTTGCTTTGATTTCCATATCTATATCGTCTTTGTTCTCCTTGGTGCCATTCATTGATCTTCCCCTGGTTATATGTTGTTGCAGCCTATTTGCTTTCATCCTCGCATGTTTATTTTGGTCATTGCTTGCTAGTTTCTAGGCAAGATTTTGCATGCACTCCGGTACGCATAGGATTCATGCATTTCATCCATATTTAGTTGCATTCCTACCTAGGTAGGGTTTCCTCTCGTCTCCATACTCCTTGGAGCCGACTAGGGGACCTTGCCGAGGACCTCCGTAAGCCCCCGTGAGCCGTGGATTCCCACACGAACACCGAGCGGGTTGTACCATACCACCTCCTAGTCTAGGGTCTGCATTCGTGTGAGAGAGAGTCCTTTAGAGTCTGTCAGTTCTCCATCCTCACCCTATTTAGGTACCTTGTGGTTGAGTGAACTCACATTCTTAATCAATCCACTAAGGTCCTAAAAGAGAAATTATAAGAAATCTTCGCGCATCATTTGGAACTTGTTTGGGTAATTGGTTGATTCTTTTCTCATCTCTCTCCTTCATTGTATGTTGCACAGTGTCATCATTTGCATCTTTTTGTCAGATTAGGCTCATTATGTCTAGTTCATCTTTGCTTGTCTCCCTTTAGTTGCATTTGTCTTAGGCTCAATTCCCTCCTTGTATTCATTTGAAATTCACTATATAAAGTCTCCATCTCCTCATGGAGCACTTCTCCCCTGTACCTTATTCCTGCACCTCTCCATCTTCTTACCCTCGTGTGGATTCCTCTTCCCATGCGAGTCCATCTCCTTATTCCCTCATTGGACCCTATTCTTTAAACAGGCCTTCTTATCCCGCCCGTGCTGCTGCTAGTCCAATCAATCCTCCTTCCTACATACATGATTCTTCCAGGCCCATGCATTCCTCCATTCCTAGAATGGGCTTTCCTTCATCTCAGGTTGGATCCCCTTATCCGGCCCATCATCATTATCCTGGTCCAAATTCATCATCTCTTACTCAGGCTGGCTCATATCCTTCTAGGACTCTTCCTACTGAGGAGATGTTCGCTCGGGCCCAACACCAGCTTGATGAATTGCAACGACGAATCAATCCTCAAACTTCTTTGGATATCCCATTTGCATTCCACGGTCTTCAACTCCCACCACGTTCACAGATTCCAACTTATCGTCGCTACGGTGGAATTGGTGACCCCTATGTCCATTTGAAGGATTTCCTCTATGAGTCGGCCCAATTCCAGCATGATCAACGCTTGATGGCCTATTTGTTTAGCCTATCTCTAGAGGGTTCGGCCAAGGATTGGTTCTTCACATTGCCGCAAGAGCAGGTGATGAATTTTCAAGCCGTTCAAGCAAGATTTATTCCACATTACCAGGATCAGGTTGGGCCCAGACATTCTATGGTTGATCTGGCCCACGAGAAGATGAAGCCCGGCAAGGAATTCTCCACGTTTGCCGACCGCTGGCATCGCCTAGTCGTTCAACTCCCGGGGCATATTCCGGAGGGCGAGCAAATCAAGATGATTATTTCTAATGCAACGCCCGAGCTCAGGTGCATCTTAGCCCTGAATGATATTACATCCTGGCAACAGCTTTACAATTGAGCCCGCTTCGTTAGCCAATAACTCCTAGTTTCCTTTGACCATGAGCCTCCTCCACCGTCACCTTCTACATACACTTTCCCTCCGCCCTCCACCGCAAGTCAGCCCTCCACTACATATCCCTCCACGAGTCGGCCTTCCGCCCCCACACACCCCTATACCTCCATGTGCTCCACCTTACATCCCTCCATGAGTCAGCCCTCTGCTATTTCATCTCCCCACACCCCTCCACTTCCGATCAAGGAAACACTACACCCTGAGCGAGTGGATGCCGTCCATTACATTCCCACGCCCCCCATGCCTCCACATCATTTTAGCCCTCTACCTTCACCTACGCAATCCCCTTTGCCTACGCAACCCCCGTTACCATCTCCATTACCTTTTCATACCCCTCGGCATCCACCTTGCCCGAAGCAGGCTTCTCACTCTTCGTCGCCGGAATCTCTTACAGATGTTTTCAGGGCTCTGATGGCCACCCATACGTTGCATCTCCCTCCGGTTATGCCTTGCCGGCCCGCGGTCGAGAATTTACTCCAGTTCTGTGAGTTCCATCGTCAACAGGGGCATGTGGTCGAGAATTGCTCCGAGTTCCGGGAACTCGTTTACAGTTTGGAAGATAAGAAGATGATCGATTGGGCTATCATGCGCCAAGTTATTTCAGATCTCAGCAGCAAGTAGTAGCAGCAGCAAGCAGCAGCAGCAGCAAGCCGTGCCGCCTAGGCAACCGTCTCCATGTCAAGACCAGGGGCACCCTGGTGTTTCTTCAGTTGATAAGGTACCTGCTCCGTTACCCACTTCTTCCTCTATCCCATCTTCTCCACCACCTTTACCTACTTCAGCCTTCGTTCGGGCAACTTCTCTTTCACCCTCCGTTTCCACCACCACTCCTATCCCCAACACCTCTCGACGTGTTGTAAAGATATGCCGAAGAGTGCCACCACCCGCCACTTCCTCCACTACGCCACTGCCTTCCTCTCCTTCTTCTTCCCCACCCCTACCTTCACCTCCATCCTCTTCACCTTCACCATCTCCATCAACCCTATCACCCCCTTTGCCACCACCTTCTCCAGCCCCATCTTCGCCGCCTCCATTGGCCACATCTCCATCATCACCTTCTCCATTATCCCCATTACCGCCACTACTGTCTTCATCACCTCCCCTCGCAACGATCCTTGTTCCGTCACCTTCATAACCATCCCCGCGACCGATGCCACTTCTTTCGCCATCATCCTCTGAGCCCGAGCAGGCCGACCCTAAATCCATACCTCCACCCTTGCCTTTACCTCCACCCATGCCCATCGTCATCAATATTTCTCTATCACTTTCACCATCGCCACCCACGCCCTTCAAACCTCCTCCTTTTAACCTCCCTCTACCACTTCCCACTTCGCGGGGCAGGTACACACTACCTTTGGTGCCCCTCGGGTCTAGTCCCCAGGGAGATAAATAGCCGAACCAGGTTTTGACTACGCATTACAAGCTTCAAGACTTCATTTGTCGCATGCCGATCCGAGTCCTAGCCCTTGGCTGTTTTGGGAACCAGGAGCCTGCATTTGCTATGAAGACGGTTGCTGAGAAGAGTTCCTTAGCACTGGTGCCAGTTTCTTCAAAAGCTAGGCTAGTGGCAATCTCTTTGCTCGCTGGAGAATTCACGATTGATGTTGTTATCACCCCTCGCTTGATGGCTATTCAATGCACTGGCCCAGAAGAGTTTTTCGCCCGGATGATGCTAACCCACACGGCCGCCAATGGTTTAATGAATTCAGCATTCAAGCGGCAATTGGCCGTGTCTTCTTTTTCCAAGGACATTCTGCACGTCTTATGTAATCTTCCTCGATTTATTGGTGAGTCGGCCACGTCAACGCCGCGCATCACCCTCCCTTAGTTCCGTCCTATGCTTCTAGCAAGGGAGTTGTGCTTCTTGCCTAATTGTCGAATGGAGTTGCTGAATCTTATGCTTTTAGTGCCGAATGACAAAACTCCGCTGTTTCCTGATGCTCATCCCAAGGAGTTAACTGTTCTGGAATGTCCTTCTGAGGTTAGCACCGTACAGCTAGGGGCAACCGTCTCGATGAAGTTACATGTTCATAGTCGGGCCAGGCCGTCTGCTAGGTGGGCTCGTTATCTGAGAAAGTATTATATATTAAGAAGCCCAAAAGTTCGAGTCCGCGCCAGGCGGAGTTGTTTCAAGAAGATTTCAACTAAGAAGAGGCGGCAACATAAGTTCAAGGGCCGTCAGTTGTGCATTTGGGGGTCCACTTCCTCCTGTCCTTCTTCTATCCATTCATCTTTTCTTTTGCTCGGTTCCTATCCGTGGGTGGTGTACCTTCCACCGTCTGACCATATTTCCACTATCTTTTCCTATCCTCACCATTCTAGGCTTTGGCCTATGTCCCCCTCTTCCCCTGATCCAGGGGCATCTTCTAGCTTTCCTTCTCGGACACGTCCGGATTTCACTTCTCGTCTCTTTCCCCCGACCTTGTTGGGGATTCCTTGTGCTCGTTCCCCGACCTTGTCTGATGGTTTTTCTTATCCTTCCCCGACTTTGTCGGGTGGTTTCCATTTCTTTTCCCCGACCTTGTCGGGTGTTCATACATTTTCTTCCCCGCCGTTGGCGGGTAATCGCTATTCTTCTTCTCCGACCACGTCGGATGATCATTCTCCGTATTCCTTATCTTCACAGTTATCTTTTCGTCGTCTTTCTGTTCTTTCTGTCTCACCCTTTCGGGGTCATTACCCTTTTTCGTGCTGTTTTCGAGGCTTTAGCCCGCCTTGATCTCAGCTAATCTGGTTTATTCTGTATCTGGTTCCTTGTTATCAGGGCCTCAGTGCCTTAACGAGGGAGTTCTAGCCCTCGTCTCTCTTCCTTTTTATCCTTTCTTTGTCCAGTATGATGTCTGCCACTCCTCTGTGTCGAGGAATCCAATCCTTTGATCTCCTTTCATCCTTTATCCTGGCAAGCAAGGAATGCAAAGCTACTCGCGCTCCTCAAAGATCGATGATCGAAATCACTTCAGGATGCTGGTTTCCACGCCATGGATCTGCAAAGGTATCTTTATTTTGTGCAAGAACGTGCTTTCATTTCCATTATTTATATTGTTTCTGCACATGATTCCTCAGCATGATTAAGTGGCTTTATGAGTCTTTGTTTAATTAGATCTTAACTTTGTGTCAAATAAAAAAGTTAGCTTCTGCAGCATCCTTAGGCTAGTAATAGTTCCGCGCTGGGAGTCTAGTTTCTTTTCTCGATTGTTGAGGGTGACCTATGAGTATGGGTTTTTCACACACCACACGTCAAGCCATAGCCGATCTCTTTGAGGCACACCGTTGCTGCTTTGGCCATACTTTGGGTATGCACAAAGGTCTTTTCTTTTCTCTGCTCGGCCAAGTGCAGGGGCAAGAGATGGATGGATGAGATGACTAACCTAGGCGCTCCCTAATACGGGAGAGGTCTCAAATAGGGGTAGTCTTGACCCTCAAAAGTGAACTTTCATGCTATATCTAGCCAATAAGGTCTACCAAAATGAGAAAATAATTCAATGTAAAATTATGAATCAAAGGCATGGCAAGAGTGGCAGTACAGTTCCCCGCGGGACGTCATGAGCCCGGTCGCATGCATGCCTGATAAATATGGGTCTAAAAATCAGAGACACAAAGCTCCAGCGCAATAGCCTATCTCTCTGAGGGGTAGTGCCCTGGAAGGAATTCAAATCTTGATATCTCCCATCCGGCACGAAGCTTGTCTCCATTTTTCTTATGCTTCTCCCTCTTAGGCTGGGTTGTATCCCGGGTGTGGCCTTAGTAGGGGCACCGTTCTTTAGAAGCGGTTGGTTGTGGTAAGTCACCCTCACATGCACGCCCTGCTTAAGGGAAGCCTTTAATGAAAGGGGTAGGAACGACGATCCTTGGCCAGTAGTTTGAGCCCGTCTTTAGGTGCTGCGGATTGCTATGTCAAAATCAAAATTTCTAAAAAAAATCAAATATTGTCAAAAATCTAAAAAAAAAAATCAAACACTTCAAAATTTCAAAAAAAAATCAAAAAATCAAATATTTCAAAAACCTAAAAAAATCAAATACTTTAAAAAATCCAGAAAAATGAAATACTATTGAAAATCTAAAAAAATCTAAAAAGATCACAAAAATCCAAAAAAGGTACTTTTTTCATGCATTTGCATTTGTTTTAAGGACATATACGTAATCCGTTTGCTAAGTGTGCAGGTTGCAAGTACTCAGGCATTTCTTGCTATATCTTTTTGCTCTGCCTCCTGTCCACATCTTTGATCTGTTCTTTCCTTCTTCAATCCACTATCTCGATCTGTTCTGAAGCTCATGTCCTTTTCAACTTTTGTTTGTAATGATCATATCTTTATGAGAGGGCTTTGCCTTACGATTGTGAACCTGGCGGTTCTGCTTCATTTTGATCTTGGGTTTTTATTGAAGTGTGTATTTGTTCATGTCTTTTGTCCCACCGTATCTTTGTCTCATGTCCATGTCCCACCGTGTTATCCCACATATGTTGTTTTATTCCTCACCACACATTGTTAGTTATCTTACACATGTCGATGGTCGTCTTTCCATGTTCCATGTGTTGTTCCAACCATGCGATCCGTCATGTTCTTATCTCAACCGTGTGTTGTCCCGCCGATTGTTGTCTTGTCACTCCATGTTCATGCATACGTATTGTCTGTTTATGCCTTTGCCTATGTGCTTATTCGTCTTATTGTGTTGTTTTCTATTCGTCATGTTATGTCATGATGATTGTCATTCTGTTAATAGCTATGCTTATCTCATTTGTCTTATTCATGAAAATCCATAAAAATCCAAAAAAGAAAATCCAAAAACTTGCTGTTTCACCTGCTCAGGTAAGTCAGGTATGGCCTTCTAACCGTATCACCCTTATTGCATTACTATATGGTACTATGCTATATTATCTCGAGAACCAGTTGGTTATCTATGTGTTCCAGGATTTGATGTTCCCCTTTAACAAAAATGATGATGATCCAGGTTCACGTGTTTAATCTTCGGATAGGCCGTTAGGTTGGGATGTCATGGGGAGGATGGTTCTATCCTGCACGCCGTGGTTGCGGATGGTGTCTTGACTCTGATTTTCCCAGCTTTGCAATATTATTCTCGAGTATTTTATATTTTAATTTTCTTTGCATTTGTTTTAACGATTTCTTTTTTTTAGCCCAGCATGCATCATACGCATCTTTTGAGCTTTCATGACCCATGGTTTGCTTGAAGAATGTCCCACCAGTGATGGTTAGCTGTGCGTTCAGTGTTTGAGTAAGAGGAACTAATTCCACTCTGAGTTGGAAGGTTCTCTTTGGTCCATTCGCTTGGTTTGGTTGATTAAGAGGTCCCCGTCTGGACCTTTAGCCTGTTTCCTTTACTTTTGCTGCCTGTTTTTGGCCTCCTCATTGGATTGCGGGATTGTGTCCCCCATGAGGTTGGTCTTGTCGATTTGTTTTATTTAGTTTAGTTCCTCCAGACTGGTCGCTTTTGGTTTTATCATTCCTTGCGTTTGGTTCAGAGTTTTCCGGAAGATTCCCATCGCTTGTTGGTAAAAATGGGTGTCGTTTTGCCTTAACGCCAGCTTTTCAGTCCGCTCCGCTGCATTTTCGCTCCGTCTCCATGTTCCATGTCACTTTCGCTTCACCTCCGCTCGCTCCCGTGCAAAGAGGACGTTAAGGAGGGGCATCTGTTGACACCCATTTTTTACCGATAAGTTGAGTCGTTTCTCTTACTCCCATTTGTTGATGCCTCGAGTTATCCATCACTCATTGGAGCTATTTTCAGGCATGTCATGGGCCAGTTTAATGGGTAGCCTCCCTCCCTGGCTAGGTCTGCTTTAATTCGGGGTTTAATCGGCCTTGATTTTGTTTGATTGCCATATTTTATGAAGTTCAAGTGTCCAGATTCATGTACGGTCAATCCCTGGCCGCAAAACTTATGAGTGGTCGTTCTTGAGCCGTCCATGTATTTCTTGGATATTTTAGTTGATTTTCTGAATTATCACTGATATGCTTTCATACGGCCTATATATAGCCGTTCAATGTGATGAGCGGACCTACCTTAGCCGTTCATCTCCCAGAGTCCTAAGCTCGCTTGATTGTTTAGATAATTATTAATTTATCCTGATTTATTGATTTACCACCGACAGGACATAAGCGGTTGGCCACTGGCCGCTCTTACGGTTGAACGGTTCTCAATGAGCTGTTTATCCATGAGAGTCCAACGGCGAAGGTGTCGGTCAGTTCGATGGATATTTGGATAATATTTATTTCTTATTGAATTTCCACCGACAGGGAGGGACGGTCCTTGACGGACCGCCCAACTCGTTGAGCGGTCTATCGTGAGATCGTTTAACCCTGCGAACTCTGAAGAATCTAAAGATTTTCTCTCTCTATCTGTGGTTAAACCCCTCAACTTTGTCCTCGATTTTCTCCGTGGATTCTCAACCAAATCGGATGAGATTTGATCCTAACGAAAGCTGATAATATTATCTTCACTTTATCTTTTGATAGCTCGGATTAATATCCACTGGAAACCCTAATTTCGAGGTTGGCTTTCAAGGCTCTATAAATAGACCCTAAAGGCCGGGTTTGAAAAGGGGGGAGATTTTGGTCGACGGCGAAGCCCTGCTGAATCCTGGAGCGACCTACGACCAAGGAGGGAGGCCTTCTATGTCCATACAGGCCTCCGGTCCCAGGAGTAACCTTCGTTTTGAGTCTTTTTTCTATCTTTGATATTCCATCATTCCCTTTTGGGTTGCATACATCATTCTCCTCGTTTTTCTTCATTTGCACTATCATTCACACATCCTCCCACATTTTTTGACACCCTCAGGGGTTTAAAACTCCCCAGGTATCCCCCACTTCATTTAGTTATGATCATTCATCTCTGTTTTAGCATATACTACACTCTATAGTTCTAACTTGGGTTTTCTTTTTGTGTCTACACTCTGTTTCGCAGGTCAGCAACTCACTAACACGAGGCCCATCCCCTCTGGCCGGCCAGAGAGGGTGGAGGTTGGACCCTTCTGCAACTTCTGGTGTGGTGGTCTTGTGCGGTTCCTACCTAGCCGTTAACAGAGACGTGCGGTTCTCTCTGGACCGTCCTTCTTTGTCTTGCAGGTCGGGTCAGAGCCGTTCATCTTCCTGAAGTTCCTTATCCCGCGTCCTCTGCAGCACTGAAGAGCGGTCTATAGTTCGGCCATCCAACATCACAGGCGGTTCTTCACGGGCCGTTCATCCCCTGCAGTGCTGATTTTAAGGTGAGTGTCTCCCTCTCTTTCCAAGGTACGGCGTGTCCATTACGTACGGCACCTTGGTGGCGATCACAGTTCTTTACATTCTTCTTTTCTCCTTTCTACTGTCCCATTTATTTTATATATTGATTTAGTAGAAAGGGAGAGAAGAGATCTTTCAAGCCGATATTGAAGAGAAAGAGAGTAAAACAAACAGGTCAACACTTAGAATTGTAGCATTTTCATGACTCTTTAGTCTATCTCGGTTGGACCACTTGGTCTCATCCTGAGGCAACTTATGAGGACCATCATTAACTAATTTCCACAAAATTGGATCAATTAAATTTATGGTTCTACACATTCTTCCCAGCCATGAGTTAAAGTCATCACCATTATAAACAGGTAAAGAAGTCACAGAAGCAATATCTGAAGAAGCATTCATAATTCAAAACTACACTAGGATCCCTCTGAAGATCGTTTGATCTACTATAACAGAGCTGGGCTCTGATACCAATTGTTGGGTCCCACAGTGTAGTGGCACGGATCTAGAGGGGGGTGAATAGATCCCTCTCTAAAAATTATAGCCAATTAAAAAGACTTGAAGGCTTCTCAATCAAACCTCACCGAACATGCAAGTGACAAGATCACACACGGTGAGATGGCAATTTGAACTAGCAGTATATGTTGACAAATTTAGCATTAATGTGCAAGATAATCAATAACTCATCCTGTGAATGGTGGTAGAAGATAAGGAACAAGCATACAACCAATCACACATGCACAAGAATTTTTAGATGGTTCGAGACCACGACGGGTACCCTACGTCCACCCCTCACCACCTCGGTGAGGCTTCACTAAAACGCTACACGAGGTAGCACACGGGGACGAGCCCCAATATACCACACGCTGCACGACGATAGCAAAACGCACACACACGAGCATGAGGCTCATCACACTGCAGAGCAGCACAGACACGAGGGCGAACCCTCAACACGGTGCTCAGCACCACACACACACCATGACGGGGATGCACCCCAACAATGATTACACACTCGGAGACCTCGCTCCGAACACACACACAATATTCTTCGGTTTAAAAGATGAACTCAGATATACATTTGTAAGCTCAATGGACATAAACAAGCATGAATAACTCTAAACTGTGATGAATATAGAGTTGAGGAAACTCCTGAGCATCAAAGATGAAGCTGGGTTCCTTGATGACTTCCGGGGATGGACAGATTGGAGAAGATGCCTTCACGAAGCTCCTTTGGTTCAGATCAGAAGAAAGGACGCAGATGCTTCAGTCCCCTTTTCTTTGGTGACTTCATGGCGCATCAAGTCCGTGGGTGATGAAGAGATGGTTCAACCGTCGTTCTTCAACCCAATGGCTTCTGGAAGGTGGAGGACGAACGTCTTCAACCTTGAATCGATCTCAGCATAATGTGGGAAGAAGCTTCAACACGTTCCAGCCGCTCTTCCTGCAAAACCCCAATCGTATATGCATTAGATGCTCCTACCTTCTTTTTTTGGAAACCCTATCTCATATGATATATATATAACACCAGGGAAATGAGGGCCACGTGGAGGATAATATCCCCCAAGGACCAATCATGATTGGGCACAAAAAGAGGGGATCGAGCTAGGGCTCCGGCCGCTGTGCGAACTGGCGTATTTTCCGGTCGCCGGAAAGTGTCGACCCCTAAGGTCGACACTCGCATACGGGAAAAGCAGAACAAATACCGAAACAACACCCAACGAAGAAAGTGTCGACCCATGGGGTCGACACTTTCTGCCTGTGATAAAGAAACAAGCCACGACAAAAAGACCTGGAATAAGTGTCGACCTTGTGAGTCGACACTTATGTCCTGGATTCTGAAAAACAAGCCCAGAAAAAACTGAGCGATAAAAAGGTCAACCCCATGGGTCGACTTTTTATCCCCAGCTTCGAAGACATAAGAGGGCCGGCTGAAAACAGCATCCCCTAGACAAAGTGTCGACCCACGGGGTCGACACTTTTCCTGACATAACAAGCTATGAGAAAACACACGATGGGGAAACTCTGAAATCATGAGACATCAAGGATAACTACATGATGGGAGGAATTAAGTGACTCTACCCCAATTATCACCGATAAACCAAGTAGAAATAGATATGGAGTTACCTTGGGGTCTGTTCATCCAAACAACACATGAATTCTCCTTCAACCAACCAAAGAAAATAACTTACCATTTTGTTGGTCCATATGCCTGTAAAGATCCACTTGGAAGATATCCAATGTGGTCTATATGTTCATTCCATTCTATACACCTATCACATTACATACTGGAAGTTAGTCTTCCACATCATTCAAGTTCTAGAAATTGAAATCTGTCTTTCATGATTCACTCAATTTCACACTTGAGAACCTACACAACCGTTAAGTGAATTAAATGAATCAACCATAGTCTAAATCGACCAAAAGTACAGTAAGGTGATTCCATGACTTGGTTTGAATCACTCCCTATCTTCATCTCTCCCTGTGCAACATGCAAGGCAATGTCAATCTAATTCAACACATAATTCATGAATTTAAAAGGCATCTCATTCAACAATTGCAAGGGTATGGAAATGAACTCCATTCAGTCATGAAGAGATTAAAGCAGATCATTCCTCATCCACAAATCACATATTTCATTTAATTACATGGAACCCAATCACATGGTATTTAGTTCGTCATCAAAATTCCTTAATACATGATAGTGCACGGGGTTCAACAGTTATGTTATAGTCGACCCAAAAAGCCTCTGGGCTGACCAACAGATAGTGGGCTGGACCCTGGTTCAGTTCCACCCCGCCTATGGCAACCCAGAAGCCCATTTGGGTGGACTTTCCCTTGACTAGTTAAGCCCAGTGTTGAACGGACGGAGTATGCCCGTCTAGTTATTAGAGCGGATCTACTCAGACTGTTCCTTTTCTGCGCGGCCCAGTCCGGCCCGCTTACCTTCATTTTTGGGCTCCAGTCTTCCCTATCATGAATGGCCCATGGTGGACTATCTAAATCTACTGAAAGGCCCGATGTCGACCATCCTACTTTTAGAACGGCCCATAATTGAGCGTTCATCCTTGGGTTATGTTAGGCTGTTCTTCAGCCCAACCCTTCTTGTGCGGTCCAGTTAGAGACCGTTCATTCTCTGAACGGTCCAATATGGACCGTGTATCTTCCAGAAATATTTTCTGTGATTCTTGGTTTTGGAATTCAAGGACCTATTGGTTCTTGATAAACTTCAACTTTCTGGACAAAATGTCTACTCCAACTTACCCTTGGAATTTTTCCAAGATAAGTTCTATACCTTGAAATTATTGGCCATTTACCTTGATTAATGTCTATACAACTTAGGATTCTTGGATCCATTAAATCAATGCCAACACATCATAAGGGCCCGATCTGGTCTTGGGAGGAGCACCCGAAAAGTACTAGTGCCCCGGAGAGTTGGAATGACATGGTGAGGCATTGCACCGAGTGCATGACTAGCGTGATGTCTACGACATATTCTTGTACATGATTGTTGACACCCATTTTATGACCAATAAGTCGGGTCATCTCCTTATTCATTCTATATGATGCTCCAAGTTGTTCATTCTTCATTAAGCTTTTTTGATCAGTTGGAGGCTTATTTCATGGGTTTTTCCTCTTGGTTGAGTCTGATTCCTTGTGGCTTATTGTTTGGATGAAGTTTAGCAAGCTCTTATTGTCATTTTGATCTTGATTGTCTCTAACGGTCCACACCAGGGGCGTTACATCATTCTGACGCATCAGCCCTGGGCCGTTACATCTTGAAGAGTCCTACAGCTTAAGGCTTCTTTTTTAAATCCTTATCCTTTGGCCTATCCGTTGTTTCTAACGGCCTATCGTGCAGCCGTTACATTCCTCTAACGTGTCAGCCCATGGCTGTTACATTCATTCAAGAGTCCAACTACTTTGATCTTCTTCCCGTTGATCTTATCTCTTTAGAGATAAGGCTAGTGTGACGGTCTCTCCCTGAGGCGTTACGTCCCTGTGACGGTCTGTCGTGCAGCCGTTACATCCAACAGAGAGTCTTGGCAGGTCTGGTCTTTTCTCTGTCACTCTGTGGTCGAATTGAGAGTTTGATCTTGTGATTTCTCTTCCAAATCTGATCCTCAGAACCTTCTGTTTGATTCTATGGACTCTTGGGAGTATTATCTTCAAGAGTTTGCTAGGAATTATCCTCCTTTCTTGCTAGATTATCCTCTGCTCGACCAGAAGAGTTGGAGGGTCTATAAATAGAACCCTTCACTTCATGGCATGAGGGGGGAGAATTCTGGAGTTTGCGTCAAAGTGCTGCCGCATTCTGGAGTCATATTCATCCAAGAGGAGCTTGTTTCGACGTCCATCTGCATCACAGTCAAGGGAGTACTTCGGTTTTGGTTTTAAAGTTCATAGTTTGCACACTTGTGTTCTTCCCTTTCTCCTTTCATCACAGCATTGTCCCACTCCTTTCTCTTACGTTCTTCCACTTGTTTCAATCATCTAAACATCCTTCCCACGTTTTAAAACGCCCAGAGGGGTTAAAAAACCAAAACTTCCCCGGTATTCCCCTTTCCTTTTGAATGAAATTAAGTCATTTGATTATTGATACTACACTTGTTTGAAGGGCTAATTTGGGGTTGTTTCCTTGTGTTTCACTTTCTTTGGTAGGTTTACAGAGTTCATAAGACGAGGCCCAAGCTTTCTAGCCGGGTGGAAGGTTTGGAGTTCGAAGGATTCATAGGTTGTTTCTACAGGTTTTCTGACGGCCTTCATCAGGCGCGTCAGGCTTATTTAACGGTTCATTGTTCGACCGTCACACTTTTGTGACGCATAGGCTATTGACCATTACATTCAAACAGATCTGCAGATTTCATTGGTTTCTCTCTCCCGTGGGCGGGTGCATCATCCTCCTATTTCTAAGGTATTATTCAAGTCTTTTGCTTATTTTACTACCTTAGTGGTGATCACGTTCTTTCCTTAGTGTTGGGCAGTGAGTCTCTCTCATATCTCTTATTTCCTTTGCTTGTTCCACCCACGCGGTGTGTTTTTATTTACTCTTTGCTCCACGCTCCTGCGTTTATTTTTCTTTATTTTCCTTAGTTTAGTTCGATTGAGATAGCATTGCCCATGCTAGAGCTTGTTCTGATTGCCTAGGTTCATGGTTCACATGTCCATAGGTTGATTGAGATCATTGTGTTTTTTTTTATCATATCATTCATCACCATCACAACCACATAAGAGGAGGAAAACAAATCAACAGATAATTTTTTGGCGATCACAGTGGGACAACTTGTGCCAATCGTGCTTTTTCAATTCTGTTAAACTTGCCATCATTTCCTTGTTTGGTTTCCCCCGAATTTCCCTTTTATTTTCCTACTGTTTCTGGTTCTCTGGCTCCTCTGACGGTCTCCTGCCCCTGCGTTATACTGCTCCTGACAGTCTGGTCTTCGACCGTCACCTACTTCTGACGTAGGTCCCCTAGACCGTTACACACTCCAGACAGGTACGCATCCCGAGGTGCATCTTAGTTTCACAGTTTCTGCTGTGATATTTTGTCTTGGGTGATATCTGGTCTCCTCCCTCATTATTATATTTATTCATATTCATTGTGTGCATACTTGTTTTCTAGATTCTAGGCTAGAATTTGCATGCACTCCGGTGCGCATAGGTTCATGCATGCTTTCACACATTAGATCGCATGTTCCTACCTTGGTGTGCGGACCTCTCGTCTCCATATTCCTTGGGGCCGACTAGGAAATCACACCAGGGACCTCCATAAGTCCCCGCGAGCCGTGGATTCCCACACGGACACCGGGCCGGTTGTACCTTTCCACCCCGTGTCTAGGATTGCATAAGTGAAGGAGTGGTTACATTTAGAGTCAAACCAAGCCTTACACCCTCTCCTATCAGGAACCTATTGTTTGAGAGCACATCCTAATCAATCCACTAAAGTTCCAAAAGAGAAATCATAAGAATCTTGAGGCATCATCCTAAGCAACTTGGTTGGCTTGAAGTGTCTTCATTTCTTTTTCACTTGCATCATTGATAGAAGTCCTAAGTTTGGTTGCTCATTGTGTGATTGTTTGTTGTCTTGTGTGCATCTTGTTAAGGTTGTCCGTTGCATGTGGAGTCATCTCCATCCATTAGGAGCATCATCACCCGGGGGCGAGTCTCTCTCCTCATCCTATTTCAACCCACTCTTTGAATCTACCATGGCTTCCTTCGATCTTCCTCGGTCCCAAGAAGAGTCTCTCCCTCAAGGGCTTCTAGAGGATCCCTCTAGAGTTGTCTCATTCTAGCCTCGCGAGGGACCCGTTCTTCTTTCATCTTCTGTCCCCATGGAGAGTGCTCCGTCCACTCAAAATCCTCCTCTCCCTTCCGCCAATTCTGTCCTTCAGATGATGGCCCAATTAGACTCGGCCCAGCTTCAGGCGGTCTATCAGGCTATGCAGGGGTCCAACACCCCGCCTTCTCCGATTGTCTTTGATCATTCCAATCCATCCGTCGCTCAACCTAGAGCCGACGGACCCGTTGTGTAGCCTGTTGATCTCACCCCGGTCCAACCTAGGACCCTCCGCTTCTCCAATCTTGAAATGGGCCAGTCTTCTGGTTCGGCCCAGTAGTTCCTTGATTAGGGCAATACCTTCGTTCCTCCTTTCCCATCGGATCATCACACCTCAGGCCCAGCTGTGCCGCAAGTTCTTGTTGGTCCAAATGATTTTATGCGCCCTTAGCAAGGGGCAGCCTAGGTCCAATCTAATATGGGTCATCCTTCGATCCATCATCCTTCTTATGGGCCCTCTCCTCCATCTGTTTACCCTTCCGTTCCTCAAAATCCATCTTTTACTGTCCCTGCTCCCTCCCTAGAGCAGGAGTTGCTTGATAAGTGGGCCGCCATGCAGCAGCAGCTCGACTTCCTTCAAAAGCGGGTTGGCCCTCAATCTTTGGCAGACGTTCCAGTCCCGAATTTTCAGAACATCCGGTTCCCTCCACAGTCCGAGCTCCCCAATTACAGAAAGTATGATGGGAACAACAACCCTTTTGTTCATGTGAGGGACTTCTTATACGAGTCGGCTCAATTTCAGTACGATGATCACCTCATGGCGTATCTATTTTGCCGATCACTAGATGGTGTTGCATTGGAATGGTTTTATTCTCTGCCATTGGAAGATGCTGAGAGTTTCAAGACAGTGAAAGATAAGTTTATTCAAAGGTTCCAAGACAGGGTCGGCCCGGAATATTCATTCACAGATCTAGTGGCCGAAAAGATGAAACCGGACGAGGAATTTGCCACCTATGCTGACTGATGGAGACAGATGGCCGCTAGGGTCCCCGGCCACATTCCGGAGGAATAAAAGGTCAAGTTGTTGATTTCAAATGCCACTCTGACCTTCCGCAATATTCTGGCCATGAATGACATAGCCAACATGCATCAACTTTACAGCCGAGCGCGCTTTATTCAAACTCAGTTCAAGGATTCCCCCATACACTCGCTCTTTGAAAACCAAAAGCCCAAGTATCATAAGAAGCCTCAAGGACCTGTTACCGAGGGGATCCAGACGAACGAGCAAGTTCAAGCCGTTGCTTTCCCATTCCAAGCCGCACCCTTCCGCTTCCCTCAAAACCCCCGCACTCCACAGAACCCCGCTCCTCAAAACTTCCAAGCCACTCCACAAAATCCTCCGCCCGCCTTCACCATTCCACAAAATACCTTTGCCGCACCACATCAACCACCACAACCTCCGCAATACCACAACGTCCCTCCACCCAACGGCTATAGCAACAACAATAACAAGCGCCCGGCTCCTAAAAGGGCACAATACCCACCCTTGCCAGAAACCCTCACAGATATCTTCTCAGCTCTCATGTCAATCAATGCTATACAACTTCCTCCGGAATAGCCCAACTGGAACTCGACTGTTGATCAGACCAAGTATTGCATGTTCCATAGGCAGCCAGGCCACACCATCGAACGATGTTTTCAGTTCAAGGACCTGGTATATGACCTTCATGAAGGACAGAGAATCGATTGGGCCGAGATGCACAAGGCCATTATTGAAATTAAGGAGAAGAGAAGGCAGCAAGTGCAACAGCAACAAGCACCGCAGCCACAGCAGCAACAATAGCCAATTCAGGACTTGGGGATCCACTAGAACCCAATGCCAAACCACCCTCCCGCTCCACAGCCTCAGCCGTAGGCACTGGCTCAGGTGAACGTAGTCCAACCCCCGGTCCGCAACGCCGGGTGGTCTTTTGATGATGAGGGCACCACGCCGCAAGTAATGGCCCTCCACCATAACTACCACAATCCCCCTACCCCCTCTATCGTTTTACCTACACACCCAACATCTTCCCCACTTGTCCGCCCATTCGCCTTCGCTCCAGTAAATGCGCCGTCACCCGCATCTCTGCCACCCACAATTCTGTCACACCCGTCACCAGTTACCCCCGCTACCATCATCACGCCATCACCCAACCCTTCACTTATCCCCACGCCTCCACTAGCCCGTCCTCCCTCCGTACCAGCACCCATCATCACCACACCACCTTCCACTAATCCCTCATCCATCATCCATCCATCGCCACTTATTACCTCCACTAACACCACTTCCCACCAGATCCTTTCTCCCACACCACCTATTCCACTCATCCACGCCACCGGGCCAATTATACCGTCTCCTGATGCCGTGCCGGCACAAAATCTCACCCTATGGAGTGGGCGGTTGTTCCACCGAAATTATCCCACTACTTCTAATCCCTAGTCTTCCCAGCCGGTTGCCGAGCAGGAGGAAGCCGAACCTCTGCCAGGTACCCAGTACGACCTGCTGCATCATTTGGACAGGGTGCCCGCTAAGATATCAGTCCTGGAGCTTATCAAGAGATCCACCCATCACCAGGATGCTGGTGCGGACACCAGGGCGATCAAGTGACACGTCGGCGAACCGACGGTGCCATACGCGGAGCACCAAGTGGACTACATCGGCTTCTCTTCAAAATGGGGATAATTTGGCTTGAATTTGGACCTTTTTTGGCATTGAATTGGGCTTGTAATGGTTATTGTATTTGTAATTTTCCAATGGGCTGGTTGTAAGGCTCCTAAAGGGCCAATTGGTTAAGGCCCTTAAGAGAAAGGAGTGGCCTTGGTCCATTGTAATGGATCCATAAGCCATTATGGCCCAAGTGGGCTTCCTTCCTACATGGGCTATCTAGGTTGGGCTATCTAGAATGGGCTCCCTTCACTCATGGGCTCTCAAGGGTGGAATGGCCTTAAGCCATACTGGTTGGATTGGGCTTGGGTAAGCCATGGCCAAGATTGGCACATTCAAAGCCCAAGTAGGGGGCGCCCCCTCTTTTGGCATGTTAGGCTAGTTTGTTTGATTTTATTTTTCTTCCCACCTTCATTTACCACATGGAGTATTAGATGGCTGCTGGTCAAGTTCTAATGGCTGCCACCTACCTTCTTTACTTGGAATTTCAAAGGGTAGGTGAGCAACCATGTCCCCTTGTCCCCCTTTCCCTTTCACCAAGGGTCTTAATCCATGCGCACCCCTCCCCCTTCTTGCATCTTACGCAAGTCCCCTCCCCTATACCCCTTGTATTTGTCTATTTAAAGCCATGTATGTTGTGTGTGCAGAAGCTAATGAAGTTTTGATAAGAGAAAGTGTGTTTAAGAGAGTGACTATCTTGTTCTTCCTTGGGTGTGACTCCCTTGGTTGCAGCCCTATGACGGGACAGATTTGGGTCGTGTGACTCGACCTCATATCCCCATCTTCCTCTTATCTTCTTCTTCCACAAAACATCCCAGTGATACCTCCGCAAGTTAGGAAAATTTTAGCGCTGATTTTGCGTCAATCGGAGTTCGTGAGCAATGGCAGCGGTTCGTTTCGTGGAGGTGCGCAGATCAGTTCTAGATTGCTGCCTAGATCTGGAGGTGACTGTGTTTTAAATTCTCTAGCCCAACCCCGACGCCATCTGTGTTAGCGCAGCAAGAATGATATAGAAGGGGGGGATGAATAGATCACTCCCGATTTCTGAAACTTCAGCGGAAAATGACTACTTCGAAAATCACCCTACCGAATATAGCTAAACAAAATAGCTAATGCAGTGAGAAACTAAGACAGAGTAATAAGGTGCGATTGGAAGAGGCCGTCCACACACAAGCACATTGCCAAGCAGATAGAGAGCATCAACAATTGCAGCAAACCACAGAGGAGACAAGAGATTTTAAGGTGGTTCGATTGTAGTCCACAATCTACATCCACCCCTCACTCCAACTAGAGTAAGGATTCCACTAGCCAATGCTAGAAACCTGCAAACTTAGTCTGCGAACAATGTGCTGCCACACAGCTTGAATAACCAAGGGAAACAAATCCCTTAACCAAACTCTGCTACCCACAGAGCTTGAAACTTGTTCTAGCTACCAGCTAGAACAGAACCAGAGATAGCTCTCCCTTCCTCCAACCTGGAGGGAACCTGCTAATGACAACCCGTCACTAGCAAAACTAGAGATCTACGATCTCTCTTCCTCTGTAGCCCAGAGGGAAACCGGAGTAACACTCCCTTCCTCCAAACACCGGAGGGAAACAGTTCGGAATCAGAAGTATGAGAAAATACAAAGAGAAAATAGAAGAGAAACAAAGACCAACGAAGAACAACAGTCGTTTCTGAAAAACCAACACAAATGTAGCTTCCGAGGAAGCAATTCTTCAAACCACAGACACTGCTCTCTCTCTCTCAAACATATTCCTCTCAGATCTGGATAAAATGGGACTCTATGCTCTTTCTCTTTTCTGGATCGTGTAACCTCACACAAATGCCTTCTGCTCTTTCTTTTCACGATCATCTTCTACTGAAGGACGATGCTCCATATATATAGCAGACGATTGGCGAGTGGCTTTCAGGTTCCCGCCCATGAACTTTTTGTCAGATCATTTGAATTTTGACCACATGGCAGCATCCTGACTGGGTTGCCATCCACGTGTCATGTTCCTGATTTCTTGGATCACGTGCTAGGTGCCAACCTCGGATCACGTGCCCAATCATCAGCCTGAATCACCTGCAGACAGAGACAAAAGGAATGTATATACTTAGTTAGTTAAGGATTTTAACACGAGTGTATATACTTCAGAAGCAGTAACTGAATAAGTGTGTACACTGAGAGAGTGTATAGACTTGTATGACTTTATGCAATCTCAGTGGATATACTTGCTGAAGAATGCATTATCATTACAGGAGGGAGTGTGTATACTTCTGTGAAGTGTATGAAGCCACCGAGTGTATAGACCTGTTGAGGGAAGGGCTGTACAGACTTTAGGACCTATGAAGACGATTGAATAGACTTTCCCTTAGAAACGAGTGTTTAGACTTTGAAGCAAACGCCAGGTAAACGATGTGTAGACTTGGCCAGAAAACGTAGGAAAAGGTATGAGTGTATAGACTTGGCCAAACGTAGGGAAAGGTGAGGAGTGTATAGACTATGCTTCACTTCGAGCAGCCACAGTGATGTATGGACTTTGCCTTTGAGACGCTTAGTGAGACGGTGAGCAGTGTGTAGACTTTGATGCCCAACAGCGATGTATAGACTTACAAGTGAGACGCTTAGTGAGACGGTGAGCAGTGTGTAGACTTTGATGCCCAACAGCGATGTATAGACTTGTAAGTGAGACGCTTAGTGAGACGGTGAGCAGTGTATACACTTAGCCTTTGAGGAACGATGTATAGACTCTGAATCGTGAAAGCAGACTGTATAGACTTGGAGTGTTCGAAGGACCATTGTACAGAGTTGGAATGTTTGAGCCAATGTATAGACTTCTGCAGGGCTACCAGTGTATGGACTTGTACAGTGCAGCGAGTGTACAGACTTTGAGGCCGAAGACAGTGTGTAGACTTGAGAAGCTCGAGGCCACTGTATAGACATGGGGTTCAGCTGAGAATGTATGGACTTTGACGGAGTGAGACAATGTTCAGACTTTGAAGTTACACTATGGATGTATAGAGTTGAATGAGCATGGAGTGTATAGACTTGAAAGTCTGAAGGCGATGTACAGACTTGGAGAGTTGAAGCCGATGTACATACTTGCAGATGCAAAGCCAATATACAGACTTTATGATATGAAGCCAATGTACAGACTTGCAGATGCAAAGCTGATGTACAGACTCGTAATGCGAAGCCAATGTACAGACTTTAAAGGCTATGAACAACAAGGCATGCTGTACAGACTTACTCAATCAAACCGATGTATAGACTTTGAATGAATTCAACGGAAGAATGTATAGACATGGCCCCTTTCCGGATGTATAGACTTTCAGATAAACATACTACAGTCCTGTTGTATGGACTTGAATAGAAAGGCCAATGAATGGACTGAATAAGATGATTAATGTACTGAGGGGTCAACTCATCAGCAAGGAGGGGTCGACCCACCACTGTCCAGACTATGCAGACAGAGTGTAGATAGAATCAAGTAGAGCATATTATCTGACAACCATATGAACTGCACTCATTTACATGGTGAAACATGAATTAATCTAGAGATAGAAGATTGATTTATAGTGTGAGACATCATCAAAACCGTAGGGATGCAACAATCTCCCCCTTTTTGATGATGGCAACACTATGAATCAAGCAATATCATGGCATATCAAGCAATTAACTGCAGCTTCAACAAACAAAGAAAATTCAAAGCAAGTGCAAGTACAGACAAATTAAACACTACTGCAGAAGCACTTCTTTCTCAAAAACCACTCCCCCACAACTCACTCTCAGCTCTTCTCAGGTCCTTCTCCTCACAAGACAAGTTATTTTCTTGGCTCAAGAACAAATCTCCCCCAAAACTCATGATCTGATCTACTGATATTGCTAAACTTCTCTCTAAGATTTTCTCCCCCTTTGACATCAGCAAAAGGAAATGCAGAATATATGAAAGTGCTGGAGACATGAGGATGAAGTGCAGTAACTGCTTAGTGCAGAAAGTCATGAGTAGGTCTTAAGAGAATAAGTGAGGTTCTAAACTCAAGTGAAGATTCTGTAAACTCCAGTACACAATAGAGACATAGAATGATAGAAAGGTTTATCAGCATACAAAGTGTATGATTTAGAGCAGGAGTTAACAAGTATGGCCTGATATAGCTGAGCATTCAACTATCCTACAAGACAGCAAGAGACAAATTCAGAGAGGTGTTCTCAAGGTATTGAGGACAAGCAATCCATTAGTTGCACAACAACAAGGAATTTTTGAGATGATTTTCAAGAAGATCAATGAGTAAGTTGGTGATTCACTCTTTTGACATTAGAGGCCTGAATCCCCAGTTACTCAGAGTGAGTACCTCATTACTTCCTTTTTTTTTATTATTAAGGAACAGAGTTAGTAACTGTGGCTTTTGACATGAGAAAACACCTTGATTAGAGGCCAGAGTCCCCAGTTACTCACCAGCAAGCCACCATTGCTCTGTCATGTCGTTTCATTCATTTTTAAGCATTTGACACCTCATGACATAGGAGAAATATTCATTTCATTGATGAAACTCCCAGTTTCTCAGTGCCCAAAACAAGACATGTTTGTTCAGTTAAGTCCTTGTGTTAAAGAGATAGAATGATTGAAAATAATACCAGAAGGACTATTTCTTGAAGTGAATCTTGAAGTCTAGATTTCAAGCTGATTGGGTCAGATATCAAGACATACACGTTTTGGCCTGAACCAGAATCATTAACAATGTAGGAAGATATACCTTTTACAATTAATCCAGATCTCTGAAAGAATACTAAAGGAAAGATTCTGACTGGATTTTAGAATCACTGACTTATAGACTTAAGAATTAAGTGACATTCTACTGTCTGAGAGAACCACACTAGATCTGTCATGAAAACCAGCAAAGACACATATCTGGTCAAACTTTTTGAATCTGTCAAAGAACTCTTCCTCTCACAGCTCAATCAGCTCCCCCTCACTCAAAGCAGTCCTGAAAGCTAACCAACAGATAGACAAAACTCCCCCTCACAAAAAGAACAGACTTCACATTTAAGACAGTTTGTATAAGCCTAATTCTCTTCTCAGTGTTGTGAATTTTTCATTATCCAAAGGTTTAGTGAAGATGTCAGCAATCTGATTATCTGTGCCTACATGAATCAGTTCAAAATTGCTTTTAGAAACCTCATCTCTTATGAAATGATGCCTTATCTCTATGTGTTTGGTGCGTGAATGCAAAACAAGATTTTTGGCAAGATTAATGGCACTTGTGTTATCACAATAGATAGGTGTGCACCCCAGGTCTACTTGGTAGTCCTGAAGCTGGTGTTTAATCCATATGACTTGTGTTCCAGAACTCCCTGCAGCTACATATTCAGCTTCTGCAGTGGAGAGGGCCACATAATGTTGTTTCTTGGAGCCCCAAGACACTAAACACCCACCCAAAAATTCATAATGACCACTAGTGCTTTTCCTGTCTAGTTTACAGCCTGCATAATCAGCATCTGTGTATGCAACTAAGTTAAATGTGTGTGATGCAGGAAACCATAAACCAAGAGAATGAGTAACTGACAAATATCTGAAAATTCTTTTCACTGCAGCTAAATGTAATTCAGTAGGTCTAGACTGATACCTTGCACACATTCCTACACTGAATTGTATATCAGGTCTAGTAGCTGTCAAGTAAAGAAGAGATCCAATCATACCTCGATAAAGTTTGGCATTTACTTCTTTACATGTCTCATCTGCATCCAGTGAGGTATTGGTACCCATGGGTGTTGTAATGTGCTTTAGGTTTTCCATACCAAACCTCTTGAACAGTTCCAATGTGTATTTGGTCTGGTTGATGAAGCACCCATCCTCTAGCTGCTGTACCTGCAAGCCAAGAAAGTATTTTAGTTCACCAACCAAACTCATTTCAAATTCAGCAGACATCATTTTAGAAAATTCATCACATAGTTCTTGCTTAGTTGATCCAAATACTATGTCATCTACATATACCTGAACTATGATGAGATCTCTATTTGTACCCTTGGTAAATAGAGTTTGATCAACCTTACCTCTTTTGTAGCCCTTGCTGATCAGAAATTCAGTCAATCTTTCATACCATGCTCTTGGAGCCTGTTTTAGACCATACAAGGCTTTGTTTAACCTGAAAACTTGGTTATGTTGAAGAGAGAATTGAAATCCGGGGGGTTGTTTAACAAAAACCTCTTCTTTAATGACTCCATTTAAAAAGGTACTTTTAACATCCATTTGTTGGAGTTTTATATTCTTTGAACATGCAAAGGCAAGCAACATTCTTATAGCTTCCATCCTAGCAACATGTGCATAGGATTCATCGAAGTCTACACCAAATTCCTGATAGTAGCCCTTGGCTACTAATCTGGCCTTATTCCTTGAGATGACTCCATCTTCATTCATTTTATTTTTGAACACCCACTTAGTTCCTATGATATTAACATTATCTGGTCTTAGAACAAGTTCCCAGACATTATTTCTTTTGAACTGGCCTAATTCCTCACACATTGCATTGACCCAAGCTTGATCAGCCAAGGCCTCTTCTACTGTTTTGGGTTCAATTTGTGAGATTAAAGCAATTAAGTCATCATTATTCACATTCCTAAAATGAGACCTAGTCCGGAGAGGATCTTCAGGATTGCCTATGACATTATCTATCGGATGGTCTTTAAGAAATCTAACATTGGTTGAAGACTCACCTGTTTCTCTTGGCCCTTCCTGATTGAGGGGATTTGTTGTTCCACTCGGCTGAGTCTTCTCTTCTTCTTGGTCTTCTAGGAATTCCCCATCATGATTGGAGTCCCTGTCAAAATTTTCAATGTTAGACACACCTTTCTTTTCACTGAAAATAATGTGTGTAGACTCTTCCACTTTCTGATCTGATATGTTAAATACCCTATATGCCATTGACACTTCAGAGTAACCTAAAAATATTCCAGGGGAGCTTTTAGCTTCAAACTTGTCAAAATCTTTCTTGTCATTGTTATGAATAAAATATTTTGTTCTAAAAATTCTGAAATGAAACAAGTTTGGTTTCTTACCTTTTAGAAGCTCATAGGGTGTTTTCTTGTGAATGGGTCTTACCATGGCCCTGTTGATTATGTAAGTTGTTGTATTGGCCGCTTCTGCCCAAAACCTTCTTGGTAACTTACTTTCAATCAGCATGGTTCGGGCCATCTCCACCACAGTTCTATTTCTTCTCTCCACAATCCCATTCTGTTCAAGTGTCCTGGGAGAAGAAAACATGTGAGTTAGTCCCTCTCTTTCACAAAGATCAGAAAACATGGAGTTTTCAAACTCACCTCCATGATCAGATTGAATAGTACAGATCTTGTGTTTTCCTTCTTGTTTGACCTTATTGAAAAATAGATTAAACTTTTAAAATGCATCACTTTTATTTGCTAAGAAGAATATCCATGAATATCTAGAGAAGTCATCTATGATGACATAGCCAAACCTGTTTCCATTAAGACTCTGAGTTCTAGTGGGACCGAAAAGGTCCATATGGAGAAGTTCCATTGGTCTAGAGGATAATGGCTCAGATCTTAATTTAAAAGAATTTCTGGTCTGTTTGCCTAGAGCACAGGCATCACATGATTTTGATATAGAATTGAATTTAATTCTAGGCATGCCTCTAACTAAATCATGCTTGACCAATTTATTTAAAGTAGTAAAGCTAGCATGACCTAGACGTCTATGCCATTCAAAAACATCATTTTCAGAATTGGCAGATAAACAAATATTAGATTCAGATTCCTCATCTAAGTCTACTATGTAGACATTATTAATCCTGTTGGCTACAAATTTAACCACATCAGAATTTATTTCAAAGATTTTGCATGAATTATCATCAAATACAATCTTGTGACCCTTGTCACATAACTGACTAATGCTAATCAGGTTATGCTGCAGACCTTCCACAAGTAGAACTTTTTCAATGGAGTTTGTGGAAGTCTTACCTACTGTGCCAACTCCAATTATCTTACCTTTGTTCTTTCCTCCAAACTTGACCAGACCCCCTACCTTCATCTCTATCTTGCTGAACTTGGATCGGTCTCCTGTCATGTGCCTGGAGCAGCCACTGTCGAGGTACCACTTGTTGTCTTCAGCTGCCAGGCCGACCTACACAATAAAGTCAAGCAAAGTGATTTGGAACCAAAGATGAGTTGGGTCCAAAGACATTGTTCAATTCCCTGATCAAATGTTTAGGAATCCAGATTTGCTTCAACATTATTTTCTCTGGCACCTTTACTTCTGTTTTATTGAAATTATAGCCGGCTGGTCTGGAAAAGTAAGTTTTATTCCATTCATTAGGCTTGCCATTTCTAGAATATCTCCTGTAAGTTTGTTGATCAACAGATTTTTGAAGATGATGATCATTTCTCTAGTAGGTCCTCTTTGGACCCATTTGATTGTAGTACTTCCATCTTTTCTTCTGATCCCCTTGCTTGGTCCATTTATCATTTATGTTCTGATTTGTAGGCTTAGTGAAAATTTTCATAAAATTCATTCCCATTTTAAAATGTTGACCAGCACTATTTTTAGAACTTTCCTTCTGACCTTGAGTTCCCTTACTGTTGTTTGAGCTGGATGGTGTGTCCAGCTTTTCTTTTCCCTTCTCTGGGCAAAAGGTAATGGTTTTGAATTGTAAGGGTCTCTTGTTAGATGGGTCATAGCCTAGACCCTCCTTATTGAAATTAACCCTAGCCCCCAGTATTGCATCCAGACTGGATTTTCCTTGGACAAACTTTTCCAAGACTTTCTGTTTGTCTTCCAGCTCCTTTTGAAGGGACTCAGAATTTTTTAGAAGTTCACCATTGACTTTCTTAACAGCTTCGTATTTTTCTGAGTTCACTCTACTTTCATTTAAGCTTTCTTCAATTCGTATTTTGAGTTCATTCAGCTGATTTTGACTGTCCTGATTTTCTCCCTTGAGCTTATCATTTTCTTTTCTTAGTGAGGTCATTTCTTCTAGTTGCTCTTTTAGTTTCTGATTTTCCTCACAGACCTGGGTTTGTTCTTCAACAGTGGTATTAAGTTTTCTTTTCAGAACTCTATGCTCTTTACTAAGAGAATTAAACTTATCTAACAATTCACCATAAGCATCCTCCCAGTCATCAATCGAGAAATTTTCAAAGACAGTTATTACCTCTTCCTCGCTGTTTGCCATTAGGCAAATTCCTTCTTCATATTCCTCTGAGGAAGTGTCTTCGGGATCTTCTTCTTCCTCGCTCCATGTGCAGACCATCACCTGAGGTTTTTTATTCTTCTGCACCTTTGTGTTCTTCCTCTGAAAGTAGGGACCCTTCTTCTGAAGATCTGGACACTCGCCTTTCATGTGTCCCTGTCTGTTACAATGAAAACAAGTAAGTCTCTTAGAATTTCTGTCCTTATGATTGCTAGATTCAGCATTCTTGCCAAAGGAATATGGCTTCTTCCTCCTAAAGGTCTTCCCCTTTTTCTTCAAAAATTTTCTGAACTGTCGAGTGAGCATTGCCTGCTTCTCCTGGTCGAGATCAGAAAAACCATCAAGCTCGGACTCGGGGCTACTGCTGCTGTTCCCGCTGTTGCTACCCTTGTTGCGGGATGCCCTTAGAGCTACATTCTTAGCCTTCCTATCACTTCCTTCACCGCCTCCTTTGAAATTCATCTCATAGGTCATGAGGGATCCTATGAGTTCATTCACAGTCAAGGAAGTCAGATCTTTTGACTCTTCAATCACAATGGCCTTAGTGTGCCATGTCGGGGATAGAGATCTCAGAATTTTCCTGACAATGTCTGCCTCAGCTAGCTCTTTCCCTAGCCCTTAAGAGTATTCATGATCAAAGATAACCTAGCATACATTTCAGTAATATTCTCCTCTGGTTTCATTTTAAACAGTTCATACTCAGAGGTGTAGACATTTACCTTTGAGGCTCTCACTTGAGCTGTACCTTCGTAGATTAGTTGCAGCTCGTCCCACATTCGTTTGGCAGTCTTGTAGGCAGATATGCGAGCATATTCCTCTGGGTGAACAGCACACTGGATGATGTTCAGCGCCGTCCAGTTCAGTGAAGATAGCTTGACATGGTCATCTGTCCACGCGTCATCGTTCGGTGGCAGATCATACGGCCCAACAATAATTACTCTCCACAGCTTATGGCTCTGAGCCCTGATAAACACTTCCATCCTGTTCTTCCAAAACAGATAGTTATTACCATCAAAAAATGGAGGGCGACTAATGGATTGACCTTCAGCCATGAAGCTTCTAGGACCATTAGCATTTCCCTGACCGTTCGTCCACATGATGCAAACCTGCTCTGATACCAAATGTTAGCGCGACAAGAGTGATATAGAAGGGGGGGATGAATAGATCACTCCCGATTTCTGAAACTTCAGCGGAAAATCACTACTTCAAAAATCACCCTACCGAATATAGCTAAACAAAATAGCTAATGCAGTGAGAAACTAAGACAGAGTAATAAGGTGCGATTGGAAGAGGCCGTCCACACACAAGCACATTGCCAAGCAGATAGAGAGCATCAACGATTGCAGCAAACCACAGAGGAGACAAGAGATTTTAAGGTGGTTCGATTGTAGTCCACAATCTACATCCACCCCTCACTCCAACTAGAGTAAGGATTCCACTAGCCAATGCTAGAAACCTGCAGACTCAGTCTGCGAACAATGTGCTGCCACACAGCTTGAATAACCAAGGGAAACAAATCCCTCAACCAAACTCTGCTACCCACAGAGCTTTAAACCTGTTCCAGCTACCAGCTAGAATAGAACCGGAGATAGCTCTCCCTTCCTCCAACCCGGAGGGAACCTGCTAATGACAACCCGTCACTAGCAAAACTAGAGATCTACAATCTCTCTTCCTCTGCAGCCCATAGGGAAACCGGAGTAACACTCCCTTCCTCTAAACACCGGAGGGAAACAGTTCGGAATCAGAAGTATGAGCAAATACAAAGAAAAAACAGAAGAGAAACAAAGACCAACGAAGAACAACAGTCGTTTCTGAAAAACCAACACAAATGTAGCTTCCGAGGAAGCAATTCTTCAAACCACAGACACTACTCTCTCTCTCTCAAACATATTCCTCTCAGATCTGGATAAAATGGGACTCTATGCTCTTTCTCTTTTCTGGATCGTGTAACCTCACACAAATGCCCTCTACTCTTTCTTTTCACCATCATCTTCTACTGAAGGACGATGCTCCATATATATAGCAGACGATTGGCGTGTGGCTTTCAGGTTCCTGCCCATGAACTTTTTGCCAGATCATTTGAATTTCGACCACATGGCAGCATCCTGACTGGGTTGCCATCCATGTGTCATCTTCCTGGTTTCTTGGATCACGTGCCAGGTGCCAACCTCGGATCACGTGCCCAATCATCAGCCTAAATCACCTGCAGACAGAGACAAAAGGAATGTATATACTTAGTTAGTTCAGGCTTTTAACACGAGTGTATATACTTCATGAACAGCAACTGAATAAGTGTGTACACTGAGAGAGTGTATAGACTTGTAAGACTTTATGCAATCTCAGTGGATATACTTGCTGAAGAATGCATTATCATTACAGGAGGGAGTGTGTATACTTCTGTGAAGTGTATGAAGCCACCGAGTGTATAGACCTGTTGAGGGAAGGGCTGTACAGACTTTAGGACCTATGAAGACGATTGAATAGACTTTGCCTTAGAAACGCGTGTTTAGACTTTGAAGCAAACGCCAGGTAAACGATGTGTAGACTTGGCCAGAAAACGTAGGAAAAGATATGAGTGTATAGACTTGGCCAAACGTAGGGAAAGGTGAGGAGTGTATAGACTATGCTTCACTTCGAGCAGCCACAGTGATGTATAGACTTAGCCTTTGAGACGCTTAGTGAGACGATGAGCAGTGTGTAGACTTTGATGCCCAACAGTGATGTATAGACTTGCAAGTGAGACGCTTAGTGAGACGGTGAGCAGTGTGTAGACTTTGATGCCCAACAGCGATGTATAGACTTGCAAGTGAGATGCTTAGTGAGACGGTGAGCAGTGTATACACTTAGCCTTTGAGGAACGATGTATAGACTCTGAATCGTGAAAGTAGACTGTATAGACTTGGAGTGTTCGAAGGACCATTATACAGAGTTGGAATGTTTGAGCCAATGTATATTCTTCTGCAGGGCAGCCAGTGTATGGACTTGTACAGTGCAGCGAGTGTACAGACTTTGAGACCGAAGATAGTGTGTAGACTTGAGAAGCTCGAGGCCACTGTATAGACATGGGGTTCAGCTGAGAATGTATGGACTTTGACGGAGTGAGACAATGTTCAGACTTTGAAGTTACACTGTGGATGTATAGAGTTGAATGAGCATGGAGTGTATAGACTTGAAAGTCTGAAGGCGATGTACAGACTTGGAGAGTTGAAGCCGATGTACAGACTTGCAGATGCAAAGCCAATGTATAGACTTTATGATATGAAGCCAATGTACAGACTTGCAGATGCAAAGCTGATGTACAGACTCGTAATGCGAAGCCAATGTACAGACTTTAAAGGCTATGAACAACAAGGCATGCTGTACAGACTTACTCAATCAAACCGATGTATAGACTTTGAATGAATTCAACGGAAGAATGTATAGACATGGCCCCTTTCCGGATGTATAGACTTTCAGATAAACATGCTACAGTCCTGTTGTATGGACTTGAATAGAAAGGCCAATGAATGGACTGAATAAGATGATTAATGTACTGAGGGGTCAACTCATCAGCAAGGAGGGGTCGACCCACCACTGTCTAGACTATGCAGACAGAGTGTAGACAGAATCAAGTAGAGCATATTATCTGACAACCATATGAACTACACTCATTTACATGGTGAAACATGAATTAATCTAGAGATAGAAGATTGATTTATAGTGTGAGACATCATCAAAACCGTAGGGATGCAACAATCTGAAGCTGGTTCCTGAAGAGAGATCGTAGGATATCAAGTCTTCTTCGCGTCGCCGCTGATCTCGCCTCGATCTGATCACCGTGCTGTTCGTGGCGGCGAATCTCGTGAGATCGCGCAAGAGATCTGAGCAGATCCGGCCCCAAACCAGAGCCGACTTCCAGAGTCCACCTCGACTCATCTGGTCGAGATCTATGAGGGATCTTTGAAGTACGTCTTCCTCTTGACGTCGCCAAAAATCTCCCATAAAGAATGTCTCAATCCGACATCGGCAGCTATTTTTCCATCATTTTACCATGTCGCTGCGTTGTTCTGGGAGCTCAAAACCAGAAGCTAAGAAGAAACATTACTGCGCCCAGATCTGAAAAGATCTGATCACGCCATTCGGAGTGAAGAAACTACATCCTATCGTGGACATTCTCCAACAAACGGCACACCGATCGGGTATCGGATCTGGTCGTACCGGCCTCCGCAAGTTCTCTACGCAGGGTGACCAGCGTGGACAGCACCAGGTCGGCTTTCCGTCGGCGTACCCGAGCGGCTCCGGCACGCGTCCCTCACCTCCTGCGAGTGTGGCCCATCAACCCGGGTTCCAGCACCCCAAAATTATCAATTGTAGCCCGATACCTCCCTGTGTGGAGTGGGTGTTCAGTTCTGAAATTGTAAAGTTACTCATTTGTGTATTGGGGTTGTTCGAAAATCGGCTGGGAGTTCTTCCCCACGCCTAGTCGTGGAGGTACATGCTCGTTCTGACATCTACATTGCTGCTTAGTATGCTTTCTATATTGCTGCATTTGTGAGAATAGGGCCGATAGCTAGTTTCAAATTCACCGCGATTGTGAGTTATGAGCGCCCGTTCCGTGGCTCTAATCGAGCACCGAGCGAGAATTAGCACCCTAGGCAACGGTGCTTTCTAATCGCCACGATCCCCACGTTTCCCTCGCAAGGGACAATCGTCGGGCTCAAGAGAGTCGCTGTTGAGAGACGTCTCCACCCGGAGAATACCACGGTGGTCAGCCGCCCTGCTTGTCTTAGTGTGCTAGTTCTGGCCGACAACGAGTCGGTCGTATGTCTTAGCCCGAGTCGGTCATCCATCCCGCATCAAATTGGTATCAGAGCGTCGTTTAAGTCTAGGGTCATTTAAGTCCAAGGTTGCATTTGCATTCCAATAACCCGGTATATAAAAAGGTGTTGTCTAAACGTTAGGCTATGCCTATCGGGAAGGCCGCACACTTGCGCGAGTGATCTTTGGATCGATTAACTCCGCCACGTACCGAGTCTTGGTGTCTTGTCCTTAGTGTGCATGCCTTCCAACCTTGCATAGTCGGTCTAGTGTCGTGTCCTAGTGTCGGCATGTTCATCGCTTAGCTCCCCGAGTCCCATGGGTTCCCAAATGCCTAGTTCATATGAATGGTGGCGACACCACCAAGGATGAGGAATCCAACCCCACCACATTTGTAGGCCCGAAGCCTCGGACTTCTATGGAACCAAGGTCCCGAGCGACTACCTCAAGTGGGAAGCCGCCATGGACGCATATTTTGAGTGTTATACTATGTCCGAGGCGATGCAATTCTATTTCGCCAAAGAGCGGCTTCTTCATGAGGCCGCCGAAAAGTGGGACTACATTGAACGTTTGAGAGAGGTTAGGAGGCAATGGCCCATCGAGTCATGGTGGGACATGAAGAGAGAGCTTAGGAAGGTCTACGTTCCCCAACCGATCACCTCCAACCGACCCCACCCAATCACCTCCAACCAAGTGGGTCCTAGTCGGAGGCAAAGAGCCCTACACGTAGATGAGCCTAGACCCAAGCCTAGGCCGGATGATTACGGGCAAGTCCACTCCGGTACCCTTACTCCAACCCGGACCGTTGCCGAACTTGTGCAAATGATTTCGGATCGGGTGGATAGGAGGTGCGCTTATTTTGAGTCATTAGTCTCCCCTTGCCCACCTTCGAGGCAGGAGGTAGCCATACCCGCACCTAGGGAGGCCATAGCCCGTAGCCCCAACCCGGCCCCATCTATGGGGTCCCCAAGCCCTCTCCCCATTATGGAGATCCCTCCTTCATCACCCGTGAGTGCTCCGTTGCCATCCTCTCCTTCCGAACTTCATCTGGAGCCGTCTTGTTTGGAGCCACCTCCGCCCGAGCCACCCGTGTTTCTTACGGGAATGCTTTTCATCGCCGAGCCACTCCTTAGCTGGCTCAAAGATGGCTTGGTCCCACCTCCCTTCCCATCCATGGACCCCACACTACCTCTAGTGCCAAGCAACTCGTTTCACACCACCTTCCGGTCTAGTAACTATGTGGATATATTGGACGACCTTCTTAAAGGGTTAGACCGGCAGTTGGCATTTACGCACTTGTTGGCCCCAGGCTTCAACCAACCCACCGGTCGTAGCTTCACACATCCCACCTTAGGGTCCATTACCTCCGTGTACACCGTGGGTCATGTTACCACGGAGGTTCTTCTACTCCTCCCGCTACCGGTCGAGCCCGACTTCACTCCTTTTATCCCGAGGGAGGAGCCATATCTTCTATACACTATCCCATTTACCACGATGGAAGGAGGTGACCATCACCTTCATGAATTTCAAACATGGGACTATGTAATGGAGGAACTGGGGGGTCACACATTCTTTGACCCATTCGACCCCTTCTCTAGTGGGCCTCGTGACCCACCACTTCCCCTCTACTTTGTCAAGGAAGTCCCCTACCACTCTCTTCCCACTCGAGCCAATCAAACTCCACATAGCAATATGTCCGATTATTGGGAAGCATGGCATGCCTTACCTACATGTAGTGGTGATGAACCTCTTAGCCCACCCACACCCACATCTGATGGGAAGTCCTTGCATGCATGGTGTCTTTTTGGGTGTCTAGGAGTACATAATCCTACCTATCTTTGGTTGCATCTAGTGTATGCATGGCACACATTCGGGTGTCCTGGTCCGCCATCGTCCATGCGTAGGTCGGACTAACCATAGGTTTGTCTAAGGTCATGTGTGTGTGTGTTTGTTTGTCTCTCTAGTTGTTCTCTTTCCTACATATGGTTTGTATTAAGTCATGTCTCAATAAAAGGCCAGTCAAGCACGTATAAGGAGGTAGCCGATGCATGCTACATATCCATGGATTCAAAAGGAAAGTACGTCTAGATCAGGGTCATACCTGATTGGTTTCCTCCCGGAGACCGAAAGCAACTCTAAGTCCATGATACCCACCCTTTCCGGGTCAAGAAACAAGTGGGTCCGAATGCGTACGATATTGAACTACCGGGTGACTATGGTGTCAGTTCGATGTTCCATGTTTCAGATTAGGTAGCATATTGGAACCCGCGGTGATCTGAGTGAGTTTTGGGCTTTCTCCTCCTATTGTGAGTGATACATCACCTGAGAGTCCACCTCTTCCAGCCTCAACGCATGCATATAGATTGTATACTGAATGAGCAGGTGATCACCACAATGAACGGCGCATACCCACACGTCCTAGTGTGTTGGCGAGGATGCCCCAGGATGACCAACGCCTTGATCACATGCGAAGAGCGCAAGCTTCGAGACCCTTACTCGACGGGGTCGAGTTCCTCCCACCCGGGGAGAATTGGTGCGGACACCAGGGCAATCAAGTGACACGTCGGCGAACCGACGGTGCCATACGCGGAGCACCAAGTGGACTACATCGGCTTCTCTTCAAAATGGGGACAATTTGGCTTGAATTTGGACCTTCTTTGGCATTGAATTGGGCTTGTAATGGTTATTGTATTTGTAATTTTCCAATGGGCTGGTTGTAAGGCTCCTAAAGGGCCAATTGGTTAAGGCCCTTAAGAGAAAGGAGTGGCCTTGGTCCATTGTAATGGATCCATAAGCCATTATGGCCCAAGTGGGCTTCCTTCCTACATGGGCTATCTAGGTTGGGCTATCTAGAATGGGCTCCCTTCACTCATGGGCTCTCAAGGGTGGAATGGCCTTAAGCCATATTGGTTGGATTGGGCTTGGGTAAGCCATGGCCAACATTGGCCCATTCAAAGCCCAAGTAGGGGGCACCCCCTCTTTTGGCATATTAGGCTAGTTTGTTTGATTTTATTTTGCTTCCCACCTTCATTTACCACATGGAGTATTAGATGGCTGCTGGTCAAGTTCTAATGGCTGCCACCTACCTTCTTTACTTGGAATTTCAAAGGGTAGGTGAGCAACCATGTCCCCTTGTCCCCCTTTCCCTTTCACCAAGGGTCTTAATCCATGCGCACCCCTCCCCCTTCTTGCATCTTATGCAAGTCCCCTCCCCTATACCCCTTGTATTTGTCTATTTAAAGCCATGTATGTTGTGTGTGCAGAAGCTAATGAAGTTTTGTTAAGAGAAATGTTTAAGAGAGTGACTCTCTTGTTCTTCCTTGGGTGTGACTCCCTTGGTTGCAGTCCTGTGACGGGACAGATTTGGGTCATGTGAGTCGACCTCATATCCCCCTCTTCCTATTATCTTCTTATTCCACAAACAACCCAGTGATACCTCTGCAAGTTAGGAAAATTTTAGCGCTGGTTTCACGTCAATCGGAGTTCGTGAGCAACGGCAGCGGTTCGTTTCGTGGAGGCGCGCAGATCGGTTCCAGATTGCTGCCCAGATCTGGAGGTGACTGTGTTTTAAATTCTCCAGCCCAACCCCGATGCCATCTGAAGCTGGTTTCTGAAGAGAGATCGTAGGATTTCAAGTTTTCTTTGCGTCGCCGCTAATCTCGCCTCGATCTGATCACCGTGCTGTTCGTGGCGGCGAATCTCGTGAGATCGCGCAAGAGATCTGAGCAGATCCGGCCCCAAACTAGAGCCGACTTCCAGAGTCCACCCCGACTCATCCGGTCGAGATCTGTGAGCAATCTTCGGAGTACGTCTTCCTCTTGACGTCACCAACAATCTCCCACAAAGAACGTCTCAATCCGACATCGGCAGCTATTTTTCCATCATTTTACCGTGTCGCTGCGTTGTTCTGAGAGCTCAAAACCAGAAGCTGAGAAGAAACATTACTGCGCCCAGATCTGAAAAGATCTGATCGCGCCCTTCGGAGTGAAGAAACTACATCCTGTCGCGGACATTCTCCAACAATGGGTGCACCGATCGGGTATCGGATCTGGCCGTACCGGCCTCCGTAAGTTCTCTGCGCAGGTTGACCAGCGTGGACAACACCGGGTCAGCTTTCCGTCGGCGTACCCGAGCGGCTCCGGCACGCGTCCCTCGCCTCCTGCGAGTGTGGCCCGTCAACCCGGGTTCTAGCACCCCAAAATTATCAATTGTAGCCCGATACCTCCCTGTGTGGAGTGGGTGTTCAGTTCTGAAATTGTAAAGTTACTCATTTGTGTATTGGGGTTGTTCGGAAATCGACAGGGAGTTCTTCCCCACGCCTAGTCGTGGAGGTACGTGCTCGTTCCGACATCTACATTGATGTTTAGTATGCTTTCTATATTACTGCGTTTGTGAGAATAGGGCCGATAGTTAGTTTCAAATTCACCGCGATTGTGAGTTGTGAGCACCCGTTCCGTGGCTCCAATCTAGCACCGAGCGAGAATTAGCACCCTAGGCGACGGTGGTTTCTTAATCGCCGCGATCCCCACGTTTCCCTCGCAAGGGATGATCGTCGGGCTCAAGAGAGTCACTGTTGAGAGATGTCTCCACCTAGAGAATACCACGGTGGTCAGCCGCCCGGCTTGCCTTAGTGTGCTAGTGCTGGCCGCACAACGAGTCGGTCGTACATCTTAGCCCGAGTCGGTCATCCGTCCCGCATCAGATTCTCTCAAAAATTTCTTGCAAAAGGTGATGGTCAGTGAGGACATGGCAGTCGACAGTTTACCGACAGCACTGGCAATGATTTCCAAAGGACCGGTGATCACATTTTCTGAGACCGAGCTAGCTCCTCCAGAAGCTCGGCAAATGCCGCTTTGCATTTCAATCACCTTAAACAAAGTCAATATTGATGCAGCACTGGTAGACACAGGGGCATCGATTAATGTGTGCCCACTCAGTACCCTCCGAGCTTGCAACATATCTGAAGAACTACTACGGCCTACCCCCACCACCATAGCTGCATATGATAATTCAAGAAGAGCATGTCACGGGGTGGTCACCATTCAAGCAGAACTTGGACCTCTTACTATGCCAGTGGAGTTCTATGTGCTGGACATTGACCCTATGTTCAAGGCTATCTTGGGTCGTCCATGGATTGACACTCTCAGCGCCGTACCCTCCACTGCGCATCAATGCATTAAATTCCCTTTCCAAGGGAGGGTTGTCAAAGTTAAGACTTTATCCACGGTCCAATCTGTAAAGGCTATTTCAGAAAAGGTTCTCCCCACCTTATGGCCCAGCAGCCGGCCAGTCATCTCAGTGCTAGATCTTGACTTTCCTTGGGCTTATACACCTCGCAAACCCATCACTGCAGCGGTTAATATCAAGATGAAGCCCCAGATCCGAGATTCCAAGGGCTGGGACATTATACTGAAGCTAGGCTACCAACCGGGGAGAGGCCTCGGTGCTCAATTGCAGGGAAGGACCAAGCCCATCCCCAAGGGAAGAAAAATGAACAGGAGAGGTCTGGGCTATCGAGAGACTACATTATCTATGATGGGTGATTCTGGGCCACTCACCTGGGACTACCGTCAGCATTTTGTCAGAGGGCCTCTCCAGCCAGGCACATTGAGCCCACAGCCAATTCTGCCAGAAAGAAAGGATTCAGTCTGTCCAGTTGCCGGTCCCCCTCTACCACCAAGAGGGCCAGTTGATGACATGATTGACTATGGTCAGGCCTTTGAGAGATTGTTCCATGAAGAAGACTGCCAGAAGCTTCAAGAGGTTCGGCTCGTCCAATGGAGGCTGAAGAAGCAGCCAGTTCAGCATCCACGGGGGAAGGGGAGCTCGCCGATTGACGTTTCTTGGTCTCCCTCCCATCTTCAATCACTTTTTCAGCAATGGGAACTCATATCCCGTCCTCCTCCGATCATGATCAATTCATCTCTCAATGATCCGTTTGAAATCCTGTTTATTCCCTGCGCCTGTGGGCGTTGTCCTCCTATTAATCTGGTTGATCTATTCACTCCTCCTTCTTCCACCACTCCACTCCACGAGATGTGGTTTCGATCCTCCAATCCATTCTTCAATTGCATCTTCCCCGAATTGTTCCCCATGCAACTCCCGCCTCCTCCATCCTATTGTGTGGTCTCCACTGATCTCCAAAAAAAACATCAAATTTGAAACGGAGATTTCAATGGAAGATTACGCTACCTTGTCTCCGTTCTCCTCCCAGGGGCACGAGTCCCCTGCTCCTTCCCTTCCACTAGATTTTCTTTTCCCTAGGTTAGGATTAGGGTTTGTCGAGTCTAGGGAAGTAGAGTCAGTTAGGTCTAGAGAAGTAGGGTCTTGTTCTATCTCGTCCAACCCTTCCTCCTCTGAGCCGCGCCCACTTACGCATCCTTCAAAATCCGTCCCTGATAGGTTCTTGCAAGATCTAGCTCAGCGGTGTCATGCTCTTTTGAAGTGTCCAGAATTTGTTGCCACGGCAATCATGATTGAAGATGAAAAGGAAATAGAGGGCGTGTGGAGCGATGATGGACTCGGTGTCTATGAAATCCTGGATGAAAAAGATCCAATCAACGAGGACAGCAACGTAGATGACACTGCCGATTTGTATGCGCAAGGACTGAAGAGATTCGACGAGCCATCGTCAGCAGTGGATGAACCTACGAAGGAAATAAATTTGGGGACTGAAGAAGACCCAAGGCCCATCATTATTGCCGCTAATCTCCCTCCGCAAGTAGAAGAATATTTGATCAAGGTTCTGAGGGAGTATAGCGATTCTTTCGCCTGGTCTTATGAGGACATGCCAGGTCTTGACCCCTCTTTAGTGGAACATCGACTCGTACTTAAGCCAGGGGCAACACCTGTAAAACAACGGTCAAGAAGATTTCACCCCCACATGGCCTTGAGGATTAAGGAAGAAGTCGACAAGTTGTACAAGGCCATATTCATTAGAGTTGTTCTATATCCTCAGTGGGTGGCGAACATAGTCCCTGTTATCAAGAAGGATGGAAAAGTGCGTATCTGCATCGATTTCAGGGATCTTAATAAAGCATGTTCCAAAGATGATTTCCCGCTGCCTCACATCGACGTCCTGGTAGATAACACCGCCGTGTACAAAGCTTTGTCATTCATGGATGGTTACTCAGGCTATAACCAGATCCGTCTCGCTCCAGAAGATCAAGAGAAAACCTCCTTCACCATGCCCTGGGGCACGTATTGCTACGTGGTTATGTCATTCGGTCTGAAGAACGCAGGTGCCACCTATCAGAGGGCGATGATGGCTATTTTCCACGACATGATGCATATCTATATGGAAGCCTACGTGGATGACATTTTGGTGAAGTCAAGGACCAAAGAAGAACATCCTTCTATTCTGGCTAAGGTGCTGCAAAGAGCCAGGGAGTATAAGCTTAAGATGAATCCGAAGAAGTGTGTATTTGGAGTCTCTTCAGGGAAGCTATTAGGCTTTATAGTAAGCAAACGGGGGATCCAGATTGATCCTAACAAAGCAAAGGCCATCATGGACATGCCTCTGCCGAGGAACATTACGGAACTTCGAGGATTGATTGGCAGATTGCAATTCATCAGAAGATTCATATCCCAACATTCTCAAAGGTGCCGCCCATTTTACGAATTGCTAAAGGCGGGGGTCAAATTTGAATGGAATTAAGACTGTCAGAAGGCCTATGAGGACCTAAAGGAATATCTATCCAATCCCCCGGTTTTGCAACCTCCTGTCCCTAGGAAACCCCTAATCCTATACATATCAGTCATTGAGGACTCCCTAGGGGCAGTCTTAGCACAAGTAGATGACGAAGGGAAAGAGCGGGCTGCTTATTACCTCTCTCGGTTGTTTAACCCAGCTGAGGCCAAATACACCGCTATGGAGAAGACTTGTGCCGCCTTAGTGTGGGTAGCTCAGAAGCTTAAACATTACTTCCTTACCCACCCAGTTAGGTTGATCTCTAGAATGGACCCGATCCACTATCTCTTAGAAAAGCATGTCCTTTCTAGTAGGTTAGCTCGCTGGCAGAGATTCCTCTCTCAATTCGATATCACGTTTGTCGTTTAGAAGGCGATCAAAGGGTACGCCATCGCTGAGCATCTTACCCATCTCCCAATTCCTCACACCGACTCTATTCAGGACGATTTCCCTGATGATCATCTCTCTACTATCTCTCATCATCCCTTTTGGTCTCTGCACTTCGATGGTGCACTCAATTCTCAAGGCCGAGGGATCGGTGCTGTTCTGCTCACTCCAGAGGGAGTGACGATTCCCTTTGCTTATCAACATCGATTTCCTGCTACCAACAACATTGCTGAGTACGAGGCTCTCCGAGCCGGATTGAAGCACGCCTATCTCCTAGGCCCGCGCTATTTGAATATCATAGGAGACTCTCAGCTCGTCTTGCGACAAGTTCTGTCCACTTACCGCACTCGTGACCCCAAGCTCAAGCCTTATCAAGATTTGGTCACGCTCCTTGCTAGGCAGTTCCGTAAGCTGATCTATATCCATACTCCTAGGTCTCAGAACATCCTAGCTGATGCTTTAGCTTCGCTCGCTTCCTCTCTATCTTTCCCTCTCAGTCGGAGCACTGAGACTATCGTCGTTCAGAGATTGGACGCACCCTCTCCTCAGGATCCTTGGTACATCAACCTTAGGAAAGCTGTAGAGGCGAGGGCTGAGAAGGAAGACCTTAAGGAAGTATCTTTGATGGTGCTTAAAGAGATTCTGGACGAAGAGGAATTACCTTGGTATCATGAGATTGAGTTGTTTTGCAAGGATGGATCGTTCCCAGAAGGGGCAAATGCCGAGCAGCGCAAGTCAATAAGGAGAGCCGTCGCAAGGTATACCATTGTTGCAGGAGAACTATACAGGCGCGCTACTAATGGAATGCTCATGAGATGCTTAGATGATGAGGAAGCTTAGAAGGTGGCTGAGGCAGCCCATTCTAGTGAGTGTGGAGGTCATGTCAATGGCCAGGCTCTAGCGAAGAAGATCCTTAGGCAGGACTACTATTGGCCCACTTTAGAAGAAGATTGCTCCCTCAACGTCCGGAGGTGTCTTAAGTGCCAACTCCACGTTGATAAAATCCATTCTCCAGCTTCATCTCTCCATCCTCTTTCCGCTCCTTGACCGTTCTCTATGTGGGCTTTCGACGTTATCGGCCCGCTCGGTGATCCTAACTCTTAAATCAAGCAGAAATCCTTTATCCTTACCGCCATTGAGTACTTCACCAAATGGGCCGAAGCGGAGGCGTACGCAGAGATCAAAGCTTCGACAGTGTGCCACTTTATCATGAAGAATATCATCTTGCGATTCGGAGTGCCAAGCAGCATCATCACCGAAAACGGACCCCAGTTCATCTCTCAAGAGCTTAAGGACCTATGTAAGAAGTTCAATATTGCACTGCATCATTCATCTCCATATTATCCACAAGGCAACGGTCAAGCCGAGGTCACTAACAAAACCCTTCTTAAAATCATAAAGAAATATGCGAATCTCATAAATTTTTTGATTGGCCAGAAAGATTAGTGGAAGCTCTATGGGCTTACCATACCTCCGTCTGTACTCCTACGGGACAAACTCCCTACACTCTTACCTATGGGATGGAGGCGGTGCTCCCATATGAGATCTTGATCCCTTCCCTTAGAGTGCAACTCGATAAGGAACTTAATCTCGATGAACGTCGAGAGGCATTGCTTGGTCAGCTGGAACTCTTGGATGAGAAGAGGATGAACGCGGCCGATCACGTATCCGTTTATCAAAAGAGAGTTTCACGTTATTTTCAAAAGAAGGTGATTGAACGTAAATTTCAAAAAGGTGATATGGTTTTGAAACATAAATTCATTCGGTCTGCAGGTCCCAGGTCTAAATTGCAACCTAACTGGGAAGGGCCGTTCGTTGTAAAAGAGGCTTATCCAGGGAATGCTTATCGTTTAGTAAACGCAGAAGGTGAGGAGCTCTCTCACGCGTGGAATGATTGTATCTTAAGCGTTTCTTTCCTTAGAGTCTAATTAGTGCCACCCCGGCAGCGAGGTGTTCTTCCTTTCACCGTGAAAGGAGTCCCGAGTACGACAATCACACACTACACGGCATCCCTGGTCAAGTTTCCTACTTTGTAGGCACCGTTTCTCCTAGGCCATGCTTTGGGGGAAAGTCGAAGTCCCTGTCCGTTTCTTTCCTTGGCTGAATCCAGGGGCAAGAAGTGAATAAGGAGGCGATGACCAATCTAGGCACCCTACTGAGAGGAGGTCTCAAATAGGGGCAGTCCGTTATGACCTCACGCTACAAGCAAAGAAACACAGAAAGAAAAAGGGAAAGCCAAAGGGGCAATCTTTGTGACAAAAGCAAAAGCATTATCTCAAAAGTCTACCCACCAAAAATTCAAAAGCTCCGAAAAAGGAAGGAAAGCTAGGCATGACAAGAGTGGCAGTACAGTTCCCCGCGGGACGTCATGAGCCCGGTCGCATGCGTGCCTAGAGTGGACTAAGGTTCGATGACGGACACAAAGCCCCGGCGCAACAGACCGAATCTTTAATGGGTTGTCTGGAGAGGAACTCAAGTCCTAAAAAAAAAAAACTTCTATGTCTGGCCTAAGCTTACCCCGTATTCTATTTTCCTTTTTAGGATCAAAACTAGTACCCTGGGTATGGCCCTGGTAGAAGCACCATCATGCAGGTTGGGTCTTGGCCAGGGAACCTCATGAACTCTCGTTATAATAAGAAGGACCCACGTTGTCAGGGGAGCACTGATTTCCAAAATCCAAAAAATCACGTATATTTCGAAAATCCACAAAAATCACATATTTCAAAAATCTAAAAAAATCATATATTTTCAAAATCAAACAAAAAGTCATATATTTCAAAACTCAAAAACATCAAATATTTCCAAAAATGTCACAAAAATTCAGATATTTCCAAAAGCTCCAAAAAAACACCATCATATGCATTGCATGCATCGCATTATTTTTATTATGTCTTCCGCCTATTTAATAAGGCTCCACCCCTTGACCAAATATCAAGAAATGGTCATTCTCTAACTTGCTTTAAGGCAAGGGGTTGAGTCTAAGAATAGATCTAACTTGTCTCTCGTTTAAGTGTGTGTAGAACGCAGGTTAAAGCTCAGGGCTGAAAACTCACAACTTTGCAGGTTCAGGTCTGTAACGCGCCAGCATCAGACCGTCATAGTCATGTAATGGTCTACTCTCTGACCGTCACATTATCTTCAGGGCGTTGGCTCTATTCTCTCATCAGGTCCATCCCACACGGTCTTCATTCCGACCGTCACATCATTCTAACGGTCTGGCGTTTGACCGTTACATCCTCCAGAGAACTAGATTCTCAGCTCATTCCCCTGACAGCCTATCTCCAGACCGTCACATCCTAGTGGCGGTCATTTTCGGGACCATTACACTCTCCAGAGGCTCTGTTTTACAGATCATTCTAGCCAAGTCAAGCCACGACTCGTGCCCACACAACTAAGGCATTCCCATCTCATTCAGATGAGCTTCATGAAACATGAGATTAATAAGATTTCAATTCCCGTTGTCAATTTACATCTTTTATCTATCATCCATTCAATTTCCTATCCGCAAGAGAGCAGATCTTCCTCAACTCTTTCACGTAGCCATGGCGTGCCTCGTCGTTCTCTTCCACTTCTTCTTGCCATGGATGCACTTTGCTGATCTCCCACATGGTCAGCGCATTCCGGACCGCTCTTTCATCCTCCTCGGTTCCCATCTTCCTAGATAGAAGGGGAGGGTAGTGTGATAGTGCAGGAGCTTCAAGCCGGGGTAGTCCGATCTGAAGATGGCACCGGTGCGGGTTGTAGATCGCCATGGTAGTGTTCCCCACTAGCTGGAGGTCCAGGCCTTGACGCCGCGGTATTCTAAGCAAAGTGCTCCGAAGGATTCTTGGTCACATGATGAATTTCTCTAATGACAAGGTGTTGAAGAAGAGGCGCCATTCATCCCGTATTTTCTTGTCTGCCATCTTGCATTCGACCTGAGAAGAAAATCCAGATGCACCTCCAATAAAGAACATGTTGGGTTCGGTGCAGTATTCAGAGGGGGGGTGAATGAATATAACCCGTTTAAAAAACCTTTCGCCCAGTTAAAATATGATGCTCACTAGAATTACTAGTTCGCGAACTAGACAAGCTTAAAAGCTAATAATCAGTTGCAGAACAAAAACAAGCATATAGTGAGATCACTAGGATGCTAACTAGGCTGAATTAGACAAGGAGTCGCTCAACTAGAATTTCACTCTCTTGACAGATTAAACTATTCTAAGAAAACTAATCTACTCTTCTGCTCAACCAGAAGCCAAACGGTTAGAGCGCCCCTATGCAATCATCTAGCGGAAGCAAAAGCAGATAAACCAAACCACAATGCACAAGGGTTTTTAGGTGGTTCGGTCCTCCAAACCTACATCCACCCCACACTCAACCCGAGTGTGGCTTCACTAACCGCTGGGCAACACAGCTTGCCAACAATCAGCTGGGCCTCACAGCTTGCCAACCGCTGAGCATCACAGCTTGCTTCCGCTAGGCAATACAGCTTAGCCATCGCTGACTCACAGCTTGAACCCGCTGGGGAATACAGCTTAACCCATCCGAGACCAAGTCTCACCAGCTGAGGATTACAGCTTTACCTGTCCAGTGAAAACCTCCACTGCCCGCTGAGCTACAGAGCTTGCTGTCCAGAGGCAGCACCTCTGCAAACCGCTGACAAACAGCTTGAAGAAATGTATAAAGGAAAATGAAAATAGAACAAGATAGCAACGGAAAGCTGAAACAATAAAGCACAAAATATAGCTCAACAATGAGCAACTTCAGATCTGGTTTTGAACCAAAGATCTGAGGAACGAACTCCTTCTCTCTCTCTCTTCTTCTTCTTCTCTTCACACTCTTCTCGAGCTCTCTGCCTCTCTCTTTTTCTCTTCTGCTTCTTCCCTCTTTCTTTTCTTCTTCTTCTTCTCTTTTCTCTGGATCGAACAGCTCTCTATTCTTTCTCTCCGCTTCTGCTCTTCTGCTTCAATCTGGATCGTGGCTCTCTGTTCTTTTCCTCTCGCCAACTCGATCACCCTTCTTCTGTGGAAGAAGGCTCATATATATAGCAGCAGCATCATCATCAGCCCCGACGTGTGACCTCCACATTTCCCGCCCAGATATTCGGCCACGTGTCAGCATTCTGTCAGTCCTTCAGCCTCGGATCACGTGCTGCCCAGTCACGTGGAAATGTTCTTCCTCGAACCTGCAAGGAGATACAACCCATTAAAATTGAGGGCCACAGGAACTAAAGCTGCATGAGGTATGTAATAGTAATACTAGATGCACTGAGAACGACACGAGATACACAGGGTGACTACAACACGAAGTAAGGAAAGAATGACACGAGATACACTGTGACAGAACAGACACAACGAAGAGAACGACACGAAGTGAGGTTATAAAACAACACGAGGTAAAAAGAAGAACGACACGAGATACATACGATGACTACAGCACGAAGTAAAAACGACATGATATAATAACCAGTAATGAGAACGGCACGAGAACAACATGGAGACAAAACAGAAACCAACACGAAGTGTGGTTTCAACACACGAAAGACACGAGGTCTAGGAAGAACAACACGAAGACATAATACGGAAACGACACGAAGTGAAACAAGAACGACACGAAGTGCAGTAGTGACAGAAACACACACTACACAGAGAACGACACGAAGTGGCACAGAAAGCAACACGAGGTGTTGTGATGTCCTGCACGCAATAGAACAAAAACGACACGAAGACGATGAAAACGACACGAGGTGATGTCACAAAGCGACAAAGACACGAGGTGTAGGAAACACGACACGAAGACATGAAACAACACGGAGACGAAATAGTAACCGACACGAGTTGAAAACAACACGAAGACGAAAACTAAAATTGACACGGAGTGTGGTCAAAGCGAGAAAGACACGAAGTCTAAAGCAAAAAACCAACACGAAGACAGAATACAAAGAAACGACTCGAAGTTAGGACAACACTAGGAGAAGACTGCACGAAGTGAAAACAACACGAAGATAGAAGATGCCACGGCTATCACGACACGTGATGAAGCAGTGGGACCAGAAAGAAACGACACGAGGAACAACGGTAAGTGACACAAAGTTAAAGAGAAAAACAGCACGAAGATGATGTATGCAACAGTGCAATGTATAGACTTTAAATCCAATGCAAAAGGCTGTACAAACTTCATGAACAATGCATGATTGTACTAGACGATGTATACACTTAGCCTATGCAGACCAGTCCGATGTATAGACTTTAAAGAAATACATGCTACAGTGCAATGTCTAGACTTGCTATATGCACGAGACGCTGTCCACTGTCTAGACTTGCGATGCCTTCGCCAAATGCATACTACAGTCCAATGTATGGACTTAGACGAATGATGCATGAGACGCTCAATGTATCGACTTTGAGCTTGCTATGCAGTGTATAGACTTAGAGCATAAACCCCACGATGCAATGTATAGACTATGCACATACCAGAAGTCTAACACAAACAATATATCAGTCATATACGTGCATTCTCCAGATGATATACCAATCACAATCATGAAGCTATCATCAAAACACAATGTCATCAAAACACTCATGGTGTTGCTATCATCAAAACACAACAGCATTGCTATCATCAAATCAACATAGCACATGCTTGTGCCTAGGGGGCACAACAGAACAAAGGGTGGCTCCCGAAGATCCGGCTAGCAGAAGTTATATCTTCCTTGGGTTGGAATTTGACTCTCACTCCCATCCAACACTCAAGGAGTACCATGGAGCCGAATAGAGGTCCTCCTAAGCAAGCGGAGCTTAGACCTTCATAGAGATATGAGAGGATCGCTTGAGAGATGGACATTCCCCGCCACAACCCGCTGATAATGCTGAGATTTTGGTATCTAAGAGGTGGTCGATAGTGGTGAAAAGGAAAACTCCGCATAAGCAAACCGACACCGCCTTGGCTATGGCCTCATATCTCTCCCACTTGTTCTTGCAATGAGAGACTATCCATTGTGCCATAGGTATCAAATGTATGTGGTGCGGGCTGATCATGGACCTCACGTCCTTTGGATTATGAATGAAATCGCTCAGGATCAAGGATGGGTCGATAGGCTCCACTGTGTAGCAAACTAGGTCTTCATCCCCCGCCTTAGTCTTAGGAAGGGTTAGGTAGGTTTCTACCTCCTCTAATAGGACTGTAGCTTCAAAGGAAGGGAAGATGAAGGTATGTGTTTGAGGATGCCACAACTCTATGAGGGCTGAAATGCTTGGTTAATCCAAAGATAATTTCTGAAAGTTCTTGCCTAAGACCAATAGAGGTTGGAGGTGCCATGCCCTAAGGATTGCTAAGACTTCTAAAGGGAGTTCCTTGACCATGGGAGCCACCCACTTCAGATTGGAATAGCATCTTGGACCAGGAAGAGGCTAGAAGAAGAAGAGGAGATCATGAGGACAGATGAAGTGCAGAGAATTGATGAACTTGGTGAAGGTATAGAAGCTTACCACTCTTTGAGCATTGGAGCTCAGATGTTTAGGGATTGAGGTCAACCTTTGTAGCTCTCCGTGTTCTTTTCTCGCAGCCTTGGGTCCGATGTAGATCTTCTCCTCCATGGCCATCACCTCGAAGCTTCTCTTCATCATGTTTCCTGCCCTTAGGAGAGGTTCTTCAGCCCTTCTAGCAGAGAATTCACAAAGCTACGAATTTTGGCTAAGTTTCCAAGTTTTAAAGGCTTGCTTTTGGCTTTGGAGTGATGAGATTTGAGTTGGAAGGCCTTATCTCAAGTTTAGCAGAGTTCTAGTGGGGATTTGGGTAGTCATCCTTCGAGATTGGACTCTCGCGGCACAATCTGTCTCGAAGTACAGTTCATTCTCTGACGGTCTATCGTAGGACCATCACTTGGCTCTGACGCCCCATCTCTGGGCCTTCACATTTTCCTGTGAGTTTCTTTTAGCCCAATTCTATTCTGTCAAGCGTAACGGTCTAACACTGCACCGTTACATATTGTGATGCATGGACCCTGAGCCGTCACGTTTACTGCCGTTCAGTCTTGGCCTTTTCTTGCTCAATTCTCCCTAACGGTCCGATCACAGCCGTCACTTGGCTCTGACGCCCACATCTGGACCGTCATATTTTCTGCAAGCTGCTTTAGTATAGCAGGGTTCTGTCATCTTTAACGGTCTGAATTTGGCCGTTACACCATTCTAACGCACCCTAGTGGACCGTTACGTTTTTTGCTGCTTAAATGTTGCAGTTTGCCCTCTGTCATCTCTGACGGCCTCAATCTGATGCGTTACATGAGTCTGACGGTCTGGACTTAGATCGTCACTTTGTCTGCTGCTATTTTTTGTGCTATTCCGTTCTGCCTATGATTAGACCTGGCGGTCTTACACGCTTTCCATCTCATTCATTCTGTCCAGTCAGTTCATTCACACATTACATCTCATTCACACATATTTCATCCGTTCTTTTCCACATGTCCACATGCATTTTTTTTTCACACATGGATTCATGCATTCGCCATTCATCATCCACATTCGTTCTGGTATTTTCATTCACGTTTTCACATATCCATTTCCTGCATTCACATTCATGTACGTATTCATTTGCATTTACACATCCATTCATTCACATAAAAACACAACAAAACACAAAAAGATTTTTTTATTCATTTCCATTCATAAAGTCATGTACAAGTAAGAAAAAGAAAACACAGGCTCATTCGGCCAGCTTGTCCGCCGGGCCGCCATCATCATCTCCGCTCTCGGGTCTCCTCGTTGGTGGCGCTCTCCTCCTGCTGTCCTCTCTCTACCCTCTCATTCCTCCGCTGACCGGAGGAACTGACAAGGTAGTCAGCCGCTGAGCCGGTACGGGCAGCGCTCCTCGGTGGTCCACTCTGAGAGGCACTCCGCTCTGATCCTCGGCCCATCATCCGTATGGTCCTCTCCAGGGTTCGTACCTCGACCTTCATATCATGTGCCTGGAGCCGCGCCGCCCGTGCCTCGTTCCGGTATCTCTCTAGGTCCGCCGTCTGCGTGACCGTTCGCTCAAACTCTCCTTTCCATCGGGCCACCTCTACCCGCAGCAGCTCTGTCTCTGCCCGAGCCCGCTTAGTCTCGGCACGATTCCTCTCTGCCTCTGTCCGAGCACGCTCCACCTCGGCCTTCGCTGCGGCTAGCTCTCTCGCCTGCATTTTGCAATGTCAGGGTATTAAGCATTTGAATATTGCATAAGCATTTAGGTCTAAAAGGCATTTTAGTTTCTTACTCGCTCCGTGAGGGTGCTCTCCGCCTCCTCGGCCTGAGCAACCGCTCGGGCGAACTCGGCCTCTCGCTCAACTCTGCCCCCGACAGGCTGTGACGAAGATGACGGGGCGTCCGGTCCCGCTCTTTGGGCTCCTTCAGCCCGCTACATTTAGAAATCATTGGTCAGTCCATCATTCACATAATCATAAACATGAATCATTTAAGTCCTAGGTTTTGGGAATCTTACCAGAAGCTCCAAGGCAGCCCGGTACTCGTCCCGCTACTGGACGGTGGCGTGGAGAAGCCCCTCGAGCTCGGCTATCCTCCCCTCAGGTCTAGCTGCATTTAGAAAGCATATGAGTCAGTGCATATAGAAATTTTCATGTAAAAGTATTAAGAGTTTAAGTTTAGAAATGCATACCGGTCGTTGGGTACCTTGGTACACCCGGTCCCTGAACCGCCGAGCGAAGGCCTTCAAGTACGCCTCGTCGCTCTCATCCCGCTCCTTTATCGCTCTGCCCCGCCTGTTCCAGTCGTGGATGAACTTCACCTTTCGGGCGCACCAATCCACGTCGCCGCTAATGCCCTTCGATGACTTTCCCGGGCGCTCGTCACCGCGGTGTGGAAAGGTCACCTTGGGCTGGTGTAGTCCCCGAGTCCGCAGGATCAGCCGGTAGTGGAGTGGCTCGATGACATTGATGCAATGAAGCCATATGTCTCGTCCCCGATACGAGAGGGCTGCCTCCACCCATGGCTGTCCCTCGTAGCTCTCGCCTTGGTATGGGGTCCATCTCACCTAGAAAGCATATGGTTCATGTCAGCATATTCATGAGCATTTAGAAATATTCATGACCACATAGAAGCATTCAAAGCATTTAGAAAGCGTTTTTGAGTTTCGGGCTTACCGCCGTGTGCGGGAAGGAATCCAAATCATCCTGGATCGCCCGGGTCAATCTGACAATTGACCCCGGGTCCCTCGCAACTACCCATCGTCTGGCGATCGGGATCCGCCCGGGGTGGAGTAGTATGCCTCTCCCGATGCCCGGGAGATACATGTAGCTCCAGATCTGCATGTAGAAGTTTAATGTCAGTCGGTTGCATAATCATTTGCATTTGCATAAATCATGAGCATATAGAAAGCATTTAAGTCAAGTTTACCTGTAGGAAAGGTGAGAAGCCGCCCAGCATGGTCTGCCGGTCCGTCGTGCTGAGCGACTCGAATAGGAAGGCCAAGACTGCCGCCCCCCATGCGTATTTCTCGACTCTGCCTAAATCTCTGATCATCGGTAGCAGCCTGCAACTGATGACATCCGCCCGATTCGCGAATAGGAGCTTCCAGAACAATAGCATGAGGAACCGTCTCAAGATGCGATCTCCCTCTGGTCCCGCCTCTGTCGCCACTTGTGGGCACAACTGCTCTATCACTCGCCCAATGTGCTCCTCCGGTAGCTCTCCCACGGCAATGGCTGCTCCTCTCAGTCTCAGGCTCTCCTGCAGTCTCGATCTCAATAGTTGGGATGACGTCTGGCCTGGTCTGATCAAGTCAAGCCCCAGCAGCTCCTGGGCCATCTCTCGGTAGTCCCTGTAAGTCCAGCCTGTCACTGCGGCTCCGTGGACTCTCAATCCGGCAATCCTCGCCATGTCTTCCAGCGTGGGGATCATGTGACCCCACAGGAAGATGAACGCCCTGCTGATCGGGTCCCATCTCTCGTGCAAAGCATACAGCAGAGGCGTGTCCATTCTGATCACCTCGATGCTGAGCACCTCGGCGAACCCCATCGATGCCAATCTCTCCCTCTGGTAGTCGGGCAGTGCCTGGTAGACCGCCCGGATTTGCAGCCATGAGATCCTCGTCAGTCTCTTCCCCTGCATTCATTTAGAGCATAAGTTAGTCAGTTGCATCATGGAATCATTGCATAACATTCATATAATGAAAAACAAACAAAAATTGAATAATTAAAAAAACCTAAAAATCAGTTTTGGGTTTCTGGTGGTTGTGACGGCCCTGGGGTAGGGCGTCACATGGCTCTAACGCACCAGCGGTGATGCGTTAGGCTTGTGACGGTCGCTGGAAGGACCGTCACATTCTCTGCTAGTAGGCATTTTCTCTTTTGTTTCGGTTGCTTCTCACCTTGGCCAACAGGCCTACAAATGGATCCTAATGGGTTCATAGACCCATTTCCTACCCCCCATTCATGCATGCACCCACATAAAAAACCATAAAAATTAAAAATTTAAAAATTGGGCGAAGCGGCTTACCTCTTGGTCTTGGCCCCTCTTCCTCTTCTTCTCTTGTTCCTTGGGTTCTCCCTCGTCCATGAGGATTTCCCCTTGGTCCTCCTCGGCCGTGGGAACCTCTTCTTCCTCTGTCGTTGGCCCCCTTGCCGTAGTTTCTTCCTCTACGGGCCGTGGCACCTCCTCTCGCTCTATTCGGCGGTGGAAGCGTCGGATGGCCTTCTTCTTCATCCCTCTTTCCCTCTTCTTTGGCGGTTGAGGCTCGTCGCCGGCCATCTCCGGTGGGTGGTCGCCGGTGCTCTCGGTGGCTCTCGATTGGGGTTTTTGGGTGTTAGAATGAATGAGCGTGTGAATGAAGGGCCGTGACCGTTCGGTTTGTTTTTTTTGAATGCTCAAGAAATGTGACGGTCTGTCGCCAGACCGTTACATTCTCTGACGCGTCTCCTTTGGGCCATTAGGTTGTTTGAATATGTTCCATTGAAAAGGTGAACCGCCAATCTCTGACGGCCTGGTCCAAACCGTTACGTTATGTGACGCACCCACATTAGGCCGTTACAGCTTGCAAGTTTCTTGATGAATGAAATGGTCTATGTGATGCTTGAATGGTTGCATTTTCTGCCATGATGTATATTATTGATGCTTCTCATGCGTATAAATGGTTATTCCTTGTTTCATGCTCATATTTATTATCATTGGCTAACCTTTTTTTTTTGTTCATGGATGAAGTATAAACGTCATGTTCTACCGTTCGTCAAGCAGGTAAGTCAGGTACAGTATCTCGATTCCTTGTCCCTTTAATGCATTACTATATGGTATCTATGATCTATTCTCGAGAACCGGATGGTCATTCATGTGTTCTGGGATCTGATGTTCTCCTTAAACAAAAATGATGATGATCTAAGTGCACATGTTTAATCGTTGGATAGGCCGTTAGGTTGGAAAAATTTGGGCATGATGGTTCTGTCTTGCACGCTGTGGTTGCAGATGGTGTCCTGACCCTGATTTCTCCGGTCTAGCAATATTATTCTCGAGTATTTTATATTTTATTCTTTCTTTGCATTCGTTTTGATGATTTCTTTTATTTTAGCCCAGCATGCATCATACGCATTCTTTGAGCATTCATGAGCCTTGTCTATCAAGATGTCTTAAAGATGGTGAATAGCTGTGTTCTTGATCTCGAGTGAGGAGAGTCATTCCACTCTGAGTTGGAAGGTTTCCTTCGATCTGCTTGCTTGATTTGGTAAGCTGAAGATTCCTGTCTGGGGTTTAGTTAATCGTTCCTTTCCTTTCCGTTGCCTCCGGCGGCTAGCCGTGTTTTCCTTTCCTTAGTTGTTAGTTCCTCCAGACACGCGTCTTTTGGTTGGCTATTTCCTTGTGATTAGTTCGAAGTTTTCCTGAAAATTCCTATCACTTATTGGTTGAACGGGTGTCGTTTGCCTTAACGCCCGCTTTTCAGTCCGCTCCGCTTCATTTCCGCTTCATCTCCATGTTCCATTTCGCTTTCGCTTCACCTCCGCTCGCTCCCCTGAAAAGAGAACATTAAGGAGGGGCATCTGTTGACACCCATTTTATGACCAATAAGTCGGGTCATCTCCTTATTCATTCTATATGATGCTCCAAGTTGTTCATTCTTCATTAAGCTTTCTTGATCAGTTGGAGGCTTATTTCATGGGTTTTTCCTCTTGGTTGAGTCTGATTCCTTGTGGCTTATTGTTTGGATGAAGTTTAGCAAGCTCTTATTGTCATTTTGATCTTGATTGTCTCTAACGGTCCACACTAGGGGCGTTACATCATTCTGACGCATCAGCCCTGGGCCGTTACATCTTGAAGAGTCCTACAGCTTAAGGCTTCTTTTTCAAATCCATATCCTTTGGCCTATCCGTTGATTCTAACGGCCTGTCGTGCAGCCGTTACGTTCTTCTAACGCGTCAGCCCATGGCCGTTACATTCATTCAAGAGTCCAACTGCTTTGATCTTCTTCCCGTTGATCTTATCTCTTTAGAGATAAGGCTAGTGTGACGGTCTCTCCCTGAGGCGTTACGTCCCTGTGACGGTCTGTCGTGCAGCCGTTACATCCAACAGAGAGTCCTGGCAGGTCTGGTCTTTTCTCTGCCACTCTGTGGTCGAATTGAGAGTTTGATCTTGTGATTTCTCTTCAAATCTGATCCTCAGAACCTTCTGTTTGATTCTATGGACTCTTGGGAGTATTATCTTCAAGAGTTTGCTAGGAATTATCCTCCTTTCTTGCTGGATTATCCTCTGCTCGACCAGAAGAGTTGGAGGGTCTATAAATAGAACCCTTGACTTCATGGCCTGAGGGGGGGAGAATTCTGGAGTTTGCGTCAAAGTGCTGCCGCATTCTGGAGTCATATTCATCCAAGAGGAGCTTGTTTCTACGTCCATCTGCATCACAGTCAAGGGAGTACTTCGGTTTTGGGTTTTAAAGATCATAGTTTGCACACTTGTGTTCTTCCCTTTCTCCTTTCATCACAGCATTGTCCCACTCCTTTCTCTCACGTTCTTCCACTTGTTTCAATCATCTAAACATCCTTCCCACATTTTAAAACGCCCAGAGGGGTTAAAAAACCAAAACTTCCCCGGTATTCCCCTTTCCTTTTGAATGAAATTAAGTCCTTTGATTATTGATACTACACTTGTTTGAAGGGCTAATTTGGGGTTGTTTTCTTGTGTTTCACGTTCTTTGGCAGGTTTACAGAGTTAATAAGACGAGGCCCAAGCTTTCTAGCTGGCTGGAAGGTTTGGAGTTCGAAGGATTCATAGGTTGTTTCTGCAGGTTTTCTGACGGTCTTCATCAGGCTCGTCAGGCTTATTTAACGGTTCATTGTTCGACCGTCACACTTCTGTGACGCACAGGCTATTGACCGTTACATTCAAATAGATCTGCAGATTTCATTGGTTTCTCTCTCCCGTGGGCGGGTGCATCATCCTCCTATTTCTAAGGTATTATTCAAGTCTTTTGCTTGTTTTACTACCTTAGTGGCGATCACGTTCTTTTCTTAGTGTTGGGCAGTGACTCTCTCTCATATCTCTTATTTCCTTTGCTTGTTCCACCCACGCGGTGTGTTTTTATTTACTCTTTGCTCCACGCTCCGGCGTGCGTTTTTCTTTGCTTTCCTTAGTTTAGTTCGATTGAGATAGCATTTCCCATGCTAGAGCTTGTTCTGATTGCCTAGGTTCATGGTTCACATGTCCATAGGTTGATTGAGATCATTGTTTTTTTTTTATCATATCATTCATCACCATCACAACCACATAAGAGGAGGAAAACAAATCAACAATGATCTCTCTCGTATTCTAGATTGATGAATTTCTTTGGAATTAGTTACATGACTTGGTTATTTCATGCTTAATTGGCCATTTCCAGTTATACTATGCTCATGTTCTCTTACTGTCCTTATTCTGTTATTTATATCAACTTTTCTTTTCTCTCTCGTACAACATAAATGCAAATTGGTTAATTACTCAAACTTACCTGCTATTACCTACTGAGCGTTCGCTCACCTAGTTGTTTCCCCTCTTTCAGGTAACTCAGGTGAGGATTCTCAACCTGATGGGGATGGGCAGGAGTGAAGGCCATGGAGCGAGCCAACTAGAGAGACTTGTAGAGATGTCCTTAGAAAGTTCTAGTCAATTAGTTGTTTTGTTTTAGAGTCGTATGACAATTGAGTTGTAAATTGTTAGGTCGATGGTTATGTAACTATGTTAAGTTTGGTGGATAGTTTTGAAAGTTTCTGGGTACTTTATTGGTTGGATGTTATGAGACTCGATATATTGAATTAATTTGGTATTATGGTTATGATGGAATTTTTCTTGCCTTAGTATTTTGTTGAACGTTTTGATTCTCTAGCCCAAGACATAGCATGTCTGGAAATCAACATATTATTATTATTTTTTTTTACTGTCGGTCCCGATATTTCGCATCGGGGTGTGACAGTTTGGTGGTATCAGAGCCTAGGTCTTCTAATATTCTTAGGTTTTCTAAGTTCTAGGATTCTAAGTGGTGTCATAGAACCTATAACCTCGTTACAAGTCTAAGGATCCAACCAAGTGAGAATTTGGGTAGAGACTTGGGTTGAGCTAATAACCTAATTCTAGAACTATTCCTTCTAAATGATCTTAAATAAATCCGTTCTACGTGTAGGATACTCAAATGGGAGCCGAACGTGCGCAATGGAGGGATATGCAGCGAACAGTTCAAGGATTAACTCGGGCTCTGCAATTAGTGGCCCAGGGCGGAGCGGCTCATCAAGGAGCGGGAGATCTTCATCAGAACTTTCGTGGAATGAATCCCCCACGATTTCGCGGCTCGACAGATCCTGACGAAGCTGAGCATTGGCTGAAAGAGATGGAGAGAATCTTTGAAGTGATGCAGTGTAGTGATCAAGAACGTGTCCTGCAGACGACCTTTCAACTAGAACGAGATGCAAGAACTTGGTGGGATGTGGTTAAGGCTACTCTTGGAGACAAGCAAGTCACATGGAAGGAGTTTGAGGAACTCTTTAATGACAAGTACTTTTCTGATCGAGTGCAAGAGAAGAAGGCGGCAGAGTTTGCTGCTTTGAAGCAGCGGAACCTTTCAGTCGCCGAGTATGAAGCTCAATTTTCCTGGTTGTCCCGTTATGCAAACCATTTAGTATCCACCGAAAAGATGAAGGCCAAGCACTTTCTTAATGGGTTGAAGCTGCAATATATTAACCAGTTAGCCCCAATGGAAATCCAGAACTATGCTGAGATGGTGAGGAAAGCTCAAGTTCTGGAGGATACCTTAGAGATGACCGAGAGGATTCGTGGAAAGAATTTCAAGAAGGATCAAACTACTGGTTCCTAGAACTCTAAACCGGACAATGGCAAGAAAAGGCCCAATGGTGGGTCTAGTTCGTGGAAGGGCAAGGTGCCGATGAGTGAAGATAAGAAGTCCGGGCCGATAGTACCATTCAAGTGCCTGTGCAAGTATTGTGATCGTCCAGGTCACAAGATCAAGGAATGCTGGCGCAAGTTGGGCGCCTGTCTGCGCTGTGGAAGTAGGGACCATCGTATTCCGGAGTGTCCCCTCCTATAAGATCATGCTAAACCGACCAAGCCGCAAGGAAATCAGAAGTAGCAGGGCAAGCTTCAAGCCCTACAAGAAGATGATGCGGGAACCACCGAGGAGGGTGGACTTGTTGAAGGTACACTTATTATACATGATAAGTCGGCATTTGTTCTGTTTGATACCGGAACGACACATTCTTTCGTTTCTCAGAAATTTGCTAAGTCTTTAGCTATGAAGCCTGTGTTGATGAATTCTCCATTAGAAATTTGAACCCCTATTGGCTCTGGATCTGCTATTAACACTTTCTACCCTTCTGGTATGGTTATGATTAGTGAACAGAATATGCCAGTAGATTTAGTTTGTATGGATATGAAGGATTATGATGTAATCCTAAGAGCTGATTGGTTGGCTAAGTATGAGGCCAATGTTCACTACAGCACTAGCTCGGTGTCTTTTTCTGGACATCCTACGCTTTCTTTTGTTGGGGTTAGGCACTCTATGTCTGTGCCGCTTATTTCGGCTCTTCGAGCTGAGAAGTTGTTGAGGAAGGGATGTCAGGTTTTTATAGCCTTTGTTTCTGTGACCCCTGAGAGGAAGATTGAGGTTAACGACATTCCTGTTGTCTAAGATTTTCAAGATGTCTTCCCGGAGGATTTGCCAGGACTTCCACCTGAGAGGGAGGTTGTCTTCTCTATTGATTTGACTCCTGACGCATCTCCTGTTTCAAAGGCTCCGTATCGTATGTCTCCAGTGGAGCTGAGGGAATTGAAGCGGCAATTGATGAAATTGCTTGAGAAGGGATTTATTCATCCAAGTACATCCCCGTGGGGAGCTCCAGTGTTGTTTGTCCGGAAGAAGGATGGCTCAATGAGATTATGTATTGATTATCGGCAATTGAACCAGCTTACTATCAAGAACAAGTACCCATTGCCGAGGATTGACGAGCTGTTTGATGAGATAGCGAGAGCTTAATATTTTTCTAAGATCGATCTCCGATATGGATACAATCAGTTGCAGATCAAAGATGAGGATATTTATAAAACGGCCTTCTGTAGCAGGTATGGGCATTTTGAATTTGTAGTAATGCCTTTTGGACTATAAAATGCACCTGCAGCTTTCATGCAGTTGATGAACATCGTGTTCTGGCCCTATCTTGATCAATGGGTCGTGGTGTTTATTGATGACATCTTGATATACTCTAAGAGTGAGGAGGAGCATGTTGAACACTTGAGGATGGCGTTGCAGTTATTAAGAGACCATCAATTATATGCCAAGTTTAGTAAGTGTGAATTTTGGTTACAAGAAGTATCTTTTCTGGGTCATATTATCACTAAGGAAGGTATATCTGTTGATCCATCGAAAGTTGAGACAGTAAAGAATTGGGATAGGCAAACTAATATAACCGAAGTAAGAAGTTTTCTAGGCCTGGCAGGCTATTACCGAAGGTTTATTAAAGATTTCTCAAAAATTGCAGCACCTCTGACAAGATTAACCCGCAAGGAGAACCAATTTGATTGGTCAGAAGTTTGCGAGCAGAGTTTTCAGACTCTAAAGGAGTGTTTAAGTACTGCCCCTATTTTGGCTTTACCTTCTAGAGAGGGAGGTTTTGTAGTGTACACTGATGCTTCAGGTATTGGCCTAGGTTGTGTGCTCATGCAACACGGGAAGGTGATAGCTTATTCCTCTAGACAGTTAAGGAAGCATGAAGAGAATTATCCTGTTCATGATTTGGAACTGGCAGCAGTAGTTTTTTCCTTGAAAATTTGGAGGCACTACTTGTACGGAGAAACATTCACGATGTTTTCAGATCATAAGAGCTTGAAGTATTTGTTCTCTCAAAAGGACCTTAATATGAGGCAGAGGAGATGGCTTGAATACTTGAAGGACTTTGATTTTTCTATCGAGTACCATCCTGGAAAAGGCAATGTGGTGGCTGATGCTTTAAGCCGCAAGCCAATAGCAAAATTATCAAGTCTCATGTTGCAAGAATGGAGACTACTGGAGCAGTTAGCTAGTTTAGACATCAATGTTGGTGAGGATCGGGTTATGATTGCACAGTTTCAGCTTCATCCAGAGTTATTAATAGAAATCAAGTCTTTACAAGACAATGATCCGGTATTGGTAGAAATCAAGAAAAGTTTGAGTAATAGACCTGATTTCATGTTAGCTGATGACGACAGATTATTATTTCAAGGAAGGACCTGTGTGCCAGATGTAACTTAAGTAAAGCGCAAGATCTTAGAAGAAACTCATAAGTCCAGGTATACTATTCATCATGGAGGCACTAAGATGTATCGAGATTTGAAGAGGACCTTTTGGTGGCCGAATATGAAGAAGGAAGTTGCAGAATTTGTAAGTAGATGTTTAGTGTGTCAACAAGTCAAGACGGAGCATTTCAGACCTGCAGGGAAATTAAAATCACTTGATATACCTTAATGGAAGTGGGAGAGCATTGGTATGGATTTTATCATGGGTCTACCTAGGACTCGTGGTGGATTCGACGCAACATGTGTCATTGTCGATAGATTGACTAAGTCTGCCCATTTCTTGTCCATTAAGTCTAGATGGACAGTTGATGTCTTGGCTGCTCTGTATATGAAGGAAATTGTATGACTTCATGGAATACCAGTCAGTATTGTGTCTGATAGAGACCTCAGGTTCACTTCACATTTCTGGAAAGGATTACAAGAATCCCTGGGTACTCGTCTGAATTTCAATACCGCTTTTCATCCACAAACAGACGGACAAACAGAGAGAGCCAATCAGATTATGGAAGATATGCTAAGAGCTTGTGTGATTGATTTTGGAGGCTGTTGGCATGAACATTTGGCTTTGATTGAGTTCACCTACAACAACAGTTACCCGTCTAGTATCTAGATGGCCCCGTTTGAAGCTCTATATGAAAGAAGCTGTCGATTCCCATTATGTTGGGATGAGGTAGGTAAGAAGCAATGGTTGAGACCATATCTCATTTTAGAATCATCTAAGAACATCCGTATTATCAGAGATCGTTTGCAAGTGGCACAATCAAGACAGAACAGCTATGCTGATAATAGGAGGAGAGCCTTAGAATTTAAAGCTGGCGAGCATGTGTTCTTGAAAGTTTCACCAACAAGAGGAATCCAAAGGTTTGGTATTCGTGGCAAGTTAAGTCCAAGATATGTTGGTCCATTCGAGATTCTGGAAAGAATTGGAGAAGTTACATACCGTTTAGCTTTACCACCCCAGTTATCTATAGTTCATAATGTCTTTCATGTATCGATGTTGCGAAAGTATGTGTACAACCCCACTCAGATCATTCAGCATGCAGATTTAGAGTTAAAAGAAGATTTGACTTATAAAGAGAGACCTATCAAGATTTTGGACCACAAGCAGCAGCAACTCAGAAATCGATCTATACCTATGGTCAAGGTTCAGTGGAGTCGACGTGAAACGGAAGAAGCTACTTGGGAATCTGAGGACGTTATTCGGAAGCAATTCCCTGATTTATTCAAAAGGTCAGTTATCCTACTCCCCATTCCGATACGTGCAGTGAATTTGGAGGACCAAATTCTTTAAAGTGGGGGAGGGTGTAGCACCCCGCCATTTAAAATGAATAAAAATAATAAGAAAATTTACAAGAAAATTGGCGGAAAATACGATAAGTAAAAAGTTGACCAAATTTATAAAAATCCCAAAAAATTATATTCTTATATAGGACTAATAACTTCTTAAGTTTGTCTTCTGCAGTCAGCCCAAAATAAAATTTTAAGTGAGCCGAATTAGAAGTTTAAGGTCCAAATCAACACTTAATCTAATCGGACCTTAAAATGCGAAATTTAAGCCCAATTACTGATCATTTAAGCCCAAATCGGACCCAAATGAACGGCCTTGATTTGTTGATCTTTTCCCCTCTCGATTCCCATCGAAACCCTAACTCTAATTAGAGTATTTGGGGGAGAACGGCGACGGCGACTTGGTCTCGCGCGATTCGTGCACCCCTCGATTCGGAGGACTCTACCTCCCCGAATAGAACCCTCTAGAGAGCAATTAACCCTATAAAATCAACCCTTAGTCGCCCTAGAAGAGTTTAGATGCTGTGGCGGACGTCGAGGTGCGTGGATGAGGGTGGATTCCGGTGATCATTGGAGAGGTGACTCGTGCCCGACCGACGATCTTCATCCCTCTTCTTCCTTTGATTAAGGTAGGTGATAGTAGACCAAACCCTAAGTTCTATATACCATTGGAAACGTATCTGAGTCTTCATTCCAATGATTCCTAAAGCCCTAAATTTGATTAGGTATTCTGTGCGTATTAATCAAGTTAGAAGGAGCATTTCAATCTAGGGTTTCTTTTGATTAACCTTGGTTAATGTAGGGATTAGCAGGCTTAAATGTTAAATTGATCATGCCTTGTTCTATGTCATATTGTTCTCATTCCATTTGCAGTAGATTGCCCAATTTCCATGCTCCCTATGTTGTGTATTTAGTCATTTTTGTTAACCCTAGCCGAGCTCGCCGGAGGCGGGCAGGGCGACCTTAGAGCGGTCCCACAGAAACCGCCCTATTCTGAACGACCCCGCGATAGACTGTGTGGTCGATATCGATGGCCAGTAGTTAACCGCTTATTATTCTTGCGTTTAGAATCCTCCTTGAGCAGAGCGGCCATATCCAGACTGTGCAGAGACCCCAGCGGCCCCTCGATAGACCGCTCAAACCCCGTCTTGCCCCCTGGCCTTTAAGGATTGAACGGACTATCGACCAACCGCTAAGGCCCTCTGAGTGATTCCGGACAAACCGTTCTGTCCTGCCGAATGCTTTATTCTTGTATTAGCATGATTCATCTTAGTCAACTAATGTTAATGATAATTTAGCAAGCTACATATTAATTGGAACGTATGAAAGTTAAGAATTTATGATTTTTGCTTAATTACTCTCTCATGACCTTGTTCATCATTTCAATGAAGTTAATCTCAAACATGTTATAATGGAGAATGAACTAATGATACTAGGGTTGTTTTGACAGTCATTCTACTCCGATAGGATATACTGACCGCTGTATACTTGTGTTCCGATGATTTCTAGCCTTATTTTCTTGTAATGGTTGGAACTCTCCGCCGGATATTCCTTTCATCGGACTAGGACCTCCATTATGAGACCTCCGTAAGTCCCCGCGAGCCTGGGATTCTCACTAGGAAGTCGGGCAGGTTGTACCACAAGTCCTGCACCAGTTTGACTCGATTGAACCGCATGAAAGACCCTGGTTTAAGTCACAAGTCACATTGGACTGTCCTAATTATTGCGCAGCCAGCAATGGACCGTGTAACACTTGAGACGGCCCAATATGAACTGCGCAATTCTGGCAGAATGCCCTATCTTAATTGGTCGATTGCCCTTGTTCTATCTTTGACCTAGTTATGTTATAGTCGACCCAAAAAGCCTCTGGGCTGACCAAAGGATAGTGGGCTGGACCCTGGTTCAGTTCCACCCCGCCTATGGCATCCCAGAGCCCATTTGGGTGGACTTTCCCTTGACTAGTTAAGCCCAGTGTTGAACGGACGGAGTATGCCCGTCCAGTTGTTGGAGCGGATCTACTCCGACTGTTCCTTTTCTGCGCAGCCCAGTCCGGCCCGCTTACTTTCATTTTTGGGCTCCAGTCTTCCCTGTCATGAACGGCCCATGGTGGACCGTCTAAATCTACTGAAAGGCCCGATGTGGACCGTCCTACTTTTAGAACGGCCCATAATTGAGCCTTCATCCTTGGGTTCTGTTAGGCTATTCTTCAACCCAACCCTTCTTGCGCGGTCCAGCTAGAGACCGTTCATTCTCTGAACGGCCCAATATGGACCGTGTATCTTCCAGAAATATTTTCCGTGATTCTTGGTGTTGGAATTTAAGGACCTATTTGTTCTTGATAAACTTGAACTTTCTGGACAAAATGTCTACTCCAACTTACCCCTGGAATTTTTCCAAGATATGTTCTATACCTTGAAATTATTGGCCATTTACCTTGATTAATGTCTTTTCTTTTCTCTCTCGTACAACATAAATGCTAATTGGTTAATTACTTAAACTTACCTGCTATTACCTACTGAGCGTTCGCTCACCCAGTTGTTTCCCCCCTTTCAGGTAACTCAGGTGAGGATTCTCAATCTGATGGGGATGGGCAGGAGTGAAGGCCATGGAGCGAGCCAGCTAGAGAGCCTTGCAGAGATGTCGTTAAAAAGTTCTAGTCAATTAGTTGTTTTATTTCAGAGTCGTATGACAATTGAGTTGTAAATTGATAGGTCAATGGTTATGTAACTATGTTAAATTTGGTGGATAGTTTTGAATGTTTCTGGGTACTTTATTGGTTGGATGTTATGAGACTCAGTATATTGAATTAATTTGGTATTATGGTTATGATGGAATTTTTCTTGCCTTAGTATTGTGATGAACGTTTTGATTCTCTAGCCCAAGACAAAGCATGTCTGGAAATCAGCATATTATTATTAATTTTTTTTCTAATGCCGGTCCCGATATTTCACGTCGGGGCGTGACAATTTGGTGGTATCAGAGCCTAGGTTTTCTAATATTCCTAGGTTTTTTAAGTTCTAGGATTCTAAGTGGTGTCATAGAACCTATAACCTCGTTACAAGTCTATGGATCCAACCAAGTGAGAATTTGGGTAGAGACTTGGGTTGAGCTAATAACCTAATTCTAGAACTATTCCTTGTAAATGATCTTAAATAAATCCGTTCTACGTGTAGGATACTCAAATGGCAGCCGAACGTGCGCAATGGAGGGACATGTAGCGAACAGTTCAAGGATTAACTCGGGCTCTATAGCAAGTGGCCCAGGCCGGAGCGGCTCATCAAGGAGTGAGAGATCTTCATCGAACCTTCCGTGGAATGAATCCCCTACGATTTGGCGGCTCGACAGATCCTGACGAAGCCGAGCATTGCCTGAAAGAGATGGAGAGAATCTTTGGAGTGATGCAGTGTAGTGATCAAGAACGTGTCCTACTGACGACCTTTCAACTAGAACGAGATGCGAGAACTTGGTGGGATGTGGTTAAGGCTACTCTTGGAGACAAGCAAGTCACATGGAAGGAGTTTGAGGAACTCTTTAATGACAAGTACTTTTCTGATCGAGTGCAAGAGAAGAAGGCGACAACGTTTGCTGCTTTGAAGCAGCTGTAACACCCCAGTTAAATAATAAAATATAAAAGAAAAATTTTGAAATATGTATTGGAATTAAAGATATTTTCTTGTTATTTAATGACTTCAATGATTTTCTTAATTAAAGAATATTATATATATTTTTTGGAAGTGGCCAAAATTATATCAATAATTATTTTATACAATTATCATAAAAAGACTTTCATATTCTAAGACGCAATCGAATTTTCTACGATGAATTGAAATTAATAAGAATAAATTAAATTAATTGAATTTCACCCGTAGGCTAAAGTTTTGACTAAATTCTAAAAATATGAAAAAATCACATCTTGTAGAGAAGGAAGAGTTTAACAATAGTGTCAACTGGGTCGACTCCTAATAAAAAATTTTAATTAGGCTGAATTAAGGAGTTTTTATCCAAAATCGTTGTTCTTGATAGCCCGACATTAATCGACCAAATTCGAGCCCATTTCTCAACCATTCGAGCCCAAACCAGGCCCATTTGATAGATAAACCCTAGGAGCTCGTTTCCCCTCTGAAACCCTAGCCTCTAGATGCTTCTCTCGACGGCAGCGGCGCGTATCTGGTCAAGGTGTGAAATTTTCACCAAGTTTAAACCCTTGGACTCTTTAGGTTAATTTGATCCCTAGAACGACCTATAGGCTCCATAAATAGAGAACTTTCGCAGCCCTAGACCTCCTTTTAATTTTTCAACAGGTGGCATGGGCGATCGTGGTCGAACCTAAGCGAATTTGGGCGTTTGGTGGCGGCGTGTATTAGGGTTCCGGCGAGCGCGTCTTCCCTTCCTCTTCCTAAATTGGTAGGTGCCTCTCAGGCCAAACGAAAATCTAATGATACCATCTTGTTCGTCTTCCTAAGCTCTTTCTTTTGATACCTAATTGCCTAATTTTTGTACACCATGCTGTTCAAATTTCATGTTTTACTCCGAGGGTAACTTTCATGTTAACTAGTCTAAAGTTGAATTTAATCATTTTTGGTCTTAATCAAAGCATGATATCTTGTGTGAAATTTAATGCTCTTTTGAATGGTAGTATTTTCCCTAATTTTTGTTCACCCTATCATGAGAAATCGAGGTTTTTAGCATATCATGTTGAAGTTCGTCGTTGCCGGGTTCCAGGTCGAGGTAACGTGCCTTCCAGAGACCGTTACAACCGTGACGGTCGCACGATAAACCGTCACCTGAGCCTGACAGCCTCACGATAGACCGTCACATGCCTTTGTGTTTTAAAATTTTAAGATTTTTATCTAATTATTTTTTAATACGTAACGCACCTACGATAGACCGTTACATGCTTGTAACGTCCCTTATATGGACCGTCACATTCTTCTGGCGAGGAATCTTAAACTCTATTTCATGCGTTTTGAACCAGGAACTTGCTATGTTTTAGTATGACATCTTGATCTGTAACAACGCAGAACGTGATGATAATCTAGTATCATGATCATAAACATTAAATTTTTATTCTCTACATGAAAGTTGCTAGATAATCCTAAGATGAATGATCATATGAAATTTGATAAAAACCCTTAATACTTGTATAAATTCTGATCCATGCTAGATGTATATTGGTCTTGGCATTTTGTTTTATAGTCATTCCACTCCGGTGGGATTGACTGACCGCACAGTCTTGATTTTTCGTGTTTGTTTAAACCTCAATTCTTGTAATAGATGGGACTCTCTGTCAGATATTCCTTCCGTCGGACTAGGACCACTATTATGAGACCTCCGTAAGACCCCGTGAGCCTGGGATTCCCACAAGGACGCCGGGAAGGTTGTACCCCAAAGACCTGAACCCATGAACGTAGTTTGAATCGTGTTTTGGGCCAGTCCAAACTGGACTGATTTGTGAACTATAACGGCCCAATGTTGGACTGTCACGTCACCGTAACGGACTAAGGTCAGACCGTCACGTTCCTGTAGCGGCCCCGTTATCGACCACCATAGGTAAGATATTTCATACATTTCCCTTGTTTTACTATCGTGTAGCAGTCATCAAGGTTGGCCTTGAACTGTGAAATCGTGCGTGATCCTTGTTTGCATCCTTGTCTTTCTACCTAATGTTCATTCCAACGATGTTGGAATTTCTCTCAATCTTAGAAGTAAGTTCGTGAGCTTAAACCTTGGAACTCTTGGCCATTAAACATTGTGGATGTCGAGATTCGTGGGATCTATGATCCAAATACATCAATGCCAAGGTAATCATTTTAAGGGCCCAGTCTGGTCCTGGGAGGTGCACCCGAAAAGTACTTGATCCCCAGGGAGGTGAATGACTAGGTGTGTCATTTGGCACCGGTACTATCTAGCGTGTTGGGTCTACGACATTCCACATTCTCGTGAACTTGCTATTCGTGCTTGAAAGCATGAAGCACTTGCTTGCATGACTCGACTTGACTTGACTTGATATACGGCCATTCACTTAAAGTTCTGATTACTTGCTCTTGCTATCGTGACTTGGAATCTTTATCGTGTTAGTTATCTTGTTATCATGCTTAATTGTTTCCTTGCGTTATTCATGAATTCATGAAATGGTTAATTACTTAAACTATGCCTGATGATAGTGTGTAATTCCTACTGAGCTTCTTGCTCACCCCTACTTTCCAACCCTTTTCAGGTAACGCGGTAGATGGAACGCTTACAATTGGGATCGGGTCAACGTGATCGAGTGAACCTGGAGCCTTGAGACCCGAGTCTTTTATTTCTTGAGTCCGATAGTATAGTCGTCTACTTTTTTTTTTCTCTTCATTATTTTTTTTATTGAGTCTATTATTGTAATAATTGAGTCCACATTGTATTTGAATTCCCAAATATCAATAAAATTCTATTTTTCTCAAATTAATGGCCTCCGTTTGTTCGAATATTTATTTTTTTGTGTTTATTTCTTTTCTGCTCTATTATCATGACTGTTTTGTTGTCACGTTCCGAGCACCGCTTCCCCCTGCTATCGGTTCGGGACGTGACAGAAGTGGTATCAGAGCCTCGGTTATTTAAGTCATAGGTTCTTGTCCTTGAGTATAGGTTACCCTAAGTTATAGGACCCGTGTCATCCCTTTTGTCATCTGGTGAGATTGGGTAGTGTCTCGGGTTAAGTAATAAAATGTGTATAAGATTGCGTAACGCGACGTGTAAGGGTAATAAAATTTTTAACCTTATAATTATTTTTACAGGTATCAAAGCCCTTTTTGAAATGAAAGCAAGAGGATCGACGAGTAAGCTAAGGTTCGGTTTCGCTAGAAGGCGGCGAGTCCATCGTAAAAAGATTCGAAGTAATAAGAAGAAAAGGCATAATCTTTCGTAAATAAAATGTTTTCACTGTCACAAAGTTGGTCATTTAATCAAGGAGTGCTGGCGAAGGAGTGGAGCGTGTCTTCGTTGCGGAAACAAAGAACATGTAATGGCTAATTGCCCTAAGCTACTTCCACAAGCAAATTACAACTAATTTCTTCCAAATGAAGAATTTTATATAAGGTATCGTTCTCATTCTTAACTATAGTTAAATTCTTTTGCATTCCATTAGTGGTATGATTAACATATTATTTTGGATAAATAAGATCATCTTAGTTTAAATGTTCGAATAGTTAATGACGTCCGACGAATTTAGGGACCAAATTCTTTAAAGTGGGGGAGGATGTAACACCCCGGTTAAATAATAAAATATAAAAGAAAAATTTTGAAATATGTATTGGAATTAAAGATATTTCCTTGTTATTTAATGACTTCAATAATTTTCTTAATTAAAGAATATTATCTATTTTTTTTTGGAAGTGGCCAAAATTATATCAATAATTATTTTATACAATTATCATAAAAAGACTTTCATATTCTAAGACGCAATCGAATTTTCTACGATGAATTGAAATTAATAAGAATAAATTAAATTAATTGAATTTCACCCGTAGGCTAAAGTTTTGACTAAATTCTAAAAATATGGAAAAATCACATCTTGTAGAGAACGAAGAGTTTAACAATAGTGTCAACTGGGTCGACTCCTAATAAAAAAATTTAATTAGGCTGAATGAAGGAGTTTTTAGTCAAAACCGTTGTTCTTGATAGCCCGACATTAATCGACCAAATTCGAGCAAATTTCTCAACCATTCGAGCCCAAACTAGGCCCATTTGATAGATAAACCATAGGAGCTCGTTTCCCCTCTGAAACCCTAGCCTCTAGATGCTTCTCTCGACGGCGGCGGCGTGGATCTGGTCAAGGTGCGAAATTTTTGCCGAGTTTAAACCCTTGGACTCTTTAGGTTAATTCGATCCCTAGAACGACCTATAGGCTCTATTAATAAAAGGATTTCGCAGCCCTAGACCTCTTTTTAATTTTTCAACATGTGGCGTGGGCGATCGTGGTGGAACCTAGGCGAATTTGGGCGTTTGGTGGCGACGTGTATTAGGGTTCTGGCGAGCGCGTCTTCCCTTCCTCTTCCTAAATCGGTAGGTGTCTCTCAGGCCAAACGAAAATCTAATGATACCATCTTGTTCGTCTTCCTGAGCTCTTTCTTTTGATACCTAATTGCCTAATTTTCGTACACCATGCTGTTCTAATTTCATGTTTTACTCCGAGGGTAACTTTCATGTTAACTAGTGTAAAGTTGAATTTAATCATTTTTAGTCTAAATCAAGGCATGACATCTTGTGCGAAATTTAATGCTCTTTCGAACGGTAGTATTTTCCCTAATTTTTGTTCACCCTATCATGAGAAATCGAGGTTTTTAGCATAGCATGTCGAAGTTCGTCGTTGGCGGGTTCCAGGTCGAGATGACGCGCCTTCCAGAGACCGTTACAACCGTGACGGCCGCACGATAAATCGTCACCTGAGCCTGATGGCCTCACGACAGACCGTCACATGACCTTGTGTTTTAAAATTTTAATCTTTTAATCTAATTATTTTTTGATACGTAACGCACCTATGATAGACCGTTATATGCTTGTAACGCCCCTTATATGGACCGTCACGTTCTTCTGGCGGGGTCTTAAACTCTAATTCATGCGTTTTGAACTAGGAACTTGCTATGTTTTAGTATGACATCTTGACCTGTAACAACGTAGAATGTGATGATAATCTAGTATCATGATCATAAACATTAAACTTTTATTCTCTACATGAAAGTTGCTAGATAATCCTAAGATGAATGATCATATGAAATTTGATAAAAACCCTTAATACATGTATAAATTCTGATCCATGCTAGATGTATATTGGTCTTGGCATTTTGTTTTGCAGTCATTCCACTCCGGTGGGATTGACTGACCGTACCATCTTGGTTTTCCGTGTTTGTTTAGGCCTCAATTCTTGTAATAGATGGGACTCTCCGCCGGATATTCCTTCCGTCGGATTAGGACCACTATTATGAGACCTCCGTAATGCCCGTGAGCCTGAGATTCCCACCAGGACGCTGGGCAGGTTGTATCCCAAAGACCTGAACCCATGAACGTGGTTTGAATCGTGTTTTGGGCCAGTCGAAACTGGACTGATATGTGAACTGTAACGGCCCAATGTTGGACCGTCACGTCACCGTAACGGACTAAGGTCAGACCGTCACGTTCCTGTAGCGGCCCAGTTATCGACCGCCACAGGTAAGATATTTCATACGTTTCCCTTGTTTTATTATTGTGTAGCATTCATCAAGGTTGGCCTTGAACTATGAAATCGTGCGTGATCGTTGTTTGCATCCTTGTCTTTCTACCTAATGTTCATTCCAACGATGTTGGAATTTCTCTCAATCTTAGAAGTAAGTTCGTGAGCTTAAACCTTGGAACTCTTGGCCATTAAACATTGTGGATGTCTAGATTCGTGGGATCTATGATCCAAATAAATCAATGCCAAGGCAATCATTTTAAGGGCCCAGTCTGGTCCTGGGAGGTGCACCCGAAAAGTACTTGTTCCCGGAGAGGTGAATGACTAGGTGTGGCATTTGGCACCGTACTATCTAGCGTGTTGGGTCTACGACATTCCACATTCTCGTGAACTTGCTATTCGTGCTTGAAAGTATGAAGCACTTGCTTGCATGACTCAACTTAACTTGACTTGATATATGGCCATTCACTTAAAGTTCTGATTACTTGCTCTTGCTATCGTGACTTGCAATCTTTATCGTGCTAGTTATCTTGTTATCATGCTTAATTATTTCCTCGCGTTATTCATGTATTCATGAAATGGTTAATTACTTAAACTATGACTGATGATAGAGTGTAATTCCTACTGAGCTTCTTGCTCACCCCTACTTTCCAAACCTTTTCAGGTAACGTGGTAGATGGAACGCTTACAATTAGGATCGGGTCAACATGATCGAGTGAACCTGGAGCCTTGAGACCCGAGTCTTTTATTTCTTGAGTCCGATAGTATAGTCGTCTACTATTTTTTTTCTCTTCTTTATTTCTTTTATTGAGTCTATTATTGTAATAATTGAGTCCACATTGTATTTAAATTTCAAAATATCAATAAAATTCTATTTTTCTCAAATTAATGGCCTCTGTGTGTTCGAATATTTATTTTTTTGTCTTTATTTATTTTTTGCTCTATTATCATGACTGTTTCGCTGTCACATTCCGAGCACCGCTTCCCGCTGCTATCAGTTCGGGGCGTGACAGCAGCGGAACCTTTCAATCGCCGAGTATGAAGCTCAGTTTTTCCGGTTGTCCCGTTATGCAAACCATTTAGTATCCACCGAAAAGATGAAGGCCAAGCACTTTCTTAATGGGTTGAAGCTGCAATATATCAACCAATTAGCCCCAATGGAAATCCAGACCTATGCTGAGATGGTGAGGAAAGCTCAAGTTCTGGAGGATACCTTAGAGATGACCGAGAGGATTCGTGGAAAGAATTTCAAGAAAGAACAAACTACTGGTTCCGGGAACTCTAAACCCGGCAATGGCAAGAAAAGGCCCAATGGTGGGTCTAGTTCGTAGAAGGGCAAGGTGCCGAAGAATGAAGATAAGAAGTCCGGGCCGATAGTACCATTCAAGGGCCTGTGCAAGTATTGTGATCATCCAGGTCACAAGATCAAGGAATGCTGGCGCAAGTTGGGTGCCTGTCTACGCTGTGGAAATAGGGACCATCGTATTCCGGAGTGTCCCCTCCTGTCAGATCAAGCTACATCGACCAAGCCAAAAGGAAATCAGAAGTAGCAGGGCAAGCTTCAAGCCCTACAAGAAGATGATGCGGGAACCACCGAGGAGGGTAGACTTATTGAAGGTACACTTATTATACATGATAAGCCAGCATTTGTTCTGTTTGATACCGGAGCGACACATTCTTTCGTTTCTCAAAAATTTGCTAAGTCTTTAGCTGTGAAGCCTGTGTTGATGAATTCTCCATTAGAAATTTCAACCCCTATTGGCTCTTGATCTGTTATTAAAACTTTCTACCCTTCTAGTAAGGTTATGATTAGTGAACAGAATATGGCAGCAGATTTAGTTTGTATGGATATGAAAAATTATGATGTAATCCTAGGAGCTAATTGGTTGGCTAAGTATGAGGCCAATGTTCACTACAGCATTAGCTCGGTGTCTTTTTCTGGATATCCTACGCTTTCTTTTGTTAGGGTTAGGCACTCTATGTCTGTGCCGCTTATTTCGTCTCTTCGATCTGAGAAGTTGTTGAGGAAGGGATGTCAGGTTTTTCTAGCATTTGTTTCTGTGACCCTTGAGAGGAAGATTGAGGTTAAGGACATTCCAGTTGTCTGAGAATTTCAAGATGTCTTCCCAGAGGATTTGCCAAGACTTCCACTTGAGAGGGAGGTTGTCTTCTCTATTGATTTGACTCCTGACGCGTCTCTTGTTTCAAAGGCTCCGTATCGTATGTCTCCAGTGGAGCTGAGGGAATTGAAGCGGCAATTGATGGAATTGCTTGAGAAGGGATTTATTCGTCCAAGTACATCCCCGTGGGGAGTTCCAGTGTTGTTTGTCCGGAAGAAGGATGGCTCAATGAGATTATGTATTGATTATCGACAATTGAACCAGCTTACTATCAAAAAAAAGTACCCATTGTCGAGGATTGACGAGCTGTTTGATGAGATAGTGGGAGCTCAATATTTTTCTAAGATCGATCTCCGATCTGGATACCATCAGTTGCGGATCAAGGATGATGATATTTATAAAATGGCCTTCCGTAGTAGGTATGGGCATTTTGAATTTGTAGTAATGCCTTTTGGACTAACAAATGCACCTGCAGCTTTCATGCAGTTGATGAACATCGTGTTCCGGCCCTATCTTGATCAATGGGCCGTGGTGTTTATTGATGACATCTTGATATACTCTAAGAGTGAGGAGGAGCATGCTAAACACTTGAGGATGGCATTACAGTTATTAAGAGACCATCAATTATATGTCAAGTTTAGTAAGTCTGAATTTTGGTTACAAGAAGTATCTTTTCTGGGTCATATTATCCCTAAGAAAGGTATATCTATTGATCCTTCGAAAGTTTAGGCAGTAAAGAATTGGGATAGGCCTACTAATATAACCGAAGTAAGAACTTTTCTAGGCCTGGCCGGCTATTACAGAAGGTTTATTAAAGATTTCTCCAAAATTACGGTACCTCTGACAAGATTAACCCGCAAGGAGAACCAATTTGATTGCTCAGAAGTTTGTGAACGGAGATTTCATACTCTGAAGGAGTGTTTAACTACTGCCCCTATTTTGGCTTTACCTTCTGGAGAGGGAGGTTTTGTAGTGTACACTGATGCTTCAGGTATTGGCCTAGGTTGTGTGCCCATGCAACACGGGAAGGTGATAGCTCTTTCCTCTAGGCAGTTAAGGAAGCATGAAATGAATTATCCTGTTCATGATTTGGAACTTGCAGCAGTAGTTTTTGCCTTGAAAATCTGGAGGCACTGCTTGTACGGAGAAACATTCACGGTGTTTTCAGATCATAAGAGCTTGAAGTATTTGCTCTCTCAAAAGGAGCTTAATATGAGGCAGATGAGATGGCTTGAATACTTGAAGGACTTTAATTTTTCTATCGAGTACCATCCTGGAAAAGGTAATGTAGTGGCTGATGCTTTAAGCCGCAAGCCGATAGCAAAATTATCAAGTCTCATGTTGCAAGAATGGAGACTACTGGAGCAGTTAGCTAGTTTAGACATCAGTGTTGGCGAGGATCAGGTTATGATTGCACAGTTTCAGCTTCATCCATAGTTATTAATAGAAATCAAGTCTTTACAAGATAATGATCCGATATTGGTAGAAATCAAGAAAAGTTTGAGCAATAGACCTGATTTCATGTTAGTTGATGACGACAGATTATTATTTTGAGGAAGGACCTGTGTGCCAGATGTAACTGAAGTAAAGCTCAAGATCTTATAAGAAGCTCATAAGTCCAGGTACACTCCTCATCCTGGAGGCACTAAGATGTATCGAGATTTGAAGAGGACCTTTTGGTGGCCGAATATGAAGAAAGAAATTGCAGAATTTATAAGCAGATGTTTAGTGTGTCAACAAGTCAAGGCGAGCATTTCAGACCTACAGGGAAATTTAAACCACTTGATATACCTCAATGGAAGTGGGAGAGCATTGGTATGGATTTTATCATGGGTCTATCTAGACTCGTGGTGGATTCGACGCAATATGGGTCATTGTTGATAGATTGACTAAGTCTGCCCATTTCTTGTCCATTAAGTCTAGATGGACAGTTGATGTCTTGGCTGCTCTATATATGAAGGAAATTGTAAGACTTCACGGAATAACAGTCAGCATTGTGTTTGATAGAGACCCCATGTTCACTTCGCATTTCTAGAAAGGATTACAAGAATCCCAGGGTAGTCGTCTGAATTTCCGTACCACTTTTCATCCATAAACAGACGGACAGACAGAGAGAACCAATCAGATTGTGGAAGATATGCTAAGAGCTTGTGTGATTGATTTTGGAGGCTGTTGGCGTGAACATTTGGCTTTGATTGAGTTCTCTTACAACAACAGTTACCAGTCTAGTATCCAGATGGCCCCGTTTGAAGCTCTGTATGGAAGAAGCTGTCGATCCTCATTATGTTGGGATGAGGTAGGTGAGAAGCAATGGTTGGGACCAGATCTCATTTCAGAATCATCTAAGAACATCCGTATTATCAGAGACCGTTTGCAAGTGGCACAAGCAAGATAGAAGAGCTATGCTGATAATAGGAGGAGAGCCTTAGAATTTCAAGCTGGCGAGCATGTGTTCTTGAAAGTTTCACCAACAAGAGGAATCCAAAGGTTTGGTATTCATGGCAAGTTAAGTCCATGATATGTTGGTCCATTCGAGATTCTGGAAAGAATTGGAGAAGTTGCATACCGTTTAGCTTTACCACCCCAGTTATCTGGAGTTCATAATGTCTTTCATGCATCAATGTTGCGAAAGTATGTGTACGACCCCACTTACATCACTCAACATGCGGATTTAGAGTTAAAGAAGATTTGACTTATGAAGAGAGACTTATTAAGATTTTGGACCGCAAGGAGTAGCAACTCAGAAATCGATCTATACCTATGGTCAAGGTTTAGTGGAGTCGACGTGGAACGGAAGAAGCTACTTGGGAATCTGAGGACGTTATTCGGAAGCAATACCCTGATTTATTCGAAAGGTTAGTTATCTTACTCCCCATTCCGATACGTGCAATGATTTTAGAGGACCAAATTCCTTAAAGTGGAGGAGGGTGTAGCACCCCAGCAGTTAAAACGAATAAAAAGAATAAGAAAATTTACTAGAAAATTGGCAGAAAATACGATAAGTAAAAAGTTGACCAAATTTATAAAAATCCCCAAAAAATATATTCTTATATAGGACTAATAACTTAGCAAGTGTGTCTTCTGCAGTCAGCCCAAAATAAAATTTTAAGTGAGTCGAATTAGAAGTTTAAGGCCCAAATCAACAATTAACCTAACCGGACCTTAAAACGTGAAATTTGAGCCCAATTCTCGATCATTTAGGCCCAAATCGGACCCAAATGAATGGCCTTGATTAGTTGATCTTTTCCCCTCTCGATCCCCATCGAAGCCCTAACCCTAACGAGAGTATTTGGGGGAGAACGGCAGCAGCGACTTGGTCTCGCGCGATTCGTGCACCCCTCAATTCGGAGGACTCTACCTCCCCGAATAGAACCCTCTAGAGAGCAATTAACCCTATAAAATCAACCCTTAGTTTCCCTAGAAGAGTTTAGATGCTGTGGCGGCCGTCAAGGTGTGTGGACGAGGGTGGATTCTAGCGATCATCTGAGAGGTGTCTCGTGCGCGATCGACGATCTTCATCCCTCTTCTTCCTTCGATTAAGGTAGGTGATAGTAGACCAAACCCTAAGTTCTATATATCGTTGGAAACGTCTCTGAGTCTTCATTCCAATAATTCCTAAAGCCCTAAATTTGATTAGGTATTCTGTGCGTATTAATCAAGTTAGAAGGAGCATGTCAATCTAGGGTTTCTTTTGATTAACCTTGGTTAATGTAGGGATTAGCAGGCTTAAATGTTAAATTGATCATGCCTTGTTCTATGTCATCTTGTTCTCGTTCCATTTGCAGTAGATTGCCTAATTTCTATGCTCCCTATGTTTCGTATTTAGTCGTTTTTGTTAACCCTAACCGAGCTCGCCAGAGGCGGGCACGGCGACCTTAGAGCGGTCCCATAGGAACCGCCCTATTCTGAACGGCCCCGCGATAGACCGTGTGGTCGATATCGACGGCCAGTAGTTAACCGCTTATTATTCTTGCGTTTAGAATCGTCCTTGAGCAGAGCGGCCATATCCAGACCGTGCAGAGACCCCCGCGGCCCCTCGATGGACCGCTCAAAACCCGTCTGGCCCCCTGGCCTTTAGGGATTGAACATACTATCGACCGACCGCTAAGGCCCTCTGAGCAGTTCCGGACAAACCGTTCTGTCCCGCCGAATGCTTTATTCTTGTTTTAGCATGATTCATCTTAGTCAACTAATGTTAATGATAATTTAGCAACCTACATATTAATTGGAACGTATGAAAGTTAAGAATTTATAATTTTTGCTTAATTACTCTCTCATGACCTTGTTCATCATTTCAATGAAGTTAATCTCAAACATGTTATAATGGAGAATGAACTAATGATACTAGGGTTGTTTTGACAGTCATTCTACTCCGGTAGGATTGACTGACTGCTGTATACTTGTGTTCCGATGATTTCTAGCCTTCTTTTCTTGTAATGGTTGGAACTCTCCGCTGGATATTCCTTTCGTCGGACTAGGACCTCCATTATGAGACCTCCGTAAGTCCCCGCGAGCCTGAGATTCCCACTAGGATGCCGGGCAGGTTGTACCACAAGTCCTGCACCAGTTTGACTCGATTGAACCGCATGAAAGACCCTGGTTTAAGTCACAAGTCACATTGGACTTTCCAAATTATTGCACGGCCAGCAATGGACCGTGTAACACTCGGGACGGCCCAATATGAACCCGTGCAATTCTGGCAGAATGCCCTATCTTAATTGGTCGATTGCCCTTGTTCTATCTTCAACCTGGTTATGTTATAGTCGACCCAAAAAGCCTCTGGACTGACCAACGGATAGTGGGCTGGACCCTGGTTCAGTTCCACCCCGCCTATGGCAACCCAAGAGCCCATTTGGGTGGACTTTCCCCTGACTAGTTAAGCCCAGTGTTGAACGGACGGAGTATGCCCGTCTAGTTATTAGAGTGGATCTACTCGGACCGTTCCTTTTCTGCGCGGCCCAGTCCGGCCCGCTTACCTTCATTTTTGGGCTCCAGTCTTCCCTATCATGAACGGCCCATGGTGGACCGTCTAAATCTACTGAAAGGCCCGATGTGGACCATCCTACTTTTAGAATGGCCCATAATGGAGCGTTCATCCTTAGGTTCTTTTAGGCTGTTATTCAGTCCAACCCTTCTTGCGCGGTCCAGTTAGAGACCGTTCATTCTCTGAACGGCCCAATATGGACCGTGTATCTTCCAGAAATGTTTTCCATGATTCTTGGTGTTGGAATTCAAGGACATGTTGGTTCTTGATAAACTTGATCTTTCTAGACAAAATGTCTACTCCAACTTACCCTTGGAATTTTTCCAAGATAAGTTCTATACCTTGAAATTATTGGCCATTTACCTTGATTAATGTCTAGACAACTTGGGATTCTTGGATCCATTAAATCAATGCCAACGCATCATAAGGGCCCGGTCTGGTCCTGGGAGGAGTGCCCGAAAAGTACTAGTGTCCCAGGGAGTGGAATGACATGGTGAGGCATTGCACCGAGTGCATGACTAGCGTGATGTCTACGACATATTCTTGTACATGATCTCTCTCTTGTGTTCTAGATTGATGAATTCCTTTGGAATTAGTTACATGACTTGGTTATTTCATGCTTAATTGGCCATTTCCAGTTATACTATGCTCATGTTCTCTTACTGTCCTTATTATGTTATTTATATCATCTTTTCTTTTCTTTCTCGTACAACATAAATGCAAATTGGTTAATTACTTAAACTTGCCTGCTATAACCTACTAAGCGTTCGCTCACCCAGTTGTTTCCCCCCTTTCAGGTAACTCAGGTGAGGATTCTCAATCTGATGGGGATGGGCTGGAGTGAAGGCCATGGAGCGAGCCAGCTAGAGAGCCTTGCAGAAATGTCATTAGAAAGTTCTAGTCAATTAGTTGTTTTGTTTCAGAGTCGTATGACAATTGAGTTGTAAATTGTTAGGTTGATGGTTATGTAACTATGTTAAGTTTGGTGGATAGTTTTGAAAGTTTCTGGGTACTTTATTGGTTGGATGTTATGAGAGTCGGTATATTGAATTAATTTGGTATTATGGTTATGATGGAATTTTTCTTGCCTTAGTATTGTGCTGAACGTTTTGATTCTCTAGCCCAAGACACAGCATGTCGGGAAATCAGCATATTATTATTAATTTTTTTCTACTACCGGTCCCGATATTCCGCGTCGGGGCGTGACAGCTGCTGTGGCAGCGGTGCTTGTTGCTGCTGCAGTTGCTGCCTCGGCGCTTGCCTTCTTTTCTCTTTTATTTCAATAATGGCCTTGTGCATCTCGGCCCTATCAATACGCTGCCCTTCATGCAGGTCATATACCAGATCTCAGAATTGAAAGCAACCTTCCATGTTGTGCCCGGGCTGCCTGTGGAACATGCAATATTTAGACTGGTCCACGGCCGGGTTCCAATTAGGCCATTCCGGAGGGAGCTGAATTGCATTTATGGACATGAGAGCGGAAAAGATGTCCGTGAGGGATTCGGGCAAAGGAGGGTATTACGCTCTCTTCGGAGCCGGGCGCTTGTTATTGGTGTAGCCGTTGGGTGGAGGGACATTATGGTACTGCGGTGGTTGCTGGGGTTGCTGTGGAACGGGAATGGCATTTTGTGGAGTGGCGAAGGTAGGCTGAGGATTTTGTGGAGTAGGGAAGACGGGTGGGCATTTTGTGGAGTGGAGAATTGGGAATTGCGGGGGTTTTGCGGGAAACGGAACGGTGCGGGTAGGTTGGGGAAGGGGAATGCAACAGCTTGCACTTGCTCGTTTGTTTAGACTCCTTTGGTGACGGGCCCTTGAGATTTCTTGTTGTATTTGGGCTTTTGGGCCTCGAAGAGAGAATGTATAGGGAAGTCCTTGAATTGGGTTTGAATGAATCTCACCCGACTGTAGAGTTGGTGCATGTTGGCAATATCGTCCATGGCCAATATGTTGCGAAAAGTGGGTGTAGCATTGGATATCAGCAACTTGACCTTTTCCTCCTCTGGAATATGACCTGGCATACGGGTGGCCATCTGCCTCCATCTGTCGGCATAAGTAGCAAAGTCTTCATCAGCCTTCATCTTCTCAGCCACAAGATCCGTAAATGAATATTCTGGGCCAACCCGGTCTTGAAACCTCTGAATAAATTTCTCCTTGACTACTTTAAAGCTCTCAGGGTCCTCCAATGGCAACGCATAAAACCATTCCAATGCAACTCCATCTAGAGATCGGCGGAATAAATATGCCATGAGGCGATCATCATACTGAAACTTCACCGATTCATATATAAAGTCCCTCACATGAACAAATGGATTGCTGTTCCCATCATACTTGCGGTACGTGGGGAGCTCAGATTGGGGAGGGAATCGAATGTTATGGAAGCTGGGAACCGGAACATCTGCTAGAGATTATGGGCCAACCCGCTTTTGAAGTAAGTCGAGTTGTTGTTGTATGGCGGTCCATTTGTCAAGTGGTTCCTTCTCCTGAGATGGAGTAGGTGGAGTGAAGGGAGTAAGCTCAAGGCGAGGAGCCGAAGGATAAACGGAAGGAGGTGGAGGAGGCCCATATGAAGGATATTGGGCCGGAGGATGGCCCAAATTGGAGTGGACATGGGCCGCCCCTTGCTGAGGGCGAACGAAATCAACCGAGCCAACAAGGGCTTGTGGTATGGATGGGATGGGCCTATAAGAATCAATCTGGGTGGAATTGGGAAGGATAGTCTTCCCTTTATCAAGGAATTAAGGGGCCGATCCAGAGGACTGGCCTGCTTCCAGATTGGAGAACTGAAGGATCCTAGGTTGGACCGGGATAGGATTAATAGGGATGGGTGAAGCCCTGGGCCCATTAACCCTAGACTGAGTGATAGAGGTAGTGGATAGACCCTGTGCAATTGTGGGAGATGGGGCACCGGACCCCTGCAAGCTCTGATAAAGGGCCTGAAGTTGGGCCGGATCTAATTGGGCCATCATCTGTAAGATGTGACTAGTAGGATTATTGGAGGAGATGGAGGGTTGCACACCCTCCATGGAGATAGAGGAGGGATGGACCCTTCTCTAGATGAAATTTGAATGACTCGAGATGGGTCCTCTAAGAGTCCCTGAGGAAGAGATTCCTCCTGGGAATGGGGAAGATCGTAGGAAGACATGCTAGACTCAAACAAGGGATTGGAATAAGATGTGAAAGAGGAATTGCCCCTAGGAGATGACTCTAAGGAACGAAAGCAACTCCACATGCAACGAAGCACCTTAAAAATGCAAACAACACAAACAAACACCAAATGAGTAACTAGACAAGATGACACCAAACTTATGCAAATAAGAAAGGGATGAAAAACAACCAAAGTCAACCAAGTTAAAATGATGATGATGCACAAAGTTTACTTATCTCTTCCTTTAGAACCTTAGTGATTTGAATTTAATGTGTTCTCTCCAACAATAGGTTCCTAATAGGAAGGTTATTTGGGAACTTTGTTAACTCTTGGTGTAAACTCTCCCTTACTTATGCAACCTAGACACGGGGTGGCGAATGTACAATCGGCCCGGCATCCGTGTGGGAATCCACGACTCGCGGGGACTTATGAAGGTCCCTGATGCGGTCACCTAGTCGACCCCAAGGAATATGGAGGCGAGAGGATCACACACCAAGGTGTGAATGCAACTATGATATGAAAGATGAATGACCCTATGTGCACCGGAGTGCATGCAATTTCTAGCCTAATAACTAGCAAACAATATGCAAATAATGATGTAAATATATGCCATAACAAAGGAGGAGACTAGATAGCACCCAAAAGTAATAATCACAGCCAAAAACTACGAAAATAATAACAACCTCGGCGTTCGTACCTATACTGGAGAAAATTGTCTAATGGGAGACCGCTAACAAGATAAGATGGTCTATCGCTAGACCGCTTTTAAGCCAGAAACGGCCTATGAGGAGACCGCCGGGGAACCAGGGAGCAGAAACCAATAGAAAATAGATTGGAAAATCGAGGAAAATAGCAGGGCAACTGGGAATTACTAATAACAGTAGGTCAAACAGAGACTCAGCACGATTGGCAATAGATGTCCCACCATGATCGCCAAAAAATTAGGGTTGTTGATGTTTTGTTTTTGATTGATGGGATGTGTAGTGAATGTGAATGAAGATATGATGTAAAATAGGAAAGTGTGTGAGCAAGTGATGCACTAGCTGAAGCAATTAACATAGAAGTAGAGCATATGGGCATGTCATCAATGTTGCAAGCCCAAATAATGGAAAGTGTGATCGCCACCAAAGTAAGTAATGCAGTGAAACCATAATAATTACCTTGGAAAGAGTCGGCTGAAGTCACCCGCCCACGGGAGAGAGAAAACCAGATATTACAGAGCCAAACGGTCAAATAGACGACCACTAGGAGACGGCAAACGGTCTTACGATAGACCGCCTGAAATTTGAAAACGGTCTGCTGAATGGCCGCTAAAGCACTCAGAACATAAGCTTGGAACTTGTATCTCCACCCCTCCTGGCCGGCCAGAAGAGCTGGGCCTCGTGCAATGAGTCCTGTAAACCTGCAAAAGAGTGTAGACACAGAGAAAAACTACCCAATTAGCCCTTTGACAAGTGTAGTATCTATAATGCAATTAAGCTAAGATGCATAAAAGGAAGGGTGAATACCTGGGGGTTGGTGGTTTTTTAACCCCTGTGGGGCGTGGAAAAGATAGGAGGATATTTAAAAGATGAATGGAGTGCAGAGAACGTGATAGAAGGAGTGGGAATATGCTATGATGATGCAAGAGGACAATAGATAAAACTAAAGAAAAAGACTCAAACTTAGACCAAAGGAACTTGATATCCCTGGACCAGAAGGCTTATGGATGTGGAAGCAGCTTCTCCCTGGTTGGAAGTGGCTCCAGAACGCAGTAGCACTTCGTGACAAGCTCCAGAAATCTCCTCCTCAAGCCATGAAGTCAAGGGTTCTATTTATAGACCCCCAAACCCTAGATTCGAGTTGGAGGGATAATGACACAAAAATAGGCTTGAAATTAGATAAACCTCGAAGATAATGCTCCCTAGAGTCCATAGAAATGAACAGAAGCTTCTTAGAGCCTCTATCTAGAGAGAAATCAACAAACCAAGGACTCTAGTTCGACCACGACGAAGCAGAGGAAATCAGACAGAGCAGGACTCTCTGTCTTCCCAAACGATCTTGCGATACCACAAGGCACCACAAAATGGTCTTGCGATAGACCGCCAGGCTCATTCGTCCAGAAAGAGATAAGGTCAAAGAAACCCAGCAGGACTCTCTACTGCCTAAACGGTCTAGCAATAGACCGCCAACCAAGCCAAACAGTCGTACGATAGACCGCTAGGCTAGTAGACGTGGCAAAAGAGATAAAGACCGATAAATCTCCAAGTTAATCCACAAGATAATCCTTATTAGCCCTTATCCAGACCCAATAAGGTGCAATGATGAGAAATAAAGAGAACTAGGCCCAACTAGGGAGAATAACCCATAAAATAAGCCCAAAAACTAACCGAAAAATGACCCAATAAGCGGTGAACAACTCGGGACATCATAAAAATAAGTAAGGAGATGACCCAACTCATTGGTCATAAAACGGGTGTCAACACCGCTGAAGTTTAGGGTGACAAATAACTTCATACGGGTGACAAATGAAACTTAAGGGTGACAAATAGACCCTTAGTGGTGACAAATAGATGGCAGTGCCAAAAACGTGAAAATCCAAAGAAGAAGAGTCAACTAGAGCCGACGCTTGGAGTCGACTCCAGTTCAAGCCCGCAAGTCAGAAATGCTAAACTCAGTGGCGACAACTTGTACCCATTAGCGGTGACAAATAGGTAGGTAGTGGCAAAAAATAAGCAATAAGGCTGAAAAATACCTTAGCAAGGGTGAAAAATAGCTGGTAGCACTGAAGACATGAAAAACCCAAGAAGGAGAGTCGACTCCAAAAGGCTCTAAAGTCAACTCCTATTCAAGCTCGTGAGCGACTTAAGAGAGTCACGTGCCTCATCCTCCAATGATTAACACGTGATCCTAGAATGGTAGGCTCGCTTCCAGAAGAGAATATTCTTCTCTGCCAAGTGGACCAATGGAATTTTAGTAGGTTAATATTCTCATCCAAAGTATTCCAGAGGCTCTGTTATAAGAACCCATCAACCCTTGGTGCTGCGGCCGCTACCGCGTTCGAAGAGAAAAATAGTCTATATGAGAAGAAGGCGAGAGCTACTGCATGAGCAAGAAAGAGAAAGATAGAAAGAAGAAGAAGAAGAAGAAGAAGAAGAAGAAGAAGAAGAACATAGTGCAGTGAGAGAGGAAGATATATGAGAGAAAATTAGAGAGTTTATCTGAGAGAGAAGTGTGAGAAGAAGAAGAAGAAGAAGAAGAAAGGGAGAGCTCGAGAGAGAGTCCAGATATGAAGGCCAAAAGCAATAGAGTGCATCCGGAGCTATATTGATCATATGCTGTAGTTATTAGTTCGTGGATCAAATCCAGAACTAATCTGCTCCTGTGGAGCTACATTTCCTTTGTTGTTTCTTTTGTGTTTTCATTTGTTATTTTCCTTTTTCTTTTTAACTAGTGTCTTTGCCTTGTGGTTCTCTGTGCACGCAAGGTGTTTGCACACAGCTTACCCTGTGTGTGGTTTGCTCTAGGAAACCAGAGTGTGGAGGTGTTTCTCCGGGTTCCCTCTGAGTCTATCCGAGGAAGGGAGATCTGTTCTCCGGGGTCCCCTTTGTGCTTCAGAGGAAGAGAGGATTGGTCCTCTGGTTGTGGGCAACTAGGTGTTGCTCATGTTTCCTTCTGAGTCTATCAAAAGAAGGGAGAAGAGTGTGTTGGGTCTAGTAGGATGACAATCTAGAGGGGGGTGAATAGATTGGCCCCCTTTTTAAATTGATTGATAGTAAAGATAAAGTAGATAGCGAATGATATGATGGCGGATGATTTAAGTAGTATAATAGCAATCACAATCGGCCCTAAGCATTCATCTAACGCTAGAGCAACCAGAGATAGAACATGCAAACCACATAAGGAACACAAACTTTTTAGGTGGTTCGGTCTCCCAATGGAAACCTACGTCCACCCTCACCAACTAGTGAGGATCCATGCTGAGCTTCACAGCTTGCTAACCATAGGAACAAATCCTCTAACTGCTGAGCCTTACAGCTTAAGCTTACATGAGGAACAAATCCTCAGCACGCTGTCAAACAGCTTGCGGGCAACCAAGCCCTAACCATGGTTATGAGATCTCCCTCAGACCGTCTTCCTACTCGAAGGTAGAGAACACAACAATGATGACTAAGTTCAAAAGAAACAAGAAAACAAAACAAAAGAAACTAAATGTATCAGACAGTAGAAGAAAATAAGCTCAAGAAGGAGAAACTATCTGATGATGACGACGGGATGAATCTTCCAATCCCATTCAGATGTTGCAGTTTCTTCGCAGTAGGTTGTATGGTTGCGAAATTGGCTTCCTCTGCTGGGGTAGCCTCAAGCTCTTGATGATGACACTCTGCTGCTGACAGATAGTTTGATTTACAGGAGATGAGGCTCCAGTCGTTGATACTCTGCTTCGTGCGATCTCTTCTCTTCTTTTCTTCTGCTCTAGCCTGCCTACGCCAGAAGCTTCTTCTGCAAGCCTTTTTCACACTCACGTAAATATCCCCTTCTCTCCCATTTCTTCAGCACTCAATGGCATTTTTTCCTGGCACATATCTGACACACGCATGCAAAAAGGACAGACCATATCTTCATGGGACCCAGTTGGGGCATAATCCCACACATAATAGAAATGATTCTCCTCGTAAAAGGTCCTTTTAGAAGCCCTTTCCTCATACCTACCTCGGATCTAATGATTGGGATCTGGATCCAAGACCCAACTGGATTCGAAACTGAGATCCGGTGGATGCGATACTTGTAGTGTCGATACTCATTGATTGAAGTGTCGGCACTTCTTACAAGGATTCCATCGACTTGATAGAAGAAACACTTTGGTGTTGACACTTTTTGGAATGAAGGTCGACACTAGGGTACACGCCACATAGCCCTTTAGCCCGACGTCCCGATACTACTCTCGTTGGTGTCGAGTCTTTCCATTGCATTTGATCGTTGATGTCGACACTATGAGCTAGTGGTGTCGACACCCTGAAACTTCCAGACCTCAAACAGAAATGTGATTTTCCATTGTTTCTTCAGTGCTGTCGAGTCTGCTAGTGTCTGGTGTCGACACCCTATGTTTTTTCAAACTCCAAACAGAAGCGTGATTTTTTAGAGTTTTCTTTTGTGGTGTCTGCAGTATGATGGGCAAGGTCGACCTTCTTAACAAAACTTAAAGAACTTAATTAGACACCCACAAAATAATAATGAATCATGGTGTGTTATTACCAAAACCTGGGGACACAACAATCTCCCCCCTTTTGGTGATGACAACCATGAGTCATTATTACACAGCTTTCATTCACATGACACTCAATTTGCATGCTTTAGAAAGGAAATGACATTGAAGATTCATACAATTCCAAGGAAGTTTTCATTCAAAAGTTCAAAAGTTTCTGTACATAGTATGCCATGCATGCATGCTATGCAATGCCATATGAAAAACACAAAAAAATCACTAACAACCTAAACAACTTTCTAAACAAGTGTCCACCCTGTCTTTTCCATTGAATCCTTGAAATTCTGCCTATGAACTCCTTGAACTATCACTCCCTTTTTGTACTGTACTTATGTCTCCCCTTTTTCCATCAACAAGAAGGGGTGTCCTCTAGCTAGGTGGCGGTCGAGGAGGTACGTGTAGACACTCCAAAATTGACATCATCTTGAGTACATTTCATATTGTCTCATAATGCCCCAATTTGACCCTCAAATCAGCTTAGTTGAGTGGTTTTTTCCCATTTTTCTTGGATTTTTACATTTCCCCCCTTTTTGGATTTTTTTTGATTTTTTTAATTTTTTTAGTTTTTTTTGGGATTTTTCTATAATTTTTCAGATTTTTCAAATTGGTGTTTGTCTAGAGTGACGCCAATTCTTTTTCCTTTTTAACATTTTTTTAAGTTTCAAGTAATTTTCAATTGGTGTCTGCCTAGAGTGACGCCAATTTTTTTTATTTTTACATTTTTTAAATTATAGGTACTTTTCAATTGGCGTCCACCTGGTATGATGCCAATTATTCTTTTCATATTTTTAATTGATTTTTGAGCCGATTTTGGGTGATTTTTAATGGGTGTCATTCCTCCCAGATGCCCATTCTTAAATGGGCGTCCGGGAACCCTGACGCCAATTCTTTTGGTCATATTTTGCTTTTGAATTTGCATCTGTCCTAGAGGTTGCCCATTCTTAAATGGGCCTCTGGGACCCATGACACCAATTCTTTTCTGATTTTGGAGGTGGTGGACGCCCATTAATGGGCGACCATTGGGTCTGACACTATTTCCTTAAGGTCTCCAAACTCGCCCGCGATTCCTCCTTTCCCGATTTTGGAGTCCTTCTCAACTGGGGAAGGGTTCCCTGTGGCTTTCCAGAACTGGGAGGACTCTTGCTAATGTTTATCTCATGCCAAGGATAATTATCCTAATTGTTTTGGATTAAACTCACGATTCTTCCCCCTATAAATAAGCCCTACGGTCCCTGGCCAAAAGGGGGGGGGGGAATTTTCATTCGGAGGGGAGGTGCTGCCCGACTGTTGGCTTAAGGAGGAGCCTCCTTGCATCTAAAGCTATATGACGTCGGAGCTCCTTCCTCTGGAGCACAGTGAAAATCCTTCTTAAAAGCCTCGTTGGGCGTCCAAGTCCCTTCCTAGGAACAGCATAAGCCAACCCTCTCTCTCCTTTTCCTTTTATTTACGTTGCATTAGTTCCTACATCTGCATGCATCATATCTCTATTTCATATTTATCTCAACCACGTTGAGCCTCCACCCAGTGCAACGCTTGCACGTCCACTCTCTTATATCTTTATATTCATTCATCATATTTTTATCCCCACCCTTTGCATAGGGGTTTAAGTGCCAACACCCAATAGGTGTGTCATTTTCCATGTTTTCACGTTTATACATATTCACTTTGGATTTGATACTACACATTCGAGTTCTAATTCCAATCTTTTGTTGGTTGTTATCTATTATTTGTGCAAGGGTAATCTAAAGAAGACTCTCTTCATCAGCCGGCCGATTAGAAGAGAAGGTAAACAATCACATCTCCCCCGCTTCAAGGTATTACCGCGATCCCTCCTCTTATCTACTGTTTATATCATTTGTGGCCCGCGGTCTCTGGCGATCACACACTCCACTTGCATCCTACGCATGCTCCCTTTTACTTCTATTTTCTTATTTTTTATGATTCTTTAACCATCTTTTCTTTATTCTTTTTATTTTAATTTAAGTGGATTTTAAATAGATCTACAAATTGGCAATCACGGTGGGACACCTTGTGTTTTTTTTTAGATTACCCTCCTCCTTGGCACCCACGTGTGCCCCTCCTATTTTGCACTCACGGTGCATCTCCTATTAGTGCTCTACGTACCACTCTTTTCTTCTTCTTTTTTATCTTTTGTTGCACCACATTCACATACTCCAACGTGATTGTTTGATTATTAAAATTCCACTTCTGTTCTCTCCCTAAAAAAATAATAAAAAAAAGCAAAGAATGGGCGCCCAGGCAGTCGCCCATTCCTATTATAAAAAGAAAAGAAAAAAAATGGGTGCCCACATGGGCAGTCGCCCATTCCTCTTGTAAGAAAAAAGAAAAAAAGAAGAATGGGCGCCCACATTGGCAGACACCCATTTCTCTTCTGATTTCTGTTGCATACGTTTTGCATATGTTTTCCCTATCTACTGCATATCATTTCCTATTGCATTTGTTACATGAGCATTCTCTGTGGCATTTGTAACCATTGGATTTCCTGTTACGTTTTTGTATTAGCATACCACGTACCATTTTCTGTTGAAGTTATCGTTACATATCATTGCTACCATGTTTCTGTGATATTTTGTTCCCTATCATTGCATATTAAGTTTGCATTTTACCATTTCTATAAAACCATCCATATATTGTTGTTCACAGTCATTCTCCTTCCTATTTGTTCTGTTCTCCATCCATCATTTACATTTGCATCATTCTGTGTGATTTTAATTATCTTTTGCATTAGCCTACATTACAGGAGCATCTCGGTCTGGGAGACCTCCTCTCCCTACACTTCTAGGAGCCTTACCCTCTCTTGGTGAAGGAAGGACCCTCCATTGAGCACTCCATCTCATTGGACCGGGAATTCCTAAACCAAGGCCTCCATAAGTCCATGTACCCGTGGATTCCCTCACGGACGCTGGGCAGGTTGTACCTTTGAAGTCCCTGGGTTTAGTTGACCTATATGTGGTGAGAATTAACCTAGTTGGCATTGGAGCAAATCATATTGAAACTAAGTTCATCACCTTGAGTGAATCATAACTTTGTTTAAACTCCTAATTCATATCAAGGTCCAACTAAGGAAATCAAGCGTAAACATCCAACTTGTTTGATCTTTGCGAATTGTTTTGGTTGAATATTGTTGTTTACATGATGTTTCACTTTGATAATCAAACCAACATGTTTAATCATGAGGATGCACAACCTAGCACATCCTATAATCCTCAACCTCATAATTCTCACCGCAATTCTTTCAAGGGACCACGTCCTCATTCTCATGGTCTTGCACAACCTATGGGCAATTTTCAATCTCATGGTCCCTTGCGTCACTCGCAAGCCACTATTCCTTCGGGACCGTCTCCTCCCTATGACGACAAGGTCGCCCGGATATTGCATGCAATAGAGCATCTCACCCCTCAAAAAATCTAAGCCCTTAAGGCCATTGTTGAGGGTGCACCTTCTCCTTCTCCTCCCCCTTCCACTCCTATTCGGGTGGCCCATCACCCGCCTCCCTCTTCTACTTACACTCCCATTCAGGTGGCCCATCACCCACCTCCCTCTTCTGTCCATACTCCCACTCGGGTGGCCCATCACCCACTTCTTTCTACACAAACCCCTCCTCTGGTGGTCCATCACCCGCCTCCTTCTATTCCTCCTCTTCCACAGCCCCAAGGTCCATATATTCCTTGCAACCCGACCCGTCCGGGTCTTTCTTTGGGTCAGCCCATCAACCCCCCTCCATGGTCATCATATGCGGCCCCTCCTTCAAGGGCACCATGCCAACCCTCTATTCCTCACGTTACACCCCTCCAAGCTCTCGTTGATAAAGTCACTTTAATGGAGGAACAATTAAAGAGGGTCACGAGCCTGCGGCCGCCTCCTCCTCCTCCTCAAGTCAACCCTCTTCATGCTTTCATGAACAACATCACGAAGATGGAAAAAGAATGGAAGTAGAGGAGAGATGATTATAGCATCAAAAATTCAAGTGAGCAAGAGCCGGCAAGTTCTGGTAATCATGTGGATGCCATCCGCCCTCCACCTAACCACATCACTCACTCATATGGCCCTCCGCCACCGCATACGCATTTACATCCATAAAATCCTCCACAACACCATTACATTTCACCACCCATTAATACGCCACCACCAAGGCGTCCACTTGAGCGTGACAATGAAGAGTTTGAGCTGCCATGTGAAGAATTGAAGATGACATGAGATGAGGTTCTGCAAGCACCCATTCCGAGTCTCCTCCGTTTTCCTCTCCCTCCATTACCACCAGAAGACCCTTCTGCTCAGGACCATGCCACCGTACCCAATCCAACCCCCATTTTTTAGACCTACTGGTGTTACGATGATGGATCGATACTCCAATCACCCACATCGGCGCACCAAGAATCATCTCCTACCCTTCAAACCTCTCGCACCACTAAAATTCGAAGTTTCCAACATGTCAAACCGTCCATTATTACACCCCCAACTCCTACACCATCAATCTCCACAACACCGGCCTCCGTCGAACCTCCTACTAAATCTCCACCAATTATACCTTCATTAACCTCCACGCCCTCGACCTCCGTCAAACCCTCTATCAAGCCTTCTCCAATCGACCTCCCATTGCCACCATCTCGGCCCTCCGCTATGCCTATAACCCCGAACCCAGCTTTACCCATCCCTCCACTTACCCCTTTACCCAAACCTGTGGCCAATCTTGAGCAGGGTCCACCCTTTTTTACACTCGAGCCAACCCCGTCCGCTTCCAAGCAAGGGGATAAGCTCGACGCGTTTGAACCTCCACTCGCCCTTCCTCCAACACCTTCCATTACATCTCTACCATCCATTAAGCCTACCGCCTCCGCTTCACCTACCATTGCCACTCGAAATGGGTGCCCTTCTACAAGTATTTGTGCCGAGGAGAATGTTCAGGAGCCGGGCAAGAAGGATTTGGCCTCGGCTATGTTGTTCAAGATGCAAGACTTTATTTGTCGGATGCCGAACCACATTCTTGTACCGGGCATGGTTGAAAAGGCCCAGTCCCCACCAATGCTCACAGAGAGAAGATGTCAAGATTTGATGCCAGGTAAGTTCATGCCCAAGGGTCGGGCAGGGCACCTCTTTTCTCAACCCTCTAATATCAAGTCCATTCTTCCGTGCAAGGGGCGAATGTCCATTTTTTTCAATGCTTTTCATACACCACAATCCTTGGGCAAAACAAAGCTTCCCATTACAACTTTCCAACTCCCTCAGCTCATGGCTCTTTGCCTTCCAAGGGAGTTATCATTCATTGTTGAAGCTTCATCATCGGCAGTAACTTTATCCATTGGACCGTTTGGCCGCACACTTTCACTACTATGGAGGGACATGCATTCTTATGCTAGGGGGCCTTCCGCTACCCTATCCACTTCCTATGCTATCCCATCCACATGGGCCATCCGTTCGGTGAAGAGGGAGTTCTCATCCTCTCACCACTTGTGTTCTTTGCATCCCATGCATTCCATGCATTCCGTGCATCTTCTACGTCCATCGCATCGCATTCACATGCATTCCTTCTTTCCCGGGTTTTCGAACCTGTATCTTCCCCACCTTCCAGAACCTCAGGATCCTCCACAACTTCCTTCTTATTCACCTCCCTCTTCAAGATCTCCGGGTCCCCTTACACTTCCCGGGCATTGCGCCCCTACAGTTTTCTCTCAGGGCATAATGCCCACTCCCAACTCTTGTATCCGAATCATCCATATTTTTATTTGCTTGCCGGGCATCGCACCCTCCTTCTCTACATCCCTCCGGAACCTCCGAACCTTCTAGGGCATCGCGCCCTTTTCTACTTCACTCCTCCGAAACCTCTGGGTTCCTGTCTTTCCCTGGGGCATCACCCTCATTCCTTCTTTATTCCTCCGGAACCTCCGGATCTCCTTCTTTGGGCATCGCGCCCCTCCACACCTCCATATCCTGATCCTCCGGATTTTTCTCTCCTTCTAGGGCATCGCGCCCTTTTACACCTTCCTGCTCCGGAACCTCCGCATTCCCTATCTCACTCCTTATCCCTTCTTCTAGAGTATCGCATCCCTTCCCATCCCATTCCTCCAAAACCTCTGAATTTTCCATCTTATCTTCCCTCTAATCTCCTTGGGCATCACGCCCCTGTCTATCTTCATCCTCTGGAACCTCCAGATCTCTTATCCCATTCCTTGATTCTTTCAGAGCATCACGCCCCTTCCCATTCTCTTCCTCCAGATCCTCTATCTTTCTTCCGATTTATCCTCCTACTCCTCCTGGACATCGCGTCCTTTGTTCTCTCCTTCCTCTTAACTCGTCTTTTTCCATACCTTTTTTCGAGACATCGCGTCCCATGGTATTTTCTTCCTCCGGAACCTCCAAATTCTTCTTCCCATCATGACTCTCTTCCCTTGCCTCTGGACCCTCCAAATCCACCACTTTCCATCTACCAATTCCTTCTCTTAATTCCTCCTGATCCCAGGTCTGACCCGACTTCTTCCGCATCAACTGTTTTGTATATCTACCCTTTCTCCCATTACTTTCGAGGCTTTAGTCCTCACCCCTCCCCTTAATTTCATTTCTTTTGTAGACCTTTCTTGTGATCAGGGTCTCCGCGCCTTAGTAAGGGAGTTCTAGCCCTCACCTCTTTTTATTTTTTTTCCTTATTCGTCTAAGTCTAGCCTAGACATCACTCATTCTTGTTAAGCCACTTCAAAACTTTGCTATCCTTTTTTATCTGCCAAAAGAGGACAACAAATCCCAAGAGCACTTTCGGCAACTACTTTTACAAAGGTCGCAAGGTAATGTTTGTGCGTAAGTATGCATTTTTATGATGTCATTATTCTCATTCTCCACACACTATTTTTTTAAAATGAAGTGCTTCTTAACATGATTAAGAGTGGTGTTTTAGACCTTTATCCTAGATCTTTCTTTAATTTAAATTCAAAAAAAGGAAAAAGAGTCTTTAGGCTTGCTATGCAGCACTTTGGATATAAAAAACCCCGTGCTGGGAGTTCAACATTCTCTGCCCACTCATTAAGGGCAACCCTTAGTTGGGCATCGCACACACTCCACAGCGTCCTTAGCCGTCTCCTTTGGTAAAACACCATTGCTACTTGGGCCATGCTCGAGGGCATGAGGTCTTTTTCACTTCTCCACTCGGCTGAAATATGAGGGAAGAGATATTCTGGGTAAAACGACCAACCTAAGCACACCCCGACAAGAGGAAGTCTCAAATAGGGACAATCTATTATGACCTTATTCTCAAATCTCAAGCTCAATTACAATATCTTTCAAGTCCAAAGCAAAAGCACAAAGTACCAAAAAAAGAGAGTCAAATAAAATAAAAAAATCCAAAGAGTTTTGGCATGGCAAGAGGGTAGTACAGTTTCCCCACAGGACGTTATGAGCTCGGTCGTATGTGTGCCTACAAGAGAATCTAAGGTTCGATGATATGACACAAAGCCCCGGCGTAACAGAATAAATCTCTAGGGGTTGTGCTCTGGACGGAAGTCAAAACCCGATATTTTCTTAACTTATACCAAATTTATCCCCAATTATTATTCACTTCTCCCTCAAAGGCCGAGTGTTTCTCGGGTATGGCCTTGGTAGGGGCACCGTTAAACAAGGGTAGCCGGTTATAGGGTGCCACCTTCAAATGCACGCCCTGCTTTGGGCGGTTCTTAGCGAAAGGGGAAGGAACAAGGACCCCTAGCTAGTGGTTTAAACATCCTTTGATGCCGCATTAGCAATGTCTAAGCTAAAATTCTAAAAAAAATCCAAATATCTTCCAAAATTCCAAAAAAAGTCAAATATTTTTCCAAAAAAAAAATTCCCGCACAAAACAAAAAAAACCCAAATATTTTCAAAAAAAATTATAAAAATTTGAATATTTTTAAAACCCACAAAAAAATTGTATATTTCAAAAATCTAAAAAAATTGTATTGTATTTCTTATGATGGTGCTTTTGCAGGGACACTCTTTACAAGGACTAAGAACACGGGATGAGTCCTCTCCTTTCATTACCATCAACCTTTCGATTCTTCCCTATGTTGATTGCTATCTTCATGATTCGCCACTCTGGGAATCACTCTGATCATTCAAGAGCTAGTCTTTTTAAAGCCATTCCTACTGATTTCAGTCTGAGCATTATTCTCATCATAATCATTCAACTCCAAAGCTCATGATTAGCCAAGCCGTCATCCTCATGGTTCAAATGCAATAACAAGCAATGATTGATGACTTCATGCTTTGATGCTCTAGACTACACCATGCCTTGAGTGTCTTGGACGCTTTGATCCATGCTTTCGCGATGTTGTGTTGTCTTTGCTATGTTCACACACTATGTGCTATAGTTCACTACATGCTATCATGCTATCAATTGATCGAATACTTTAATGATGTGCTATAATGTTTCAATTCATTGCTTGTTATGATTCATTATATCTTCGCTAACAAATTTTTGAGCGCATGAAGAAGCTTTCTTGGTCCCACCATCCGGGCATCATCATCCAAGTCCCGCGGTGACTGCACTTCTTAGTTCCCCTCATGCTCATTGCTATGACCACCTCCTTGTATGCATTTTTTACCATATGTTATCTACACTATTAGATTATATCAAGGACCTTGTGACTTTGGTGAATCAGGAATTTGAGTTCCCCTTCATCAAAAAATAATGATAATTCAAGAGGAATCTTATTCGCACAGATAGGCCGTTGAGCCGTCCAAGACTGGGGATGATGGTTCCCTATTTGTGAGTTGGTGCGCGGATAAACGAGCTTCAGCTTAGTATCAACTCACAGAATGGGTTTCTTGACTCAGTCTTGGCAGCCTAACAATATTATCCTTGATTACTTTCTATTTTAATTTTTTTTAATTTTCCTTTTAAACCCAACATGCATTCATGTAGGACTTTGAATCACCTTTTGAAAATCATTCTAATAACTAGATTTTGAGAGTCAATTGATCGTTACTTTTTAAGATATGAGATATTCATTGCTGAATTGAGTCCTCAGATCGACTTGTCATTGTTTTGGGTAGTTTTTTGAAAAACTCCTTTGTTTGAATTTTCTATCCTCTTATTTTAATCTCTTTTCTTAGATCCACCTTGGTTGCAGCACATCCACATTGGCTGGTAACCGCTCTCCAATGGTGAAACCTACAAGTTTATGACCTGGGGAACTTCCACTGTGCTGGAAGTTGATCGTCTTCTTTTATCTCCTCCGCGCCCTCGTGCGCACTCCCTCATTTATCCAAACAATTGTTGCTTTCATTGAACCACCCGAAATTGCTTCATCTTGAGCTTTTAATTCAAAACTTCTCAGGTGGTGTTAATCACGTGTCTCATCACACCTTGGCGTCTACTTTTTAATTTTCTCCACTTCGTATCGCTCCGTTGCAAAGCAGGCGCCAAGGCGGGGCAGATGTGGACACGTCAAAATTGACATCATCTTGAGTACATTTCATATTACCTTATAATTCCCTAATTTGACCCTGAAATCGGGTTAGTTGAGTGGTTTTTCCCTATTTTTCTTCAATTTTTACTTTTTTTGGATGTTTTTTGGATTTTTTCTGATTTTTTTTTGATTTTTTGGGATTTCTAATTTTTTAGATTTTTCCAATTGGTGTCTGCCCAGAGTGACGCCAATTATTTTATCTTTTTTAACATTTTTTTAAGTTTCAGGTTGGATTGAAGCTAAAAGTTTCCTGCTGAAATACAAAAAAGTGGTTATTGGTGATGGGATTTCCACAAGCTTTTGGTATGACACTTGGTTTGGAAATAACTGTTTAGCCTCTTTGGTTCCTAATGACCTTATTCCTAATAATAAGGTCACTGTCAGAAATTGCCTCACACAACCGACTACTGAAGAATCTGAATTGTTTAATAAATATTTTCCATCTAAAGTTTAGCTTGCACTCAGGCATATTAAGCTGACATCCTATCCTGATAAGATTGTATGGAGCTTGTCCAGCATAGGGAACTGCTTAGTCTCTTCTATTTACAAAGCCTCATGCAGCAATGGCCTTCACTCTCCTACCCTACAGAGTAGGAATAATATCTGGTCCCAATGGCTGCCAACAAAAATTTCAATGCACCTCTGGAAAATCATCAATAACTGCATCCATGTTGATGCAAAAGTCCAATCAGTGGGCATCCCCCTCTGCTCAAAATGTCACTGCTGCAGAAGCCCTCATATGGAAGACATCAATCACTTATTCTTAACAAGTGAGATTGCTGCTTATACCTGGTCTTTTTTCCAGAAATCTGATCTTCACATTGAAGGTAATTCGATCAAGTCAATTATTCTTAATCTCACTTCCCAATTGAAGCCAAATTCTGCATACAGTCTTGTCTCCTTAGCTGTCATTGGTTTTGGTTTGTGGGAAATATGGAAGGCCAAGAACACTTCAAAGTTTGATGGGAAAAAAATTTCCAAGAATTGTCTGCTCCACAAAATCATTGCACAAGTTAAACAATGCTGTGCATTATCCAATCTGAAGGAGAATAAGTACAGTAAAAGACTTCTGCTGGAAGCATTTGGCTTGAAGGTTGTTACAGCTACTAAACCTCAGATTAAGATTATCAAATGGTGCTATCCACCATGGCCCTTCATCAAGCTTAACACTGATGGCTCTTATAAACAATCTGGTGAATCAGGGGGCGGAGGAGTTATAAGGGATTCTCAATGAACGGTATTGTTTGCCTTCTCTCACTTTTATGGCCAGTCAAGTAGCATCATAGCAGAAGCAAGGGCAGTCCTAGATGGCATCAAATATATTCTCACTATCACAAGTGACCCGGTCCTCATTGAATGCGACTCACTAATTCTTGTTCAGAGTGTTGGAAAGAAAATTCAGTGCCCATGGCTGATTCTCACTTATGTCAGAGAGATTTGGAACATTCTTTCCCAGCAATATTCCATCTCCCATATTTTTAGAGAAGCAAACTCAGTTGCTGATCATTTAGCATCTTTAGCTTGTTCTACCAAATGTAACTCTTTCTTTGCAAAACATGAGCTACCTAATTATGCTAAAGGTGCTGCTCGCTTGGATAAGCTAGGCATGCCTAGCATCCGCCTGATGTAATTCTTTTTTTGCCATTATCAATAAAATTGCCTCCTAGTGGTGGATGTAGGATCTCCCTTCCTCCTCCACCCGGTCGGGTTTTTTACAAAAAAAAAAAAAAGTTTCAGGTAATTTTCAATTGCTGTCTACCGAGAGTGACGCCAATTCTTTTTTTATTTTTTTATTATTTTATTTTACATTTTTTAAATTACAGGTAATTTTCAATGGGCGTCTGCCTAGTATGACACCAATTCTTCTTTTCATATTTTAATTGATTTTTGAGTCGATTTTGAGTGATTTTTAATGGGGGTCATTCCTCCCACTGGGAACCCTGACGCCAATTCTTTTGGTAATATTTTGCTTTTGAATCTGCGTCTGTCCTAGAGGTCGCCCATTCTTAAATGGACGCCCGGGACCCAAGACGCCAATTCTTTTCTGATTTTGGAAGATTTTAAACTTTCCATATTTTAACGCCAATGAACGTCCAAGGTGGTGGACGCCCATTAATGGGCGACCACTGGGTCTGACACTATTTCCTTAAGGTCTCCAAACTCGCCCGCGATTCCTCCTTTCCCGATTTTGGAGTCCTTCTCAACTGGGGAAGGGTTCCCTGTGGCTTTCCAGAACTGGGATGACTCTTGCTAATGTTTATCTCATGCCAAGGATAATTATCCTAATTGTTTTGGATTAAACTCATGATTCTTCTCCCTATAAATAAGCCCTGTGGTCCCTGGCCAAAAGGGAGGGGGCAATTTTCATTCGGAGGGGAGGTGCTGCCAGACTGTTGGCTTAAGGAGGAGCCTCCTTGCATCTAAAGCTATATGATGTCGAAGCTCCTTCCTCTGGAGCACAATGAAAATCCTTCTTAACAGCCTCATTGGGCGTCCAAGTCCCTTCCTGGGAACAGCATAAGCCAACCCTCTCTCTCCTTTTCCTTTTATTTACGTTGCATTAGTTCCCACATCTGCATGCATCATATCTCTGTCTTCATATTTATCTCAACCACGCTGAGCCTCCACCCAGTGCAACGCTTGCATGTCCTCCCTCTTATATCTTTATATTCATTCATCATATTTTTATCCCCACCCTTTGCATAAGGGTTTAAGGGCCAACACCTAACAGGTGTGTCATTTTCCATGTTTTCATGTTTATACATATTTACTTTGGATTTGATACTACACATTTGAGTTCTAATTCCAATCTTTTGTTGGTTGTTGTCTATTATTTGTGCAAGGGTAATCTAAAGAAGACTCTCTTCATCAGCCGACTGATTGGATGAGAAGGTAAACACTCACATCTCCCCCGCTTCCAGGTATTACCGCGATCCCTCCTCTTATCTATTGTTTATATCATTTGAGGCCCGCGGTCTCTGGCGATCACACACTCCACTTGCATCCTACGCATGCTCCATTTTCTTCTATTTTCTTCTTTTTTATGATTCTTCAACCATCTTTTCTTTATTCTTTTTATTTTGATTTAAGTGGATTTTAAATAGATCTACACTACGGTGCTTGAACTGCGAGGTGCTCTCAATGGTAGAGCCGCTGGTATATTCTGCTATAATTTGGAAATCTTGACACCCAGGGCTGCAAATTTGGTATCCAGTTTTTGATCAAACTATTTAAGAAATGCATGAATTTCATTAACTTGGGTGCGCATGTCCACAAACCAATTTTGCATCATGTTGCGAAGATTTTCAAATTGAGCTGTTAGATGGGACTGTTGCTGTGGAAGAGAGGTGGAAGCAGCTTCAGATTGAGAAGGGTAATTTTCTCGAAGAGTCTTGGCCATGTTTATCACTGCATCTCCCATGGAGTCAGACTTAGCATATAAGTTACCCATTTGAACAATAATGCTATGCGACTCATCCATGAGCTTGGCACACTTAAGAGACAAGTTTTGTTGTTCTTCTCGTATGTCATCAGCATGGATAAGCATCTCAGTCATTTTTTCTTGAGTTTCTGAGTGAATTTCTCTTAGCCTCTTCAGTATGGTGCCAGCTTTTTCACATACATGCAACAAGGATTCCATGAAATTGTGGAGCTTTTGATCTGATTTAGCCTTGTCAGCTTTGAAAATTTCCCAACGACTACTCAAGTCTCGCTCAACACGAGCCAATCTTATGTTCATCTGTTCCATAGTCAAAGAAAGTTGGACAATGGAAGATTTGATATTTGCAAACTATACTTGTGAAAATCTCATCAAGGTGGGATTTATAGTGGACATGTCCGGTGCTGTGCTTGGTTCAGTAGAAGTGGAAGTCTGAGCATGAAACTCTGGTGGTGCATCAGACTCTGTAAAAACTCTTGGTGGAGAAAGTGCGGGAAGAATGCCATATGGAACAAGTGGACCAACATGAACTCCCTACTCACCCTGTATAATTTGTGCTTCATGAGCAGATTGGTCTGGCTGATCCAGATGAACCTGTTCTTGTACTTGAGGTTCCTGCTCATGAGCTTCTTCTTCAACAATATGCCCTGGCAGATCCATTACCATTCTATCACCCTTCTTCTTGAAGTGCATAAAATTTTCAATGAATCTCTGACAGTAAACATTGGACTTGGGAATTTCCTTCGTAGTCTCATTTTCCAATGAGATGCCAGCCCGTCTAAAAATGGCTGTTAGATGTGCGGCATAGGGCATGTTCCTTTTCTTACCAATGTAGTTCTTCATTATATGCATAATGATGTCAGGGAGACACACTTTCAAATTATTGAACATGCAGTAAAAAAGGAATCTCTGAGTCTCCGTCAGCCTACTTCTGCCCCCACCTTGTGGTGTTATGATGGTAGTAAACATATGGTGCAGAAGCCTCTGAAGCGGAGGAAATCTGTTTGTATTAAGATTAGGGACATGAGTCGGCGTAGGGTCTTCATGATTGTCAGGCTTCCCTGTCAAAATTGTGTATGCCTCAAATGCATCATAAGATAACTCAGACTCTTTCAGACCGACCGAGGGAATGTGCCATGCTTTGTTAAAAAGCCGTGGCTTCACATGTATTCTGACATCTTGTACCTCAGTCCATAGTTCTCCTTTCTCTACATCAAAAAATAAGTTTTTATACCATCGTTGCACCAATGAGGGATAGTAGACTTGGTGTCTACTCATGAAACCGGTCCATTCTTGAAACTCAAATAATGGCAGTAGTTGAGGAAAATTATCAAGCATTTTGTGATCAGAAAAAGCCACAAATCGAGAGAATAAAATTCTTGTTGGGTCATGTTCCTCTTGTTGTGCCCCTGTGGTTTTGATGATAGCAAACACAATAAGTCACCATGTGCTTACATGAAAGATTGAATGAAAGATTGAACATGCTTTTGTTTATGCATCTGATCTTTGCACTTCATATTAATGAGGATCATTTGCTGTGCATTGATGTTTGTACATTAATATTGTCTTCATAAACATTTGCATGATATGTGAATTCTCATGATAGATATTTTGCTATGTTGCATAGAACTTCATCAAAGTGCATGCACGATCATACAGGTTGCAGGCACACACACATTTTCATTTGTGTCTCTTGCTTGCATCTCATGTTTAAATGCGTCTCTTATTGCATCTCATGAACATCTATGTCTAAGTGCATGTTTTGCATTTTATGCATATGTGTGTCTTATTTCGCGTCTCATGTGGCCTAGGTCGGTGCATGTGTCCGTCTTATCTTTGCGTCTCATGTGGCTTAGGAGGTCGGTGCATCTTTTATGAAAAGGTAGGTCAAGGTCGTTGCCATTTTTGCCTCAGTGCATGTTTTTGCCTCGGTGCATGGCTAAAGCCTATTCACAGATAGTGCAGGTTTTTGTCTTAGACATATTAGACTTGGTGCACATCTTGCATATAGCCATATAACGTCTGTTCATGTTCTGCATTATGCTTGCACATAGTCCGTGCACATCACTATAGCGGTTGGTGCAATGTTTAGTTAGCATGCATATAAAGTCTGTACTCATCACTGTAGCGGTCGGTGCAACTTTTACTGCTGCACGCAAGCTAGGTATTCCTTGCACGCACAAGGTCTATGCACACTAGGTCTATGGCATATAGGGTCGGTGCATCTTTTGCATCATATACACACAAAGTCAGTGCACCTCACAACCCTATAGCCATATAAGGTCTGTGCATGTTCTTACTCCAATTCACCAAGGTCTGTTCATGTCCTCAAGTCTGAGCATACTAGCCACATATCATCATAGAGTCTGACCATGTTTGCCTTGTGGACAGTCTAAGTCCGTGCACATTTGTTCATGTGCTATCAAGGTCTTTGCATGTCTTGTATATAGCATTATAAGGTTTGAGCATAAAGTCTGTGCATACGGCAATACAAGGTCTGAGCATATCTAGGTCAATACACATGAGTTATCTATTCATAGTTACAATGTGTTTGACAAAATGCCTCTTATTCCCTTGACAGAGAACTCAAGTATGTAGAGGGTCAAGTCACGAGGTTCAAGACTCAACTTAATCAGACACGCGACTCAAGGTAGAAACAGGCACATGATCCAAGGAAGGGTCGCGTCTGGAGAGTCTGACACGTGGACTCCAGCTATTCTTCAACGAAACACTTTTCTAGAAAATGCATTTGCGGGAGTATTCCCTCCACACGCCTCCTGGGTGAATAGTGTAGGGACCACAAGATCAAAGTGTGATCCTGCAACGTGGGAGAATCAGAAGAAGGGGTAGTACATTCCTGCTTCATTTTACCTCCGGCGCCCCTGTTCTCCATATATATAGGCACCTGCAAAGAAGAACAACGAAGACAAGAGAAAGAAGTAGAATCAGAGAGTGAGCAGTAGAGAAAAGAAGAGTGAGCCAGAATTTGATAAGAAGAGAGAAGAAAAGTAGAAGAGCAGAACTAGAGAGAAAAAGAGAGAGATCAGAAGAAGTCTGTGAGAGAAAATGCAGCAGTGAGAATTAAAAGAAGAGATTGAGAGTTAGAAAGAAAGAGTGAGAGGAAGAGAGACCTCAAGGAGAAGAAATTGAAGCCTTCGTTGAAGATCTGTCCTCCTGGCATTTGGATCAGATTCAAGCCAGACCTGCTCATGCGAGTGCTACATTTTGTGTTTCATTTCCAGTTTTTTGGTCTTTTGATTTTTTATCTTTTGTTTTCTTTTAATCCTTTCTTTCAAGCTATGTGCCAGCGGTTGCAGAGAATCTGTTTCTCTGGACAGCAAGCTGTGTTGCTCAGCGATTGCAGAGGATTGGTTCCTCTGGTCAGCAAGCTGTGATTGCTCAGCGGAAGCAAGCTGTGTTGCTCAGTGGATGTAGGTAAGTTGTAATGCCCAGTAGTTTAAGTTGTGTATCAGCGGGAAGCCTCACTCTGGTTTGAGTGGAGGATGGACGTAGGTCTGCGAGCAGCAGACTGAACCATCTAAAAAATCCTTGAGCATTGTGTGGTTTGCATCCTTATGTCTTCAGCGCTAGATGAATGCTTAGGATCGTTCCATCTATGATTCTGATTGAATAGATTTCAGACACATGCATAATTGATTTGATTTTGTCTACGACTTAGACTTACTAGGAATATGCATTCTAGCAGTCCAATTGTTTGATCAAGCGCATCATTGAATCTCTTATTTTGAAGAACTCAATTGGTCTTTTTTCCACAACTGTGTCTAGTTATAAGTTTTTAATTAGGCATTTTATAGGGGAGATTCATTCACCCCCCCTCTGAATCCAGGCCTAGCACCCTAACACCTCTTGCCTTTGACTGGATGGAGCAGTAGTGTGGACTGCCTTCTCTCTCTGTTTTCCTTTCTCCTTTACGGCCAATTTCTATTTCTTAGCTGGCGGTTCCGACGCCCTTCGAGTTTGAATGGGTGCTGCTTCTTCTGCCTGTGATCTCTTCTTCTTGGAAGCAGCCGGTCGATCATGGACACGCTTCGAACAAGGCTCGATTCTGGTATCAGCATCTACGGGTTCTTGCCGATGTGAGACTGGCTTTTTCCCTTTGCCTCGAGTGCCCCGCGGTGCCATGTTAGGGTTGGAAGACGGAGAAAAAAGAGATGATGGGGCTAGGAGAGGCAACGGTAGAGGTGGACTGTAGGAATGACCTGGGCATGCACTAAACAGAGCTCCGGTGTCGACCCTTGGCGAATGGCACGGAAGTGAGGGTTTTGGAGCAGACACCATAACGAAGTGGGTAGTGAAAAAAGAAATACAATGAAAAGTGAAATAACGGTGGAAGGGAAAATATGTAGTGAAAAGGTAAAGCAGTGGTCAACAATATAGAAGCCGGTCAAATGACTTAAGGAAAAAAAAGAGTTGAAATATTTATATTACACCCTTTTTGTTAGAAAAAATCTGAAATTCCCCCTTTTTATTTTTGGTTTGGATGGTTTAAGATTTATAAGCCCAATTTTGTAGCATGATTGCTTAGAAAAATCGGTTATGTAAATGTAATAAGATTAAAACATGAGAATTAAAGTATTTTGCCCTTCCCAAGTCTTTCAATCTTACTCATTAAATTTATTGGGGAAATTTGAGAGAAAAATTAGCAAGTATTGAAAATAAACAAGAATCCATTTTTGAATTAGCAAAGAGTCATCCCCATTTTTTTCATTGATTAACAGTCAAATGTAGCACACACCTTTTGACTCGAGAAAACACGTTGATTAGATGCCCGAGTCCCCGGTTACTCAGTGTGGCTCATCGTCCTGTCTTTGTTTGATCAGAGATAGCAAGCTTCATCATGACATGACCTACTACATTTCTTTGATGCAGCATTCAGTTTCTATGAAGATAGTGCCTTTCCTCAGAAACTTTTTTTTTTCAGAGGCATATTCTCTTGCTTATTTTCAATTTTGGATGTTGTTTAAAGACAATACGAGCTCAAGATCTTGCAATCAGACCAACCCTTTTACTATTAACTTTTAGAAATATAGAACATGGTCATGGACAATTACTCTATGGAATGTTTTAATCCATTTCCAGATACAAGCATGGCATGCTCTAGACAATTAACAACAAGATTTAGGATTATAAACGTTAAACCACTCTAACCATTATTCAGGAGGAGTAAGTCAGAGTTGACTAACAAGGGATGTATCAGGGATTGAATCCATCTCAACTCCCCCTGAATCATTGACCGATAAAACAAATGAATTAAAAAAAAGATTAGGGTGTGATGTAGCATGCAAGAATGACTTTCAGCTGAAAAAGCAGAGGATAGACAGTGGAAAAAGTCAAGGTTCACTCTGGCAAGGAGGGTAGTGTTGACCTGTGAGACAGATGGTGTCGACACTTTGAAACATTGAGACAGTCAGTCGTCAAACAGGTAGAGTGTCCCATTTTTGGTGTTGACCTGCCTGGGTGGCAGAGTCGACCTCCTGAGACCAGATAGAACCTCGTTTTTAGCCGTGTTGAACTATGGTCTCGACCTGTCATGGAAGGAGTGCCGACCTCCTGATACCAGATAGAAAGGCAGTTCCGGCCATGTATAACAGTGGTGTCGACACTTCCTATACTAGTGTCGACCTATTTGGTCAATACAGCTCAACCTTCAGCGCACTGCCTATCGACACTTCTCCACAACTGTTGACCTGATTCTCTGATTTCTCTTAACTTACTTCAACACCTGTACCCTTCCTTATCAGCATGACTTCTTGAAAACTGACAGCTTTTGACAATTCCATTTACTCTGGCCCATACTCATTTCAAGTACTGCAACCTTCACCTCTTTTTTGGGTGACACTTATTTTAAACAATGCTCAATTTAGACTATATGCAATGCAGACACATGGTACTTGGCAGAGGTTTGTCCGAAGACTCCTCACACATGGTAAATGTTTCCAGACAGGCCTGACTTGTCTTTCCACAATAGACCATTTAATATACCATGTGGTCATGAAGTGATATGCAATGAAAATTGATCAAAAATGTAGTAATGATCAAAATGACAAGAATTTTACCTCCCCCTAAATTTGAGAATTAATGAGACCAGGCACACACACAGAACAAGCATATCATGTGAGCAATTTATTCCTAGAAAGTTTAAGCAATCACAGCCAAAACATGAAGTCAGCAAACAAATTAGGCAACATTTTGAGGATTGCACAACCCAAGCTCTCTTCTAAGATAAGTTAATCTTTCATTACAGAGAGGCTTGGTGAAAATGTCAGCAATTTGATGTTGTGAATCCACAAACATCAATTCAAAATTTCCTTTATTTACTTCATCACGAATGAAATGATGCCTAATCTCAATATGTTTGGTCCTAGAGTGCTGGACTGGATTTTTTGCCAAGTTGATGGCACTAGTGTTATCACACAATATCAGAACACAACCAAGATCAATTTGATAATCTTGGAGTTGGTGTTTAATCTATAACACTTGGGTGCCACAGCTCCCTGCAGTGACATATTCTGCCTTTGTAGTGGAAAGAGCAACCGAGTGTTGCTTTTTGGATGCCCAAGAAACCAAACACCCTCCTAAAAATTGGCAATAGCCACTGGTGCTTTTCCTGTCCAGTTTACATCCAGCATAGTCTGCATCTGAATATGAAACAAGCTCAAAAGAATAGGATGCAGGATACCAAATCCTTAAATCTTGAGTTCCAGCAAGGTATTAGAAGATACGCTTGACAGAACTCAAGTGAGATTCTCTAGGATCAGATTGAAATCTGGCACACAAGCAAACACAGAACTGGATGTCTGGTCTAGATGCTGTAAGATAGAGGAGTGATCTGATCATACCTCGGTAAGTCTTTGCATCTACAGGTTTACCTTTCAGATCTGCATCTAGTGTTGTGTTGGTGCTCATGGGAGTTGTAATGGCTTTAAGGTTCTCCATTTGATATTTCTTTAACAGCTCGGAGATATACTTTGCCTGGCTGATGAAGCACCCTTCCTTGCTTTGGGTGATTTGAAGACCTAGAAAAAATTGTAACTCACCCATAAGACTCATCTCAAACTCTGTTATCATTAGTTGAGCAAATTCCTTACACATGGATTATTTTGTGGAACCAGATACTATGTCATCAACATAAACTTGAACAAGAAGTATGTCATTTTTGCTTACCTTAGTGAATAAAGTTAGGTCCACTTTACCTCTTGAATATCCCTTTTCGATGAGGAATGAACTTAGCCTATCATACCAAGCTCGAGGTGCCTGTTTTAATCCATAAAGAGCTTTGTCCAATCTGTATACATGGTTAGGAAAGTCTATGCACTCAAAACTAGGAGGTTATTCAACATATACTTCTTCCTTTATTAGGCCATTCAAAAAGGCACTTTTTACATCCATTTGTTGTAATCTTATTCCATGAGAACATGCAAAAGTAAGCAAAAGTCTAATAGCCTCTATTCTAGCTACAGGAGCAAAGGATTCTTCAAAATCAATGCCAAATTCCTGATTATATCCTTATGCTACAAGTCTTGCTTTATTCCTTATTACAATTCCATTCTCATTTTGTTTATTTCTGAAGACCCATTTGGTTCCAATGACATTATGTTTGGTGGGTCTTGGGATAAGATGCCATACATTGTTTCTTTTGAATTGATTTAATTCTTCATGTATGGCATTTATCCAAAATTCATCTTTTAAGGCTTCATTGATATTTTTGGGTTCTATTTGAGAAACAAGTGCCAATTGATCCATTTCCTCAATTACCCTAAAGTGAGATCTAGTCCTAGGAGGTTCATGCAGACCACCAATGATGTTTGGCAAAGGATGATCTCTTAACATTCTAACATTGGTGAGTGGATTACCTTCATTGGCAGCAGCATTACCTTGAGTACTTGTCTCTCCTAGACTCTCACCTGGCCTTGTTTCATCTCCTTGTGGATCTTGATCTTCTTTCATTTCTAGAAATTACCCATCATCTTTTTCCTTGGAAGATTCTTCATTTTCAGACTTGACATTCAATTCATCAAACATAATGTGTGGGGATTCTTCTACAGTCTGAGTTTTGACATTTAGGACTCTAGGCCCGAGAGTGATCAGAGTATCCAAGAAGGATGCCCGGTTCACTCTTAGGTTCAAATTTGTCCAAGTCTCGTTTGTCATTATTTTGAATAAAACACTTTGCTCCAAATACTCTAAAATGAGCAATTGATGGCTTCTTACCTTTCATCAACTCATAAAGAGTCTTTTTGGACAAAGGCCTTACCATTGCACGGTTGACAATGTAGCATGCAATGTTTACCGCCTCTGCTCAAATTTTTTTTGGTTGTTGACTTTCAACTAGCATTGTCCTCGCCATCTCCACAAGTGTTCTATTCCTTCTTTCTACAACATCATTCTGCTCGGGAGTCCTTGGTGACGAGGATTTATGTATTATTCCTTTCTCCCTACAGAAAACATGAAAATCTGAGTTTTCAAACTCTCCTCCATGATCTGACATGATAGAGGAGATTGTGAACTTGCCATCATGCTGAATTCTTCTGAAAAAGGCCTGAAATTCTACAAATGCATCATTTTTGTGAGATAAAAAGAATACCCAAGTAAATCTAGAGAAGTCATCTACCGATACAAATCCATATCTATTACCACTTAAACTTACGATCCCGATGGGTCCAAACAGATCCAGATGAACAAGTTCAAGAGGTCTAGAGGATTGATTTTCAATTCTATTTTTGAATGACTTCCTAATATGCTTACCTTGGGCACATGCATCACATACTCTGTCCTTATGCTTGAAAGAAATTTCAGGTAAACCCTTCGCCATGCTGAACTTGGCTAGCTTATGCATGACACTATAGATAACATGTCCTAGCCTACGGTGCCATAGCCAAGCTAATTCACTTTTATTAACATCAAGACATAGATTATTATGAGCAAGATCATCTAAGTCAACCATGTAGATATTATTGACTCTTTTTCCTAAGAATTTAACAGATTCAGAATTTGCTTCATAGATAGTACATGCATGAGAGTCAAATAGGACTTTGTGACCTCTATCACATAGTTGACTTATACTAAGAAGATTATATTCCAATCCTTCCACAAGTAAGACATCATCAATGGCATTTAGAGAATTCATTCCAACGTTACCTTTTCCAATGATTTTTCCTTTGTTGTTACCTCCAAATGTGACGTGCCCTCCTTCTTTTTCAACTAGCAAGCAAAATTTGGCTTTGTCGCTCGTCATATGCCCTGAACAGCTGCTGTCGAGATACCACCTATTATGTACGGCTGCAAGGCATTCCTGTACATCACATCAAATGAAGGAGTTTTGAACCCAAACGCATTTGGGTCCCATAAGACCATTTAAGTCATTAAAGTAAGACAACAATTGTTTGGAATCCACATTTGCCTCTTTGGTTGGACATTAACAGATTCAATCTGGTTTTCCTTTCTAAGAGCACATGTTGTTTTTGAGTCCTTGATCCTGTTGATGCTTTTTGATTGTTTGAGGGTGTTGATTTCTTTCACCAATTGTTTTTCCAAGGAGCATTGGATGAAGTGGACATACTGGGGTACCTAAAATAATCAGACCTATATGGACTTTGAAACTCAAAGGGTCTGTACTTGGGCTGCATCGACCTATTAGGTGACCTGAGTCGACCTAACCACTGTGCGATAGGATGAAAATGATGCTTGTGTGATGACGGTGTCGACCTGTTGGGAAACCAGTGTCGACCTGACCAATGCTCAGACTTACTGTATACCTTGGGTTTGACTGAGGTGTCGACCTCCTCTGCTACTTGTATCAACCTGACCGATGCCGGTTGGCACTGGCACCTCCTTGGGTTTGAGCTAGTGTTGACCCTCTAGCATGGACATTGGTTTTCTTTGTTTGCTTGGGCTTTTGCACAGAGGTATGCTGGCCATGTTCCCTAGGTGAGTCCACTTTTCCTTTGCCCTTGTCCTTGATGGTTCTAGTGTTTTGTTTAGTTTGATCATTCTCATTGAACATCATTTTTATTAATGGTTTCTGCTTGGATGTCCCTTGTTCAGGAGCAAAGGTAATCAGCTTTAACCCAATTTCTTTCTTGTTCGTTTGATTGAATCTAAGCCCTTCCTTTCCAAGGATGCTTTTAATTCCCATAACAGCTTCCAAGTTATCTTTACCTTGAGTCATTTTTTCAAGGGAAGTTTGTTTATCCTAATTTTCTTTTTGTAAACTCTTCAAATCTTCTTGAAGTTTGAGATTTACTCCCTTGATAGCTTCATACTTTTCTTCAGCAATTTTATTATCATTTTCAAATTTTTGCATGCTCAATTTCAAATCATCAATAACTTTCATCAGGAATTCATTTTCTCTCCTCATTTCAATCAGTTGGGTTTTGTAATCATCATTTTCAGCAAGTGATTTCCTCAAGTTGGAGATTTCTATTTCTAAACTGGCATTCTTCTCACTTAGGTAATTATCTTGACTAGCTGAATTGTTCTTTTTCTTGAGAGATTTGTTTTCCTTCTTCACATAGTCATATTTATCAAGCAATTCATTAAAGGTTTCTTCCCAATCACTACAAGAGAAATTCTCAAAGGAAGAGGTTACCTCATGTTGACTATCTCCTTTGGCCATTAGACATAGCTTCCCTTCACTCTCTTCTTCAGAAGTGTTGTCTTCCTCATTTTCATCCTCCTCCTCATCGCTCTATGTACTCACCATGGCCTTTGATTTCTTGTTCTTCCACCTTGGTTGATTTTTCTTTAGGTTCTTTGGACATTCAGACTTTACATGGCCTTGTTTCCTGCAATTGTAGCAAATGATTTAGTCAGTTTTCTTAACATTTTTAGATCTAAACTTTGAATTTTTTTTTACTTGTGGCCTCCAGTTTCTCAGATCCTTACCTTCTTTCCTCAGAAACCTTCTAAATTTCCTTGTGAGCATTGCTATCTCACTCAAATCCTCCCCTGAAGTGGATGACTCACCGTCCTCTGAAGATTCCTTGTTACTGGGGCTTGCCTTCAGAGCAAGCGGTTTCTTCTTTTTCACATCCTCATCATTCCTTTTAAAGTTTAACTCATAAGCCATAAGTGAGCCAACTAGTTCATCAGGAGGAGTAGTGGGAAGATTCCTGGACTCTTCCATAACAGTGGCTTTTGTGTGCCAAATTGGAGTTGAGGATCTAAGAATTTTCCTAACCAATTCATAGTCGGTGTAGGTTTTTCCTAGACCTTTAAGACCATTTGTAAGTTGTGTTAGCCAAGCATACATTTCAGATGCACTCTCATCAGGTTTCATTTTAAAGACTTCATACTTACAGACTAACATGTTAGCTTTCGTTTCTCTTACCATTGATGTTCCTTTGTAGATCACTTCTAGCTTGTCCCACATTTCTTTAGCTGTTGCACATGAGGACACTCGTGAGAACTCAGTTGGATGCAGTGAGCACTACATGATATTCATCGCTTGCCAGTTTATGTTAGACTTTCGAATCTACTCTCGGACCCACATTTCCTCATCCTCTGGGAGTTGATATGGTCTTTGCTCACGACCCTCCAAATTTCATGGTCCTGGGCACTTAGAAACACCTGCATCCGATTTTTCCAATAAGCATAATTAGTACCACCAAAATAAGGTGGCCTATTCACTGCGTGGCCCTCGGGCATAAGCCCTTTAGACTCCATTCCACTAGTTCTCTCCGGGTTGTAAGACCCTAAATAGGAGAGCCTAAGCTCTGATACCACATGTTGGATCTAGTGGGATGACAATCTAGAGGGGGGTGAATAGATTAGCCACCTTTTAAAAATGATGGATAGTAAAGATAAAGTAGATAGCGAACGATTTGATGGCAGATGATTTAAGTAGTACAATATCAATCACAATCGACCGTAAGCATTCATCTAATACCAGAGCTACTAGAGATAGAACATGCAAACCACATAGGGAACACAGACTTTTAAGGTGGTTCGGTCTCCCTATGGAAACCTACGTCCACCCCTCACCAACTAGTAAGGATCCCTGCTGAGCTTCACAGCTTGCTAACCAGAGGAACAAATCCTCTAAACTGCTGAGCCTTACAGCTTAAGCTTACATGAGGAACAAATCCTCAGCATGATGTCAAACAGCTTGCGGGCAACCAAGCCCTAACCACGGTTCTGAGATCTCCCTCAGACCATCTTCCTACTCACAGGTAGGGAGCACAATAACGATGACTAAGTTCAAAAGAAACAAGAAAACAAAACAAAAGAAACTAAATGTATCAGACAATAGAAGAAAATAAGCTCAAGAAGGAAAAACTGTCTGATGATGATGACATGATGAATCTTCCAATCCCATTCAGATGCTACAGTTTCTTCGCGGCAGGTTGTATGGTTGCAGAATCGGCTTCCTCTACTGGGGTAGCCTCGAGCTCTTGATGATGACGCTCTACTGGTGACGGATAGCCTGATTTCCATGAGATGAAGCTCCAGCCGTCGATACTCTGCTTCGCGCGATCTCTTTTCTTCTTTTCTTCTGCTCGAGCCTGCCTACGCCAGAAGCTTCTTCTATAAGCCTTTTTCACACTCACGTGAATCTCCCCTTCTATCCCATTTTCTTCAGCACTCAATGGCCTTTTCTCCTGGCACATATCTAACACGCACATGCAAAAAGGATAGACCATATCTTCGTGGGACCCAGCTGGGGCATAATCCTACACATAACAGAAATGATTCTCCTCATAAAAAGTCCTTCTAGAAGCCCTTTCCTCGTTCCTACCTCGGATCCAATGATTGGGATCTGGATCCAAGACCCAACTGGATTCGAAACTGGGATTCGGTGGATGCAATACTTGTAGTGTCGACACTCATTGATTGAAGTGTCGACACTTCTTACAGGGATTCCATCAACTTGATAAAAGGAGCACTTTGGTGTCGAAACTTGTTGGAATGAAGGTTGACACTAGGGTACACGCCACACAGCCCTTTAGGCTGACATCTCGACACTACTCTCGTTGGTGTCGAGTCTTTCCGTTGCATTTGATCATTGATGTCGACACTACGAGCTAGTGGTGTCGACACCCTGAAACTTCCAGACCTCAAACAGAAACGTGATTTTCCATTGTTTCTTCAGTGGTGTCGAGTCTGCTAGTGTATGGTGTCGACACCTTGTGTTTTTTCAAACCCCAAACATAAGCATGATTTTTTAGAGTTTTCTTCTATGGTGTCTGCACTATGTTGGGCAAGGTCGACCTATCTAACAACACTTAAAGAACTTAATTAGACACCCACAAAATAATAATGAATCATGGTGTGTTATCACCAAAACCTAGGGACACAACAAAGTGTTCCACTGGGTCAAGCTGTTTGACAGCATTTGTTGCAGACTGAGTCTGTGGTCTTGCATCTGCAAGGGAAGCCTCACTTGAGTTTGAGTGAGGGGTGGACGTAGGTCTATGGGTAGCCGACCGAACCACCTAAAAAATCCTGGTCAATTGTGGTTTGCTTTGTGCATACATCCTTATTCTCTACCCCGTTCACAGGTTAATGTGTTAATTGTTTTTACTTTGTATTTTGATTATATGCTAGGTGCTTGAGTCAAGTTCTGTGTGAATTGCTAGATGCTCTATGCTCTAAGTAGTTGATGTCCTAAACTATTTTGATTGCTACTGAGTTGGTCAGTCATAAATAAAATTTACAACTGTCATTGTGTTGAAACATATTGCAATTTGAGCTTTGCTGTGAAGTGTCTTCGATTACCATTGTGCTTAGACTTGATCATAAGTAGGCTGCTTAGTTCTACTTAGTCTTTAGTGTTAGCTTCCATTGTGATTGAATAGTGTGAATTCTATTTGAACGAAGTTTTTGTAGGGGATCTATTCACCCCCCCTCTAGATCCCACATTGCACCCAACACTCTTTTCCCTCGTCGTTGTTTTGGGCCAGTATTGCCCCCAGTAAGCATTCAGTAGCGGCTTTATAAAGAATTAACGGCCGCCCTTTGACAGGTGCCCCCAGCACTCGTGGGGTATTCAAATATTCTTTTAGCTAGTCGAAGGCCCTCTGGCTCTCTTGACTCTAGTGGAAAGGTATATCTTTCATCATCGGCTTGTGAAATGGTTTGCAGCGCCCGGACAGGTTGGAAATAAATCTGCAGATGTAAGCTAATCGGCCTTGCAACGACCACAATTTTGTCAAATTCTTCAGGGGTGGTAGCTCCTGGATAGCTTTTATCTTGGTGGGGTCTATTTCAATTCCTCGATATCTGACGACAAAGCCGAGGAATTTCACACTTGAAACGTGAAAGGCACATTTCATCGGGTTCATCTTTAGCTTGAATTGCCACAGCCTTTCGAAAATGACCCTGAGGTCACTCAGGTGGTCTTCTCTGCTTCTGGTCTTGACGACCAAATCATCGATGAATCATTCGACTTTGTTGTAGAGCAGCTCGTCGAATATCTTTGTCATCGCCCTTTGATAAGTGGCACCAGCATTTTTTAGGCCAAAAGGCATTCTTTTGTTGTGAAATATCCCTTTTGGCGATCGGAAGGCCGTGTGAATTCTTTCATGCTCGGAAATCCATATTTGGTTATATCCGGACGAACCATCCATAAATGACAGCGCCTCGTGGCCAGTTGTAGCATCAATCATGACTTCAGTGATAGGCACTGGGAAGTCATCTTTCGGGCATGCTTTGTTCAAGTCCTGAAGGTCAACACATATTCGGATATGGCCGCTCTTCTTTTGGACAGGGACAATGTTGGCCAGCCATGTTGTATATTGATTTTCTACCACAAAGTCGACATCTATGAGCTTGTCGACTTCTTTGCAAATTTGGTTTATTAGCTCTGGCCTCATCCACCGGGGTGGCTGCTTCACTGGCTCGACTTTTGGGTCAATAGCCAGCATGTATTGAGTGACTTCAGGGCTGAGGCCTAGCATCTCTTTATAATTCCAAGCGTAGCAGTCTCGGAATTCTTGAAGCAGCTATATGTATTACTTTCTTTCTTCTGGGAGAAGGAGAGCACTGAGGAAGGTTGGCCTCGGCTCCTCTTCCGTGCCGAGGTTTATCTCTACCAGGTCATCGACGGTAGCTTGGCTGCCGTCTTCTATCTCCGGCGGGGTCGGCTACAAGTTGATGAAGCCTTCATCATCTTCTTTGGCCTTGAGGACATCATGGATGCCCTCTTGTCTCACTTTGCCCAGTGGCAGAACATCATCAGCTTCCTACTTTAGTTTTTGAGTTTGTTCGAGAATCAGCGGTAGAGCTATCAATGCGATTTTCGGGTAGCTTGATTGCTGACCCGTAGATCAATCGCCCTTGTGGGATGTAGGGAGCTTCTTAAATTCGTGTTCATGCGGGGTTTCATCAGGGGTCATGACGACCTCTACGATATCGGCTTCTTGCCCTTCTTGTGTTGTTGCTTGGTGCTTCGGGATGCTTCCCATCCTTGAGAGTTGCAGGATTTCTTCTTGATCATCTAAGTAGTCATCATAGACTACCTTGGGAAGCCCTTCATCCACCAGAGTGGAGAAGGTGGTCACATCTGCTTCACAGTATTTTTCATCAGCCGAACTGATCGCCCCTAGGGCTAGGGAGGTACACACCCCTGTCGTGGGACAAGAGTGACTATTCTTCTTTTCCTTCATGGGTGACCTTGGCCACCTGGACAGCTTCTTTTGGGTGTAAGGTCTGCCTTGCTCAGCCTCTAATATCTCTTCGGGGGTGTGATAGTGAATGGAAATCACATGAACTCCCTTTCTGTAAGCGCCCGTTTCATGTGGGCATGGCGGGTCTACCGTGTATACCATCATCTGGAGTTCACCGTTCTTAATTAGACTTTGGGCAATATCTTTGAAAACATAATAGTCCTCGATAGAATGTCCTGACATTCGATGATACGGGCAAAATCGAGGGTTATTACTCCTTTCAGCATCCTCCGGCTTCTTGAGCTCTCGGAGAATAATTTTGTCAAAATGACAAGCCCATTCAAAAATTGCCCATGTCTTCTCCCTTGGAAAAGAATAGGGCTTCTTCATCTTCCCTTGCAGCGAGAGGCTTTGTTTTGCAGGTTCGCCGGTCGGAGGCCCAACCATCACTTCTTGAGTACTCATTTTTGTTTGCTCGAAAGCATTGAGGCTAACGCCTTCAGATTTGTTCTCTCACCTTTCCGTAGAGGCAGTGGGGCAATACTTTGCCAAAAAGGCTTCAACATCATTTGCTATTGTATTGAGCTGGTCAAAGGTTTGGATTTTGATGCCGATTATCCTTGCCGAATTTCTTTCTTCAGACCTTGTTTACATATCTGAATAGCAGCCTCATGACCCAGTGGAGGTTCGCACCTTGCGCCTAAGCCCCTCCATCTTTGGATATAATCCAAGACGGGTTCACCATCTTCTTGCATGTACATAAACAGCTTTGCTTTGGTCAGCGTAGAGTGCATTAGTGGTGCAGCACTGCCTTGCCGGGGAAGAGTACCCCTAGTTAGTTCGGACAGGCATCTAGTCACTTCAGCCAGCTGCTTCTTCAATCTTTCAATCTCCTATTGCTGCTTGTATAGTAGTGCTAGCACGGTAGGGTTATCTTTGGAGAAATCCGAGGTGTCGCTTGGACCATTGTCCCCCGTTGTAATATTGGGCAGGGGCAACAATACCCTATCGCCATGAACAATCGGGGTCGATCCTTCAGAAATGGACGTGTCCACATCCCTGTTCAGAGATGGCCTCCAAAGGTGTATTTCTTCATCTTGTACTTCACCGCCTGGAGACATGTGTTGCTCCTGGCTTTCAGCTTCTTGGATAGTTGGTTCTTCTGGAGGGTTATCGCTAGCTGGGGCAAAGATAGATATCATATCCGCTTCATAGAATTCTTCTACGGAGAAGCCCAGGCCAGGGTGCCGGGTAGTCTGCAGCAATTCTTTGTCTAAGTTGGGTGGATACCATAACCTTTTGAACATTTGGTTTTATCTTTCAATCTGGTAGAAGGGAATTTACTGCCTTCTGGCCATTTTTATCACCTTGCCGGTTATATCGGGGAGCCTCATGATCGGGACGACTGAGTCTTGAACTTCTTCGGGGAGTTTGTAGTCATCATCCCCTTTTGTTGGCTGTCCACTAGCCGAGTAAAACATTGTTGGCTACCCCTCGGGATTAGGAACCTCCAGGGTTTTAAGCAGTTCGACTATCGGATAGTCTATATCTATGAGCGGTCTTGTGATTCCCGGAGGGACTTTCACATGACCTAGCAAGTCTTCGAGCTTTGGAGCTTCTGGCAGGGGGTAGATATCAGATGGGATTGCCTTGAGCACTCCCTCAACTTCAGCGATATGCGACACCTCCTGCGGAGCTACATAATCGGGCGACAGTGGAGGGAACCAATCATCGAATGCTATAGCTTTCTTTTCTTTAATTTGAGCTGGCCGAGAAGTTTGCTTCTGCTTCTCCAAATAAATCGAGGCATCAAGTAGATGATGATACGAGAAATATGAAGTGATCTAGAAGGGGAGGGGATGAATAGATCACTGTTTTCAACCGATTAAAAATTACTGAAGAGTGATTCACTGAAAACAAGCAATCTCGCAGATGAACCCACAAAAACCGCAGTGCGAACAATAACTCGAGTAGATAGAAGGCACACCACCAGAACCACCACAGACAATCACACAAGGGCACAGAGGTTTTTAAGGTGGTTCGGCCAGATCTCCAGTCTGCCTACGTCCACCCCTCACTTCAAATCGAAGTGAGGATTCCACTAGCACTGCTAGCAAAGCAGACTCAGTCTGTGACAACTGCTGATTCACAGCTTCACCAGGGGAACATCCTCCCCTCTTCCTCCACACCCGGAGGGAACCCTAAGGACGTCAAGTCCCTAGAAACCAGGAAAACAATTTCCTCTTCCTCCACCCGGAGGGAACACTAGTGATCTACAGTCACTAGAACCAGAGACCAAAGTCTCTCTTCCTCTGAATCCCAGAGGGAACACCTCTTCTACGAGAGGGAACACTACTGCAACCTCTGTTGCAAGTAAACCAGAGAGAACACGTCTCTCTCTTCCCCTGAACACCAGGAGGTAACACAGAGAACTCTCAATCAAGAAAGAAACACAGACAAAAATGAAAACAAGAAGGAAGGAATCCAAAACTCAGAAACGAAAATAATGTAGCTCAAACTGAGTAGCAGACTTCGGATTTGATCCGTAAGTCAATACCCATCTTCTGATCACTCTTCTGCTCTCTCTTTTCTCTCAACTGGAACACTCTAGTTTCTCAGGGAGGCTCTTTCTCTTCTGCTCTCACTCAAATTTCTTCTCTTCTTTTTCTGGATCGAACTCTCTGCACTTCTGCTTTTTGCTTTTTCCTTTCGATCAACCTTCATCTGTGGGCGAAGGCTTGAATATATAGCAGCAGCAGCAGGTGGATCAGGTGCAGAATGCGTGTGCCTCCCACACTTCATCCAGAACCTTCTTGCCACGTGCCTTTATAGCATTGGTTCATTTAGCATTGGATCACGTGCAGCCCAGACACCGGTGAATGTTCTTTCTCGGACCTGCAAGGAGATAAAAACCATTAACACTGAGGGCCACAAGAACTAAAACTGCATGAGGTATGTGATAGCAATACGAGATGCACTTTACTGAGAACGACACGAGATACACAAGATTATTACAGTACGAGACAAGGAGAGAATGACACGAGGTCAGATGAAAATAGCACGAGGTAAAAAGAGAAAGACACGAGATACATACTAAAAAGGCTAACACTACAAAGAGAACGACATGAAGTATCACTGTAACAAAACAAACACTACGAAGAGAACGACACGAGATACACAATAATAAAGCTTAACACTACAAAGAAAAATGACACGAAGTCAGAAGAGAATAGCACGAGGTGAGAAGGAAGTCTCACGGAGTGAAACGGTAGACAAACACGCGATCAGAAGGAACCTGGACGAAGATAGAAAGAAACAACACGAGGACATAAACACAAGAATAACACGAAGACACGAATACAAAAGCAACGCGAAGACATGAATACAAAAACAACACGACATAACAAACAGCAAAGAGAACGGCACGAGGTGAAACGACACTTTACTAAAAAGACTTGAATACACACGAAAACAACTCAAGTACTAAGTTGCTCGAACGTACGAACGACTCGAAGACGAGGATGACACGAAAACAACATGGACTGAAACAAGGTATAGACTTGCCAAAGAACTGGACGATGTATAGACTTGAACAAGGCAAATTCTGTACAGACTTGAGGGTTCACAATGTATATACTTTGGCAAGACAATGGCTGTACATACTTGAAGTGAAGACCAATGTATAGACTTCAAAGTTCAGCTGCCAATGAATAGACTTGGAAAGCTTGAAGGCCAATGTACAGACTTGGAAGCTTAAACCAATGTATGGACTTAGCTTCGAACATGCTACAGTGCATTGTATGGACTTTGAAGACTGATGCATGACGCTAAGCCATTGTGTAGACTTTGGCTTGAAACGAAGGTAAAGATGAGGCTGTATAGACATGGCCAGAACAAGAGACTCGAAGACAAAGGGGTGACACAGATGGAACGACACGAAGTGGCACAGAAAGCAGCACGAGGTACTGCAGTCTACAGCACGCGATGGAACAAATAACGACACGAAGACAACCAACAAACATAATTGGAACAACACGACGTACAAAAGGACAACACGGAGTATGAAGGGAACATTACGGACATGATGGCAGTTTTCCTGTTAATCATGGAAATTTCAAATGCATAACATTACTCAAGATATCTGATTAAAATGACAATATTTAATATAGTGATGCTCATCATCAAAACACTAGGGAAGTCACAAAAGTCCAACAATCTCCCCCTTTTTGATGATGGCAACACTATATTAAATAACAGAGATGAAGTGCATGAAGATAAGCTGTGAAAATAAGCAATGCAGACAACCAACACACTCGCCTCTTCTGACGACTCCCAAGAGCTCCCCCTAAACACAACAACCACTTTCCTCTGACTAGATAACTCAGGGCACTTATCTTTCGCTCCCCCTCAGCAAAGCACAAAAGCACAAGCAAGACACTAGCAAGACACTTTTCTCTCCCCCTTTGACATCATCAAAAACTAGGGGCAGGTCTGAAGATATCACGAAAAGAAAATTGCTGACATTGGAGAGAAAACAATAGAGAGTATGGCTGATAAAGGAGAGTTATTGAGATGTTTAAGCAATTAAGAAAGCCATTGATTTTATGTGAGGATTTTGAGGATCAGTTAGTCAGACTGCGTGCAAATTGGTGAATGAAGATTTGCTCCATACACAGAACCAGATTCTAAGCAAGTAAGGTACAAGATATCAGTATGGTCAGAGTAAGTCTTTACTCAGAGAGTATAAAGCAAGGAAGTCAGGAAAAATAAAGACCTGTGGTATTGAAAACAAACAAACCAAGACCTAAATGCCAAGTGAACAGAATCTGGATACCAAGAGGGAGAAAAAATTTTCAAAGATGGTCAAGATCAAAGATAAATCTGTCAAGTACACCTTTGACATTAGGGAGACACCTTGTTTAGAGGCAGGAATCCCCAGTTACTTGGTGGCAAGACCACATTACCCCTTCTGACAAGAGGACAGAGATAGTAGTCTAACTGGTGTTGACATTAAGGTGACACCTTTACTAGAGGCCAGACACCCCAGTTACTAACCAGATATGTACCATTGCTCTGTATGATCAAGACAGCTAATTAAGCCTGATTTATATAGCCATCTCATGACATGGGATACTTTCACTTCATTGATGAAAGTCCCAGTTTGTCAATGAACAGTTAACAAGGTTGTTAAAACTTCTTTCATGAATTTTTCATTAAACTGCACTTGAAACCTTGTAAATTAGTCTTGATTCAGTTTGAGAACAATACACCAGCTCCAAAGTTCTTCAGACAAAAGCACCATATACCTCATTTCGGACTTAACTGGACTAAGTAGGTATGTTGTACTGGCTAGATCAGAAGTCAGTTACAGTGTTGGAAGATAGTCTTGAATTCAGATTTTGATCTCAGTGGGACTAACAGCTGAAATTCCAACAAGAAATTAGATGAACAGTCTTAACGGATAAAACATTCAAAAATTTCTTTTATCCACCTACTCAAACTGATTCTCTTATAAGGTCAGCAAAAGTCCGTTCAAAGTATGTTCAGATTTGGCCAAAAGAGCATGACACCAATTATTAATCTAGCTCCCCCTGAGACCTTGACTCCAACTCAGACTTAACCAAGACAAACCTCAAAACACCTCAAAGAAAACAAAGTGGTATCAATCAGTACGAGTGAATCAGCAAACACCCATAATGAGGTTATTTTCAGCAACAGATAATGAGAAAAGATAAGCATAAGAGCACATGACAGATTATTTAGAGATCAATTATTCAATCATGAAATTCTGTAAATACCTAATTCTCTGCGCAATGTGCTAAATTTTTCAGTATCCAGTGGCTTAGTGAAAATATCTGCAATTTGTGAGTTAGTGCCAACATGGATCAATTCAAAGGTCTTCCTAGCTACTTCATCACGAATAAAATGATGCCTAATTTCGATGTGTTTAGTTCGAGAATGAAGTACATGATTCTTTACAATGTTTATTGCACTAGTATTGTCACAAAAGATGGAAGTGCAACCTAGCTCAACTGAGTAATCCAGAAGCTGGTGTTTTATCCATATAACCTGTGTGCCACAGCTCCCTGCTGCCACATACTCAGCTTCAGCAGTAGAAAGAGCCACAGAGTGTTGCTTCTTGGATCCCCAAGAGACTAGGCACCCTCCTAACAATTCGCAGTGACCACTAGTACTTTTCCTGTCCAATTTACATCCTGCATAATCTGCATCTGTATATGCAATGAGATCTAAACTACATGATGCAGGATACCAAAGACCTAGATCATGGGTAGCAGATAAGTATCTAAAGATTCTTTTTACAGCTGCCAAATGCAATTCAGTAGGCCTAGACTGGTATCTGGCACACATCCCTACACTAAATTGAATGTCAGGCCTGGATGCTGTTAAGTAGAGGAGTGAACCGATCATACCTCTATATAATTTAGCATCCACCTCTTTACCTTTTTTGTCTGAATCCAGTGAGGAGTTGGTGCCCATGGGTGTTGAGATAGTCTTGAGGTTGGTCATTCCAAACCTTTTCAGCATCTCCAGAGTATACTTGGTTTGATTTATGAAACAACCATCCTCCATCTGTTTGACCTGCAGCCCAAGAAAATACTTTAGTTCGCCAACTAAACTCATTTCAAATTCATGAGACATAGATTCAGAAAATTCTTTACACAATGTTGAATTGTTAGATCCGAAGATGATATCATCAACATATACCTGGACCACTATTAAATCCTTTCCGAGATTTTTGGTGAAGAGGGTTTGGTCAACCTTACCTCGAGTGTAGCCCTTGCTCAAGAGGAATTCAGAAAGTCTCTCATACCAGGCTCGGGGAGCCTGCTTCAATCCATAGAGGGCTTTATTCAACCTAAAAATCATGTTAGGCTGAACAGAGAAATTAAAACCTGGAGGTTGTTCAACATATACCTCTTTCTTCAATACCCCATTTAAGAATGCGCTTTTGACATCCATCTGCTGCAGCCGAATGTTCCTAGAGCATGCAAAGGCAAGCAGAATTCGTATAGCTTCCATCCTAGCCACTGGGGCATAGGATTCATCAAAATCCACACCAAATTCCTGACTGTAGCCTTGAGCTACAAGTCTTGCTTTGTTTCTAGAAATAGCTCCATTCTCATCAACTTTATTCTTGAAAATCCATTTAGTGCCAATGACATGAGTGTTATCAGGTCTGGGAACTAGTTCCCATACAATATTTTTCTCAAATTGATTTAATTCCTCACACATGGCGGATACCCAAGACTCATGTTTTAAGGCTTCTTCCACAGATTTGGGTTCCACCTGAGATACCAATGCAGCTAAGTCCTGTTCTTGGACAATTCTAAAATGAGACCTAGTCCTAGGAGGATCATGCAAATTGCTTATGACATTTTCACTAGGGTGGTCTTTGTGAAATATTATCGCACCTGAGGGTTCACCTACCTCAGCTGCTCCTTCTTGCTGTGAGTTTTCTGGTTGAGCAGCTGGCTGCATTTCTTCTTCTTCAATTCTCTACAAGAAATCTCCCTCATTAGATGGTTCCCTGTCATCATCCATCACTTTGTCAGAGAAATCATTTTCATCAAACACTACATGCGGTGATTCTTAAACAGTTTGGTCAGCTTTATTGAAAACTCTGTAAGCCCTTGAGGTTTCTGAATATCCGAGAAAAATTCCAGGAGAGCTCCTAGCTTCAAATTTGTCCAAACCATTCTTACCATTATTGTGGATAAAACATTTGGAGCCAAAAACTTTAAAGTAAGAAATGTTTGGCTGCTTACCCTTGAGAAGTTCATACGGAGTTTTCCTATGAGTAGGTCTTACCAAGGCTCGGTTTAGAATGTAGCATGCAGTATTCGCAGCTTCAGCCCAAAATCTCCTTGGAAGTCCACTCTCAATCAGCATAGTCCTGGCCATTTCAATTATTGACATGTTTCTTCTCTCAACAATTCCGTTCTGCTCCGGTGTCCTGGGAGAAGAGAATTTGTGAGTCACTCCCTCTCTTGAGCAAAAATCAGAAAATGAAGAGTTCTCAAACTCTCCTCCATGGTCAGACTGAATTGTAATGATGTTATGTTCACCTTGCAATTTGATTTTATTGAAAAGATCTTCAAAGTGAACAAAGGCATCATTTTTATTTGCTAAACAAAACAACCAAGAAAATCTAGTGAAGTCATCAACTATGACTAATCCATATCTCTTACCTGACAAACTTTGTATGCGGGTAGGACCAAAGAGATCCATGTGCAAGTGCTGCAGCGGTTTAGATGAAAGATTCTCAGTTCTCAACTTAAAAACTGCACGAGTCTGTTTACCTAGTGCACAAGCATCACATAGCTTGGACCCTAACTGAAATCTTATTCGGGGCAAACCTCTAACTAGGTTATGCTTAGACAGTTTATTCATTGTAGACAAACTAACATGGCCTAGATGCCTATGCCAGTCAAACGCAACCTGTTCAGAATTAGCAGACATAGACAAGTGAGTTTTAGGATTATCATCCAGGTCTACGATGTATACATTGTTTACTCTATGACCTTTGAACATGACGTTATCAGAATTCAGCTCAAAAATAGTACAGGAATTGTGGTCAAAGAGTACCTTGTGTCCTTTGTCGCAGAGTTGACTTATACTTATCAAGTTGTGCTGAAGTCCTTCTACAAGATACACATCTTCAATGGAGTTAGTAGAGGACTTACCAACTGTACCAATTCCAATTATTCTTCCTCTGTTATTTTCACCGAATTTGACCAGGCCCCCAAACTTCATTTTCAGTTTGCTAAATTTGGACCGGTCTCCTGTCATGTGCCTGCTACAGCCGCTGTCAAGATACCACTTGTTATGCTCGGCTGCCAGGCTAACCTGCGAAAGTTCAGACAAAGTGATGTGGGACCCAATTCAAATTGGGTCCAAAGATAGTTTTCAATTTATCCAAATCACACTTAGGAACCCACATTTGTTTTACTGTTCTTTTCAGAGATTTCATGTAGATTGATTCTTCCTTCTTGGCATTTCTCAGTGGGTGTTGAATGAGCCTATTCCTATTAAAATTATGCTGTTTCCGAGCAGAGAAATTGTTGTTTGGCCTCTTAGAGGAAACACGTGTGTGCTGAGCATAATTCATGTAGCCATTTTTATTCAAATGAAAATTGTGCTGAAGGTGATGCATGTTCGCATGCTTTCCTTGATAACTATCATGCTGAATTTTCTTAGCGAAACTGTTCACCTTTCTAGTGACATCAATAGGAATGGTCGTGTGAAAACCCTTGTTACACACCTGTTGCACAGGAACAGTTCTAGTCTCAGGATTTCCTGACTTAGTCTGCTGACCAGTGGATTGAATAGATTTGCTGGTCAAAACCTTCAATGTAGAGACAGATTTGGAGCTGGATGGGGTTTCCAATTTTTCTTTGCCCTTGGCGGGGCAAAACGTGACAGTTTTAGAATGCAAAGGATTTTTTACTTGTGGGATTGTATCCTAATCCCTCCCTATTGAAGTTTACCCTCGACCCCAGAAGGGCATCTAGATTGTTTCTCCCCTCTGTAAATTTTTCTAGCATTTTTCCTTTGTCCTCAATCTCCTTCTGAAGTTCATTACATTGGTCCTGGAGTTCCTGATTAACTTTTCTAACCGCCTCATATTTTTCTGCAATCAGTCTAAACTCCTTTTTACTCTCTTCAGTTTTACTCTTCAGCTCATTCATCCTAGCTAGATTTTTCTCTCTTTCCATTCTAAACTTCTCGATCTCACTTCTAGCCTGATCTAGCTCAATGGCCATCTCCTTAGTTTTCATGTTGTCCGTAATAGCAATAGAGTGTTCCTCACAATAGAGTGAAACTTTCTTTTAAGCATTCTGTGCTCCTTGGTTAGAAAATTATATTTAGCTAACAGGTCGCCATAAGCGTCCTCCCAATCATCCAAAATAAAATTCTCAAATAAGTTCGTTACCTCTTCCTCATGGTTGGCCATGAGGTAAGTCTTCTCTTCATCTTCACTGGACGAGGTGGCTTCTGGATCCTCCTCCTCGTCACTCCATGTGCACAGCATGGCTTTCTTCTTCTTGTGCACCATCTTCTTCTGGTATCTGGGAGCCTTAGCTTGCAGCTCTGGACATTCACTTTTCATGTGACCAGGTTTCTGACAATGGTAGCATGTAACCTTCTTAACAAACCGGTTCTTCTCAAGTTCTCGTTCAGAAGACTTCCTTGCAGCATTGAATCTCTTTCTCCTGTAGATTTTCCCTTTAGTCCTCAGGAACTTTCTGAATTGCCTGGTGAGCATGGCCTGCTCGCCCATGTCCAGGTCTGAGAATCCGTCAGAGTCTTCACTGCTACCACCACTGTTGCTGCTGCTGCTGCTCTTCTTAGTATGTCGTGAGACTTTCAGAGCAACATTCTTTCCCTTTCTGTCATGTCCATTATTCCCTTGTCTGAAGTTCATTTCGTGGGTCATGAGAGACCCAATCAGCTGGGTTACTGACATGGTGGATAAATCTCTTGATTCCTCTATGACGGTCACCTTAGTATCCCAGATGGGAGTTAGGGACCTAAGGATCTTCCTGACAATGTCTTCTTGCTGAATCTCCTTTCCAAATCCTCTCAGACTATTGATGATCACAGACAATCTAGCATACATTTCTGTGATCGACTCCTCTGGCTTCATCTTAAACAACTCATACTGAGTTGTAAGCATATTGATCTTGGTAGCTTTCACTTGAGATGTGCCCTCATAAATTAACTGCAATTCATCCCACATTTTCTTTGCAGTCTTGCACACTAAAATCCTCAAGTACTCTTCAGGGTGGACGGCGCACTGTATGATGCTAAGAGCTGTCCAATTCAGTGCAGAGAGTTTTACCTATTCCTCTGTCCATATGTCTTCGTTCGGTGGAAGTTGGTGCGGACTATCTGTAATTACTCTCCAGAGCTTGTGGCTTTGGGCCCTGATAAAGACTTCCATCCTGTTCTTCTAGAAAAAATAGTTATTACCATCGAAGAAAGGGGGACGGGTGATTGACTGCCCTTCAGCAATGTAGCTGCGAGGACCAACAGATCCGTTTCCCTGGCCGTTGGACCACATATTGGGAAATACCCGCTCTGATACCAAGTGATACGAGAAATATGAAGTGATCTAGAAGGGGAGGGGATGAATAGATCACTGTTTTCAACCGATTAAAAATTACTAAGAGTGATTCACTGAAAACAAGCAATCTCGCAGATGAACCCACAAAAACCGCAGTGCGAACAATAACTCGAGTAGATAGAAGGCACACCACCAGAACCACCACAGACAATCACACAAGGGCACAGAGGTTTTGAAGGTGGTTCGGCCAGATCTCCAGTCTGCCTACGTCCACCCCTCACTTCAAATTGAAGTGAGGATTCCACTAGCACTGCTAGCAAAGTAGACTCAGTCTGCGACAACTGCTGATTCACAGCTTCACCAGGGGAACATCCTCCCCTCTTCCTCCACACCCGGAGGGAACCCTAAGGACGTCAAGTCCCTAGAAACCAGGAAAACAATTTCCTCTTCCTCCACTCGGAGGGAACACTAGTGATCTACAGTCACTAGAACCAGAGACCAAGGTCTCTCTTCCTCTGAATCCCAGAGGGAACACCTCTTCTACGAGAGGGAACACTACTGCAACCTCTATTGCAAGTAAACCAGAGAGAACACGTCTCTCTCTTCCCCTGAACACCAGGAGGTAACACAGAGAACTCTCAATCAAGAAAGAAACACAGACAAAAATGAAAACAAGAAGGAAGAAATCCAAAACTCAGAAACGAAAACAATGTAGCTCAAATTGAGCAGCAGACTTCGGATTTGATCCGTAAGTCAATACCCATCTTCTGATCACTCTTCTGCTCTCTCTTTTCTCTCAACTGGAACACTCTAGTTTCTCAGGGAGGCTCTTTCTCTTTTGCTCTCACTCAAATTTCTTCTCTTCTTTTTCTGGATCGAACTCTCTGCACTTCTGCTTTTTGCTTTTTCCTTTCGATCAACCTTCATCTGTGGGCGATGGCTTGAATATATAGCAGCAGCAGCAGGTGGATCAGATGCAGAATGCGTGTGCCTCCCACACTTCATCCAGAACCTTCTTGCCACGTGCATTTATAGCATTGGTTCCTTTAGCATTGGATCACGTGCAGCCCAGACACCGATGAATGTTCTTCCTCGGACCTGCAAGGAGATAAAAACCATTAACACTGAGGGCCACAAGAACTAAAACTGCATGAGGTATGTGATAGCAATACGAGATGCACTTTACTGAGAACGACACGAGATACACAAGATTATTACAGTACGAGACAAGGAGAGAATGACACGAGGTCAGATGAAAACAGCACGAGGTAAAAAGAGAACGACACGAGATACATACTAAAAAGGCTAACACTACAAAGAGAACGACATGAAGTATCACTGTAACAAAACAAACACTACGAAGAGAACGACACGAGATACACAATAATAAAGCTTAACACTACAAAGAAAAATGACACGAAGTCAGAAGAGAACAGCACGAGGTGAGAAGGAAGTCTCACGGAGTGAAACGGTAGACAAACACGCGATCAGAAGGAACCTGGACGAAGATATAAAGAAATAACACGAGGACATAAACACAAGAATAACACGAAGACACGAATACAAAAGCAACACGAAGACATGAATACAAAAACAACACGACATAACAAACAGTAAAGAGAACGGCACGAGGTGAAACGACACTTTACTAAAAAGACTTGAATACACACGAAAACAACTCGAGTACTAAGTTGCTCGAACGTACGAACGACTCGAAGACGAGGATGACACGAAAACAACATGGACTGAAACAAGGTATAGACTTGCCAAAGAACTGGACGATGTATAGACTTGAACAAGGCAAAGTCTGTACAGACTTGAGGGTTCACAACGTATATACTTTGGCAAGACAATGGCTGTACATACTTGAAGTGAAGACCAATGTATAGACTTCAAAGTTCAGCTGCCAATGAATAGACTTGGAAAGCTTGAAGGCCAATGTACAGACTTGGAAGCTTAAACCAATGTATGGACTTAGCTTCGAACATGCTACAGTGCATTGTATGGACTTTGAAGACTAATGCATGACGCTAAGCCAATGTGTAGACTTTGGCTTGAAACGAAGGTAAAGATGAGGCTGTATAGACTTGGCCAGAACAAGAGACTCGAAGACAAAGGGGTGACACAGATGGAATGACACGAAGTGGCACAGAAAGTAGCACGAGGTACTGCAGTGTACATCACGCGATGGAACAAATAACGACACGAAGACAACCAACAAACATAACTGGAACAACACGATGTACAAAAGGACAACACGGAGTATGAAGGGAACATTACGGACATGCAAGGTATTAACTCATGGCAGTTTTCCTGTTAATCATGGAAATTTCAAATGTATATCATTACTCAAGATATCTGATTAAAATGACAATATTTAATATAGTGATGCTCATCATCAAAACACTAGGGAAGTCACAAAAGTCCAACAGATGACACTCAAACACATTGAAGGGGTGTAAGTCAGCGAATATTATTTCTTCCTTTCCATCTTGAGGGTACTTAATGCATTGGTGCAGAGTAGACGACACCACCAGGTTCTGATGCAGCCACGGTCGGCAAAGCATCGCCTTATATGAGGTATCGACGTTGATAACATGGAACTGCACCTTAGTGGTGAAATCACCCGATGATAGCTTGAACTCCGCCACACCCATGGAGACTTCGAATTTCTAGTTGAAACCAGTAATCTTCATATCCCTGACCTCAATCAAGTGTACATTCTATCACGCCCAGAGATATAAGTATAGTAGAAGATAATTCGAAACGTGAACAGCCAGCTAGTATGCCACAAGCGAGCAATATATTCAGAGCGCTAACACGTCCACATATAAGTATGAATGCATAATGATTGAACAAAACCTTTACTTTTATTGAAAAATAATCAAAAATACATAATGTTAACTCTTGACTCTTTGACTAACTAGACTCAATAAAGTGAAAATTACATAATGACTTTTGACTAACTAATGACAATGTAAGGCTTCGCTCCTTCTTTATTTGCTCTTGGATCCATCACTTGAATAGTTTGAATCCGACCCGCTAGAATGTCCTGAAAGATTGGAAAAGAAGTAGGGAATGAGCACACTTGCCCAGTAGGTATCTTCGTATCAACATGAAGGTAACGTTTAAGTAATTAACATTTTAGCTCTAGAAAATAAGATAAAAGGAATGCGGTAAATTGTATGAATAAAACCAAAGTAACATTAATAACAAGATATAGATCATAGAGATGTGAAGAATGTGAAGGGATAATAGAGCACGGTCAAGCAAGATATAAGGTAAAGTGGCCTTTCATGAACTAGAATATACTTTTCATAACCATAAAGGCTATGCACTAGAAAGTCATGTAACAAGAATGTACTAGCAAGTATGAAAATTTCACAAGATTACCTCATGGCTTTCACCCATTTATAAAAAAAGTACTCCCAGTGCAATGCGACGCCAGTAAGCATCATACCCCATGGTTTACAGTACGTTTCCGGCTATCTGCCGAGGGGGCTAGCGTCGAGCCCTTTGACACTGTCCGTGCCCGCTCTTACATCTTCAAGTTATAAATCAAGCTACTTCCACGAGAAATATCAAGTAGGCCAATAATGTATGAGTTCAAACTATAGTTTCATTATAACAAATATCAAGGTAAGAACGCACAAAATTAGAATCATGAGGTCAAGGATGATTTAATGACAAGGTCATGCTACGGAAGCAATCCGGCAGCATAACGGCGTATTCCTTAACATTCATAATTCATTAATAACATATTGAACAAGGTGTGGGGTTCTAGATTATTAATAGACCATCTAGGAACATAGGAAAATCAACACTTGGGTCAAACCTTGGGTTAATCAATACTTAGACATAAAACGGTCATATCGGAGCCGTTTCTTGAAATAGCGATCGTTCCTGGACCGTTTCTATATAGACGTGGTCAAGTCAGGACCATTTCTATGAATATTGTAGTCATGCAAGGACCGTTTCTATGACAGAGTCGATGCATGAGGAAGGAAGGGTCGACATAGTGGTGAAATCTGGACAGACGCGGTTGTTCCAGAAATGCTACTAGATAGTAGCGGTCGCCTGTGAACCGCTATTATCCTGGCTATAGAAAATATCGATAAGTTTGAGTGCTCTCTAGATCAATGGGTTTTGAAGGTACAACAGGCTCGGCGTCCTAATGGGAATCCCAGGCTCGCGGAGACTTACGGAGGCCTTGAAACAAGATCACCTTGTCCGGTGGAAGGAATATCCAACGAAGAGGGTCACAAGTCCAAGATTGTGTGCCTATGAGTGCAAAGTGTAACTAATAATATCGTACCCGAATACGTGCCATGTACTTAAGAAAAGACTATAGATGAGAAGGGATCGTGGTAAAGCAGTGATCAAATCATCACTAAACAAGTCCATGAATCGCATGAAAATATGATCCTTAATACAATAGTATATGTTGTGGCATGAAAGTAGCATAAGCTAAAAATAGGTTTAAAACGCATAGAGAACATGAAATCTATCAAGATGGGTTGTTAACATAACCAAAGTTATGAATACAACATCATCAATAATTCTAGATGGATGATTGTGGATGGTAATGGAACTGACTTTTTGAAGGACAATTGGACAGGGAGGGGGCCGCTCATCTGCACTGTCCAATCAGGTGATTTTAACAGAGTTCAGGAATTGCCCAGGTTGACAGTCAGGGAGGTTCTACTAGATCCTCATCATGCAGCTAGGTCTTTCCTCAGCAATGCTCAGTGTCTACCAAATATCTAGTTGAGCAGTGAGACAGATTATTGCATCTGGACGGGTACAGTAGGTGGTGTATTCAATGCGAGGTCTACTTGCAAGCTACTGAGGTCAACAGGAGTAGTCAGGCGGCCATGGGCCAAGCTCTGGCATTAGAGTATTGAACCCAGGGCAGCCAATTTCTTCTGGAAATTGATGCATCGTGCTGTGCCAGTTGACTGTTGGGTGGCTGAGTGTGGTATCCCGCTAGCTTCTAACTGTATCTGCTGTAAATCTCCATCTCAAGAGGATCTGGATCATCTTTTTATAAAGGGTGAGCTGGCAGCAGTGCTTTGGAATTGGGTTTCCCCTTTGATAAGTGCTAAAGTCAATCTGAGTGAGCATATTACCATTCGCTGCTGGAGCATCTTGGCTGGTACCATTTTGTGGTCTGCCTACAGTTTTGTTGGTATGTATGCAGTCATCTTGATGTTATGGGAGATCTGGAAGACTAGATGCTCTGTTAAGTTCAAAAATATTGCCATTAGTAGAACCTGCATCAAGAGGAAAGTCACTGCTGCCATTTCTTATGCGTTGGAAAAGCTATCTTTCTCTTCTATAATCTCAACTGAACAGAAGAGTGTCCTGGCACACTTTCAATTATTTCCTAGGATCACTCCTAAGCGGCCAGTCTTAGTGATATGTAGATTGGCTCCATTCCACTTCACTTTGCATACAGATGGAGCTTCCAAGGGAAACCCGGGTATATGTGGAGGTGGAGGTTGTGTTCGTGACCCTACTGGTAACCTGATCATCAGTTTTGCCTTCAATTACGGTTTTGGAAGCAGCATTTTGGCAGAAGCGAGGGTGCTCCATGATGGATTGTCAATAGTCAATATTGGAGGCCTCAAGGTGGCTACTATCCACTCTGATTGTGCTCTTCTTGTTGAGTCCATCCGAAAGAAAGTAGCGCCCAGCTGGGTTGTCGTTCCATGGTGGAATGACATACTAAACTTAATAACTATGTGTGGTTGCTCGGTGCACCATGTCTATAGGGAGGACAACCAAGTGGCCGATGCCTTGGCCTCCCATGCTTGTTCCAATCAATCTAACACCATTGGTTCTCAAGTTAGTGATCTCCCCAGATTGGCAAGGTGAGCGCTTAGGATGGATAGAGGAGGATTGCCTTCTTTTCACATTTGTAATTAGGCTCTTTGATTCTTTGGGTATTCTTTTTGGCTGCTTGTATAGACAAGGGAATGCCCCGAAGATACTGTATTCTCTCAAATAATCAATAAAATTTTGGGTCACTGTGTCAACCTGGGGGAGTGAGAACATGTTCCCCCTCTGGGGGAACGTGCACTCGACCAGACTTTGATACAAAGGGCCGGTGTTGATAAAAAAAAGGAATAAAACCAAATTATGTAGGCCTAACATATGACAAATAGGGCTATTCTATAATCTATTTCAGGTTAACAGCATGCGAAAAAATTGAAACATAAAAGCAGTCTACTTAGGACCGTTTGTATCCCTACACGGTCATTTGGGGACCGCTTCAGTGTAGTAGCGGTCTCTGTGTGACCGTTTCTATCCTGTCAGCCAGAAGGGTAAAAATACAGGGACTAAAGCCTATTCTAAGGCAATAACCCTCATGAAAACCTGCTAGATAGTAAGATAAGACAAGATATCTCATAGAGATGCATGGGTTACATGAATTAAACCAAAATCATTAACTTTTCTTATTAAGGACATGGTTTATGTATGCAAAAATAAGTTAACTACGCAGTGTAAATAAAACATGAAATTTATTAGATATCGAGCATGAAATCACATGAAACTAGAGGGCTCTTATTCTTAACTTGTTAATTTAGTATTTTCATAAGATAACCCACCTCCGTAATTGGTTTTAAACTTAAGATTTTGGATTGGAAGGACGACCTAGTTTCTGCACGTCCTATGCCAAACCAGCAACTTCCCGTCCCTCGTTCTCCTTAACCACTTGACCTAAATCCATGAAATTTGGGGAGTAGGTAGAAGATAGAAAGGGGAACAAAAGGTTCTAAAGACTCAACTTGAACTAACCTCGTTTAGAGCTTCTAATCTCCTGATCTTCACTGGACCGGTGCACTGTTTCCTATGCAGCCTACCACAAACCAGAGACTTGCAGATGCTCTAGCTCTCCAACGGCTAGGTCTTCTAGCACAAAAATTGGAGGTGAATTAGATAAAACTAAGAAGAACATAAAGTTCTAAAGAACCAACCTGAGATGAGGTCTCTTTACCATCGAACTACACACTCCAAAACAAAGGTTCATGTAGGTCGAACTTGAACCCTATTTATAGGGTTTGCCTAGGGTTTGGGGATTAGATAGAACTTAGAGTCCTAAATTGGGGTAGGATCGATCCCCAAGAGTCCTAGACTAGGTTTCCATGTCATATAGCATCGAACCATAGGGATTGGGATGGGAAAAATCCATTTTTCCATGCTTCCACAACTTACGATCACGGAACATAGTAGCGGTCATCTCGAGACCGCTATTGTCAGAAAGCGGTCTCGCGATAGATCGCATTTAGGTGATTAAATCCAAAAATTTTGATTTTTGGTTTTATCACCTATTTATCCCCTAATTGGCCTATTTATCCAATTTAATTCCGTAAATTACCCTAATTATGTCTCTAGGAGTAGGCTTTGGCCTAAAAGCCTTAGAATTGGGTCTTTGGGCCTTTTTGAATTTGGCTTAGCCCTTTGGTTAATATAGGACTTTTATATTGATTTAATTACCCATAATTCTTTTAATAGCCTATTAAACCTCTTTAAATGTTTAATAATTATATTTCATTCTAGAAAATTCCAGGTGTTACACCCTCCCCCACTTAAAAAGAATTTGGTCCCCAAATTAACTGCATGTGGGTTTTAAGTAGAGTGTACTTACAATCAATTATCTCCGGTAATCTTTTGCGTATAGCTTCTTCCGTTTCCCATGTCGCCTCGTGTGGCCAGGATTGACTCCATTGGATTTTGACCATGGGAATAGTTTTATTCCGAAGCTGACGCACCTATCGATCAATGATCTTGATTGGCTTTTGCTTGTACGTCAAGTCCTTTTGAATTTCCAGGTTGGTTTGACTTATGACACGAAATGGGTCATAGAGATACCTTTTGAGCATCGAGACATGGAATACATCGTGGACTCCAGCTAGTTGAGGAGGCAAAGCTATCCGATATGCGACCTCGCCCACCCTTTCCAGAATTTCGAAAGGGCCAATGAATCTCATAGTGATCTTACCTTTAATGCTGAACCTTCGAATACCTCGACCCGGAGAAACCTTGAGAAACACATGGTCTCCTATTTAGAATTCTAGGTCACACCTTCGATTATCAACACAAGATTTTTATCTATCTTGGGACATATGAAGTCTCTCTCGAATGAGCGTGACCTTCTTGGTAGTATCTCGAATGATTTCTGGACCTAGAAGTTGCCTTTCTCCAACTTCATTCCAACATATTGGTGAGCGGTAGCTTCTTCCATATAGTGCCTCGAATGGCGCCATTTAAATACTAGCTTGGTAACTATTGTTGTAGGTAAATTCAACTAGAGGCAGATGGTCATGCCAACTCGCACCGAAATCAATAACACATGCCCTGAGCATATCTTCTACCACCTGATTTGTCCTTTCAGTTTGACCATCAGTTTGTGGGTGGAATACAGTGCTGAAATTGAGTCGGGTCTCCAATGAATGTTGTAGCCCCTTCCAAAATTGAGATGTGAATCGAGGGTCTTGATCGAAGATAATGGTCACAGGGACACCATGTAACTTGACAATCTCCTTCATGTATAAGGCTGCTTGAATATCCACAGACCATCGACTCTTGATTGGTAGAAAATGTGCAGATTTAGTCAATCGGTCTATGATCACCCAAATGCCATCATGTCCACCTCTTGTCTTGGGTAAACCTATGATGAAATCCATCCCTATGCTTTCCCACTTCCACTTAGGAATTTTCAAGGGATGTAGTTTACCAACGAGCTTTTGATGTTCCGCCCTAACTTGTTGACAAGTGAGGCAACGTGATACAAAGTCCGCTATCTCTCTCTTCATATTGGGCCACCAAAAATTCCTTTTCAAGTTATGGTACATCTTGGTAGCCCCTGGGTAAATAGCATACCTTGATTTGTGAGATTCTCTCATGATCAATCACTTAGTGTCGGCATGATCCGGTACATAGATTCGATCTTTGAATAATAACCTTCCATCGGTTGAAATAGAGAACTCTGGCCTTTGATCAATATTAGCTTTGATCTCCATTAATGTGGGGTCATTTTCTTGTAATTTGACTAGATATTCAATCAGTGTAGGTTGTAACCGGATATTGGCAATAATACCATTTTCTTCTCTTGCATCTTTTTTTTTTTGGAAAACCCTGCCTAGGGATAGATGGGAGAGTGCACCCCTTACCAGAGGTAAGAGGAATAGCCACTCCACCATCATACCACTAGGAGGTGCATTTTATTGCTATTGAAAAAGAATAATAGTTATATCAAACGAATGCTAGGTATGCCTAGCAAGTCTAGCCGAGCAGCACCTTTTATAAATGAAGGGAGATCATTGAAAGAATAAAATGAATTACATTTAGTGGTGCAAGCTACTGAAGCTAGTAAGTCCGCTACAATATTGCCTTCCCTGTAAATATGAGAGATGGAATCATGATGAGAGAGAAGGCTCCAAATATCCCTAACATAGTTGAGGATGGACCATGGACATTGAATTTCTTTTTTGACAATCTGGACAAGAGTGAGCAAATCACATTCAATTCGGGCTGGCTTTGTATCCACAGTGTGTAAATATCTAATGCCATCTAGAAGAGCACGGGATTCAGCAATTAAGCTGTTAGACTGGCCATAAAAATGAGAAAATGCAGGGAGAACCCTTCCTCTGGCATCCCTAATGATGCCTCCTCCTCCAGAGTCTCCAGTTTGCTTAAAAGCACCATCAGTATTGAGTTTAAGAGAAGGCCAAGGAGGGCTAAGCCACTTAACTAACTTCAGCTGATGACGGCTTGGGGACTGGGCTTTTATTCCAAAACATTCCATAATTTTCCTTTTTCTGCTATTACATTCCTTAAGATCAGCAACCACACAAACCATTTTCACTTGAGAGATGATTTGTTGAGTAATACTGTGCTTGGAGATAGACTTACCATCAAACTTTGCAGAATTTCTAGCTCTCCATAATTCCCACAGTCCGAACCCCATGGCAGCAAAACAGAATAGACCATAAGCAAAACCTAGCTGGATATGATTAGCAGAGTTCAAAATAAGTTCTCTAACAGATCGGCCCTCAAGGTGCATACCAGTAGCTTTAAAGGTAGACCAAACCTGATCTGCATTCTCACTATGTAAGAATAAATGATTAATTTCTTCCACATGAGGCATCTGACATCATAGGCATTTCGAGCATAAAGCAATACCCAAGCGATGTATATTGGTATCAATAGGGAGGCAACTGTATATGATTTTCCATAGGTGAACTGATATTTTAATTGGTAGCCAATTTGACCACAGCTGGGACCAAGGAATGGCATTCTGAGGCTGGTTGTTAGGATGGAAAAGTTTGTAGGTGGAGGCCACTGAGCACTTCCCAGAAGAAGATAAACTCCAAACCCCAATGTCTGATTCCTGATTCAGTTTCACATTTTTGAGAGCTTGCCTTATACCAGTTGGAAGTATGTTATCCTGCAGGTCAACTTCTTCAATAGTTGGGTGCAATAAGAACTCCCCGACAGAAACTTTAGAATTTGGGATTTGAGCAGCAAAAAAATAATCAACCAAACGATAGTTCCCCATCCATTTATCAAACCAAAAGTTTGTGCTGTTACCATCCCCAAGAATAACCTTTTTATTTTGGAGAATGATATTTTTAGCCTTGAGCCAACTCCTCCTAGCAAACCCTTTCATGTTTTTAAATCGAACATCTTGTAAGTGACATTGCTGCACATACTTAGCTCTGAAATAAGTAGCCCATAAAGAATTTGTATGTATAGCTTGCCAAAGCATCTTGACCCGCAGGGCAGTTTCCATGTGCCTAAGTGACAAAATTCCAAGACCACCCTTAGATATAGGCCTACATAAGGCCTGCCAAGACTTCCAATGCCTTTTTTTACCTAAGGGAGTAGACCCCCAGAAAAATTTTTCAAATGATTGCTCAATCAAATGATGTATACCAGAGTGCATCCACATCTAGATTCAACTTGGAAAAATCTTCTATAAGATAAGTCGTACCTTTCCTGAGGCTTGCTAGAGTGGCCATTGGTCGTCTGCTAAGAGCATCAGCTACGGCATTTACTTTGCCTGGATGGTACTAAATAGAGAAGTCAAAGTCTTTAAGATACTCCTGCCATCTTCTTTGTCTGATGTTAAGTTCCTTTTGGGTGAAAATGTATTTCAGACTTTTATGGTCTGAGAATATAATGAATTTTTCCCCAAAAAGGTAATGTTGCCAGATTTTTAAAGCGAAGATAACAACAGCCAATTCCAGATCGTGGACGGGGTAGTTCTCTTCATGGCGCTTCAATTGCTTCGAAGCATAACATATCACCTTGCCATGTTGCATAAGGACGCACCCGAGGCTAATGCCAAATGCATCTGTGTAGACTTCGAATCCACCACCTTCAACAGGTAGTGCCAAGATAGGAGTAGTGGTTAAATGATCTTTAAGGGTTAGAAAACTCTCTTCGCAATCCTTTATCCATATGAAGGGATTTTCCTTTCTTGTAAGCCTAGTCAAGGGAACGACGATTTTGGAGAAATCCTTAATGAATAACCTATAATAGCCAGCCAACCCGATAAAACTTCTAACTTCGGATACGGTCGTTGGTCAGCACCAATTCTTGACAACTTCCACCTTTGAAGGATCAACAACGATACCTTCTTTTGAAATAATATAGCCAAGTAAAGAAACCTCCTTTAGCCAGAACTCACACTTGCTGAGCTTTGCGTAGAGTTGATGCTCTCGTAGAGTTTGCAAAGCTATTCTTAAATGTTCTTTATATTCTTCCTTCATTTTACAATAGATGAGAATATCATCAATGAATACAACCACAAATCAATCGAGATAGGGCCTAAACACATTGTTCATAAGTTGCATAAATGCTGCCGGGGCATTCGTTAACCCAAACGGCATCACCACGAACTCATAATGCTCATATCTGCTTCGGAAAGCAGACTTGTAGATGTCTTCATCTTTGATCCTTAGCTGATGGTAGCCCGACCTGAGGTGGATCTTGGAGAAATATTCCGCTCCAGAAATTTGATCAAACAATTCGTCGATATGCGGCAACGGATATTTGTTCTTGGTGGTGAGTTGATTAAGTCACCGGTAATCGATATATAGCCTGAGGGATCCATCTTTCATTCTTATGAATAAGATCGGCACACCCCAAGGGGATGTGCTGGGTCGAATGAAGCCCTTTTCTAGCAACTCCTGAAGTTGCCTCTTCAATTCCTTGAGTTCCGTAGGGGACATCCTGTAGGGAGCTATTGAAACTGGTGTTGCTCCAGGAATGAGTTCAATGGAGAAGTTTACTTCCCTTTCGAGCGGTAAATTGGGTAAATCAGAGGGAAATACATCAGGAAACTCTTCGACAATAGGAATATCTTCTATGGAGATTTCCTTGGACTCGGTGACAATCATGGAGGCAAGAAAAGCTTCACATCCTTGCGAAATGAGTTTGCAAGCGTGAAGAGAAGAGATGATGGTAGGGTGCTTCCTATACTTGATGCCAAGGAAAGAGAATCGTGGGAGACCTGGTTTTTGAAAAGAGATTCTCCTATTGCGACAATTTATATAGGTGTCATGGTCAACAAGTCAATCTACACCTAGGATGGCATCGTAGCCTTCCATGTCAAGGCATACGAGATTTGCAGGGAGATTATGTCCTTCTATAGTTACCTCACTATCTGGATAGTGGGTTGTAAGTTTTGTTCCGGGACCTAAAGGTGTTGTGATTGCTAGGTCCGATGGTAGAGGAACATGTGAAATTGGTAAAGTTTTTGCAAAGGTAGTAGATATAAAAGAATGAGAGGCACCAGTATCAAATAACACAAATATAGGATGCGAATAAATGTGAACGGTACCTTCTATTAGCCCATCATCCTTGGGTGTTTCTTCATTCATCACGGCATTAAGGTGAGCTTGGCGCCTACGACCGCCATTAGAAGGTTGTTCCTTCATAACAGAGCAATCGGGCATACGGTGCTCCCGACTTTCACATTGTAAACAAGCACCAAGGCGCTTCCAACACTCTTCAGTCGAATGGCTGAACTTTTCACATAATGTGCAAGCAGTTGTGACCGCTTGTTCTTCCTCCTTGATTTTCTTTCCCTTGCCGTTGCCACTCCCGTTGCCATTACGGGATCGTTTCTTGTTGTCACGGGACTTGTAAGGTTCCATGATACTGAATCTCTCTCCTTTCCTTCCTCGTCGATCGAACTTATGGCTAGACTCTTCTTCTTTGCCTTTAAAGTTTCTGACCTTTTCCAAGGTCCATTCACATAAATGTGCCCGTTTTACCATCTCCGCATAAGTATGGATATTTTGGGGTCCAAGTTAAGTAATAAAAATGGGCCTTAAGCCATCCATAAATCGGTTAGCCTTCAATAGATCGGTACTAACCAGGTGAGGAGCATATGGAGCAAGACGACAGAATTGAAGCTCATATTCCGCTACGGACATCATGCCTTGGTGAAGGGAGGCGAATTCAACAGCCTTTCTTTCTTTGACGTGCTCGGAGAAGTACTTTGCATGGAAGCGTGAAAGAAATTCCTCCCATATAAGTTTATCATTTTGTTGCTGCGCCTTCCACCAAGTACGGGCGTCTTTGTTCAACTAGAAGGTGGCGAGATGAACTTTCTCTTGGTCGGTGCATTGCATGACATCGAATATTCTATTCATCTCGTCAATCCAATTCTCCACTTCGTCTGGGTTGGAGGACCCAGAGAACCTCGGAGGGTTCATACTCCGGAAATTCCCGTGCTAGTTACCTGCGCCAGCCCTCGCGCCAGCTTGGGCCACCGTCTGTAGGGCCTAGGTAAGACCCGCAACTGTTTGTTGCATCGCTTCCCAATTAGCGCGATTTGTGACACGTTCAGCAGCCATTGTACGAGTGAAGTGCCTACAGAAATAAACAAGTAATTAATTCCTATGGAATCAATAGAAATTAATCTAGTGATAATTTCTAATTAACTATGTCATCTCGGTCTCTACTCAATTCTCACATGGGTTGACAATTTCTTTCCTTAGTTCATAGGTGTGGGTCCTTAACCCTTGGACTTAGCCTATGACGTGACATTTTCCTAGGAATAAGTAAGTCTTGAGACCTAGGCTCTCATAGCACTTTAACTATCACGCCCCAAGATATCAGTATAGCGGAAGATAATCGGGAACATGAACAACCGGCTAGTATGCCGCAAGCGAGCAATATATTCAGAGCGCTAACACATCCACATATAAGTATGAATGCATAATGATTGAACAAAACCTTTTCTTTTATTGAATAATAATAAAAAATACATAATGTTGACTCTTGACTCTTTGACTAACTAGACTCATTAAAGTGAAAATTACATAATGACTCTTGACTATCACTAATGACAATCTAAGGCTTTGCTCCTTCTTTATTCGCTCTCGGATCCATCACTTGAATAGTCTGAATCCGATCCGCTAGAATATCCTAAAAGATTGAAAAAGAAGTAGGGAATGAGGACACTTGTCCAGTAGGTATCTTCGTATCAACATGAAGGTAATGTTTAAGTAAGTAACATTTTAGCTCTAGAAAATAAGATAAAAGGAATGCGGTAAATCATACGAATAAAACCAAAGTAACATTAATAACAAGATATAGATCATAGAGATGTGAAGAATGTGAAGGGATAATAGAGCACGGTCAAGCAAGATATAAGGTAAAGTGGCCTTTCATGAACTAGAATGTACTTTTCATAACCATAAAGGCTATGCACCAGAAAGTCATGTAACAAGAATGTACTAACAAGCATGTAAATTTCATAAGATTGCCTCGTTATTTTCACCCATTTATAAAAAAAATACTCCCAGCGCAATGCGACGCTAGTAAGCATCATATCCCATGGTTTACAATACATTTTCGGATATCTGTCGAGGGGGCTAGCGTCGAGCCCTTGGACACTGTCCGTGCCCGCTCTTGCATCTTCAAGTTATAAATCAAGCTACTTCCACCAGAAATATCAATAAAGTAAGCCAATAATGTATGAGTTAAAACTATAGTTTCATGATAACATATCTCAAGGTAAGAATGCACAAAATTGGAATCACGAGGTCAAGGATGATTTAATGACAAGGTCATGCTATAGAAGCAATCCGGAAGCATAACGACGTATTCCTTAACTTTCATAATTCATTAATAACATATTGAACAAGGTGTGGGGTTCTAGATTATCAATAGACCATCTAGGAACATAGGAAAATCAACCCTTGGGTCAAACCTTGGGTTAATCAATACTTAGACATAAAACGATCATATCGGGGCCGTTTCTTGAAATAGCGGTCATTCCTAGACCGTTTCTATATAGACGCGGTCAAGTCATGACCATTTCTATGAATATTGTAGTCATGGAAGGACCGTTTCTATGACAGAGTCGACACATAAGGAAGGAAGGGTCGATGCAGTGGTCAAATCTGGACAGACGCGGTCGTTCCAGAACCGCTACTAGACAGTAGTGGTCGCCTGTGGACCGCTATTATCCTGGATACAGAAAACATCGATAAGTTTGAGTGCTCTCTAGATCAATGGGTTTTGAGGGTACAACCAGCTCGACGTCCTAGTGGGAATCCCAGACTCGAGGAGACTTATAGAGGCCTTGAAACAAGATCACCTAGTCCGGTGGAAGGAATATCCAACAGAGAGGGTCACAAGTCCAAGATTGTGTGCCTATGAGTGCAAAGTGTAACTAATGACATCGTACCGAAATATGTGCCATGTACTTAAGAAAAGACTGTAGATGAGAAGGGATAGTGGTAAAGGAACGATTAAATCATCACTAAACAAGTCCATGAATCGCATGAAAATATGATTAGTAATACAAGAGTATATGTTTTGGTATGAAAGTAGCATAAGATAAAAATAGGTTTAAAACGCATAGAGAACATGAAATCTATCAAGATGGGTAGTTAACATAACCAAAGTTATGAATACAACATCATAATCAGGAATAAAACCTAATTATGTAGGCCTAACCTACGATAAATAGGGCTGTTCTACAATCTGTTTCGGGTTAACAACATGCATAAAAATTGAAACATAAATATGGTCTACTTAGGACCGTTTCTATCCCTACATCGTCATTGGGGGACCGCTTCAGTGCAGTAGCGGTCTCTGTTTGACCGTTGCTATCCTGTCAGCCAGAAGGGTAAAAATAGAGCGACTAAAGCCTATTCTAAGGCAATAAACCTCATGAAAACCTGCTAGATAGTGAGATAAGATAGGATAGCTCATGGAGATGCATGGGTTACATGAATTAAACCAAAATCATTAACTTTTCTTATTAAGGACATGGTTTATGCATGCAAAAATAAGTTAACTGCGCAGTGTAAATAACACATGAAATTCGTCACATATAGAGCATGAAATCACATGAAACTAGAGGGCTCTTATTCTTAACTTGTTAATTTAGCCTTTTCATGAGATAGCCTACCTCCGTAATTGGCTTTAAACTTCAGATTTTGGACTGGAAGGATGACCCAGTTTCTACACGTCCTATGCCAAACCAGCAACTTCCCTTCCCTCGTTCTCCTTAACCACTTGACCTAAATCTATGAAATTTGGAGGGTAGGTAGAAGATAGAAAGGGGAACAAAAGGTTCTAAAGACTCAACTTGAACTAACCTCGTTTAGAGCTTCTAATCTCTTGATCTTCACGGCACCGGCACACTATTTCCTATGTAGCCTACCGCGAACCAGAGACTTGCAGACGCTCTAGCTCTCCAACGGCTAGGTCTTCTAGCACAAAAATTAGAGGTGAGTTAGATAAAACTAAGGAGAACATAAAGTTCTAAAGAACCAACCTGAGATGAGGTCTCCTTACCATCTAACTATGTGCTCCAAAATAAAGGTTCACGCAGGTCGAAGCTGAACCCTATTTATAGGGTTTACCTAGGGTTTGGGGATTAGATCGAACTTAGAGTCCTAAATTGGGGTAGGATCGATCCCCAAGAGTCCTAGACTTGGTTTCTATGCGAGATAGCATCGATCCATAGGGATTGGGATGGGAAAAATCCATTTTTCCACGCTTCCACAACTTGCGATCACAAAAAATAGTAGCGGTCGTCTCGAGACCGCTATTGTGAGAAGGCGGTCTCGCGATAGACTGCGTTTAGGGAGTTAAATCCAAAATTTTTGGATTTTTGGTTTTATCACCTATTTATCCCCTAATTGGCCTATTTATCCAATTTAATTCCGTAAATTACTATAATTACATCTCTAGGAGTGGGCTTGTGCCTAAAAGTCTTGGAATTTGGTCTTTGGGCCTTTTTGAATTGGGCTTAGCCCTTTGGTTAATATAGGGCTTTTACATTGATTTAATTAGCCTATAATTATTTTAATAGCTTATTTAACCTCTTTAAATGTTTAATAATTATATTTCTTTCCAAAAAATTCCCAGAAAATTCCCGAGTGTTACACATTCAAATAATGCTTCTGATAGACCTGGTAAGGGAGTATGTTTACTGCTGCCCCAGGGTCAATTAGAATTCTGTTGATCGGCTGGCCATTCAGTTGCCCTCTCATTTATAAGGGCCTGTTGTGGTTGGTAATTGGCAGGAGCATGTCCTCATCTGTAAAAGTGACAGCGGTTTCCGAGCACATCTCGAAGTACGTAGGAGTTTGCAAAGCTGCGATGATGGCCTGTCGAGTTTCTTCATCAAGGGAGAATATCTCCCAAACATTGAATCTTGCAAGAATTCTTTTTAGTTGTTTCAATATTTGAGCGCTGGCTCTCACATTAAACAATCTTGCTTCTTCAGCTTTGTTGTGCTTGTTGTAGCCTGGTGTCGAAGCAATCGGCTCGGCAGGCGGCTGTTGCAGTGCGCAGTGTCTCTCCCCTTGGTCCCGACCTGTGTGGGGGTGGTGGGGGTGAGGTGCACGGAGATATCAATGGCCACGATGAAGGAAGGGATAAAGTAGTAAAGGAAAACATGAGAGTTTGATGTATTGTTGACGTCCAAAAATTTACTACATGGCAAGCACGTCCTAGCAACCAAGAGCAGCTAATCGAGGGCGGAGAAGCTGAATAAGCCCTAGAGCTCATCCGATCGGGATGAAAACACACCTAGTAGTCCGCTACCTGATAAGGAAGCCTCCCATGTCGAAGAAATATCCCCGGTCCCTCGAAACAGGGTGCCGAAGGCAACGTCAGTGCAAAACCCGAGTGACCCGATCAGGGCACGCGGGATGTCGAGACGCTCCGGGGGAAGACAAAGAGTTGCCCAATGGGGGCAAAAATGCTTTGAGGGGATGCCCACTCAATGAAGATGATATCCCTAGGCAAGAGACATGCCTGAGGGCAAGATCCACAGTGCCGAAAGCCAAGTCAGGACGAAACCCGAGTGATGCGACGCAGGTTAGGCACGCGTCGGAAACCACTCGAAATTACAAGTCGAAACCTGGGAGCTTCGGAATAAACACTTCAAAAGTGGTGCAGTAAAACTAAGGTAGTTCCAGATGTCAAAAACTCACCCCATCCAGTTCGAGGTCGGCAAAGCCATTAAGTCGGCGTCATCCCCTTGAAATGGTGTGGTCACGCCAAAAGAACCACTTAAGCCGGCGCGGTGTTGAACCGGCGTGGCCAAGGCCTCTTCGACCCATTAAACAGGCATGCCCCTCTTCCTTGCTTCTTGAAGGGACGTGGCACTCCTTGAAACTGTGTGAGGAGGCCTATTTGGCCATTAAATCGGCGCGCAAGGAATCTTCTAAACCGGCATGACCAAGCTCTCTCAACCCATGGAAACAGGGCGACCAAGCTCTTCTCCTACCATTGAAATGGCGTGACAACCCTTCCCTTGGCCTTTAAACTGGCCCCATCCAAACCGGCGTGAGAAGCTCCCAGTCCGCTAGTGCCAACATCCACTTAAACGGCACCGGGGAGACGTCCCGTCGCCGTGTCGATGCTCTATTTTCCCACATACAAATAGGTAATGAGGAGCCCATGCCTAAAAGGGGTGAGCCCCTTCGTCAACCAGCAGACAAACCAGCCGTAAACCCGCTGGTACACCTCAAGGCTGTAAAGATAGAAACTCTCGAGCATCGTAGCGGAAGGCCTCATCGCCAATGGTCACCGTCAGCCAATCCCGTGCGGGCGCCTCCCCTACTCTCCGCTGCCCCTATTCCCAAGCCACTTGACGACATCGAAGCAAGTTGAAGAGAGAGAGAGGGTGGGGCTTCAAAGGCCTTCACATCCCCCTCTATAAAAGAAGGTAGGCTCTGTCGATGAAAGGGGTTGGTGGGGACATGCAAAAAAAAGGGGGGACTGACGAGCAGAAGAAAAAGGCAGAGAAGAGAGGGATTGAGAGGTGAAGAAGAGAAGAAGAAAGGTGAGGTGAGAGATAGGGGGAAGGAGCTTGTGCTCTGTTTCCCCCCACCACGGTCCTCCGTTCCCTCCCTATCCCATTCCTCTACTTGTTTTCCTATTACTCTATACCCTTTGTTTTTTTGTGTCTTGTTGCATCTGCTGCATGCTGTCTTTAGCAGTAAGAAACCCGCTGTGGCGAATTTTACGTGTTGAAATTGGCTTTTCTCATTCTCTCTCTATCTCCTTCTCTTGAAATCATGTATGAATGTCCACTCACCCAGAGTCCAGGCTGCGCTCTGAACCATTGCTTGCTGTCTATGGTAGTCACCAAAGGCCCTCTCCCTGGCGGATCCTGCTTCTTCATAGAAGGAATCTTGCTGGGGGCCCTGTTCTTGAGGCGAACAACGACAACCGACAGTCCGACAACATGTTGGCTTCAGACATGGAGGTTCACCGTCACCGCCCATGGGTCACCAGGACCCCCTCGCAGGCTAGTCCTTGGGGCTCCTGCACCCAACTGGGGCCCCGGAGTAGCCGCTCCTGGCTCACTCTTTATGTGTGGAGGTCGTATCAGATTATTTCGCAGGCAGCTCTCTATTTTACACCCCGAATGCCCCAATGCGGAGGAGGTGATGTCGGATTTTTCCCGAGGCTCGAACTGATTAAGAGATCAAATACATGAGTGGAGGCATGACGGTGTTAGCGCCTGAAATGATGAAACAAAAAAAAGCTACAAACACAATAATAAAAGATGAAGAACCAAATGAAGAATTAAGAATTTTAGGCATCTGTGCCGTTGGACATATTAAACCCCTCTATGATCTACCATGCCAACAATAATAATAAAACAAAAAAAATTGAAGAGAAATCCTGCATGAAGCGTGAGTTGGCCCTGTTCTGTGAAGTTGTCTGGCGCTGGGAATTTCGGTCGACCGACCAAAGTGGTTCGGTCGATCGAATCTGGCGGGGTGAAACGGTGCGATTGCGGCCTCCCGCGCCATTTTTGCTACCTTCCCATGCCATTCTGCTCTTCTTTCCCACGCCTTTCTGCCCCCTCTCTATCACGCCATTTTACTACTTTCCCCACATAAAAAAAACAAAAGAAAAGGGCTCTGGAGGTTGGTGAAATGGCGCGCCTCCTGGCGCTCCGGATCCCCACACCCCTCTCTCTCATATCCAACTATCCCTCACGCCGATTTTAACCCCCACACACTCAAACACACGCTTCACCTCCCGACGCCGTGTTGGGTCTGGGGCAACGGCAATCAAGAGTGGGGGTGAATTGATTGGCCTTTTAAAAATTGATTTCCAAGTAATTAAGGTCAACTATGATGAACGATGGATATATAAGCAATTTGGAATACGCTCTCAAAGCTCACTCGCGTGTAATTGTTAATCATGTGAGTATGTGTGTGTATGGAACGCTGTGCCAAAACCACAAATAGCGAAGAACAATAATAGAGGAATTGCAAACCATGAGGCACAGAGATTTTTAGGTGGTTCGGCTACACACCTTTGTGCGCCTACGTCCACCCCTCACCAAATCAGAGAGGATTCCACTATCTTGCAAAGACCCTTACAAGACAGCACACACGGAGCGACACTCCAACACACACGTAGGACGACGCCTGCACACACACACGGGAGAAAACTCCCAACCATACATGGGGATAAATCCCCAAACACGCACGCGGAGTTCCTCCACACAGAACGATGCACACGCGTCAACACAAACACTCGGAGATCAAATCTCCGAACACCCACACAAAATATTCTTTCAGAAATGGATGAAGTGTTCAGAAATGGATACAATAAGCCCAAAATAACTTCTAAAGACAGAACCAAATAACATATATGAAATGTCACGCCCTGAGCTTTTAATACAGCGTAAGGAATTTCGGGAACGTGAACAGCCGGCATGGCAAGCCTCTCGCAAGTCAAAAAATCAGAGCGCAAGACAATCACATAAAAGTAACTGCACCAGTAATTTCTCAAAATTCCAACTTTATTTCATAATAATAGTAAAAAGTACACAAGACCATTAATGTTTGACAGCCTTCTATCATATGACTCAATAAATCAAAAATTACAATCTGACTTAACTAGACACTTGATAACTAGGGCTTCTCTCATTCTGATAGACCTTCAATCGCTCTCGGACTACTTGCATAATCCGAATCCGATTCACTAGTATTTTCTGAAAAGATGAGAAAATAGGTATGAGCACACATGCTCAGTAGGTATGTTCGTATCAACCTGAAGGCATATGTTTAAATGATTAACATTTTAGCTCTAGAGTGAAGATACATGAAATATGGTAAGACATACGGTGTAAAACCAAGTAACACAAGTAACATGATACGATTAAGAATGAGAATCGAGAACATGATTGAGCATATAGCAAGAATGTAAGTTTGGCCTTTCATGAACAAGAATGTACGAGCATGAAACTAGAAAGTCATTAACAAGCATGTAATTTCCATAATGAGCCTCGTGGTTTTCACTCATTTATAAAAGAAAGTACTCCCAGCGCAATATGACGCATGTATTATCGTACCCCATGGTTTATAGCACATTTCCGACAATCAGTCGAGGGGACTAGCATGGAGCCCTTGGACACAATCCGTGCCCGATCTTGCATCTTCAAGTTATAAATCTAGCTACTTCCACGAGATATAACAATAAAGTGTGGCCAATATTGTAACAAGTTCAATGATAGTTTCATGATAACAATATCAAGGTAAGAATGCTTCAATTAAGAACATGATATTTCAAGGATGATTTAAATACATTATGCTATGGAGGAAATCCGACAGCATAACGGTACAATCACTACAAGAAAATTGACCTTTACCTACGTTTAAAAAATATAGTTGTAGGTCCAAGAAAACGTAGGTAAAGCCTTTGCCACGTTCGCTTGCCACGCTTGTAAAGTGTGGCGCTTGCTCGAGTGACTATAGGTTATAGTTATGTTTCTATGAAACGTAGCCATAGCTTTACCTATTCCTACGCTGTAAAGCGTAGGAATAGTCTAACAAAAACGTAGGTAGATACTGACCTATACCTACATTTGTAAAAGCGTAGGAATAGCTCATATAAAAGCGTAGGTAGATATTGACCTATACCTACACTTTTACAAACAACATAGGTGAAAAATATATATACACACGCATGTAATTGAATATACCTACGATTCTTAAAATGTAGGTATATTGTATATTATCACGTTCTATAAAAAACGTACGAAAAAGTATTAGAGCCGGTCTCTTAAAAATGTAGGAAATGATGTAGTCTCATTTTTTAAAAAACATAGGTATATACTTCCTTTTTTAAAAAAAATACTCATTGTGTAATCATACCTGTGTACATTCATATAAATGATCCTTGCATGAATCTCACATTGAACACATCACTAACTTAAAAACTCACAATCACAATGATATAAAATCATATTCAACACATCAATATAGATCATACATGGGCTTTGAAACACCACTAACAACTTCAAGAGATTAATACATCACCTACACACAAATTTACTTTCCAATTAGTAACTATTAGCCACTAGAACATGTGTTAAACATTGAATACATCACCTTCAAGAGGAAATGGTTGTGCAAAAACATGAAAGGAACCTCTCAAATAGCCCAAGTTTAAGAATGACATCAGCCAAATGTGAATTTGCCTTTCCGACCAATTGAAAAAGATTTTTCCTCTTCATTGTAAATGTACCAGTCTTCTCCCTGCCACGGTTTATATCTGTGAACTCTGCAACCATTCCATCCACCTAGAGAGAAAAGCAACACATGTCCATCTAAGAAGTGTAAAAAGGGCATCTTCTCAATAATTGCTAGAATAGGGGGAGTGGAGGAACAGTGGGAAAGATTGAGTGGAGGAACAGTGGGTTAGTATCTAGGGAAGACATGTTATTCATACCAAATAGAAAGTTGGCATCAGATTGAGTTGGTTGAACACTTTGCTCAACTTTTCACGATTTGATTTGTCAAGTCCCCTGCGATGAGGTAGATGGCTAAAGACTATGTCATTATTAGAGTTGATGACAAACATGGTATATTAAGTTTCAAAAAACCTGGGTTCCTTTTTTACATACCTGGCGAATATAGTAGTCAAGAGCAATACTTTGACCAAGAACACTTCCAATGGTGCGTATTCCATCTATGTTCAAATTCTTTAGCATTATGTAGTCAAGTATGTGTTTTGTCTACTAGCAAAATAGAATTCATGAATATAATGGGAAAAATAATGTTTATTCATACAGAAGATATGCCTAATTGCCAATTCACAAGTCAACTAAGGTTCTCAGTTGCATAAATTCAAGCAGTCTCTAGTCAAGCTTATTGTTTACTGAATCTGAACATGGAATTATGGGCTCACTCAGCCTCTTATGCTTCCAAGTATCAGTCTCAAGGATCCAAGCATCATTCTTAAGGATGTGAGACATCCACCTTAAGAAAAAGCCATTAACACAATAGTCAAAGAACACCTTAGCTTGACTTCCATTAACACACTATACACCAGAGACACCGGTTCAAAGCTATGGTGTATGCATAACTTGCATACAACATAGAGCAGTTGGACGTGGATAAATGAAGATGCTCCAAAATTTGCTGTAATGGACATAATCCTTGCCTTTGAAAGGTGATCATAAAGCCATTGTTTATTCAAAGAAGAGAAAGTATAGCACAATCCATCTTTAACTTGCTGGGATGAAGAACTCATAACTGGTCACTTGCTTTAGGTGGCCCCAGAACTACATACGAAGTTGACTATATTAGCATTCCTATGTATTAGGGTGTGCATCTTGGGCACACATGGAGAAAGGACTAAATTAGAAAAGAGAAGACTCAGGTGCAAAAAAGGCAGAATTTAGCACCATCCTACCTTGAGGAGTCTGGACATACCAGTGCTCCTAACAGTAGCATATTGCACACCTCCAGGTAAAAAAATTTTAAGTTCGGGACCTGAAAAGACATGCATAGGGTGGGGCCATTCAGGAAGCATTTCTTCTGGTGAAGCAGCCCTAATGAACGCCCTCTTACGAGATTGAGAAACACCATAGGCTCCACCTTCCAGAACACCAAACCTCACCTGCTAAGCCGTTTCAAGAAGAGAAGCAAGAGTCAACCGGAATGTCTGTCCCTTGTTGACATATTGGTAAACTACTTATGTAATAAAAATTATATACTTCCAGCATAAAGAGAGGCCTCTTTTTGTTATCATTTTACCTTAACATCATTGACATACACAAATTTCCGACCCTTAAGGCTTGCTCGAACGGCCAAATCCATATCCTCAACATTCTGGTTTTCCTATCCTTTCACGATATACCCCTTTAGCCCTAGCCGTAGTAACCTGAAAAAGAACCCAACTAAGTCAAATAACTGACATACCTAAAAAATACCTTAAATGATATCATGGAAAAAAATGTAACACATCCAAAACCTATAACGGTATGTCACCCGTTTACACACAATGGAGGTAAGTTACATTTTTTTCCAGATTAATGGAGAGCATGCCCAGATGGAGTGGGCACCTATAATGGGTCTACTTCGCAAGCTCAATTGGGGTGCAGCCCTGTCATGGAGTGATGCATGCCCCTACAATTGACAAGTAAAAAAATAACATATCATTCTCCACTTTGCCAGCAACTTTTGTTTTATCCTCAACCTCCATAATTCACCAACTAACTAGAACAGATATCTGAGAGAGAGAGGGGGGGGGGAAGCACTACCTACATTATAGAGGTATGGTCTCTGATGGCTGGTTAGTTTCACCAGAGCTCATGTTAATCGATTTCTTAAAGTGCACCAAGATCATGGTCATGTTGTCACAACCTTCACCACTGGCTGTTGATGGTGCTAAACACCTGTCAAGAGCCATTTCCACATATTTGATGGTAAAAATTCATCCGATGGGAAAATCATTAGACAATTTTGGCTTCTACTCAGAAACAAATCTCAAGGTGCACCAGTGCAAAATTTGGTAGAATTTGGATAATTAACATGGTATGATTATTTCCTTATTATTTGCAGCCTCAAGTGGACATAGATTGGTATTAGAGTTACATAAAATGCAACACATACCACATTTATGTATTCATGTATGAAATCCACAAGCTGCTGGCTTGTCATACAATCCCTGTCTCCCTGAAAATATTAAGCAAATGCATATGTTCATAGTTACAAGTCAAAGTGAAATAAGCTCAAAAGAAAGATCATGATTGAAGAAATCTAAACATGGAATCGATAGAAAAACATTAATCAGATAATTAAAAAAGATAATGACAGCAACAATAGAAATGCTTTTCAATGTTAAGGTAAATTAGTCAACATTCATCCATCAAAAATAGAATTGTCAATCAAGCTAATAATATGACTAGGGTTGGAGGTACGATCTCAACCCAAAACCTAAGCATTGAGATGATGGACACCTCTATATATATAAATGTGAGATTCCCGTATGAATATCCAAATTGAGACAAAACCACAACAACAAGAAAAGATAATTTTTGCTTGATGGACAACCCAAAATGACAACTAGAGAATGAAAATTTAAAATTCTGCCCACACCTCAAACAAGTCCATGAATCTGATCACTCGTACTCTGCTTTGTAGGATATGCCACATGACAGTAGAGTTCAAAATCAAAACACATTCAGGCATGTATGCTTTAAGAAAATGACATTCATTCCATCAGGGTGTTACATTGAGTATTGATTAAATGAGTATCTGATATTGATGTTGGCACAGCTTTTATGTATGAGGAATTGAACTGAAATTGATGACATGAGCAATCTTTGAACAAACATAGCTTACATACAGGGTGAAAAGTGTCGACTCTTGAGAAGAAAACATATATTGTTCTTTTGTTTTTTTTATATACTCATTGTGCAATCATACCTGTACATTCATATAATTCCTGCATGAATCTCACATTGAAAGAGTTAGTATATAAAAAAATGCAGGACCCAGGTTGAAAGAGTCAACTCTTAGAGTCGACTCATATATCACTGCACTAACTTTACGTGCATAAGAATGAAACCTGCACAGACCTAGAATGTGTATGACACCGCATGCACCGACCTACGAACTGCACTGACCTTGTGAAACAATGTGCTTGCACTGACTTTATCAAGCACATGCACCGACCCATGCGTGCAGCAGCAAAACATTGCACCGATATATATATATATATATTGCACCAACCCATGCGTCCAGCAGCAAAACATTGCACCGAGATATATATATATATATTGCACCGACCTGCACTTGTGAACAACCTGCACCGACCTACCTATATGCACATGTTGCACCGACCTGTATTGAGTAAAACAAAAAATGCACCGACTATGCACATGCACCGACTATGCACATGCACAGTTATTGCACCGACTTATAAAACAAAAAGTGTACAGACTCAAACAACATTGCACCGACCTAACAATATATGCATGAACAACCTATATGCACATGCATGCACAGTTATATGCACCGACCTGGGACGCAGCAAGAGCCGACTCAAGGCGTCGACTCTTGCAAAGTAAAACCAGAAAACGCATTTATGAAGTGAAATAAAGCCCAAAAACTATACCAATGCATTAACTCCAATCTGGGCTATCTAGCCACATATTCAGTAAAAATAAGATCTTACCATAGTTTCAAAGATTAGTGGACACAATTAAACCTGCACTTTAGAAAGCTCAAATTCATGTCAATTTTCTATTAATGCAAATGAGATACACAACACTTTTCCACCAATTATTCAATTCATCTACAGCTCAAGCTCTCTTATGAAGAATTAATTCAATGCATGTGAGTGAGCCAACTTCAAGCCATATTTGCACACATGACAATCTTAGTCAACCTGCAGTTAGTATATTAACTTTGCAGTCACAAGTACAGGTAATTCACACATCTCTAATCCAAATACTTCATAAGCTCACATATCAAATAATGAATCAATCAGCCATATATGAATTCCAAGATCATTCCAAAGGTTCCAAATACAATGCAATCATTCAATGTTCAGTCCAGCCATTTTCTACACATGCTCACATATCAAATTAGTTTATCCATGGAAGGATCATTTCCAATTCAGATCAAACAACCACACATGAATTGTAAATTTAGTAAAGAGCAAGCTACATTCCAGTAAACCATAGCATTTTCATATAAGGTGCATATACAATAAGCCATCCATCAATGAAGTTATCCAATGGAAAATGCAGCAGGAGAATTCATATAGTGAGATTGCTTTATCAAGCAACTTGAAATCCTCACTCAAAGTGCTTGAGGCACATCATGTTAAGGAATGCAACATTGGAAGTGTCGACACTCAGCCACCTAGTGTCGGCACTTAGTTGAAGCAATAAGATCAGGCCAACCTAATGCAAGTATATACATGGAAAAAATGAAGGCCATGTCAACCCATGAACTACATACATGAAGCACATTCATTTCAGCAAGTAATGCAATCACAAAACTTCTCACTTTTTGTCTGGCACAGAAGAGTGCAGATTCATGACTAGTAGAAGCTAAAAAGTAGCCAATGCATGCATTATCTAAATAGCCAAAAGGGAAAAGAGAAAAATAGTAGGAGACCATTCACACAGATTCGTCAATCACAAATATCTAAAGTAGAGAGCCATCCATCCATGCAAGTGATGTGTGCAAGAATAAAATATAACATACAATGCAACATTAACCCAAAAAAGGTATTTAACTGTCTTGTATAAGAATGACATAGAGTAGCCCAAAAAGTCATTCCTTTTAAATCCACCTAGAACATACACAAGGTTACATCAGAAATAACTAAGGATGTCGAAAAAATAGATAGCTAACAAGCATCACATCTGAACAAACACCTGAAAAAGAGAGAAGATGATAGTCAAGTTTGCAGTAATTCAAAATAAGATCAAAAGATATGGTAGTGTATAATTAGAAATGATCTTACATAGTCCTTGAGCCACAAGATGTGACTCCCAACAGCATCTTTCATTCTTTTTCTATTCTGATCCTTCACAAATAATGGTGTGTCTGGATGGCGAGCATACTGCACAGAGACTTCACAATACACAGATCCAATTTTCCTTCCCATGATGACCTTTTCTTCATTGATGCACATGACCATGCCAACTGCCACATGTTGTCCCTCGAGGTCTAGCAAGATCACTTTGCGACTTGGCAACTAAACATAACACAAAATATATCCACTTGGGTGAGTATTATCATACATAAGTCATAAAAAATATGACGCTCACATAGTTATTATATAAAAATTATGAGTGCATCACCCATTGAGACACCACATGAGGGACACATGTGCTCCCAGAAATTAAAAATGAGTCATGAGATGTCGGGACATATGCTCCCTGCATTCCAAACACCCCAAAACCAATATGAAATACATACTTGACACTTTATGCATAGTATATCAAACATATTCTATGGTAGCAATATAATGTCTTTACCTTTGTTGGATCGTCAAGGGTGTTAGCATTTTGCATGTCAGATGTTGCACCAAATTCATCATAGGCACTGGCAGCAGATGATGCAGGCACATGTGGAGATGATTCATACTTGTTGCCATGACTCTAAAAGGAGATGAGGACCAAAATTAGTAAGTAATAAAAGTATTCTCAAGTATTTGAAGTGATATAATGTACCTGCGATGTTCTTATCAATTCTTCCATCCTTGCTAGCTTTACTTCTACTGACGACTCCAAATCCATCATTCTATCCACCAACATTTTGTTCTATGCCCTAAGAGATTTCTTTGTATCTTTCCCCCATAATGAAGATGGTGTTGGACCTGTACCCACACCACGCACACGGCCTGACCTCTCCTTACCGAGAACTTGGGAGTAAACATCATATTCTGTAGCAACTTGATGGGCATCACTTGTCATCGAACTCGAAGGTTGGGAAGTCTTTAACATCCCCATTTTTTCCTAATGAAAATTGGTTAAGCGAATTTGAAATACGGCATACATCAAAAATCATATGGAAATGTGTTCTAAGCATAATATGTCAAGATAAACTTACAATGACATGACCAGCTGCCTCATTTATTGGGGCCCCATCCTTACGCTTGTGTGTTTTGATGAACAAATCAGCACGATCTAAGTGCAACCCATGTCTCTCATGCTATAACAAACAAAAATGAGGTGTCAATAGTATCACATACATAATGTAAGAAAAAGATCCCTACAAAATCCCCTAACAAATAAACCACAAACCGCCTCCTCAGAAATGTCTACAAGGGAGCGTGTCCCAACACAATGGACCCACTTTTGAGAAACCTTGCATTTTGTGTTCATTACATTCATTTTCTGCTATCAATTGAATAATAGAGTTAGCTGACCTCAAAGCATACAGACAATGCATTTGAATCAAACATGCCACTGTGTAGTTGACCACAAAGAAACTGCCCCTTTCCATTGTTCCTCATTAATGCGTGGTTCATTTGGGAAGACTTGATGGGTTGCCTTTTCACTCTTTTTGCAATACAGTTTGCGCACTATATACTTCCAATAGCGCCATTTATTTGCAAGGTCCTTCAGGACCCACCTCTGCGCCTCTTTTGGTATATCATACTTTCTCTATTCAAAAATTAAAACTACGTAATTGATTACAAATATCCAAATAGGATTAATGAGGATAAAAGAATTAGTTGAAGGAACATAAAAATATATTATCAACACAGTGTTACCTGTATGTAGTCCCATACATCTTCTTCATGAATGTCAAGCACTTTCCTCCAATTAGAGTAATTGATTGGTAATTTTTCACCATTCCTTACAAGCGTGTCTAAAAATGTTCTTAACGAACGGCCACCGGACCCAACTGGCTGGCCCAACATATTCCACTTCACACAAATACGTTGTGTGCCGTCCATGGCATGTACATCGCGACAAGCAATGTAAGAACGTCATCTTTCGGACCTTTGGCTTCCTTCCCCTGCTATACAAGATTTTGCAACAACACCTTCTATCTTCGTTTCTTCCTCCTCTTCGCTCGCAAGATTTCCCTGAATGTCTTTTACTTCATTTTTAGAGTCAAGCTTTCCCTTCGTGTCTATTTCTTCAATCTTCATCTGAAGCGTTCCCTCAGTGTCTTTTACTTGACCAGGCTCGACCTCCTTGTCATGTAATCTGGATTGATCATTTCTACTAATGAAAGAGCAGACCAAGTTCTCAAACAAATCTACATCTGCTGGAACAAACCAACCCTCATGCAACTATAAAGTTAAAAAAAATTAAGCAGAACAAACATTACTATATCATTGAAGAAGAGTTCTACATTGTAGAAAATGATACATAAGATAACATACAAAGTCTGGATATCCTTCACCAGAAAAGTTCTCTAGGGCAGCTTCAATGAATAGGTGAATGAAATATAGCACAAAATGACCACATTGTTCACCATTCCTTTGTTGAGGAACCTATAGACAGATTAAAAGTAATCAAAGTCAAAAATCATATCTACTTGCATATGAGAATATGTAAAATTCCAAGTCTCATGTTCCACTCATTGACATATGCAAGTGTAGGATACTTACCTGTGGTGCATAAAGTGGAATGGTGGCAATGTCATCTATTATGGCTGGGTTCCCTTCACTCTTGTAAATGTCCATGACAAACCTACATAGAAGCCCAAAAATATTGAGGAAATCAAGCAACAATAACGACCATGTATTCAAATTAAATAGCAGTGAAAAAGATAACATATGACTATAAAAGTAAACCATATGGACCATATATCTAAAGTTCATTGCTTTACATTACCTCCTAATGTCTTTCTCATGTCGGTTTGGTCCAGCCGACCGGAGAGAGTCGAGGTACAGAATGCATGGCTTTGCCTTCGATGTAAACCCCTGTCCAAGGTTGCATACGATGACCAGGCTCCAATGACCCCTGCATCGAAATGGTATGATACAACCAAATTCATTATATAGCTATTAAAACCAATTATTAGGGTCAACACTTGAAGAGTACATACCAACAAACAATTGGCACAAATGTCACGCCCCGAGCGCGGAAGATACCCGTAGATGCGTGACGAGTTTATATCAATCATGTCAATCAGAGTAGTAGTGTATTCGACACAAAGACAGAGTGCACAAATATAAAGATAACCCAATCTATTTATTCCTTTAATAAGAATATGTCTATTACAAACCCTTGCAAATACTAGACTCAATAAAAGAAAGGTACATTTTAAACTCAACAAAAATATAGAGAAGACAGGACTGATGGACGCTTGAATAGCTCTAACTCTTTCACTCTTGACCTTCCCTGTCAGTTTGGGTCTCGTCATCGGACTTACCTGAAAAGTATGGAAACACTGAGTGAGCGAATGCTCAGTAGGAAATTATATCTCAAGAACTAGCAAGGGGTTTAAGTAATTACATTTTTCTATGAATGCACTATAGCTATGCATGCTCGCATAAAACGACAAGATAGAGAGTATATCAACAAGATAACAAGGTGAACTATTCATGAACTTTCAAGTAATAGATGTCAGGATGTTCAAGCAAGTAATTTCATCATGTCATGTCGAGAAATTGGCTATCACGTTTCAAGCAAGCAAGTATATAAATTACCCTTTTTTTTGGGTCAAACAAGTCATGTCATGTCAAGTTAAGTCGAGTACGAGATTTTTATGGAGTGTCCAATCAAGCTAGTCATGCACTTCGGTACAATGCCAATACCGTTATCATTACAACTCCCATGGGCACTAGTACTTTTGGGTGCTCCTCCCAGGACCAGATCGGGCCCTATATGCGCAGGCATTGATCATGTATTTTGACATCCACTTGGTGTATAGCCAATATGGGGTTTCAAGGATAAAGAACTTGTATGAACTTAGAGGTAGATAGCATTTCAAGGATTTGAACATGACCATAATGACGATAATAACGGTGCAATCACGAGTATCGATAACACTAGGTGGAATTGGTTCCCTAACTTGGGTACCATGACAAGTAAGTGCCCACAAGTAGATGGTCACTCTTTTAATATAGAATTGAGGTCCACAAGAACATCATAATAATGTTGATATAGAATTGGGGTCCACAAGAACATCTCAATAATGACATGCTTTCCCCATTTATTTAGATACTTCTCATATTATACACATAGCATATCATGAGGGCCGGTATACCATGTTTCTTATAGAGTGACATGGCAAAAATAGTGTGATAGGTTTTTATGGTACAACCAGCTCAGTCGGCCTTGAGGGAATCCAAGGCTCGAGGAGTCTTACGGAGGTCTCTATGACTAACTTGCTAGTCCAAAGGAACGGAATGTCCAATGGAGAGCTTGTATGTCACTGAGAATTGAGGGGTAATGCGATAAACCATCGTGAAACATGGGACTATATTCACGGACTGGAATATAGTGCCGATATATATATATATATATATATATATATATATATATATATATATATACATATATATAAATACATATGAAACCCTCGGTTAACAGTAACGGTGCAAAAATAGTATTACAGGAAAATAGTGACTTAATCTAAGTCATTACTTATCAAATTAAGGCCTTCTATAGGGGCGTTTATTTATGATTTTAACGACTACAGTAGCAGGCGTCCATTAGATTTATAATATTTTGCAAAATTGCCAATTTCTGGAATTTTCATGCAAACGCGCCTCATAGAGGGGCGTTAATTTTAAAGTCACGCCCTGGTGCAGGGCGTCAGTTATGTAAGAGACGACCTATCCCAGGTCGTTAATTCCTTAACATCTGAAATAGGATTCATGAACAGTATAAATTTCCAGATAATAAAATTTTCAGGAAGAGGATCACATGGTCAGGAAGAGAAAAATAGCAGGATTCAACAACTGTGATCATGCATTAGATTAGATACATGGTTTACTTGATATAGAATTTTAAACATGGGTATTTAATAATTAAGTGAAGTTGACGACTCTTGGGCAGGGCGTCAAAACAAGAATTAGCGCCCTAGTCTGGGTCGCTTCTTTTAAAATTAGCGCCCTAAGGAGGGTCGCTACTTACACTATTTTCCAGAAAACTATGAAAAACGCAGAGAATCTATATGCATGAATTGACAGATGAATTTATCATAATTACTATGTTGGTTTGGGCTACAATTCTTGAGAAAACCTACCTGATGGGTGATCTAGATGAAGATGCGTGAAGAAAAAATGATGCTCTGTTCTAAACAGAGCCTCCTGAAGATGATGGCTGCTCGCGATCTTTAATCAACAACAGCAGCACACAGAAGGGGATGCAGTAAGGATCTGAATAAAAATGAAATTCTCTTCTATGCACGTAAGAGAATATCAGCTCCTCTTCTGTACTGCGTTTGGAAGAAGGTGATAGACGACGAAGATGATGCTGATGAAGAACCCTTAGTTCTTCAGCACGTCAGGAAAACTGGACAGGTAACCTACAACACAGATGAAGAACATCAATATTCTTCATGATTTTGACCGAAGGCAAGGGAAGAAGAATAATACCTGTTCTTCACGCACGGCAGCAGCAGAGCTTTCCTTCGACCAAATAGCTTATTAGGGTTCGACAGGAAGGGTTATTTATAGGGTTTTTACGATCCTAATGGAGTTAGTATCGTATTGAAAGTAATATTTCCCTAATAGAGTTCTTACCCTATTCAACCTTCCACGTAGTTATCCAGAAACTTGCTCTGAATAGTCTCCTGGTTCGAACGAAACTCGAACGGAATTAACGCCTTGCCATAGGGCGTTGTTTAAATTGACGCCTTTGCTAAAAGTCATTTCTTATGTAAAACACGTCCATGTGGAGGGCGTCACGTTTACTTGCCCTTTTTATTATTTTGGCCGTTTAAGAATTGACGACATCTGCTGTGGTCGTCCTTTCTGGAATTCGCGCCTTGTATAAGGGCGTTTCTTTTTGAAGTAGCGCCTTGAATCAAGGCGTTATTTACATTTTGGGTTTATTATTTACTTCTTTGGGCTCTTATCATTTATTTATTAAATCTTTTAATCTTATTTTGATCAATTGGTATTTTTATTCCCTTTTATTTTTACCAGGGTTGCTACACCCTCCCCCACTTAAAAGAATTTGGTCCCCAAATTCAATCGCATATATTTATATATATGTGGAGAGTGTAGAGTATATACCTTTTTAGAACAAGTTCGGGAATCGTTTCCTCATATACTCCTCGGTCTCCCATGTGGCTTCGTGTTCTGAACATTTACTCCATTGCACCTTTAGCATGGGGATAACTTTATTCCTTAATGTTCGTACCTCGCGATCGAGGATCTTTATAGGCCTTTGCTCATAAGTGAGATCCCTTTGAATCACCAGGTCTCCATGATCAATGATATGTGACGGATCATGCACATATTTCTTCAACAATGATATATGGAATACATTATGAACTTCGGACAATTGAGGAGGTAAAGCGATGCGATAAGCAACCTCGCCAACTCTCTCTAGTATCTCAAAAGGTCCGATATACCTTGGTGTAAACTTGCCCTTAACACCAAATCTCCTTATTCCACGTCCAGGTGATATCTTAAGAAAAACGTGATCTCCGACTTGGAATTCGAGATCTCTCCTTCTTGTGTCAGCATAAGCCTTTTGTCTAGACTGAGCTATTTGTAGTCTTTCTTTAATCAACTGTATCTTCTCGGTGGTATCCCTTACCATATCTGGACCTAATAGTTGTTTCTCTCTAACTTCATCCCAGCATAAGGGTGATCGGCAACTCCTTCCGTATAAGGCTTTGAAAGGTGCCATTTGTATACTTGCCTGGTAGCTATTATTATATGCAAATTCAACCAAAGGCAAGTGGTCATGCCAGTTTCCACCAAAATCAATGATGCAAGCCCTGAGCATATCTTCAACCACCTGATTAGTTCTCTCGGTCTGACCATCCGTTTGAGGATGAAAAGCTGTACTAAAGTTAAGTCTCGATCCCAACGAATATTGTAGTCCTTTCCAAAAATGCGAAGTAAAACGGGGATCTCTATCGGACACAATCGAGACAGGAATACCATGTAATCTGACTATCTCTTTTATGTATAATGCAGCCAGAACATCAACTGACCATCGACTCTTGATCGGCAAGAAGTGTGCTGATTTGGTCAATCGATCAATGATAACCCATATTCCATCATATCCTCCTTTTGATTTAGTTAGACCCATGATGAAATCCATACCAATATCCTCCCACTTCCATTTGGGAATATCCAGAGGATGTAGCTTTCCGGCAGGCTTCTGGTGTCTAGCCTTAACTTGTTGGCAGGTGAGACAGCGAGACACAAAGTCCGCGACTTCTCTCTTCATATTAACCACCAGAAGGTCCTTTTTAAATCTTGGTACATCTTAGTAGATCCTGGATGAATTGTGTACCTTAATCTGTGAGCTTCATCTAAGATCTTCTTCTTTAATTCTGGACAATCCGGTATACAAGTTCTACTTTGGAATAACAACCTTCCATCTGAAGCTAGTTGGAACACAGATTGTCCTTCTAGTTTACCCTTGATTTCCACTAATACCGGGTCACTACCTTGAAGTCCTTGTATTTCGGATAGCAAGTCTGGCTGTATGCTCATATGGGATAAGGTGACACACCTACTGTCCTTGTCCATGCTTATATTAAGTCTAGTGAATTGTTCTAACAACTTCCACTCCTGAATCATACAATTGGCTAATAATGCTCTCGGCTTTCGACTAAGGGCATCAGCTACCGAATTACCCTTTCCAGGATGATATTGTATAGTAAAGTCAAAGTCCTTAAGATATTCTAGCCAACGTCTTTGCCTCATATTCAATTCCTTCTGAGAGAAGAGATAATTAAGACTTTTATGGTCAGAGTATACAAGAAACTGCACTCCATACAGATAATGTCTCCATATCTTTAGTGCAAATACTACCACAGCCAATTCTAAATCATGAACTGGGTAGTTCTCCTCGTGCTTCTTCAATTGGCGCGAAGAGTAGGCTATAACCTTCCCTTGTTGCATTAAAACACATCCGAGGCCAATGCCAGATGCATCAGTGTTTACCTCGAACTTTTCTCCTTCAATTGGTAGAGCTAAGACTGGGGCAGTAGTCAAGTGATCCTTGAGATCTTGGAAGCTTCGTTCACAATCCTCGCTCCATCCATAGCGCATCTCCTTGCGAGTTAGCCTAGTGAGTGGTACGGCTATCTTGGAGAAATCCTTGATGAATCGCCGATAGTAGCCCGTAAGACCCAAGAAACTACGGACCTCGCTAGCATTGGTCGGTCTTTCCCAATTCTTTACAGCATCAACCTTTGATGGATCTACGGATAAACCGTCCTTTGATATAACATGCCCCAAGAAAGCTACTTCTCTTAACCAAAATTCACATTTGCTAAGCTTTGCATATAGCTGATTTGTCCTCAATATATGTAATGCAATCCTTAAATGTTCCTCATGCTCTCCCTTGGTCTTGGAGTAAATCAATATATCATCAATAAAAATCACCACGAATTGATCTAGATAAGGTCTGAATATACTATTCATCAACTGCATGAAGGCAGCAGGGGCATTTGTTAGTCCAAAAGGCATTACAACAAACTCATAATGGCCATACCTGCTTCTGAATGCGGTCTTATGAATGTCCTCATCCTTGATCCTTAGTTGGTGATAACCTGACCTGAGATCAATCTTTGAAAAATACTTGGATCCAGATATTTGATCAAATAACTCATCGATTCTCGGCAGTGGATACTTGTTTTTGATAGTGAGATGATTCAACTGTCGATAGTCGATGCATAACCTCATGGATCCATCTTTCTTCTTTACAAATAGCACAGGTGCTCCCCACGGGGAATTGCTTTGTCTAATAAATCCCTTCTTGAGAAGTTCCATTAATTGCTCCTTCAGCTCCTTGAGTTCGGCATGGGACATCCTATATGGTGTCTTAGAAACTGGTCCAGCACCAGGGACCAAATCGATGGTGAAGGCCACTTCTCTTTGTGGGGGAATCCAGGCAAATCTTCCGGAAATACATCCTGAAATTCTTGCACAACAGGGATGTCTTCCAGTTTAGTTTCCTTAGTCTCCTTAATGGTGACAAATGCAAGGAAAGATACACATCCTTTCCTTATTAGCTTGCTAGCTCGGAGAGCCGAAATAAGAGGTGACTTGCTCCGACTCTTAGGGCTAGAATAGACTAGTTCTGGAAAGTCCTTGAAAGTAACTTTGCTGTTACGACAATCCATAGTTGCCTGATACCTAGATAACCAATCTGCTCCCAATATGACATCGTATTCCTTTAGGTCTAAACATATGAGATTGATAGGAAGATTTCTTCCTTTTACTAAGACTTCACAGTTTTGATAATGGTGCGTAATATCGGTTTCGTTTCCGAGAGGAGTAGATAAAAATATTTTCATCCATTCCGGTTCCATAGGCAGTGGGTCAGCAAACTTCTTGGAAATAAAAGAATGTGATGCACCCGTATCAAATAAGACATGTGCAGACTTGGAACAAACTTTCAGTGTACCTTCTACTAGTCCGCCTTCGTCTTCTTCGGTCTCCTTAATCGCGTGGAGACGAGCATTCTTTGTTACCGGGCGCTTTCCGTCATCGGCTTGATCATTGAGTAGGGGACAGTCGGGAATCCGATGATCACGGCTCCCACAACGGAGACACGCTCCAAGTTTCCTCCAGCATTCTTCGGCCTTGTGCCCGGCCTTATCACAGTGCTTACATACCACCTTAGCAGGTGTAGTGGTGATGGAAAAAGGTTTGGTCTTCTTGAACTTTTGCTCCTGGGAGGGAATGCCTCCATTACTTGGCCTCTTCTTGAAATTAGGTTTGAAGGTGCCGGAGCTAGTAACATTCTCCTTCTTGTCTTTCCCACGGATCCTATCAGATAGTTCCGTGGCATCTTCTAGTAATTGGGCTCGTCGAACCATCTCCGAATAGACTTGTATGTCCATCGGTGCTAGTTGTGTGATATATTGGGGCCTGAGCCCATTAAGGAATCTTCGAGCTTTCATCTTCTCAGAACTAACTAAGTGTTTAGCGTACCGAGACAGCCTAGAGAACTGCGCTTCATATTCAGCCACCGACAAAGATCGTTGCTTAAGTGCGGCGAATTCAGCGGCTTTCTTCTCTTGAACTCGATCTGAGAAATATTTATTGTTGAAATGTTCAACAAACTCCTCCCAAGTAACTTGTCCTTGATCTAATGTGGCTTCTACCGACTCCCACCAGCATCGGGCATCTCTTTCTAATTGAAATGTGGCTAACAGGACCTTCTCTTGGTCCGAGCATTGCATGACTCTAAAAACACGGTCCGTCTCTCGGATCCAGTGTTCGGTATCATCTGGATCAGTGGATCCCATGAACTTAGGAGGGTTCATGTTCTTGAAGCTTTGGTGGAGATTTCCTGCTCCACGATGTGCACCTCCTTGTGCCACTTGTTGAAGTGCCTGGGTCATGCCTTGGAGAGTGCGTTGCATGTTGCGCCATTGAGCACGTTCGACAGCCATTGTCCTACAATTTCGATAGCTATATTAGTAGGTGATTGCGTTTAAAGGCTTTAATTCTATTTGACTTTAACCCTTGGTTCTACCCAAATCTCACTGGTTAGAGGTTCAGACTTATCCTTGGACTTGGGTTTCCTAGGAATTGAATACCCTAGGCTCTGATACCACTAAAACTGTCACGCCCCGAGCGTGGAAGATACCCGTAGATGTGTGACGAGTTTATATCAATCATGTCAATCAGAGTAGTAGTGTATTCGACACAAAGACAGAGTGCGCAAATATAAAGATAACCCAATCCATTTATTCCTTTAATAAGAATATGCCTATTACAAACCCTTGCAAATACTAGACTCAATAAAAGAAAGGTACATTTCAAACTTAACAAAAATATAGAGAAGACAGGACTGATGGACGCTTGAATAGCTCTAACTCTTTCACTCTTGACCTTCCCTGTCAGTTTGGGTCTCGTCATCGGACTTACCTGAAAAGTATGGAAACACTGAGTGAGCGAACGCTCAGTAGGAAATTATATCTCAAGAACTAGCAAGGGGTTTAAGTAATTACATTTTTCCATGAATGCACTATAGATATGCATGCTCGCATAAAACGACAAGATAGAGAGTATATCAACAAGATAACAAGGTGAACTATTCATGAATTTTCAAGTAATAGATGTCAGGATGTTCAAGCAAGTAATTTCATCATGTCATGTCAAGAACTTGGCTATCACGTTTCAAGCAAGCAAGTATATAAATTACCCTTTTTTTCGGGTCAAACAAGTCATGTCATGTCAAGTTGAGTCAAGTACGAGATTTTTGTGGAGTGTCCAATCAAGCTAGTCATGCACTTCGGTACAATGCCAATACCGTTATCATTACAACTCCCATGGGCACTAGTACTTTTGGGTGCTCCTCCCAGGACCAGATCGGGCCCTATATGCGCAGGCATTGATCATGTATTTTGACATCCACTTGGTGTATAGCCAATATGGGGTTTCAAGGATAAAGAACTTGTATGAACTTAGAGGTAGATAGCATTTCAAGGATTTGAACATGACCATAATGACGATAATAACGGTGCAATCACGAGTATCGATAACACTAGGTGGAATTGGTTCCCTAACTTGGGTACCATGACAAGTAAGTGCCCACAAGTAGATGGTCACTCTTTTAATATAGAATTGAGGTCCACAAGAACATCATAATAATGTTGATATAGAATTGGGGTCCACAAGAACATCTCAATAATGACATGCTTTCCCCATTTATTTAGATACTTCTCATATTATACACATAGCATATCATGAGGGCCGGTATACCATGTTTCTTATAGAGTGACATGGCAAAAATAGTGTGATAGGTTTTTATGGTACAACCAGCTCAGTCGGCCTTGAGGGAATCCAAGGCTTGAGGAGTCTTACGGAGGTCTCTATGACTAACTTGCTAGTCCAAAGGAACGGAATGTCCAATGGAGAGCTTGTATGTCACTGAGAATTGAGGGGTAATGCGATAAACCATTGTGAAACATGGGACTATATTCACGGACTGGAATATAGTGCCGATATATATATATATATATATATATATATATATATATATATATATATATATATATATATATGAAACCCTCGGTTAACAGTAACGGTGCAAAAATAGTATTACAGGAAAATAGCGACTTAATCTAAGTCATTACTTATCAAATTAACGCCTTCTATAGGTGCGTTTATTTATGATTTTAACGACTACAGTAGCAGGCGTCCATTAGATTTATAATATTTTGCAAAATTGCCAATTTTTGGAATTTTCATGCAAACGCGCCTCACAGAGGGGCGTTAATTTTAAAGTCACGCCCTGGTGCAGGGCGTCAATTATGTAAGAGACGACCTATCCCAGGTCGTTAATTCCTTAACATCCGAATTAGGATTCATGAACAGTATAAATTTCCAGATAATAAAATTTTCAGGAAGAGGATCACATGGTCAGGAAGAGAAAAATAGCAGGATTCAACAACTGTGATCATGCATTAGATTAGATACATGGTTTACTTGATATAGAATTTTAAACATGGGTATTTAATAATTAAGTGAAGTTGACGACTCCTGGGCAGGGCGTCAAAACAAGAATTAGCGCCCTAGTCTGGGTCGCTTCTTTTAAAATTAGCGCCCTAAGGAGGGTCGCTACTTACACTATTTTCCAAAAAACTATGAAAAACGCAGAGAATCTATATGCATGAATTGACAGATGACTTTATCATAATTACTATGTTGGTTTGGGCTACAATTCTTGAGAAAACCTACCTGATGGGTGATCTAGATGAAGATGCGTGAAGAAAAAATGATGCTCTGTTCTAAATAGAGCCTCCTGAAGATGATGGCTGCTCCCGATCTTTAATCAACAACAGCAGCACACGGAAGGGGATGCAGTAAAGATCTGAATAAAAATAAAATTCTCTTCTATGCACGTAAGAGAATATCAGCTCCTCTTCTGTACTGCGTTTGGAAGAAGGTGACAGACGACGAAGATGATGCTGATGAAGAACCCTTAGTTCTTCAGCACGTCAGGAAAAATGGACAGGTAACCTACAACACAGATGAAGAACATCAATATTCTTCATGATTATGACCGAAGGCAAGGGAAGAAGAACAATACCTGTTCTTCACGCACGGCAGTAGCAGAGCTTTCCTTCGACCAAATAGCTTATTAGGGTTCGACAGGAAGGGTTATTTATAAGGTTTTTACGATCCTAATGGAGTTAGTATCGTATTGGAAGTAATATTTTCCTAATAGACTTCTTACCCTATTCAACCTTCCACGTAGTTATCCAGAAACTTGCTCTGGATAGTCTCCTGGTTCGAACGAAACTCGAACGGAATTAATGCCTTGCCATAGGGCGTTAATTTAAATTGGCGCCTTTGCTAATAGTCATTTCTTATGTAAAACACGTCCATGTGGAGGGCGTCACGTTTACTTGCCCTTTTTATTATTTTGGCCGTTTAAGAATTGACGACATCTGCTGTGGTCGTCCTTTCTGGAATTCGCGCCTTGTATAAGGGCGTTTCTTTTTGAAGTAGCGCCTTGAATCAAGGCGTTATTTAGATTTTTGGTTTATTATTTACTTCTTTGGGCTCTTATCATTTATTCATTAAATCTTTTAATCTTATTTTGATCAATTAGGGTTTTTATTCCCTTTTGTTTTTACCAGGGTTGCTACAACAAATGTGTATGCCTTTGAGGATATACTCTGGCCCTTAATCCATGACAACACTTTCTCATTATTACCGTTTAACCATGCATTATACCACAGGCAATCAAAACACCCAAAGCGGGTCTTCACATCATTAGGGATTTTAGTAAATATGTGCCTACAAGATTTAAACATGCTCACAATGTTGTAACACAAACAATATGAAAGTTTATGTACAATAACAAGATAAAGAGGTGGCGTTCAAACTCTATATATTGTTAAAATCTATTTGAATCCAACATTCGTGCCCTTCGACTCGAAGTGTAAAATGTGGCGATATCTTTCACCATTTTCGCCTCTGCAGAGCATGGTCGAGAGGGGATCTTATGGACGTGGTCTGTTGCAACCATACTACAGGTCCGAGGACCCTGTGCAGGTCTTTCCATAATGGTCTTTGAGAACTCAAGTTTTGAGACAATCTTCTTTCCCCTGTAACATTACATAGAAATGTCAACAAAAATTCAACAAATTTAATTCCAATGAAAGCAAATTAAAAACATTCAAATTAAAAACTTACATGGCCCTGTCCAATGCTTTTGAAGCCGAGCCTAAATCTGAAATTTTTGACAATGTAAATATGTAATATCAACATATATAAAATGTGTAAAAAATTGGTTGTTACCTAGCTTCCACAACTAACACCATTGCACTGTTATTAATGGTTAACAAAGACAATTGATGAATAATACATATGAAGCACTTAAAACAAATTTGTTCGAAACACTACAAACAAAAAAAAACTCATGAAAAAGGTCCCTGTCATTTTTCCACTGTTTTTAAGGTGATTTCCAGACATTCTACATTATTTCTCTCCCAACATACGTTCTTGTCATCAACATTGTCATCCTCAAGGTAAGGCTGTGTGACTTGAATATCTAAAATCACCCTGCATCAGTGCATTGCCCACCATGGACATCAAACAAATCTCTCGACTGTGCTTTCCGAACAACAAACCAACCATTGTCTTTAGGATCTTCAACATACCAAAATTGCTCTGCTTGGGATGCTAACACAAAAGGCTCTGTTGTTCTCAACAATTGTGTTGGATTAATCAAAGTGAATCCCCTATCTTCTTTCACCCCCCTCCTAACATCAATCCAGTCGCACTTAAATAGTACATTTTTCATTTCACCGTAATAATCCAACTGCACAATTTCATTCAAAAACCCATAGTAAGTGACGTCTCCCTGAATAGGTTTTTTGTCGCTAGAGCTTGCAAAGCTTGAGGTTATAGCAGACATCACAACACCACTATTGCAAGTTCTTCTACGTTGCTCAACTTGTTGAGTGTGGAAGCGAAACCCATTAATTAAATAGGTGTGAAATACATTTGCTACAGAAAGTGGTCCGTCTTTCAGCCAGCGGAGTTTTGGAGACAAAAGGTTACCCATTTCCACTTGCAATCTTTGTACCTATGCATTAAGTGAAAGCACAAGCATTAAAAATAATACACAGCTACCAACATCTATTACACATGCATGGTTTTACCTTTTCCTTAAACCAATTGGGAAATTTTTTGTTCCACTCGCTTTCTATTTCCATCTCAGTTGCTCGAGGGTGTTTACTCCGAATTTGTGAAAGATGTTCTCTTCATGTCAAGTAACCAATGTACATTCAAGTGTGTGCAGTTGCTCATAGAAAGTAACAAAAAAATAGAATAATACTTACTCTCTATAAGGAGCTAGCACATCACAATTGAATAAAACATACCGGTGTGCCTGACATATGTCTTCCTTGTGAATGTTAACATGAATCCCTGCACCTAATGGACGGCCTACGTCTAAGAAGATGGCCCATCCATCATCATCATTGTCATTGACATAGGCATCCTCATTCCGTCTGGGCCTATTAAACCATGTCTCCACATTATTAGACAAATATCTAGATGCAAAAGTAAGCGTCTCTTCAGCTAAATATCCCTCAGCAATGTAACCCTCTGGCCGTGCCCTATTGTGCACATATGACTTTAGCCGCGCTAAATATCTAGCAAATAACAAATCAAATTATTATCATCAAAAGGAGTGAAAGACTTAGAAGAGTCAAAAGTATTGTTCATACCTCTCAATGGGATACATCCATCGATAATACACTGGCCCACCAAGTTTAGCTTCTTCTGGTAAATGAATAAGTAAATGTGTCATGATATCAAAGAAACTGGGAAGGAAGATCATCTCAAGACGACATAGTGTGACTACAATCCGTTCTCCAAGGTGATAAAAATCATCTGCTGATGAACTCTTTGAGCACAAGTCCACAAAGAAATTACACACTTCAGTTAGTGCAGAACTCACTTCCCTTTGTGTCATTCCTCGAATAGCCATTGGAAGTAGTTGTTGCAAGAGCATATGACAATCATGGCTCTTTAAACCCCAGATCTTTGCATTCTTCTCATCCACATGCCTTGAAATATTAGAGGCATAGCCATCAGAGACTTTCACACTCTTGAGAACATTACAAATGGTCACCTTCTCAGCTTTGCTTAATGTGAAACGTGCTGGTGGGAGTAATGTCTTTGTTGGACCAGCAGAACGTGGCTGAAGTGATGACCTAATGCCCATATGTTCTAGGTCTTGTTGTGCCTTGAGTCCATCTTTGTTCTTACCATCAAGTCCTAATAGTGTACCAACAATACTATCACAAACATTCTTCTCCACATGCATGACATCAAGATTATGTTGCAGCAATAGAAACTTCCTATAAGATAAATCAAAAAAAATAGAACGCTTCTCCCAATTTTAATATTTGTCAATCTCAGTGTCATTGTGCTCCTTACATGAATGGCTTCTCTTTCTCTGCACCCTTGTCTTCTTCAATGGGTGCCTTTTCCCCTTCAATGCTACACTTGAAGCCTTCCCCAACGTAAAAGAGAGCCCTTCTATTTGGTGTAACAATTCATCCCCCGATAGTCGCTTAAGACTTTTGCCCCATTCTTGTTTTCCATCAAACATGCGATACATTGATCAAAACTTATGATCTTGTTGTAACCATCTACGATGGCTATGATAAAAATGCTTCCCACTTGTTGGAAGCCACGATGAGAAAGTGTGCTTATTACAGTCAGGACAAGCCAATTGACCTTTGGTACTCCATCCAGACACGCATGCATATGCTGGGAAATCATTGATAGTCCACAATATTGCAGCACGCATCTGGAACATTTGACCGGTCGAAGCATCAAAAGTATCAACTCCATGCCACAATACCTGCAATTCCTCTATTAGTGGCTACAAATATACATCTATATCATTACCAGGTGCCTTCGGACAAGGGATGAGTAAACATAGGATAATGTTTGGACTTTTCATGCATTCCCGAGGTGGCAAATTATATGGCATCAGAGGAACGTGCCAAGTGCTATGACTGATCGACATAGTACTATAAGGATTGAAACCATCACTGCCTAGATCCAATCGTACATTTCTGACCTCCAATCTGAAATCATCTATAGCATCCAATGTCATCCAACAAGCTGAATCAGCAGGATGATGCAAAATGCCATCTTCACGATGTTCTTCGCCATGCCATCTCATGTTAAGAGCAGATTTTAGACACATGTACATCCTTTGCAATCTTGGAATGAGGGGAAAGTGACGGAAGAGCTTTCTTGGTACTTTTTGTTGTGCCCCTTAGGCACAAGCATATGCTATTTTGTTTTGATGATAGCAACACAGTGAGAGTATCACAGTGAGCCAGTCTTTATGTTTAGTGTACATGCATTACAGGTGCATTACTGCTTGTTACTGCATATGTTCTTGCATTACTGCATATGATCACAGTGAAAGTCTGTTCATTCACTAGCTGAACTGAGCAAGTCTATATATCCTTTGTTGTTATGTCCATGCGCTAGTTCATCAAGTCTATACATGATGCATTCATGCATTAACGCTAGGTAGCAAAGTCTGTACATTGCTTGACGACATGCCTGAGCACACTAAGTCTATACATTCGTTATGTCTTGTGCATGCATCATTTAAAGTCTATACATTGTCTGGTCGCACACACACAAGTCTATACATTCCTATCTTTACCTACGTTCACTGTTTTAGTATGAACACATTCAAAGTCCATACATTGCCATGTAGCATGCATGAACTCAAGTCTGTACATTGTCAAATTGCTCATGACGTCTTGGCTAAGTCTATACATTGCTCCGTCTCACTTAGCGTCTCATGCTAAGCCTGTATATCGCATCACATGCACCGTCTCACTTAGCGTCTTATGTTAAGTCTGTACAAAGCATCGCATGCACCATCTCACTCAGTGTCTATGTGCATAAATCATTGTCTGTACAGCCAATGCATTTCATGTCTCGTGAACATCCATCTCATTTAGCGTCTCATGGTGTGTTTCACATAGCGCTTCAAGTCTGTACAGGGTAAGTCCGTGCATCCTGTTCTAATGTACTCTGCTGATATGTTTATGCTGTAGTTCAACAAGTCTGTATATCGTCAGCACTCTTCAAACGGCATAGTCCATGCATTCATCGCAAGTCTGCACATTGCTTGTAGACTGCACAAAGTCTGCACCTTCCTTGTTGTTATGTCCATGCGTCATGTTAGCAAGTCTGCACATTGTTGCACGCTAAGTCTGCACACTAATAGCATGTCAGTGCATTCATCTTTCAATGTGCATACTTCACCTTATGCATAATGTAAACTGCATCTCATGCACCCAAGTCTATACACTCTTTATGTCTGCATCACATGCACTCAAAGGCTGTATACTTGTGAATGTAATGTCTGTACATTCATTCTCATTGTACACACTTTCTCCTATGCACACTGCATCTAGTGCATCAAGTCTGTACAGGCCATGACTCATTTAACGTACAGACTCGATGCATTCAGTTCTTCATGTCAGTTAAGTCTCTACTGATAACAGTCTGTTATTACAGAGCTACTGCTCGAGGAGGTTAATGATGCATGTGATCCAAGAATAGAAGATGGCCCTGATCGTGACACGTGGAACCACTGTGTTGAAATGTTGCCACGTGGATTGAGGCCTCTGGGCGGGAATCTTGGAGACCACACGCCCTATCTGTGCTGCTGCTATATAAAGAGGACTTCTCCATCTAGAGAAGACTGATCGGATAGAAGGAGCAGAAGCAGAGAGATAGCCTCAACGATCCAGAAGAAGAGAAAAGAAAGTAGAAGAGAAAAGAAAGAATCATAGAGTGAGAAGAGAAAGAAGAAGAGAAGAAGACAAGAGAGTCTGAAGAGTTTCATCAGAGTTCATTCCTCAGATCTTTGGTTCAAAACCAGATCTGAGGTTGCTCAATTGTTAGAGCTTTATTCCCTGCAGGGATATATTTTGTGCTTTATCATATACAGCTTTCAGTTGCTGTTTTATTTTCCTGTTTTGTGTTTTCCTTTAAACCTTTCCTCAAGCTGTTTGTCAGCAAAGCAAGCTGTGTTGCTCAGTGTTTGCAGTGGAGGATTCCACTGGTCGGGTTAAGCTGTAGTCCCCAGCGGATGGCTAAGCTGTATTGCCCAGCGGAGCAAGCTGTGAGGCTCAGCGCAAGCTGTTAGGCAGCGGATGGCTAAGCTGTATTGCCCAGCGGAAGCAAGCTATGATGCTCAGCGGTTGTAGGTAAGCTGTGAGGCCCAGCGGTTCAAGCTGTGAGTCAGCGGAATCCACACTCGGGTTTGAGTGTGAGGTGGACGTAGGTCTGGAGGACCGAACCACCTAAAAACTCCTGTCTACTGTGTGATTACTTTGTGGTTTGCATCGCTTCTTTATTCTTGTACTTTGCGCAGTAGATGACTATTTAGGACGGTTCTTTAGAAGTTCTGGCTGGTCTTTACTTTGTGCCCTCTATCTGTTTAGCAGAAGTTCTTATATTCCGCACTTGAATCTGCTGCAGTCGTTTTTATCGGGTGACTGATCTATTCACCCCCCTCTAGATCACCTTAAGCGTCCCAACAATTGGTATCAGAGCCTAACTCTTTGTGCAGGACTAACATCCTAAAGAGGAACGGCCATGGATGCTAGAGGGTTAATAGTAGTGGGACAGTCCACTACAAAGCCACCATTCTTCGACGGATCCAACTACCCATATTGGAAGAACCGGATGCAGGTCTTCCTTAGAGCCAAAGATTATGAGATCTGGAAGATTATAAGCAAAGGTCCCTATGAGCTACATGAGAATGAGGAAGTGTGGACTAAAGAAAAAATTCGGGAATCTACTCTGAACTGGAGCGCCATCAACGCCATTCAGTGTGCACTCCATCCCACTGAATTTGATATAGTGTCATCCTGCAAGACGGCAAAGGAGATGTGGGATACTCTTGAGGTCATTTATGAAGGGACATCTCAAGTGAGAGAGATGCGGGCAAATATGTTAGTGTCAAAGTATGAAGCATTTCGGATGAAGCCCGGTGAGACAGTGACCGAAATGTATGCTCGTCTGACCATTATAACAAATGGTCTAAGAAATCTGGGAAAAAGCTATACCGATCATGAAGTTGTGAGAAAGATCCTTCGATCGCTGACTCCGATGTGGCATACCAAAGCGACTGTGATTGAGAAGTCAAGAGATTTACAAAGCTGAAACCTAAAAAGCTGATAGGCTCCTTGATGGCGTACGAGATGAATCTTCTACAAGCTGAAGAGCTCGAATACATGAAGCCTATTGCTCTGAAGGCCAAGGATAGTTGTTCAAAACAGTCCAGCTGCACTAGATCATCCAGTGATCGGAGTCTATCTGGATCGGACCTTGAAAAGGATGAAATAGCTATAATCACAAAAGAGTTCAGAAGATTTCTTAGAAGAGAAGGGAAGAATGTCTACAGAAGACACCACAGCAGGAAGCAAAACAGGTATAAATTTAACTCTGCTGAAAAATCTGATGCTAATGCTTGTTATCATTGCAGGAAGACTGGCCATATGAAGGTCGATTGTCCAGAGTTCCAGAAAAAGAAAGCGCCAAAGGGAAAGGCCATGGTCAGTACGTGGAGCGATGAGGAAGAAGGCACGTTGAGCACTTCCTCAGAAAAGGACATCTTCTTGATGGTCAGGAATGGAGAAGAAGAAGAAGAAGAGTCTGATCAGGTATCATCCCCTTTCGAACATTATACTATTTCTGATTGGGAAGATGCTTATGGAGATCTGTTAGATAAAGTGAATGATATTAGGAAGGAAAATAGACACTTGAAGAAGAAAATAAATTATCTGGTTAATGATAAAACACTTTCTGATAAAGTTGCATGTTTACAATCAGAGAATGACATATTGAAAAGTGCATGTTCTGATTTTGATGAATTAAAGCATGTTTTGATTGATTGTAGGAAAGAAAATGAATTGCTGAAAAATGTCATTGATGAGTTGAAATTGACAATTCAGAAATTTGAAAATGAAATAAAGATTTCAACTGAAAAATATGAAGTTGTCTTGTCAGTGAATGCTGAACTGAAGAAAACTATTGAAAATTTAGAAAATGAAAATTCTGACAAGGAGAAAATCATTGAAAGCATGACCCAAGGAGCAGAAAATCTTAATGCCTTGCTAGGGTCAAAAGTTAATTTTAGAAAGTAGGGTCTCGATTTTAATCCCTCGGCTAAAAAGTGTTTTGAATTGAAAACCATTTCACTCGTGGGAGAAAAGAACAAAGGATCACTCATAAAAATGGTCCGTGAAAAATTTGCTTCCAAAAATGTAAAATCAAAAATGACCAGTGCTAAGGACAAGGGAAAGCAGAAAGTTGTAGAGCCTAGAGATGCATGCTCTTCTCCCAAAAGTAAGTCCAAGGTTAGGGGTCAGCCAGCTAGCACATCCGAACCCCAGTCCAAGGCTGCTAAGTCTCCACCACCATCAACTGCTCAGAAAAAGACCAAATATAAGTCAGTGCAGAATCCTAGAGGGTCAAAGGTGGCAGGGAGACCAAGTTTCGCTAGGAACCAGTTTGCACATCCCTATTTCCCTCAAGCCCAAGTCTATCATCACATTCACTCACAACCACTTAATAGGTTTGGGTGGAATCCTGTGTACATGAGGTCTAGGTATCAGAATTTCTCCACTCAGCCCTATAGATCTCAGCTAGCTAGGAGATGGGATGGTCACTTTAGGACATGGAGTCCTAGTCAACAGGTGTTCTATGGTCAGCCTAGGACCAATTTGGGCCACAACTTCCAGTACACTCATTGGCCAAGGCACTGGCAGAAAAACAACAATGTTTCTAATAAAATGAATGCCAGGACTACACAAAAACCATCACAGCACCGGAAAAAGAAAGCTAAACCTGTTGATACTGAGAAAAAGAAAAATAACAAAAAGAATTCTCAAGCTGTAGAATCCACCAAACCTTCCACTTTCACACAAATGTGGATCCCTAAACATCTTTTGTCATGTTTTCACTCTCCCATGTCTGTTTCTGTCTTGGGGCCCAAACTATCTTGGGTTCCAAAATCTGCTCCCTAAGTGTGTTTGCAGGTATGCCTGGTAGCCGGGAACAAAATGATGAAACAGGAATAGCTACTCCAGGCATATGACAAGAGGCAGGGCCAAAAAATTCTAAAAGTTGAAAGAGATTGGAGGCCTTGTCAACATTCTAATGCAACACCAAGGGTAAAAATAAATCAGTCAGGTAAAGTAGGTAAGTGATTTACCTTCATGAAATAAATTCTCTGAAAAAGGATAAAATGTTCATGACTTGGGTGCATAAACTTGAAATGATTGCATACTTGCTTTATGTATCATTGTTGCATAGTCTGCATTTAGTTAGTTGAAAGCATTGCATAGCATATTGTTGCATCTTGGTGTCAGGGGGAGATGAGAGCTAAGTTCAGTACATTGAATCTTTTTCACTCCTCATAGTCCCCATTCAATTCATTCATATTCTTTGACATCAGATGCTCTTGGACCTTAATGCCTATTGCTATCATTTCTCTATCACCTTCACTGAACAACAGTATTACTTCTGGTTTAGTACATTGAGCTGTGGTTATTGCATTTTTTCATTTATAAGAATCACACTTGCAAATTGAAAAGAACTAAAGGTTTAACTTTTATAAATTGAAGAGTTAAGTGTCTGCACTTCAGAACTTGAGATAAAAGAAAACCTTTATAGCTCTTAATCTCTGTCTCATGGTTAGAATATAAAAAGTTTGTTTTTAATGCCTGAACGTGTTAAACTGGAAATGTCTAGAAAAGGTGAATAAGAGTGTGTACTATTTTTTTTTAAACAATCACTCTAAAAGAAATCAGGGTAGCAGTAATAAGAACATCAATGTAAAGAGCTAAACACAGTGACAGAGCAATGGCTGAATTGCACTGAGAAACTGTGATCTCCTCCAAAGAAGCAGGAGAATTCATAAGTCATGAAGTGCTTCAGGCGATCTCTGTTCATAGGGTCAAATCTATAGGGGGAGTCTTCACCAAGTAACTGGGGGTACTGGCCTCTGATCAAGGTGTACCCTTAATGTCAAAGGTGAAAATTGTTCCTTGTAGGTCTTGATCTGAAATAGATCTAGTAGTTTATGCCTAGTAACTGGGGGTACCTGCCTCTAATCAAGGTGTACACCTAATGTCAACAGCATAAATGCCACTGGTCTATTCACTTAGCTCAGTTTCTGAAAATTAAAAGGTGAAAAACAAACTGCTGTAACCCTTTGAAATCAAAAGTCATTGAGTGTAAATTGTTTTTCTCAATACATATTCAAGTTGCCTTTCTTGAACTTCCATGTTTAATCACAAAGGGTATTGTTTCTGACTTATCTATTAAAACCATGTGCCCTAGATTCATTGCTATAAATGGAGTCTATAACTCTTTTTCAGTGGTCAGCTGCTTTAGTCTATATTTATCACTGTTAAACCTGAATTCTTTCAAGACTGTATATTGCTGATTCTTATGCTTTAACAGTTGTTTATAATCATGCTCACTTTCTGAACCAATGATTCAGCTGTTGTCTAGTGACCCCTTACCGTATTGTTTCATCCGTCCATATTCCTTTCTTAAAGGGGGAGAAATAATTCAAGGGGAGTTATACATTCAGGGAGAGAATGGGTTGTTCTAAGGGAAATCTGCATGTATACTACATTTTGCACTCATGTTCACACATTTTTTTTCTCTTTTTGATTATGTCAAAGGGGGAGAAAATTTGACTTGGATTGGTGACTCACTGTCACTTTGTTGCCATCATCAAAAAGGGGGAGAATGTTGTGCCCCTTAGGCACAAGCATATGCTATTTTATTTTGATGATAGCAACACAGTGAGGCAGTCTTTGTGTTTAGTGTACATGCATTACAGGTGCATTACTGCTTGTTACTGCATATGATCTTGCATATGTTCTTGCATTACTGCATATGATCACAGTGAAAGTCTGTTCATTCACTAGCAGAATTGAGCAAGTCTATATATCCTTTGCTGTTATGTCCATGCACCAGTTCATCAAGTCTATACATGATGCATTCATGGATTAACGCTAGGTAGCAAAGTCTGTACATTGCTTGACGACATGCCTGAGCACACTAAGTCTATACATTCGTTATGTCTTGTGCATGCATCATTTAAAGTCTATACATTGTCTGGTCGCACACACACAAGTCTATATATTCCTATCTTTACCTACGTTCACTGTTTTAGCATGAACACATTCAAAGTCCATACATTGCCCTATAGCATGCACGAACTCAAGTCTGTACATCGTAAAATTGCCCATGATGTCTTGGCTAAGTCTATACATTGCTCCGTCTCACTTAGCGTCTCATGCTAAGTCTGTATATCGCATCGCATGCACCGTCTCACTTAGTATCTCATGTTAAGTCTGTACATCGCATCGCATGCACCGTCTCACTCAGCGTCTATGTGCATAAATCATTGTCTGTACAGCCAATGCATTTCATGTCTCGTGAACATCCGTCTCATTTAGCGTCTCATGGTGTGTTTCACATATCGCTTCAAGTCTGTACAGGGTAAGTCCGTGCATCCTGTTTTAATGTACTCTGCTGATATGTTTATGCTGTAGTTCAACAAGTCTGTACATCGTCAGCACTCTTCAAACGGCATAGTCCATGCATTCATCGCAAGTCTGCACATTGCTTGTAGACTGCACAAAGTCTGCACATTCATTGTTGTTATGTCCATGCGTCATGTTCGCAAGTCTGCACATTGTTGCATGCTAAGTCTACACACTAATAGCATGCCAGTGCATTCATCTTTCAATGTGCATACTTCACCTTATGCATAATGCAAACTGCATCTCATGCACCCAAGTCTATACACTCTTTATGTCTGCATCACATGCACTCAAAGGCTGTATACTTGTGAATGTAATGTCTGTACATTCATTCTCATTGTACACACTTTCTCCTATGCACACTGCATCTAGTGCATCAAGTCTGTACAGGCCATGACTCATTTCACGTACAGACTCGATGCATTCAGTTCTTCATGTCAGTTAAGTCTCTACTGATAATAGTCTGTTATTATAGAGCTACTGCTCGAGGAGGTTAATGATGCACGTGATCCAAGAATAGAAGATAGCCCTGATCGTGACACGTGGAACCACTGTGCTGAAATGCTGTCACGTGGACTGAGGCCTCTGGGCGGGAATCATGGAGACCACACGCCCTATCTGTGCTGCTGCTATATAAAGAGGACATCTCCATCTGGAGAAGACTGATCGGATAGAAGGAGCAGAAGCATAGAGATAGCCTTCACGATCTAGAAGAAGAGAAAAGAAAGTAGAAGAGAAAAGAAAGAATCAGAGAGTGAGAAGAGAAAGAAGAAGAGAAGAAGACAAGAGAGTTTGAAGAGTTTCATCAGAGTTCATTCTTAAGATCTTTGGTTCAAAACTAGATCTGAGGTTGCTAAATTGTTAGAGCTTTATTCCCTGCAGGGATATATTTTGTGCTTTATCGTATACAGCTTTCAGTTGCTATTTTGTTTTCCTGTTTTGTGTTTTCCTTTAAACCTTTCTTCAAGCTGTTTGTCAACAGAGCAAGCTGTGTTGCTCAGCGTTTGCAGTGGAGGATTCCACTGGTCGGGTTAAGCTGTAGTCCCCAGCGGATGGCTAAGCTGTATTGCCCAGCGGAGCAAGCTGTGAGGCTCAGCACAAGCTGTTAGGCAGCGGATGGCTAAGCTGTATTGCCCAGTGGAAGCAAGCTGTGATGCTCAGCGGTTGTAGGCAAGCTGTGAGGCCCAGCGGTTCAAGCTGTGAGTCAGCGGAATCCACACTCGGGTTTGAGTGTGGGGTGGACGTAGGTCTGGAGGACCGAACCACCTAAAAACTCCTGTCTACTGTGTGATTGCTTTGTGGTTTGCATCGCTTCTTTATTCTTGTACTTTGCGCAGTAGATGACTGTTTAGGACGGTTCTTTAGAAGTTCTGGCTGGTCTTTGCTTTGTGCCCTCTATCTGTTTAGCAGAAGTTCTTCTAATCCGCACTTGAATCTGCTGCAGTCGTTTTTATCGGGTGACTGATCTATTCACCCCCCTCTAGATCACCTTAAGTGTCCCAACACTTTTTGTTTCATTGCTTCATCATTATTAATTTTTACATCACATTTCCATCTACTTTCACCACACTTAGGACATTTATGCAAATCTTTATTTTCTTTCCAATACAATATGCAATCATTGGGGCATGAGTCTATCTTCTCATACCCATAGCCCAAGTCACTGATAATTTTTTTCGTCTCATACAATAAATTTGGCAACACTTCACCATCCGGAAGAATCTCTTTCAACAACTTCAGCATTAATTCAAAAGAAGTGTCTATGGACATCAAAAAAAAATGATGATGATGATCATACGGCACTCACGTCTATGCACCTGTGGACGCGTAAAATTTCACGCCTGTACGTCTCTCCCGCCTCAGCCTCGATGTCGGGACTGAAGAAAGAAAACTCGGGGAAATTGGCTGCCCGAGACACCAAGGAATACTACCGTCCGACAAGTCCTCGCATTTGCACGGGCGCATTAAAATGACAAAGAAAAGGCAGGACACCCTCCTGAATTTATACATTGCCATGAACCCACCTTCAGGTCCCTGGCGGTGAAGAATGTCCCAGGAAGCTCACAATTTCTGAGTTTCTGAAGAAAAGCGCAAAGCCCCTTCAACGGCGCACTATTTAAGCCCTCCAACAGCATGCCCAGGGGTTGCCCTCCAGCGGCACGCTTCCCCGGCCAAGCCCTCAGCAGCACACCCATCCGGCACCCCCAACGGCACGCCCAGGCCAGCCCCCCCAGCGGCACGCCCTTGTGGCGCCCCAGCGGCACACCCTAGCGGTCTCTCAGTGGCACGCTTGCTGTTCCTGCCAGCGGCACAACGTCCGGCTCCCCAATGGCACGTTGAGACTTGCCTTCAACGGTGCATCTGGCAGACGAAATCCAACGTCCACACCCTAAAGATCCTTGGCGCGCAGTGGGCTCGCTGAGGTGTCATCCAAGGAGGAAGACACGCTGCCTACCTCCTGCCACCGAAGAAGGGGAAGTCAAATCCCCATTAAGGCCGGTCACTTCCTACCTTCGCCGTTCATGCTCGAACGCTCTCGCCACTGGGAGTATAAAACCCCTTCTCCTTCAGCGAACAACACACACAGACACAGAGACATGCGGAGACACACACACACACCAAGTGAGGTGCAACACAGAGCCACCACCTCCAGAGGAGGAAGAAGAGAAGAAGAAGAAGAGAGGATAAGGGAAGCCCCTCCGGTGACCACCGGCAATGAGAGAGAGTAAGAAAGAGAGAGAGGGAGGAAGTGTGGGTGTGAATGTAGTGCAGGGGAGGGGGAAGAGCGGGGAGCCATCACCCCTGCTCAACCCTAACTCCCCCATTTCTTCTCCTCCGTGCCTTCTTCTTCCTCCCACTGTTGTGTAGCACCCCGAAATTTTTAAAGGATACATATTAATAATAGTCATGAAATAATTATGGTTAATAAAAAAAATATATCGATAAATAGAGCCAAAATAAATAAGTGAGTAATGGAAATTGAATATATCCTTTTATCTAATTATGGCTTAAATTTAAAATATGATTTAAATATTTAGAAGGGACCTTATTCCAAATATATAAAGACTTTCATAGGACCGAACCCGACTCTGATACCCGAGACAATAATGGAATTAATAAGGAAGAAACATAAATAAAGGAATAAGATATATATATATATACATATGAAGTTCTACCAATCGATTCAGCATGAATAATAAATGGGCCTAAATCCATTTAACCATTTACTAATATAATCCAAAGCCTTAACCCAAAAGCAACCCACAAACGTAAACCATGTATATGGGATTTTGCCCATCACCGCACACACCTACGACCCATCTTAACCGATACATAATCACCCTTTCAAGGCTTAAAAGCCCAAACTAACCCGTATGCTCCAATAAAAGCCCAACCCAATTGATATTCAGATTAAAGGGCCTTATTAAAACTCAACATGACCCATTATAACTCTAAAAGTCTTAAAATAATAAATTAATGGGTTTAGTATCCCCCCAAAAAAGAGAGAGAAACTGTAGAGAGAGTACCAAATTGTTAGCGTTGGGCTCTTGGGGCCTTGAATTAAACGATGGGCTCTTTGTCAAACGTATGCTAACAAGGGGCCATGAGTTCATAATAACCCAAGAGTTACTATGATAATTGGCTATATACAAAACCCGTAGAACAAATAGTGGGTTATGTAATTAACCCAGGCCATTAGGATTAGCTAAATAAATGGGCCTCCTTGAAGGCACCGTTCGAAGGATTGGGTGGGTCGACCTATTAGAGTTCTTGAGGATGATTTAGTCGGCCAAGAAAAAGATGGCGGTTGTCGTTTGGGTAGGAATAGGTTTTAGATATAACTTGGTTAAGGATTTTAAACAAAGGAAATACTAGTTGTAGTAGGACTCTCAAGAGGTTAATCTTATAAATAAGACCCCTTCTAAGCATGAGAACCCTACTATTGCGAAAGGGCTTCTTTCGAAAGGGAATTCGTGGAGTTCATGCATGATAGTGGGGTCTTCTTCTTCCCTGCATTGGCACACACGCACGTCTTCTTCCTCAGGTCTTCCTCTTCCTCTCCCTTCCCTGCTGTGGACGTGCTGATCGTCTCCCCTACAATTCTTCTTCCTCTTGCAACTTCTTCTTCACCGCAGGAGGTTTAAACACAAACAGGTAGGCAATCTCCCAAGTCAAACTATTAGTTAATCTGCATAATTTATGCATGTTTCTTGTTAAAGTTTGTAGTTTCACGTGAAGTTAACAAAGTAAACGCATGATTAAAGAATTTTATAACTATGTAACCCCATAACAAAATTCTAGATAAATATAATTGTGAGATCCCCATGATTATTCCTAAATTTTCGTGCATATAAATGTTGTATTAAATATAAACATTAATTAGTTAAACAATTTAACATGTTTTAACTATATACTCGGTTAATTATAAAAATTACTGTAGCTTGATAGTTATGGGATTTTGCCTTAACTATTTGTTCGTGGCCGTCGGAGTGTCCTTTGGTCATGAAATTTTATGGGAGCGTTATTGGGGTAGAGACCGAGGTAGTGAGAGTGGTTACACCATTTTTCGTGTCTCTTATATTAAGATCCTCCATCTCTCAACGAAAAATTATTTTGAACGTCCGGTTAAGTAGAGTTTTTCGAGCCCGTCATTTCGATATATAGAACGCGTGATTCCGACATGTGTACGTCGAGAAACGGAGGCTTGAAGATTGACAAATTATTGAAATGATGACATGTTAAATGTTGTCAAATTCTTTTGACGCCATCGTGCAATGGCGTCAAATTTTTTATTATATATATATATATATATATAACTTCTAATTATATCTTTGAAAATCCATATCTACTAAACTATGCAACATAAAATTATAAAAAATATATATTTGGATTCCTTGAATTTTTCTCCTAATTATCATATATTCTATTTTTCTAAATTATTTTATATAAATTAATATCTCTTTGAAAGTATATTTTTAAAATTATTCAATTAAATAGATATTGACGTGAATTCTTGTTAAATAAATTAAGTTAAAAATCATAGAATTAACGTCCCTCCAAGTGGATGCTAATTAATAAATGACACTACTCACGGACGTCAATTAATATAAGTTTATTTAATTATAGTTAATTATAGAATTGGATGGACGTGAATTCTATAATTAACGGAATCATGTTCTCACCGTTTTCTTCTGGTTTTGACCTATACCTCGGGTCTTTTGACACTCTCATCTCACGTCAGTAGATGCAGTCCATGTTTCATGATTGGTTCACGTTATATACCTCGACTCTCGGTGACATACGAGCCCTCCGTTGGACATTCCGTTCCTTCGGACTGGCAAGTTAGTCATTGGGACCTCCGCAAGTCTCCTCGCAGCCTTGGATTCCCTCAAGGCCGACTGAGCTGGTTGTACCTAATCACCCAGATTTCCAGAATGTCATGATTTTCATATGGTTTATTGATATATCATCCTTATTACAAGCTCTATCCTTGAACTCTATGTTCCATGAAATCTATCTTAATGTTCTTACATGTTGATCCTTGAAATTCTTGGTCATTAATATAGAATTAGTCTAGACTAAATGCCAGGGGCTATGGGTCCCACTAAAATGACATTTTAAATACTACGAGTCCTGATCTGACCCTATTGGGCGAGGCAAAGTCTAAACGTTACCGGTATACGATGATCCGGTGCTGGCATTCACCAACTCGGTTATTGGCATTTAGGGGCAATCATACAGTCGTGAGAACTCCTAAGTGTGCGACCAAATACTACCTAGTGCTATTTCCATGAGGGGTGGTCATATCGTCGTGATTTTCCCCTTAGTGCATTGGCCAATCCTATATAGTGCTAGATGTGCAAACTCTCTCATGATAGTGATGATCGGGAGTAATTGCCATCATAGTACACCTTTCTACAACTTATTGTTCGTCATGAAAAGATCTTGATTTGCCTTATTGGAGGGGTTATCATATCGTCGTGATATTCCCTTAGTGTCTTGGCAAATGCTATGTAGTGCTTGTAGAAGTAATTGTTCTACTTCTATATCGATCATCATAGATGTTCTTGAATTATCCCATTGATAGTACTCGTTATCTTGTCATGAAGATCCTTCATAATAATGGATACATTAAAGCTCTCATGATAGTGTTCGTCATAGAGAGATGAATGTTATATTTCCTCACGAATGCTCTTGACCTAGCTTGGGAAAGTACTTGATTAGATCTTGCTATACTCTCTTGATTATCATCGTCCCTACTCTTCATGAGTTTATCTAGCATCTTGCTTACTCGTTTTTTTCTAGTTCTTGAATTTATCTCGTGTTATTATAGTTCTCGATTTCTATATCTCGCATGACCTGCATGAGCATGTTAAACTGTAATTGATTTAAAGCTAGCTTGGAAGCATGAGATATTAAGTCCTACTGAGCGTTCGCTCACCCTGCATTTTTTAATATTTTTTTCAGGTAATGACCTTAGTGACGACGAGACCGAACATGATGGGCAAGGGCAAGAGTGAAGAGAACTCTGACATCTAGACGAACCACCTAGTCTTGCTATCCTGTGTCTTATGTTAAGTCGAGTCAAGAGTCTCATTGTAATTTTTATTTATTGAGTCTTTTCGTTTATTATGGGCCCGAATATGTAAAGAACTTATATTTGAAATGAAATTTGTTATTTGTCCAAATTGTGTTTTGTGGAAATAACTATGCTCTGATCGAATCGACTGTTTAACTGTCACGTTCCGCTGCTATCGGTTCGGGGCGTGACAGAAGGTGGTATCAGAGCCTAGGCTTTCTAAATCCCTAGGTCATCCAGTCCAAGTTATAGTTTGAGTCATCCTTGTCAGTTATCCTATAGGAATCCCGTGAGATTTGGGTAGAGCTATGGGTTAAACTCTAAAATTTGCATTAATCAGAGATGACCTTAAGTACTTAGGATGATATGTGAATGATCTAGCCAGAATACATATTTTAGATATGGTGATCTTACGCCACAAATTTTGGAAAGGAAACTATGTGAATTTGGGGACCAAATTCTTTTAAGTGGGGGAGGGTGTAGCACCCCGAAATTTTTAAAGGATACATATTAATAATAGTCATGAAATAATTATGGTTAATAAAAATATATATATATCGATAAATAGAGCCAAAATAAATAAGTGAGTAATGAAAATTGAATATATCCATTTATCTAATTATGGCTTAAATTTAAAATATGATTTAAATATTTAGAAGGGAACTTATTCCAAATATATATACATACAAATATATAAAGACTTTCATAGGACCGAACCCAACTCTGATACCCGAGACAACAATGAAATTAATAAGGAAGAAACATAAATAAAGGAAATAAGATATATATGTATATATATATATGAAGTTCTACCAATCGATTCAGCATGAATAATAAATGGGCCTAAATCCATTTAACCATTTACTAATATAATCCAAAGCCTTAACACAAAAGCAACCCACAAACGTAAACCATGTATATGGGCTTTTGCCCATCACCGCACACACCTACGACCCATCTTAACCCATACATAATCACCCTTTCAAGGCTTAAAAGCCCAAACTAACCCGTATGCTCCAATAAAAGCCCAACCCAATTAATATTCAGATTAAAGGGCCTTATTAAAACTCAACATGACCCATTATACCTCTAAAAGTCTTAAAATAATAAATTAATGGGTTTAGTATCCCCCCCAAAAAAGAGAGAGAAACCGTAGAGAGAGTGCCAAATTGTTAGTGTTGGGCTCTTGGGGCCTTGAATTAAACGATGGGCTCTTTGTCAAACTAATGCTAACAAGGGGCCATGAGTTCATAATAACCCAAGAGTTACTATGATAATTGGCTATATACAAAACCCGTAGAACAAATAGTGGGTTCTGTAATTAACCTAGGCCATTAGGATTAGCTTAATAAATGGGCCTCCTTGAAGGCTCCGTTCGAAGGATTGGGTGGGTCGACCTATTAGAGTTCTTGAGGATAATTTAGTCGGCCAGGAAAAAGAAGGCGGTTGTCGTTTGGGTAGGAATAGGTTTTAGATATTACTTGGTTAAGGATTTTAAACAAAGGAAATACTAGTTGTAGTAGGACTCTCAAGAGGTTAATCTTATAAATAAGACCTCTTCTAAGCATGAGAACCCTACTATTGCGAAAGGGCTTCTTTCGAAAGGGAATTCGTGGAGTTCATGCATGATAGTGGGGTCTTCTTCTTCCCTGCATTGGCACACACGCACGTCTTCTTCCTCACGTCTTCCTCTTCCTCTCCCTTCCCTGCTGTGGACGTGCTGATCGTCTCCCCTGCAATTCTTCTTCCTCTTGCAACTGCTTCTTCACCGCAAGAGGTTTAAACACAAAGAGGTAGGCAATCTCCCAAGCCAAACTGTTAGTTAATATGCATAATTTATGCATGTTTCTTGTTAAAGTTTGTAGTTTCACGTGAAGTTAACAAAGTAAACGCATGATTAAAGAATTTTATAACTGTGTAACCCCATAACAAAATTCTAGATAAATATAATTATGAGATCCCCATGATTATTCCTAAATTTTCGTGCATATAAATGTTGTATTAACTATAAACATTAATTAGTTAAACAATTTAACATGTTTTAACTATATACTCGGTGAATTATAAAAATTAATGTAGCTTGATAGTTATGGGATTTTTCCTTAACGATTTGTTCGTGGCCGTCGGAATGTCCTTTGGTCATAAAATTTTATGGGAGCATTATCGGGGTAGAGACCGAGGTAGTGAGAGTGGTTACACCATTTTCCGTGCCTCCTATCTCAAGATCCCCCATCTCTCAACGAAAAATTATTTTGAACGTCCGGTTAAGTAGAGTTTTTCGAGCCCGTCATTTCGATATATAGAACGCGTGATTCCGACATGTGTACGTCGAGAAACGGAGGCTTGAAGATTGACAAATTATTGAAATGACGACATGTTAAATGTCGTCAAATTCTTTTGACGCCATCGTGTAATGGCGTCAAAGTGTTTATAATATATATATATATGTATATATATATATATATATATATATATATATATATATATATATACATATAACTTCTAATTATATCTTTGAAAATCCATATCTACTAAACTATGTAACATAAAATTATGAAAAATATATTTTTGGAATCCTTGAATTTTTCTCCTAATTATCATATATTCTATTTTTCTAAATTATTTTATATAAATTAATGTCTCTTTGAATGTATATTTTTAAAATTATTCAATTAAATAGATATTGACGTGAATTCTTGTTAAATAAATTGAGTTAAAAATCATAGAATTAACGTCCCTCCAAGTGGATGCTAATTAATAAATGACACTACTCACGGACGTCAATTAATATAAGTTTATTTAATTATAGTTAATTATAGAATTGGATGGACGTGAATTCTATAATTAACGGAATCATGTTCTCACCGTTTTCTTCCGGTTTTGACCTATACCTCGGGTCTTTTGACACTCTCATCTCACGTCAGTAGATGCAGTCCATGTTTCATGATTGGTTCACGTTATATACCTCCACTCTCGGTGACATACGAGCCCTCCGTTGGACATTCCGTTCCTTCGGACTGGCAAGTTAGTCATTGGGACCTCCGCAAGTCTCCTCGCAGCCTTGGATTCCCTCAAGGCCGACTGAGCTGGTTGTACCTAATCACCCAGATTTCCAGAATGTCATGATTTTCATATGGTTTATTGATATATCATCCTTATTACAAGCTCTATCCTTGAACTCTATGTTCCATGAAATCTATCTTAATGTTCTTACATGCTTGATCCTTGAAATTCTTGGTCATTAATATGGAATTAGTCTAGACTAAATGCCAGGGGCTATGGGTCCCACTAAAATGACATTTTAAATGCTACGAGTCCTGATCTGACCCTATTGGGCGAGGCAAAGTCTAAACGTTACCGGTATACGATGATCCGGTGCTGGCATTCACCAACTCGGTTATTGGCATTTAGGGGCAATCATACAGTCGTGAGAACTCCTAAGTGTGCGACCAAATACTACCTAGTGCTATTTCCATGAGGGGTGGTCATATCGTCGTGATTTTCCCCTTAGTGCATTGGCCAATCCTATATAGTGCTAGATGTGCAAACCCTCTCGTGATAGTGATGATCGGGAGTAATTGCCATCATAGTACACCTTTCTACAACTTATTGTTCGTCATGAAAAGATCTTGATTTGCCTTATAGGAGGGGTTATCATATCGTCGTGATATTCCCTTAGTGTCTTGACAAATGCTATGTAGTGCTTGTAGAAGTAATTGTTCTACTTCTATATCGATCATCATAGATGTTCTTGAATTATCCCATTGATAGTACTCGTTATCTTGTCATGAAGATCCTTCATAATAATGGATACATTAAAGCTCTCGTGATAGTGTTCGTCATAGAGAGATGAATGTTATATTTCCTCATGAATGCTCTTGACCTAGCTTGAGAAAGTACTTGATTAGATCTTGCTATACTCTCTTGATTATCATCGTCCCTACTCTTCATGAGTTTATCTAGCATCTTGCTTACTCGTTTTTTTCTAGTTCTTGAATTTATCTTGTGTTATTATAGTTCTTGATTTCTATATCTCGCATGACCTGCATGAGCATGTTAAACTGTAATTGATTGAAAGCTAGCTTGGAAGCATGAGATATTAAGTCCTACTGAGCGTTCGCTCACCCTGCGTTTTTCAATATTTTTTTTAGGTAATGACCTTAGTGACGACGAGACCGAACATGATGGGCAAGGACAAGAGTGAAGAGAACTCTGACATCTAGACGAACCACCTAGTCTTGCTATCCTGTGTCTTATGTTAAGTCGAGTCAAGAGTCTCATTGTAATTTTTCTTTATTGAGTCTTTTCGTTTATTATGGGCCCGAATATGTAAAGAACTTATATTTGAAATGAAATTTGTTATTTGTCCAAATTGTGTTTTGTGGAAATAACTATGCTCTGATCGAATCGACTGTTTAACTGTCACGTTCCGAGCAAACGACACGTTTCGCTGCTATCGGTTCGGGGCGTGACATGTTGTATCTTCTACCCCGGTGTTTTGAAGTGTACATGGCCGGTTATGGCCTTTTCTCTTCATGAATGGAATTTTTCCCCTTTTTAGATTTCTTACTACCGTGTTTGATTTATGCCCGGATGCGTGCGTTTGAACCATTCTTCCTCTTCCTTCCGATGGTTTGGTCCCCAGTGTGGGCCTTCTTCCCCTCTGTCATGGCCCTTTTCATGGGATCCCTGGCCTTCACCCTCGTCCATTTGCCTGAAGGGAGAGGCCCCTCCTCTTCTTTTGAACACCCAACCACCAACACTACCATTGGCCTTCCTCCCTTCTCCAGCCCCAACTTACCTGGCCAACCCTCAGGCTTCATTCCCCCAGACCAGCTCTTCCCCGGCACACCTTATACCCCTTCACCGGTACAGCCCCTGGCCGGTGCACCCTCAGCCCCTCGGAGCCTTGCCCGGCATAGCCCCTCAGCGGCACACCCTGGCCTCTCCCAGCCCGGCACGCCTTTGAGTCTCCCTGGTCGGTACACTAATCACCAGTCCCTCCTTCTTGCCCAGTGCACTCCCTAGCCGGCCCTATAGAGGTCTCCGGTCCGTCGTTTCTTCCGGGTTTTTCGAAGTTTTATCAAAGGTGTCGTCGCCCTTGGCACGCACATCCAATCATCGGGTTCCGCCACTCCATGTGGGCGCGTTCCCTTTATCTCCTTTACCACTCGGGTCAAGGGGAGATGCTACCAAATTTTCATTAGAAACAATAACAACGCGTTAAAGGACAAAAGGAAGTAACAAACAAATGGAACAACAACACGTCAAAGGACTAAAGGAAGCAACCAACCAATGAAATGAATGACAGTAAAATGCTTCAACCAAGGCAAGGGAACTGTAATCAACGCAAAGAGAACCGGACCGAACGACAACTAAGCAACTTGAACATTCGTCCTCAGGGAATAAAGAATGGAAGATAATCAAGAGAAAGAAAGAAGAAACCCATGCAAACTGAATAAAATCAAGAGAGAAAAGAAGAGGAAAATACACGAGGATGGAAGAGGAGTGGGCCCCGTCCGGACCTCATCCGACACACCTGCCTGCCTTTGCCTTCCCCGGTACGCTTCCAACCTCACCCTTAACCGGCACACTTCCTTGGCCGGTGCACACCTTCAGCGTCCTCAGCTCGGTACGCCCTCTGCCCATGGACCTTGGCCGGCACAGCCCCCAGCTCGGCCTCCCCGGCACGCTCCTAACGCGGCACACCCAGCCACTCCTTGGCGCCCCAGCTCGGCACACCTGGCCGTGCTCTTCTCCGGTACACCCAGTGTCCCTCCACCAACACAAACCAGCCCTCTCCTTCCCGGACACACTCGGCCAGGCCCTTCGCCAGTACGCTCCGCATCCTCTACCAGGTACACCTGCCAACTCCTTCCTCGGCACGCTCTTCAACCCCTTTGCTCGGCACGCTTGTAGCCCCCCTCAGCCCGGCACGCCCCTAGCTTGCCCTCTACCCGATGCATTCGCGTTCCCCTAGCGGTACACCCCCAATACTCCGCCCGGCACATGCCCCAAATGCAAAAGAAAAATATAATAATAATGACAACAAACTCACAAAAAGGGGATAAATAATAATAATAAATGAATAAAAAATATGATAATAAATGACAATAATAAGAAATGCCTAAAAATAAGAAATAAATACATAATAGCAATAAGGAAACAAGGAATAATAATAACAAACGTAACAAGAATGATAAATAAATAAATGATAAAAAAATAAATGAATAATAATAACAAACTCAGCAAAAAGTGATAAGTAAAAAAATGATAATAAAATGAATAAACAATAATAACAAACCCAACAATAACAATAATAAGCAGATAAATCATAAGAAAAACAAATAAATAGTAATAACAAACTCACTCAAAAATTATATAAACTAACAAATGATAATGATAAAAATTCAAATAATAATAAAACGATGAGATCTGCTCCGCAGCCCCGTGTCCCCTCAAGGCCTGGCGTAACGGGAATATTAACGTCGCCCCTCCAAGTCGGGTTCGGACCTTGGAATCATCCCGATATGGTCGTAATCCGACATTGTTCTAGGCCGATAGTTCGTCAAATCGGATTCGTTCTATTGGGATTCATTCCCGCTCTTTATTGAAATTGCCGTGAACTCGGCATACATTTGTATGGGGTTGTTTCTATCTACGTCGTACCTCCAATACAGACCTTTGTCCGAACATAAAGTGGTCCATGAATGACCGACAAAATCTGAATGGAACGAGGAGGCTCTCGTCATACCCGGACCCTACGCACGGGAATATCAACAAGGCCTTCATGGGTCACGCTTAGACCTCGGGGCCATCCTGATTATGATCATTGTCCGACCCGCGTCCTCGGCCTACAGCCCGCTCCCTCTGAATACATATTGGTTTTGGGATTTGATCCCGGGACACTCCCCCGTTTCCCCTTGGCACCGGAAATATTAATGATGCTCATGCGAGTCTTGTTTCGACCGCGGGGGGCCCACCGCAGTATGGTCGCGGCTTGATCTTGCACCGAGCCGACAAACTTGTTGGTTTCTGACTGCTTTAACCGGAATTTAACTGAATATTTCTCGTTCCTCTGAACAATAAATTTACCATACACCGGCATACATATGTTCCGGTTTTCCCGTGATGATTGCGCTTTTCTCGAACTAGACATTCGTCCGAACATTAAATGGTTAGCACATGACCGACATGATCTCGAATGTTTTCTTCTCACCCTCGTATGGGGATTTCAATACTTCCTAATAGACCTTTCATGCAATTAATTCTCTGGCCATGAGGCCCTGATTCCCGACGATTAATCAAGGGTGTTCTCCTCTCCGAGGGGATGTAAATGACGATGTGACCTTTATGGCATGGCGGGTTTTGGTCCCGACATGAACCACACAGTCGTCTGATTAGTCAGATCGAGCTCACCATGGGCTTCCGCGAAGCCCGAATAAATTGTCACTATGTGACTGGCATGCCCACGCATCTAATAAATCAATTAACAAATAAAATAAATTATTTAATAAAAAGTGCGTCCACAAGTCTGGCACGCCCGGTGGGACCTAAACCACCCTTCATCTCTTCGCCGGGATTCAGGGCCTCATGGCCTCCTAATAAACAATGTTTGCCTGCTTTGATGAATTGCAGGTGTTGTCTTCGCCAGCCCTATGGGGAGAAAAGCCAAACTAGACGCAATTATCGTTGTGGCCTGGAGGACGCTACTCCGAGGCACATGCAACTTCCAGGAGCCATGAAGGCCGCTAAAAAAAGAAGAGAGAGAGGGAAGAAGGGAGGGGAAATCAAACCCCCTTTCCCTAAGAAGAAAAAGAAGGAAAAGAAGAAAAGTAGAAAAGAAAAAAGTAAAAATAGAAGAGAGAGAGAATTGGCGAGAGAGGGTTGTACGGCCATATCTGTCGACACCCGTGCTAAACAAAGATTACCACTGTGGGATTGATGTGGTGGAGCGAACCACTCATCTTCTCCTTAAGGGGGTGAGCGCTCTCCTGTGCACCCACCTTGGTCTATTACAAAAAAGAAGAGAAGGAAGAAAGGACAAAAAGAAAAAAATTGGCAAGCATCGCCGACCAAAAAGATAAGAAGAAGGCCGGCCTCCCGCCCAACTCTAGGAGGGTCCAAGTCCGTGGTGCAATGCCCCGGTCCGTTCCACCTTTCTGTTGCCTCTATCCGTCATATATGAGACGGCCCCTTGAGTGGCTATTGGAAGATCCGGCAAGCTGCAACTCTAGCTTGATGAATTCCTGCCTGCTGTGGGGAATGCTTTATAGCAATGAGGCCAAGCACGACCACCACTCCTGAAGAGAGCATGCATATACCCCGCCATGGGGGATAAAAAGAAGAAATATACCCCGCCATGGGAGATAAGAGGCAAGAAAGAAACACACCCCGCATGGGGGGGCGTTAAAATAAGAATTTACGCCCCGCCTGGGGACATAAAAGCCATAAAGGATATACCCCCGCCACGGGGGCACATGAAGAGAACCCACCCCGACTCAGGGGCACATAAAGCATAAATTTTACCCCGGTTTAGGGGCACTTGAAGAAGAGCTACGTCCCCACCTGGGGGCATGAGAAGCAAAGACTATACCCTGCTTAGGGGCACACAAAGGAAGAATCTACCCCGGCTCAGGGGCATTTGAAGAAGAAACACACCCCGCCTTGAGGGGTAGAAGAAGTAGAATACACTCCGCCCCGGGAGGGCGCAAAACCAGAGGAATTCACCCCGATATGGGGGCTTAAGAAGCAAGAATCCACCCCGGCTTAGGGACATGAGAAGCAAGAAGTTATACCCCGAGCTAGGGGGACAAAACAAAAGCAACAACAATGCATTCTGTCTTGGGTGCACCAGAAGCCAAACATACCCCGCTCCGAGGACGTAGAAAGCAGAAGATACACCTCGTCCCTGGGGGCATAAGAGGCAAAAGAGCAAACCCCGACTTAGGGGCATTTAAAGAAAGAAGCACACCCCGCCTGGGGGCATAGAAGCCATAAAGAACAAACCCCGATTTAGAGGGGTTTGGAGAAGAACTATACCCCGCTTAGGGGCACGTGAAATAAAGTTGCACCCCCCCTCAGGGGGCATAAGAAGCAAAGATACGCCCCGTGCCTGGGACATATGAAGAGGAAGATGCCTCCCTCTGGAGGCATAGGAAGCGGAAGGCACAGCCCGGTTTAGGGGCATTTGAAGAAGAAACATACGCCCCGCCTAAGGGCATTGAAGCCATAAAGAATATACCCCACCATGGGGGCACAGAAGCAAAGAGACACACACCCCGCTGAAGAAGAAACATACCCCACCATGGGGCCATAAGAGACACCTCCACCCGGGGGCACAGAAGCAAAGAGACATACATCCCGACCTGGGAGCATATGAAGAAAGGTACACCCCGCCCAAGGGGCATTTGAAGAAGAAACACACCCCGGCCTAGGGGGGCATATAAAGAAAGAAGCACACTCCGCCCGAGTGCACAAGAAGTAAAGTACACCCCGCCTGGGGGCACAGAAGCAAAGAGGCAAGACACACCCTCCATGGGGACACATGAGACAAAGAATATACCCCGACTTAGGGGCGTTAGAAGAAGAAACATACACCCCGCTATGGGGGCATAAGAAGCAGAGGAATTCACCCTGGCTTAGGGGCATAAGAAGGAAAAAAACACCTCAGCCTGGGGGCATACAAAGAAAGGAACGCACCCAGCTTAGGGGCATCTGAAGAAGAAACATACACCCCGCCTGGGGGCATAGAAGCCATAAAGAATACACCCTGGCTTAGGGGCATTTGAAGAAGAAACGCACCCCGTATGAGGGAAGATAAAACAAAAAGAATACACCCCGGTCCGGGGGCACACAAAGAGAGAAACTCACCCCAGCTTAGGGACATTTGAAGAAGAAATGTGCCCCGCCATGGAGGCACATGAAGCAACATACACCTCATCCCAGGGGCATCTGAAGCAGGACAAACAACATTCCCCGGGTCCCCGGGGCATATGAAGAAAGGAATACACCCTGCTCTTGGGGGCATTAGAAGCAGAATACACCCCGTGCGGGGCACAGAAGCAAATAAGCAGAATCCACCCCGCCTGGGGGCATTGAAGTCGTAAGGAATACACCCCGGATTAGGGAGATTTGAAGGAATATACACCCCGCCTTGGGGCATTGAAGCCAGAGAGACCACACACCAACCTGGGGGCATGTTAAGAGAATCACGCCCCAGTCTGGGGGCATCAATGGGAAAAGAAGAGAAGAAAAGAGACGTGAGGCAGACGTGGTCTTCGAACCCGCCTCTTCACACAAAAGAAGAAGAGAAGAAGAGAAAAAAAAGAGACATGAGGCAGACGTGGTCTTCAAACCCGCCTCTCACATAAAAGAAGAAGAGAAGAAAAGAAAAAAAAGACACAAGAGGCAGACGTGATCTTCGAACCCGCCTCTCCACAGAAAAGAAGAAGAGAAGAAAACAAAGAAAAGAGACATGAGGCAGACGTGGTCTTCAAACTCTCCTATTTACATAAGAGAAGAAGAAAAGAAAGAAAGAAAAAAGAACAATCATGAGGCAGACGTGATCTGTCACCCTCTACCTCCAGCCATCCAACGAATAAACCTCTCATAGGGTCGGCGTCATGACCTTTCATTCGAACCAAAAACATTCCGCCGACGGGGTGTTAAATCGACTAAACCTTCCGCCGACGGGGTATTAAACCGACAAAATCTTCCGCCGACGGGGCGTTAAACTGACTAAACCTTCCACCGATAGGGCATTAAACCGGCAAAACCTTCCGCCGACGGGGCGTTAAATCGACAAAACCTTCTACCGACAGGGTGTTAAACCGACTAAACCTTCCGCCGACGGGGCGTTAAACCGACAAAACCTTCCACCGACGGGGCGTTAAGCCGACAAAACCTTCCGCCAACGGGGCGTTAAACCGACTAAACCTTCTACCGACGATGTGTTAAACCGACTAAACCTTCTGCCGACGGGGCATTAAACTGACTAAACCTTCTACCGACGGGGCGTTAAACTGACTAAACCTTTTGCCGACAGGGTGTTAAACCGACTAAACCTTTTGCCGACAGGGCGTTAAACCGATTAAACCTTCGGCCGACGGGGCATTAAACCGATAAAACCTTCCGCCGATGGGGCGTTAAATCGACTAAACCTTCCGCCGACGGGGTGTTAAACCAACAAACATTCCGCCAACGGGGCATTAAACCGAAAGATATTCAGCCATCGGGGCTTCAAGCCGATAGCTACCCCCCCCCCCATCGGCCTCCGGGTCGACAACTATTTAATCATCGACCTCTGAGTCGATAGCTAATTAATCATCGGCCTATGGGTCGACAGCTATTTAATCATCGGCCTCCAGGTCGACAGCCATTTAATCATTGGCCTCTGGGACGACAGCTATCCAAGTATCAGCTTCCCAGCCGACAGCTACTCCACCATCGGCCCCTGAGCCGACAACTACTCTGCCATCGGCCTCTGTGCCGACAGCTATCCAATCATCGGCCTCCGGGTCAATAGCTATCCAATTATCGGCCTCTGAGCCGACAACTATTCAATTATCAATTTTTAAACCGACAACTTCCCACTCATCGGCGTCTGAGCTGACACCTTCTCAACCATCGGCCTCTGAGCCGACAGCTATTCAATTATCGATTTTTAAACCGAAAGCTTCCCACTCATCGGCGTCTGAGCCGACAGCTTCTCAACCATCGGCATTCTAGCCGACAGATGTTAGGTCAACAAGCAACTCCACCTTCGGCCTTCGGCCACCCAACAAAATCAAGAGACCTCTCACTCTGGTTCGAATCCTTTCCTGGCCAGAGAACAAAAGAATAGACCTTTCACTTTGGTCCGGACCCCTCCCCAGCCAGAGAACAAAAAGAAGACCCCTCTCTTCGGCTCTCACATCCCGCTATCCGATGCCCTCCGACTCAGCCATTTCAACCGAGGCCCACTATCAGGATTAATCCATCCATCCCACCGCGCTCTTCGATATCTTTTGGCTTTGTAGCCGACTCCTAACATCTCCCGGCTTGTCAGCTCGCTCCCAATATGATGTGGACATCACCTTCCATGCCCACATTCATAGCTCGTCTCCTCGCCCCGGTTGCATCCGGCATGGTTTAGTCATTTAATTTTGAGTCCTATGTAATTTTACTTGAGTCATTTGATGTAATTTGCATTTTATTTGAGTCATGTCCCTAGGTCTTGCATTTATTTTCCTATGTTTGAGTGTCATTAGAATGTGTAATGTGCTAATTGGGCCCATTTCTTCGGGCTTGGCCCAATGAGCTCCCCTACCCCTTCGGTTATTTGTCAATGAGTCTTTTGTCAGGGTCTTATTATAAAATGTGGGTTTCCTATATATAGGGCCCCATTTCCTTCATTTGGAGGTAATGAATCAATCAATGAAAAAAATGCCATTTGAGAGTCCAAAGCTTAGTTTAGTGGAGTGATTCCAACATTCTTTGGGTGAGAAACCCTAGGGGAGAGATTCCCCACCCTTCCCTCTCTTAATCCCTCTTTTTTTACTCCACTTTCTCTCTCCTCAACACCCAATTTCGAATTTTCTTCTCTCTCCTCCCTTCCCAACCACCTCAACCCCCACCTACCATCATTAAAGCCCTCCACTTCCCCATGGCCTCCATTACTCCACCCCCCTAGTCCCAAGAAGATCCCTCACCATTCCAACACCATCTTCCACATTCGAACACCACTTTCCCCATTCCAACACAATCAACCCCTTCCCCACACAACCCCACAACTTCCAAGGCCATTTCAAATTTGAAATCCACCCTTCCCTCCACTCACTTGTGCCCCCCCCCTCACTTTCTCCTCTCACCCACCTTCCCAAATTCGTAGCTCCTCCTCCCACCACCTGTTAGACCCCCTTCCAGACCCCATTCTTCCCTTCCCTCACCTTAGAACACCCCCTCCTAGACCCCCTCACAGCCCGGGCTTTCCCCACACTCATCCACCCCCATTTCCCCTCCCATATACCCCATTCCCCCCTATCGTCATCAACCTACAGCTCTCAACTGAAGATCTACAGCAGACCAGCAACCTGCAGCGGCCACCATGACCTCCTCCGGATGAGTTTGAAGACCCAAGAGCCATCGTCGGAAGCGTCTGCCAGTCGCCTTCGCAACCGAAGTGGTTTCATCTTCTTACGATCTTCGAGTCGTCCAGGAGGTCCATTCTCCCACAGCTGCGCGGTTCTGCCTTGGCTGAGGACCTGAGCCAGATTAGAAGCTCTGCCACGATGAACCCCGAAAGAATCAGTCCTCAAGTTCTTCTTCAAAGTTCTTCATCGGCCTGTCTAATTTCAGAATCAAGAAGCGGAAGCCCATTCAGCATCCGGGAACAGAAGTTACCAATTTTCTTCCACGGTCGCGCGGCTCTGCCTTCCCCAGTCTGCATCAACACCTCCTCACTCTTCTGGCTCCACAGATCGTCTCCAGTCTCTTCTGGCATCCCTGTTTCTTTTTCTGCAAAGAGGACTCACCCACGGTTCTAACGGCGCTGACGGCATCAAATTTGGAGTTCGGGAGCGGCCAGGACAGCCTCTGCATCCTACTGTTGGTGACCTGCCCCTGCTAGTCTGAGAAACAGAGGCCCTGTTCAAGCTCCTGCCCCAACCTGCAGCGACTCCAGAAGAATTTACAAAAATTCTGAGGCATTCCCCTTCCTGTTACGAAGATTTCGCCACCAGTCTCGCTATCAGCGAAATTTCTGAGCAAGATCTACAACAGCAACACCGACCCTCTATCCTAGTTCACAGACAGCAGGCAGATTCGGCGTCCACCCTTGTTCCTCGTTCTTTGCTTTGGTTTCCCCACCCCACTTGACCGGCTGAAGGCCCCTCCCTGCGTAGAGGTAGTATTGATGTAATATCATTAATCCCCACCCCAAGTTCCCCCTCCTGCGAGAGGTGTAGTGGTATAATTTGTTTGGGCAGGTCAAGCGACACCGCCGCGGTGTGTGGGGATCCACTCGCCTCCCCGCTCACCCTCGTCTCCGACCGGGACCGGTTTATTCAAACCGATCGAGTAAGTGCTCAAACCTTCACTCCACTTAGTGCTTGTCTTTCAATATTAGTTCTAATTCCGCTGGTTATGCGAGTGAGAGCCCGATCCTCAAGCCTCATTGCCTTGAGTGATCACCGTGGGAAGAGTGCAACCGGTGCCTTCGGCACTTCGTCGGCCCCGTTGAATTGGGCTTCCAAATCCATTGGGAATCAAATCTTGGCCTTGCTGGCCCTCTACTAGCAAGGGCCCAACCCCTCAACCTCACCTTGGCATTGCCAAGTTACCCCGGGCTTGGGTGAGCGACGAGAGAGCGGCGACCCAAATTAGCCCATTTAGATTGCGATTGTGCTTGCTTGCATTAGGTCCGAGGTTGTGTCACATCAAGTGGTATCAGAGCAAGTCTTTGATTTGTTCTCACAAGTCAAGTCCATGGGCACGCTTGCATTAGAGTTCTCATCGGATCGTTCTATGCATTATCCACCTCCCATTGTCATTGAGTCTACAGACCAAAAGGCCCCAATTCCCATCATATCCCAAGCATACCTACCTAATGGGAGCCCCACAGAAATTGACTTCATCGACATGGAAGAAGATAATTGGGTATCCCGCGAAATTGTAGTCACCCTCTCTACGACTGGACAAATTGCACACAACGGAGACCTAGTCTTCGTTGAATTCCATAAATGGTTCGGGAAGACTAAGTATTTGGATGGGGCTTGGTGTCAAAAGGGAACATTGGCGGGTCCATGTATAATCCTAGGTAAGAAATGGTTAGATGAAAGGAATGCCGACATCGACCCAACACGTCGGACTTGCCTAGTGCATCCGCCACACCTTTCGGGAACCTTTAAATTCAACAACCTTTTATTCTCCCACCCGCGGGAATCCCACCCTTGTTCACCACCACGGGTGCACCATACTCCGGCCATCATCACCCCACCATCAAAGAACCTTCCCACTCCATTAGTTTTGGAAGAAGTAGTCCACCCGCTTTGCCACATGAAGACAAATATCCCTCGGGAACCTATCCCCTCCATAGAGAGCTCCCATGTCCCAATTGAAGAGGAAGCCTCGCACAAGGATCTTCACCCTACACCACACCCTCTAGATAAGGCTGAATTCATCTTAGAAGAGTCCCTTGTTAGGTGGCTAAGGGAGAGCCAAATTAGAGAGACCTCGACCCATGTTTGCCCTCCCATAGAATAAAATTTTCCCCTAGTGCCCATCTTCTCCTATCACACCACAATCCAAGCATCCTATCAAGTGGAGACCTTAGAGGATTTTCTTAGGGGCTTAGCATGGCAAATTGAGTTCACTAGCATGTTGACCCCTATGGCCAAACAACCTAGGAGCCTTAGCCTCCTACACCTATGCATAGGGTCTATCACCTCGATTTGCACCAATGGTTGCTACACTAGCGACCTCCTTCTATTCCTCCCTACACCGAATGAGCCCAACCTTCTCCTCGATTTAGAGCTTCTTATCTCGGGTAGAAAGCCAAGCCCTCCACTCTTGGCCGACCCACTTGTCAAGAACATTAGCCCAACTATCATAGGGAAGGAGGACTTAGCACCTTTTAAGGATCCTGAGGACATGGAGTTCCTCCCCCTAAGTGACCTATTTTATGATCCATATGATCCCTTCCAATGGGAGTCAAGGAACTCATATGACCCAACCATCTTACCAACCACCCACCCTTGCCTACCCTCACCCACCATATTGGACTAAACCCACCTCATCCATGACCCGGGTTGCACCTTGGGAGCCATAACCTTGGACCATATATCCCTAGGTAATAAGGTGGTGCCCCACCCCATGATAACCACCTTCTTAGATCCATTCGATCCTTTCCAATGGGAGTTCAAAGGTTGTCCCACACCTCTACACATGGAAGTCACCTTTGGGAAAGGCATGCATGTGTCTAGGCTTACCACACCCCTTGGCATGAACACTATGTTGGGTCCTTTCATTCATATCACCCACATGTCAAGTAGAAAGTATGAGTGGTCTATATTCGGATGTCATGGTCCACCTTCATTCATCATAGGTCTTAAGCATGACAAAAGCATCTACGGATGTCTGAGTCCCCCGACATTCATCATCACTTTGCATGATAGGTTCACATATGGTTGTCCCGGCCCACCTAGGCCCACCAAAGTCTACATGACAACATTGCACGATAAGTCCACATATGGTTGCACCGGCCCACCAAGGTTCATCATGGTCCATATGACATCATGGCATGATAGGTCCATCTATGGTTGTCCAGGTCCACCCCTAACCACTAAAAGGACAGCATTCACAAAATTGCATGAAAACCTTTGCAAGCACATCAGCAAAAAGAATGAGACTTATAAAAGGCTGGCCGACTCTCATCGGCGTCACCAAGAATTCCAAGTGGGTGACTTTGTGATGGTAAGGATGGAGAGGCTCTCCCCGGGAGCCAACTCTAAACTGAGGCCACGTGGGGCTGATCCCTTCCAGGTCTAGAGGCGCATAGGTGCAATTGCCTACGAGTTAGATCTCCCTGAGGAGTATGGAATAAGTCCCACATTCATTGTTGCCGACCTAGTGCCATATAAGGGACCCACGGTGATACCTAGTGAGGAGATTGAGCCTACTTATTCCTTTGAGAGAGCACCCACCCATGATGATAAACCACCAGCCAAGAGAGTCCAGCGTGAACAAATTGAACAAATATTGGATGAACAAGTCACTACCACTAGGAGCAAGGTATATGAGCGCTATCTCGGCAGGTGGATGGATCGGTCTCGTTTGGAAGACTTGAAGGCAGTACCACTTCTACACCTTCCAAGGAGGGAAGGATACTTACTCGACGGAGTCGAGTTCTCCGCACCACGGGAGTATGATGTGGACATCACCTTCCATACCCACATTCATAGCTCGTCTCCTCGCCCCGGTTGCATCCGGCATGGTTTAGTCATTTAATTTTGAGTCCTATGTAATTTTACTTGAGTCATTTGATGTAATTTGCATTTTATTTGAGTAATGTCCCTAGATCTTGCATTTATTTTCCTATGTTTGAGTGTCATTAGAATGTGTAATGTGCTAATTGGGCCCATTTCTTCGGGTTTGGCCCAATGAGCTCCCCTACCCCTTCGGTTATTTGTCAATGAGTCTTTTGTCAGGGTCTTATTGTAAAATGTGGGTTTCCTATATATAGGGCCCCATTTCCTTCATTTGGAGGTAATGAATCAATCAATGAAAAAAATGCCATTTGAGAGTCCAAAGCTTAGTTTAGTGGAGTGATTCCAACATTCTTTGGGTGAGAAACCCTAGGGGAGAGATTCCCCACCCTTCCCTCTCTTAATCCCTCTTTTTTTACTCCACTTTCTCTCTCCTCAACACCCAATTTCGAATTTTCTTCTCTCTCCACCCTTCCCAACCACCTCAACCCCCACCTACCATCATTAAAGCCCTCCACTTCCCCATGGCCTCCATTACTCCACCCCCCTAGTCCCAAGAAGATCCCTCACCATTCCAACACCATCTTCCACATTCGAACACCACTTTCCCCATTCCAACACAATCAACCCCTTCCCCACACAACCCCACAACTTCCAAGGCCATTTCAAATTTGAAATTCACCCTTCCCTCCACTCACTTGTGCCCCCCCCCTCACTTTCTCCTCTCACCCACCTTCCCAAATTCGTAGCTCCTCCTCCCACCACCTGTTAGACCCCCTTCCAGACCCCATTCTTCCCTTCCCCCACCTTAGAACACCCCCTCCTAGACCCCCTCACAGCCCGGGCTTTCCCCACACTCATCCACCCCCATTTCCCCTCCCATATACCCCATTCCCCCCCATCGTCATCAACCTACAGCTCTCAACTGAAGATCTACAGGAGACCAGAAACCTTCAGCGGCCACCACGACCTCCTCCGGATGAGTTTGAAGACCCAAGAGGCATCGTCGGAAGCGTCTGCCAGTCGCCTTCGCAACCGAAGTGGTTTCGTCTTTCTCCGATCTCCGAGTCGTCCAGGAGCTCCATTCTCCCACAGCTGCGCGGTTCTGCCTCGGCTGAGGACCTGATCCAGATTAGAAGCTCTGCCACGATGAACCCTGAAGGAATCAGTCCTGAAGTTCTTCTTCAAAGTTCTTCATTGACCTGTCTACTTTCATAATCAAGAAGCAGAAGCCCATTCAGCATCCGGGAACAGAAGTTACCAATTTTCTTCCACGGTCGCGCGGCTCTGCCTTCCCCAGTCTGCATCGATACCTCCTCACTCTTCTGGCTCCACAGATCGTCTCCGTGCTCTTATGGCATCCCCGTTTCTTTTTCTACAAATAGGACTCACCCACAGTTCTAACGGCGCTGACGGCATCAAATTTGGAGTTCGGGAGCGGCCAGGACAGCCTCTACATCCTACTGTTGTTGACCTGCCCCTGCTAGTCTGAGAAACAGAGGCCCTGTTCAAGCTCCTGCCCCAACCTGCAGCGACTCCAGAAGAATTTACAAAAATTCTGAGGCATTCCCCTTCCTGTTACGAAGATTTCTCCACCAGTCTCGCCATCAGCAAAATTCCTGAGCAATATCTACAACAGCAACACCGACCCTCTATCCTGGTTCATAGACAGCAGGCAGATTCGACATCCACCCTTGTTCCTCGTTCTTTGCTTTGGTTTCCCCACCCCGCTTGGCCGGCTGAAGGCCCCTCCCTGCGTGGAGGTAGTATTGATGTAATATCATTAACCCCCACCCCATGTTCCCCCTCCTGCGAGACGTGTAGTGGTGTAATTTGTTTGGGCAGGTCAAGCGACACCACCGCGGCGTGTGGGGATCCACTCGCCTCCCCGCTCGCCCTCGTCTCCGACCGGGACCAGTTTATTCAAACCGGTCGAGTAAGTGCTCAAACCTTCACTCCACTTAGTGCTTGTCTTTCAATATTAGTTCTAATTCCGCTGGTTATGCGAGTGAGAGCCCGATCCTCAAGCCCCATTGCTTTGAGTGATCACCGTGGGAAGAGTGCAACCGGTGCCTTCGGCACTTCGTCGGCCCCGTTGAATTGGGCTTCCAAATCCATTGGGAATCAAATCTTGGCCTTGCTAGCCCTCTACCAGCAAGGGCCCAACCCCTCAACCTCACCTTGGCATTACCAAGTTACCCCGGGCTTGGGTGAGCGACGAGAGAGCGGCGGCCCAAATTAGCCCATTTAGATTGCGATTGTGCTTGCTTGCATTAGGTCCGAGGTTGTGTCACATCACAATATCTCTTGGCTTTTCAGCCAGCTTGTCAATATCCAATACCTTCGGCTCTAGTAGCCTGCTTCCCCGAATTCGGCCCTCGTAGCCCGCTTCCCCAGCTCGGGCTTTCACAGCCCGCTTCCCAATATCTCTGGCTCTTGTAGCCTACTTCCCAAGACTCGGCCTTCACGGCCCGCTTCCCATAAGTTTGGCTCTCGCAGCCCGCTTCACCAACCTTCGGCTCTTGTAGCCTGCTTCTCTAGCTCTTGTAGCCTGCTTCCCAGGACTCGGCCTTCACAGCCCACTCCCCAGAATCTCGGCTCCTGCAGCCCGCTTCCCAATATCTTCAGCTCTCGCAGCCTGCTTTACCAGCTTTGGCCCTCGTAGCCGCTTCCCCCACCTTGGGCTCTTGCAGCCCGCTTCCCTAATATCCTTTCGGCCCTTTGTGGTCTGCTTCCCTAATGCCTTTGCTATCACTACGCTTACACGTAACAACAGTATGTTCTTACGCAAAAAAAAACAAATACATAAAAAATATAAAAAAACATAAAAACAAAAACAAAACAAAACAAAATAGAAACAAGAAACAAACAAAAAAATAAAATAAAAAAACAAACAAACAAACAAAAAAAGAAGATAAAAAAAAGAAGAAAAAAAAGAGAAGAAGAAAAAAGAGAGAAGAGAATGCTTGGTTACCCCGCTTGCACGCTTACTTATAATATAGAATAATACACCTCCTTGGAATTTTCTAGGACCTTATTTCCTTGCTAAATAATAATGCCCCGATTCTGGATGCACGCGTGTCACGGCATATGCTCGAAAGGGACCCAATTATGGCGAGTGCACACGTCAAGGGGAAGAGTCATGGCTAGATTACTAAGCCCAACTCACAAAATAAACCTGAGCCAACACTCTCCCACACTTCACATTTAATGTGTTCAATGGTTTTCAACCATAGGGATTGCCCGACTTTCTTCTTAGCACTCTACGGATGTTTGAATTCATGCACTCGCGTGAAAGGTAATCGTGAGGAAAAAGCTGCCTACCCCCATTAAAAAAAAGAAAAAAAATAGAGAGAAACGTGAATCCGAGTAGCCGAGAATCCCCACTAAAACAAATGAGGAGACTCGCGTAAAATGGTGAAGCGAATTGCAACAAGGACGAAGCCTAGTAGCCGAGAATCTCCATTGAGACACATGAGGAGACTCGCGCCAAACGGTAGAATCTGTAATAGAATTATAATAAGGATGAATCCTAGTAGCCGAGAATCCCCATTGAGATAAATGAGGAGACTCGCGTTGAAAGGTGAAATTCGCTACCAAAATAAACAGTTGGGGGCTGTGTGAAGCTACAGAAATCGAGAGCCTGAAACCCATGCGTAGGCGCTAGAGTAACCCTCGAGTGTTGCCTAGAAAACCTGCATATCCCTATGTTTAGGGCCTTTTGCTCACACGTTTGCTCCTCCACTTCACAGAGAATTATCTCGGGTGAAATGCGTGAATTTAAGCTATGCATGCAAGACATGCGATATCCTCTTGATGGGTGCACCACCCTTTAGCTGTGCCTCCTGGCCCGCACCGTGTCTGCGAATTGTGGGCGATGTCCCTATCCCATCCCCTATAAAGGGAGCTTTCTTATGTATACTTATGTTATGCCTGCTGACGAATGCCTGCATGCTTGAATAAAATAATAATAATGATAAAAAATATATAAACTCAATTTCGGCTATCATAGCCTGCTTTCCCAATTCTGGCTCATACAGCCCAATCTTAGCCCTCACGGCCTACTTCCTCCCCTTGCGGCTTGTTAATCTTCTAACCTCGGCTTCTATAGTCCGCTTCCCTAATTTGGGCTTTCACATCCTGCTCCCCAATTTTGGCTTTTGTAGCCCGCTTCCCCGATTTCAGCCTTCGCGGCCTACTTTCGCGACACCGATTTTGACCCTTGTGGCCCACTTTCCCGGGTTCGTATTTCACAGTCGGTACCCCCGGCGCATTAAAGAATGAAATACCCTATCACCCTGGCCCGAGCCTACCGTTCGGGTAAGGAATCAACCCTCTTCCCTAGCTCTGACACTAGCCCGTGTCAACGACTAAACCTTCTCTCTCTGTCCCCTTTTTAGTTACAAATATCCCTTCCAATTCAGACCTCTTGTCTGGATCATTCAAGGAACCAACTCTTCTCTCCACCCCTTTCGGGTGGCGGATATCCCTTTTGAATCAACAAACTCTCCTCTCCGTCCCTTCGGGTGACGAATATCCCTTTTGATTTAGACCTTCCGTCCAGGTCATGGAATCAACAAACTCTTCTCTCCGTCCCTCAGGGCGACGAATACCTCTTTTGAATCAACAAACTCTTCTCTCCATCCCCTTTCGGTGAATAACACACCCCTTTTGATTTGGACCTTCCGTCCGGATCATTAAAGGAACAAACTCTTCCTTCCGTCCCTTCAGGGGACAAATACCTCTTTTGAACAAACAAGCTCTTCTCTCCGTCCCTTTGGGTGACGAATACCTCTTTTGATTTGGACCTTCCGTCCGGATCATTAAAGGAACAGACTCTTCCTTCCATCCCTCCGAGCGACGAATATCCCTTTTGAATCAACAAACTCTCGTCTCCGTCCCTTCGGGTGACGAATATCCCTTTCGAAACAACAAACTCTTCTCTCCATCCCTTCGGGTGACGAATACCCCTTTTGACTTGGACCCGCCATCCAGATCAGTAAATGAATGAACCTTTCTCTCTGCCCTCGTGGCTCGCTCTACCAACTTCGGCTCTTGCAGTCCGCTCTCCCGACTTCAACTATGGCCCGTGTGGCCTGCCTTTCCAAAATTAACTTGGGCTCCTACAGCTTGCCCACTTTCACAAGAAGCATTGACTTCAGCTTCTCTAGCCTGCCTCCCGGGTTCCGGCCCACATGGCCTGGTTTCTCGACTCCAATCATCGACCCCTGAGCCGACAACTATTCAATTACTGGCCCCTGAGTCGACAGCTTTTCAATCATCGGCCCTCGGGTCGACAACTATTCCATTATCGGCCCCTGAGCCGACAACTTTACAATTATCGGCCCCTGGGTCTACAGCTTTCCAATTATCGATTTTCCAGCCGACAGCTATTCTACTATCGGCCCCAGAGCCGACAGCTTTGCAATTATCGGCCCCTAGGTCGACAGCTTTTCAATTATCGATTTCCCAGCCGACAGCTATCCAATTATTGGCTTCCACGCCAATAGCTTTCCAACCATTGGCTCATAAGCCGACAGCTTTCTAATCATCGGCATCCCAGCCGACAGCTATCCAACCATCGGCATCCATGCCGACAACTGTCTAGAGTTGTTATAAAAGAGAAGAAAGAGAAGAAGAAAAAAAGAGGAAAGATTAAAATAAAAAAAAACAAAAGAAGAAAAAAGAGAGGAAGAAGAAAAGAAATAAAAAAAAGAATAGAGAAGAAAAGGATAAAGAAAAAAAGGGGGGGAGGGGAAAGGAAACACCCTATGGGGGTAGGTGCACCCGCGTGCACCGCTTGTCTCATCCTTCGCCCGCGCTACCCGTAGGTGGGGGGCATTTGTGGACGCGTAAAATTTCACGCCTGTACGTCTCTCCCGCCTCGGCCTCGATGTCGGGACTGAAGAAAGAAAACCCAGGGAAATTGGCTGCCCGAGACCCCGAGGAATACTACCGTCCGGCAAGTCCTCGCATTTGTACGGGCGCATTAAAATGACAAAGAAAAGGCATGACACCCTCCTGAATTTATACATTGCCACGAACCCACCTTCGGGTCCCTGGCGGTGAAGAATGTCCCAGGAAGCTCACAATTTCTGAGTTTCTGAAGAAAAGCGCAAAGCCCCTTCAACGGTGCACTATTTAAGCCCTCCAGCGGCACGCCCAGGGGTTGCCCTCCAGCGGCACGCTTCCCCGGCCAAGCCCTCAGCGGCACACCCATCCGGCACCCCCAGCGGCACTCCCAGGCCAGCCCCCCCAGCGGCACGCCCTAGCGGTCTCTCAGCGGCACGCTTGCTGTGCCTGCCAGCGGCACAACATCTCGGCTCCCCAACGGCACGCTGAGACTTGCCTTCAATGGTGCATCCGGCAGACGAAATCCAACGTCCACGCCCTAAAGATCCTTGGCGCGTAGTGGGCTCGCTGAGGTGTCATCCAAGGAGGAAGCCACACTGCCAACCTCCTGCCATCGAAGAAGGGGAAGTCAAATCCCCATTAAGGTCGGTCACTTCCCGCCTCCACCGTTCGTGCTCGAACGCTCCTGTCACTGGGAGTATAAAAGCCCTTCTCCTCCGGCGAACAACACACACAGACACAGAGACAGGCGGAGACACGCACACACCAAGAGAGGCGCAACACAGAGCCACCACCTCCAGAGGAGGAAGAAGAGAAGAAGAAGAAGAGAGGAAGAGGGAAGCCCCTCCCGCGACCACCGGCAACGAGAGAGAGTAAGAAAGAGAGAGAGGGAGGAAGTGTGGGTGTCAATGTAGTGCCGGGGAGGGGGAAGTGCGGGGAGCCGTCACCCCTGCTCAACCGTAACTCCCCCATTTCTTCTCCTCTGTGCTTTCTTCTTCCTCCCACTATTGTATCTTCTACCCCGATGTTTTGAAGTGTACATGGCTGGTTATGGCCTTTTCTCTTCATGAATGGAATTTTTCCCTGTCTTAGATTTCTTGCTACCGTGTTTGATTTATGCCCGGATGCGTGCATTTGAACCCTTCTTCCTCTTCCTTCCGATGGTTTGGTCCCCAGTGTGGGCCTTCTTCCCCTCTTTCATGGCCCTTGTAATGGGATCCCTGGCCTTCACCCTCATCCATTTGCCTGAAGGGAGAGGCCCCTCCTCTTCTTTTGAACACCCAACCACCAACACCACCATTGGCCTTCCTCCCTTCTCCAGCCCCAACTTACCTGGCTAACCCTCAGCCTTCATTCCCTCAGACCGGCTCTTCCCCGGCACACCTTATACCCCTTCACCGGTATAGCCCCTGGCCGGTGCACCCTCAGCCCCTCGGAGCCTTCCCCAGCACAGCCCCTCAGTGGCACACCCTGGCCTCTCCCAGCCCGGCACGCCTTTGAGTCTCCCTGGCCGGTACACTAATCACCAATCCCTCCTTCTTACCCGGTGCACTCCCTAGCCGGCCCTAGAGAGGTCTCCGGTCCGTTGTTTCTTCCAAGTTTTTTGAGGTTTTATCAAAGGTGTTGTCGCCCTTGGCACGCACCTCCAATCGTCGGGTTCCGCCGCTCCATGTGGGCGTGTTCTCTTTATCTCCCTTACCACTCGGGTCAAGGGGAGATGCTGCCAAATTTTTGTTAGAAACAATAACAACGCGTTAAAGGACAAAAGGAAGTAACAAACAAATGGAACAACAACACATCAAAGGACTAAAGGTAGCAACCAACTAATGAAATGAATGACGGTAAAACTCTTCAACCAAGGCAAGGGAACTGCAATCAACGCAAAGAGAACCGGACTGAACGACAACTAAGCAACTTGAACATTCATCCTCAGGGAAGAAAGAATGGAAGATAATCAAGAGAAAGAAAGAAGAAACCCATGCAAACTGAATAAAATCAAGGGGGAAAAGAAAAGGAAAATACACAAGGATGGAATAGGAGTGGGCCCCGTCCGGACCTCTTCCGACACACCTGCCTGCCTTTGCCTTCCCCGGTACGCTTCCAACCTCACCCTTAGCCGGCACACTTCCTTGGCCGGTGCACACCTTCAGCATCCTCAGCCCGGTACACCCTCTGCCCATGGACCTTGGCCGGCACAGCGCCCAGCTCGGCCTCCCCGGCACGCTCCTAATGCGGCACACCCAGTCACTCCTTGGCGCCCCAGCCCGGCACACCTGGCCGTGCTCTTCTCCGGTACACCCAGTGTCCCTCCACAGGCACATACCAGCCCACTCCTCCCTCGACACACTCGGCCAGGCCCTTCGCCAGTATGCTCCGCATCCTCTACCCGGTACTCCCGCCAACTCCTTCCCCGGCATGCTCTTCAACCCCTTTGCCCGGCACGCTTGTAGCCCCCCTCAGCCCGGCACGCCCCTAGCTCGCCCTCTACCCGATGCATTCGCGTTCCCCCAGCAGTACACTCCCAATACTCCGCCCGGCACATGCCCCAAATGCAAAAGAAAAATATAATAATAATAAATATAATAATGACAAAAAACTCACAAAAAGGGGATAAATAATAATAATAAATGAATAAAAATATGATAATAAATGACAATAATAACAAATGCCTAAAAAGAAGAAATAAATACACAATAGCAATAAAGAAACAAGGAATAATAATAACAAACGCAACAAAAATGATAAATAAATAAATGATAACAAAATAAATGAATAATAACAACAAACTCAGTAAAAAGTGATAAGCAAAGAAATGATAATAAAATGAATAAACAATGATAACAAACCCAACAATAACAATAATAAATAGATAAATCATAAGAGAAACAAATAAATAGTAATAACAAACTCACTCAAAAATTATATAAACTAACAAATGATAATGATAAAAATTCAAATAATAATAAAACGATGAGATCTGCTCCGCAGCCCCGTGTCCCCTCAAGGCCTGGCGTAAAGGGAATATTAACGTCGCCCCTCCAAGTCGGGTTCGGACCTTTGTAACCATCCCGATATGGTCGTAATCCGACATTATTCTAGGCCGATAGTTCGTCAAATCGGATTTGTTCTATTGGGATTCATTCCCGCTCTTTATTGAAACTGCCGTGAACTCGGCATACATTTGTATGGGGTCGTTTCTATCTACGTCGTACCTCCAATACGGACCTTTGTCCGAACATAAAGTGGTCCATGAATGACCGACAAAATCTGAATGGAACGAGGAGGCTCTCGTCATACCCGGACCCTACGCACGGGAATATCAACAAGGCCTTCATGGGTCATGCTTAGACCTCGGGGCCGTCCCGATTATGATCATTGTCCGACCCGCGTCCTCGGCCTTCAGCCCGCTCCCTCTGAATACATATTGGTTTTGGGATTTGATCCCGGGACACTCCCCCGTTGCCCCTTGGCACTGAAAATATTAATGATGCTCATGCGAGTCTTGTTTAGACCGTAGGGGGCCCACCGCAGTATGGTCGCAGCTTGATCTTGCACCGAACCGACAAACTTGTTGGTTTCTGATCGCTTTAACCGGAATTTAACTGAATATTTCTCGTTCCTCTGAACAATAAATTTACCGTACCCCGGCATACATATGTTCCAGTTTTCCCGTGATGATTGCACTTTTCTCGAGCCGGACATTCATCCGAACATTAAATGGTCAGCACATGACCGACATGATCTCGAATGTTTTCTTCTCACCCTTGTATGGGGATTTCAATACTTCCTAATAGACCTTTCATGAAATTAATTCTCTGGCCATGAGGCCCTGATTCTCGGCGATTAATCAAGGGTGTTCCCCTCTCTGAGGGGATGTAAATGACGCTGTGACCTTTATGGCGCGGCGAGTTTTGGTCCCGACACGAATCACATAGTCGTCTGATTAGTCAGATCGAGTGCACCATGGGCTTCTACGGAGCCCGAATAAATTGTCACTATGTGACTGGCACGCCCACGCACCTAATAAATCAATTAACAAATAAAACAAATTATTTAATAAAAAGTGCGTCCACAGCACCCAAGAGCAAGTCGGAGACAGAAAGGCCGAATAAACTCCATACCTCCTCCAAGCAGGACGAATATATCTCCGGTGCTCCGTCACCCTACAAAGAAGCCCTTTGGGCAGAAGAGATGGCCCCGGCTCTCCAGTCGGCATTGCCGAAGGCCGAATCAAAAGAAACTCAAGAATTTGAACACATGTTCGGCACGCGCTGGAGATCACTCAAAGTTTCGAATCGGGATTCAGAGGCCCTGAACTAAACACCCCGGAGGCGGTGCATTACAACTAAAGCAACACGGGAGGACAAGCGTCCGTCTGAATAGCCGCGAAGCCGAGACGAAGTCTAAACCGACGTGGCCTGCACTTAAACCGGCGCGCCCTTACTTGGGCCTTAAATCGGCACGCCGCTCCATCAAGCCTTAAACTGGCGCGCCCCCTTCTCATTCCAAACAGGCGCGCCCCCCTTGTGTGCTGCTAATCCAGCGCGCATAACTCCGCGCCGTTTCAACCAAGGGGCCATCCCATCCGCCAGCCGATACCCTATTTTCGCATCATTCTGGTGTCTAGAGGGCATTCAATGCTCGAAGCTCTGTCTCCACATCCGTTTGACAGCGCAACGGCAAAGGCATGCATCGACGGTGGAAGCAGTAGAAGATCTCCCTGCAAACCCTTGAACGTCCTATCCTCGGACGAATGCCAGCGTACTGCGCAAATCAAAGGACGACACCGCGGCATGTCAATCCCGTTCGTCCGGCAAACAAGGGCAAGTGGCGGAAGTTTCTTCCGTTTGAGCAAACAAAGGGCAACCCATTCTATATATACTCTGCCTGTTCCACGGAGCATCTCTCTTGAACCCCCGGAGGGTGATTGAAAAGAAAAGAGAAGCCCCCTCCCGGCTGGCCATTAGGAGAAGAGAGCTCTCGGGAGAGAACCAGCCAGCGAAGAGAAGAAGAAAAAGAGAGAAGGAAGCTCCATCCATCTAGGCCTGAGAGGTGAAGAAAAGAGTGAAAGAGTGAGGTTGAGAGTGAGAGGTGAGCTGGGGGTGGGGGGCGGGAGAGCTTGTGTTCTGTTTCCCCCCGTCCATGTATCCCTTTCCCTTTTCTCCCTCTACAATGTATTTCTCTTCTTTTGGGATGAAATCTCTTGGGTTTGAGCCGTTTCCCCCTTTGGTGGATGAATAAACAGAAGGCCCTTTTGGCAAACACGATTCTTTTTCTAGGTTCTTCTTTCCCCATTTCACCTTCTATTCATCCGGGGTCTTTGAAGCCTACCTTTCCGTGGCATGGCCTTCAAAGGAATCCACATGATGGATGAACATTCATAGCCTTTCGTGGGACACATTCATCCTGCTTTGAGGAATCATCACCCGTGAGTCGTGAGAGCTCTTGAAGGCTAGTCCTCGAGCTTTTCCACACTCACATTTGGGTTATCGGACCGACATGAGGTCTGCATTTTGAGGTTCACCACAGAGCAATCCGTTTGGTGTTCCTCTATTTTTCTCTGGCAAGCCTCAGTCCGAGGGAGATGCTGCCCAATTTTTGCCAAGGCCAAGAACACTACTAACAAGGAACAACAACATACAAGAACAAACAAACAAACTACTCTCCGAGGGCTAGAACAGCGTGTGCTTGAAGCCTTTGAATCGAACTGAACCTCCCAGTTCCTGCACAGACCCCTCTGAGCAAAACACTTGAACCTTCATGATAATTTTCCTTAACAAATGATTAAACACTTAAACTTCCTCTCTATCCACTTAATCCATCAATTAAATGAATAAACCAATCAACAAGTCAATCTGTAGGTTGAAGAAACAAGAACAAAATGAAAGAAGATTGAAATAAAACCCACAGAAATCAACCCGGCGCGCCCCTAATCCGGCGTGGGTTAATCCGGCGCGGTACCCCCCCGCGCCGGTTTAGATTCACACTCAAAGCCATCTTCGAATTCTTGGAATGAATAGTACACTCTTCCATTACTATTTGAGCCTTAATCCGGCATGCCTTACTATTCATCCTGCAAAACTGGCGCGCCCCCTTCTCTTGGGTCCCTTATCTGGCCCGCCCTTGGGGCTTCTCTTCACCGCCCCCCTATCCCTTTAACCGGCGCGCCCTATTACACCTATGACCACGAAACTTAGAGGGTAAGAAGAGGGTACTAAAAGGAACAACTAATTTTAAAGAACCCTTATCTAATTACCTCGTTTATGGCTTCTAATTCATTGATCAATCTGGCCCGGTCGCAAAGTCTCCTGGATTTCTTGCACTAAACCAGCGTCTTTGGAAGCCTTGTTGTCCCTGATGGCTTGATCTCCTAATGTGAAATTCGGAGGGAAGTTAGACCTTACTATCATAAACAAATTATTCTAAAAAACTTACCTCTAATTCAGCCTCTTTACCTTAGTTCCACGCGAGTCAAATGTAAGGGTCGCATAGGTAAGACTTAAGGTCTATTTATAGGGTTAGCTAGGATTTTAAGGATTTGGACGACCCTAGAGTCCTAATTAGGTCATCAATTCGATCTTAATCTATCCTAGAGCCTTCTAGCTAATAGATTCCTTCGATCTCCAAGGATTTGGCCCAAAAAAATTGGAGTTTTTCACGCGATCAAACTGCTCACGATCGGACTCTTGGTAGTGGTCCAGTTGGGACCGTTTCTTGCCCCTTGCGGTCACTCGATAGACCGTTTTCAATGTTGGGCGCTGAATTTTGAACTATTCAAACTCTTTTATGATTTATCCATTTTAATTATCCGATAAATAGTACTTTATCCTCTAAATTCCGTAAATACACAAATTTAGGCTTCTAGAAGATGGCCAAATCTTGTGGGCTTGGGTTTAGGTCCTTTGGGCTTATTTATAAGGCCTTTATATTTGACTTTAATTAAACTAATTTCATTTAATAATCTATTTATTTCTAGAACAATCTTTAGAAAATCAGAAAAATTCTAAAAAACATTCTAAAATACTTTACATAAAATTTGGGGGTATTACACCCTCCCCTACTTAAGAGAATTTGGTCCCGAAATTCAATATATGAATTTTATGGAGAGTGTACTTATAGTTGAATAGCTCGGGAAATCTCCAGCGCATGACTTCTTCCGTCTCCCATGTTGCTTCGTATGGCCAAGATTTGCTCCATTGGACTTTGACCATGGGAATAACTTTATTCCAAAGTTGGCGTGCTTCTTGTTCAATTATTTTGATCGACTTTTGCTCGTACGTCAAGTCTTTTTGAATCTCCAGATTATCGTAAGTGATAACGTGGAACGGATCATAGACATATTTCTTTAACATAGAGACGTGGAATACATCATGAGCTCCAGCTAGCTGTGGAGGTAATGCTAGACGATACGCCACTTCTCCCACTCTTTTAAGAATTTCAAAAGGGCCAATGAATCTTGGTGTAAGCTTATCTTTAATACCAAACCTGTGAATACCACGACCAGGGGAAACCTTAAGAAATACATGATCTCCCACTTGAAATTCCAGGTCTCGCCTTCGGTTATCAGCATAGGACTTTTACCTGTCTTGGGCCATCTTCAGTCTTTCTCTTATCACTTTCACCTTATCGGTTGTATCTCGAACAAGATCAGGGCCTAGAATTTGTCTGTCACTGACCTCATCCCAGCATATAGATGTACGACAGCTTCTTCCATATAATGCCTCAAATGGTGCCATTTAAATGCTAGCTTGGTAGCTATTGTTGTAGGTAAATTCCACTAAAGGGAAATGATCATGCCAGCATCCACCGAAGTCTATAATACATGCTCTTAGCATATCTTCCACCACTTGATTGGTCCTTTCAGTTTGCCCATCAGTTTGTGGATGAAACACAGTGCTAAAATTCAATCGGGTCCCTAAAGAGTATTGTAGTCCCTTCCAGAATTGTGAAGTAAATCGAGGGTCTCGATCAGAAATAATGGTGACAGGGACACCATGTAATTTAACAATCTCCTTTATATATAAAGCAGCCAAGATGTCTACAGACCATCGGCCTTTAATAGGTAGAAAATGAGCCGATTTTGTTAAACAGTCTATGATCACCCATATCCCATCATGCCCACCTCTTGATTTAGGCAGTCCCGTGATAAAATCCATCCCTATACTCTCCCATTTCCATTTGGGAATTTCCAAGGGATGCAATTTTTCAGCAGGCTTTTGATGTTCTGCCGTAATTTGTTGACAAGTAAGGCAACGTGATACATAATATGCTATTTCTCTCTTCATATTGGGCCACCAATAATTTCTTTTAAGATCTTGATACATCTTGGTAGTACCAGGATGAACAGTATACTTAGATTTATGAGCTTCTTCTAACATCATCTTATTAGTATTGGCATGATCCGAAATACAAACATGACCTCAAAACAATAACCTACCGTCATTTGCAATAGAGAAATGCGGTCGTTGTTCCATATCAGCCTTAATCTCTAATAATACAGGGTCATTTCCTTGTAACTTGACTAGATCTTCAATCAATGTAGGTCGAGTCCGTATATTGGCTATAAAGCAATCTTCTTTCTTTTTATCAACATCTAAATTCAACTGAGCAAATTTAGAAACAAGATTAGTCATACCTCCCAGAAGACTTGATAACTTCCCCACCGGTTTTCTATTGAGCGCATCAGCTACAAAATTCTCTTTGCCTAGATGATATTTAATATAGAAGTCAAAGTCCTTGAGATACTCTAGCCAGCGCCTCTGCCTCATATTCAACTCCTTTTGAGAAAAGAGGTACTTCAGGCTCTTGTGATCTAAATATACAGTAAATCTCTCCCCATAAAGATAATGACGCCAAGTCTTTAAGGTGAATATGACAACAACCAACTCTAGGTCATGAACATGATAATTCTCCTCATGCCGCTTTAATTGTCTTGAAGCATAGCAAATCACCTTGCCATGTTGCATGAGTACGCACCCTAGGCCAATGCCAGATTCATCGATATAAACTTCAAATCCGCCACCTTCAACGGGCAATGCCAGTACAGGTGCCGTGGTGAGATGTTCCTTAAGAGCCAAGAAATTTTCTTCACATTCCTTTGTCCACTCGAAAGGATTTTCTTTCCTAGTGAGTCTTGTTAAGGGAGCGGCAATCTTGGAGAAATCTTTGATAAATTACCTATAGTAACCAGCCAGGCCAATGAAACTCCGTACTTCAGATACGGTATTTGGTCGGCTCCAATTTTTAACAGGTTCAACTTTAGAAGGATCTACTACAATGCCTTCTTTAGAAATAATGTGGCCAAGGAAAGAGACCTCCTTAAGCCAAAACTCACATTTATTCAACTTAGCATAGAGTTGATGTTCCTACAACACAACCCTAAGATGTTCCTCGTGTTCCTCCTTCGTTTTAGAATAGATAAGGATATCACCAATGAACACGACCATGAATTGATCAAGATATGGTCGAAACACATTGGTCATTAGTTGCATGAATGCATCAGGTGCATTAGTTAATCCAAACGGCATAACCACAAATTCATAGTGTCCGTATCTACTACAGAAAGTAGTCTTGTAAATGTCTTCCTCCTTGATCCTCAATTGATGATAACCCGACCTGAGGTCAATCTTGGAGAAGTACTTTGCTCCAGAAAGTTGGTCAAATAGCCCATCAATACATGGCAGTGAATATTTGTTTTTGATGGTAAGTTGATTCAACTGTCGGTAGTCGAAGCATAACCTGAGGGAACCATCCTTCTTCTTGACAAATAAGACTGGCGCACCCTAAGGGGATATGCTAGGTCGAATGAAGCTTTTTTCTAGCAACTCTTGAAGTTACTTCTTTAATTCCTTCAACTCCGTGGGGGACATCCTGTAAGGATCTATTGACACAGGTGCTGCTCCGGGAACGAGTTCAATGGAGAAGTTTACTTCCCTTTTGGGTGGTAAACTGGGTAGATCTGATGGGAACACATCGGGAAACTCCTTAACTATGGGGATTTCATATATCTGAATTTTCTTAAACTCGGTAACTACTACGGAGGCAAGGAAAGCTTCACAACCTTGTGAAATGAGTTTACAAGCGTGAAGAGAAGAGATGAGAGCGGGATGCTTCCTATATTTGATGCCAAGGAAGGAAAATCGCAGAAGACCTGGTTTCCGAAAAGAGATTATCCTATTTTGATAATTTATATAGGTGTCGTGGTCTACAAGTCAATCAACTCCTAATATGGCACCGTAGCCTTCCATATCAAGGCATACAAGATTAGCTGGAAGATTATGACCTTCTATAGTGACTTCACTATTGGGGAAATAGGTTTTCAATTCCGTTCCCGAACCTAAAGGGGTAACTATGGTTAAATCCGATGGTAAGGAACATGTGAAATAGGTAATGTTTTTGCAAAGGAACTAGCAATAAAGGAGTGAGTAGCACTAGTATGAAATAGTACGAAAGCAGGTTGTGAATGAATGTGAATGGTACCTTTAATAAGTTCTCCTTCTTTGGTTGGTTCATCCTCATCCAGAATGGCATTCAATCTAGCTTGCCGCTTTCTTCGACAATTGTTCCTTGTAGATTGTTACTTTTTCATAAGAGGACAGTCAGGCATGCAGTGCTCCCAACTTTCACATCGTAGGCATGCACCCAAGCGCTTCCAACATTCTTCGACCGAATGACTGAATTTCTCGCAGAAAGAGCAAGCCGCCATGACTTGCTTATCTTCTTCTTTAACCTTCTTGTTCCGGCGATCATCCTTGTCGTTCCCATTCCGAGATCTCTTCTTGTTATCTCGAGAGTTGTAGGTGATGCTGAATTTTTCCTCTTTTCTTCCTTGCCGATCAGACTTTCAGCTTGGCTCCTCCCCTTTGCCTTTGAGTTTATTGACCTTTTCCAAGGTCCGTTCACACAAGTGTGCCCATTGGACCATCTCTGCGTAGGTACGAATATTTTGTGGGCAGAGTTGCTGAATGAAGATGGGTCGCAGCCCGTCCATGAAGTGATTGGCCTTTAGAAGATCTGTGCTCACTAAATGTTGAGCATATGGTGCCAAGCGGGAAAATTGTAGTTCATATTCTGCTACCATCATCCTGCCTTGATGTAGTGATGCAAATTCCGCCGCCTTCCTCTCCTTGACATGTTCGGAGAAGTATTTTGCTCAGAAGAGAGTGAGAAATCCCTCCCAAGTGTGTGGAGCATTCAGAGGCGGTGCCGGAACAGACTTCCACCAAGTTCGCGCATCTTTGTTGAGTTGGAACGTGGCAAGATGAACCTTTTCTTGACTGGTGCATTGCATGATGTCAAATATCCGGTTCATCTCATCGATCCAGTTCTCTGATTCATCTGGGTTCGAAGATCCAGAGAACCGTGGAGGATTTAAACTCCAAAAATTGCTGTGCAAGCTACCCGCGCCAGCCCTTGCACCAGCTTGGGCCACGGTTTGCAGGGCCTGGGTAAGACCTGTAACAGTTTGCTGCATCTCATCCCAGTTCACACGATGAGCCATCGAGAATAAAGGTACCTGAGAAAGTGGACATTTGGTTATTTTCCTTCAGATCGGGAAGATTTAGCCTATGATAATTTCTATATAACTAACTCACCCTTGGTTCTACCCAATTCAAACATGGATTCGGAATTTCTTCCTAATTCATAGGTATGGGTCCTTAACCTTGGACTTAACCTATGACATGACATTTTCCTAGGACTTTCTTAGGCCTAGGCTTTGATACCACTTTAACTGTCACGCCCCGAGCTTTTAATACAGCGGAAGGAATTTTGGGAACGTGAACAGCCTGCATGGTAAGCCTCTTGCAAGTCAGAAAATCATAGCGCAAGACAATCACATAAAAGTAACTGCACCAGTAATTTCTCAAAACTCCAACTTTATTTCATAATAATAGTAAAAAGTACACAAGACCATTAATGTTTGATAGCCTTCTATCATATGACTCAATAAATCAAAAATTACAATCTGACTTGACTAGACACTTGATAACCAGGGCTTCTCTCATTCCGATAGACCTTTAATCACTCTCGGACCCGCTACTTGCATAATCTGAATCCGATTCACTACTATTTCCTGAAAAGATGAGAAAATAAGAATGAGCACACATGCCCAGTAGGTATCTTTGTATCAACATGAAGCCATATGTTTAAATGATTAACATTTTAGCTCTAGAGTGAAGATACATGAAATACGGTAAGACATACGATGTAAAACTAAGTAACACAAGTAACGTGATACGATTAAGAATGAGAATCGAGAACATGATTGAGCATATAGCAAGAATGTAAGTTTGGCCTTTCATGAACAAGAATGTACGAGCATGTAACTAGAAAGTCATTAACAAGTATGTAATTTCCATAATGAGCCTCGTGGTTTTCACTCATTTATAAAAGAAAGTACTCCCAATGTAATGCGATGCCAGTATCATCGTACCCCATGGTTTATAGTACGCTTCTGACAATCAGTCGAGGGGACTAGTATGGAGCCCTTGGACACAATCCGTGCCCGATCTTGCATCTTCAAGTTATAAATCCAACTACTTCCACGAGATATAACAATAAAGTGTGGCCAATAATGTAACAAGTTCAATGATAGTTTCATGATAACAATATCAAGGTAAGAATGCTTCAATTAAGAACATGAGATTTCAAGGATGATTTAAATAGACATTATGCTACGGAGGAAATCCGGCAGCATAACGGTACATTCCTTAACTTCCATAATTCATTAATGACTTTTTGAATAAGGTCTTAGGTTCTAGATCACCATTAGATCATAGGAACACCAACCCTTGGGTCAAACCCTGGGTTAATAACATGATAGAACTTTGCGGTCATTTACTGGACCATTTCATCATAAAAATGGTCACATTCAGGCCGCTAAATCAATGTTAACGGTCCAGTGAAGGCCACATTTACTGTGTCAACCATAATGAAAGGAAAGTTGACACTTGATGACTTCTGGCACCATAACAGTCTCAAGGGGGCCGTTTTATGACGAAGACGGTTAGGGTAAGACCGCTAAGTAACAGTAATGGTCTCCTATTGGGCCGCAATTAACCAGAGTACAGAAAGTAAAATACCGATCATGTGAGTACTTTCTAGACAATTTGGCTTTAAGGGTACAACCAGCTCGGCATCCTAGTGGGAATCCCAGGCTCACAGAGACTTACGGAGGCCTTGAAACATAATCCCCTAGTCCGATAGAAGGAATATCCGGCAGAGAGGTTCATAAGTCCAAGAGATGTGCCTATAAGTGCAAACGTGTATCTAAACGCCATGTACCTATAAAAGATGATGAGATGAGCGTGAACGATCAAACCAACAGTAACAACCACCATATTAATACCACATGAAATATGACCACAATGTAGAAAATTATTTATTTACAAAAGTATAACTTTGGCATAAAATTACACATTTAGGAAAAATAATTTTAAAACATGCTTACAATGAAATTGGGTATCTTATTAAACATAATGGAATTATGAATATAATGTAAATAACATAAGAAATCATATTAAGTTCGGACTGGCATAAAACGGTCATGAACCAGCCGTCAGAAAGGTAAAAATGGTCACGTGATAGACCGCATGAAAATATATAAACAGTCTTTTAAATGGCCGCTTGATTACCTTTGCGGTTCCTGTAAGACCGCCTTCTGTCCTCAGATAGAAGCCATAAAGTAATAAAACTAAATACTAATCTAGGTCATGTGATGCATGGAAATGATGTAAAATATGTAGTAGAGCATGCTAGAAGAATATTGGGCCAAGAATATGCATAGGAGAATGTGATTTAAGTAAGAATTATATCTTCTTCATTTAAACGGCTAGGCTCATGCATGCAAAATAAACTAGTTTGCGCAGTCACAATAAAACATCAAATTCTCTACATATAATGCATGAAAATGACTAGAAGTAGAGGGCTTTTATTCCTAACTTCGAGTTGGAGCCAATCATGAGATAACCTACCTCTAGACAGAGCTCTGAACTTTAAACTTTGGGCGGGAATTTAACCCTAATTCTTGTTTGTCCTGAACCGAATCAGCAACTTCGTGGCCTTCTAACTTCTGATCCTCTTCACCTATGACCATGAAACTTAGAGGGTAAGAAGAGGGTACTAAAAGAAACAAATAATTCTAAAGAACCCCTATCTAATTACCTCGTTTATGGCTTCTAATTCATTGATCAATCTGGCCCAGTCGCACAGTCTCTTGGATTTCTTGCACCGAACCAACATCTTTGGAAGCCTTGTTCTCCCTGATGGCTTGATCTCCTAATGTGAAATTCGGAGGGAAGTTAGACCTTACTATCATAAACAAATTCTTCTAAAGAACTTATCTCTAATTCGGCCTCTTTACCTTAGTTCCATGCGAGCCAAATGTAAGGGTCGCACAGGTAAGACTTAAGGTCTATTTATGAGGTTAGCTGTGGTTTTAAGTATTTGGACAACCCTAGAGTCCTAATTAGGTTATCAATTCGATCTTCATCTATCCTAAAGCCTTCTAGCTAATAGATTGCTTCGATCTCCAAGGATTTGACCTAAAAAAATTGGAGTTTTTCACGCGATCAAACTGCTCACGATCGGACTCTTGGTAGCGGTCCAGTTGGGATCGTTTCTTGCCCCTTGCGGTCACTCGATAGACCGTTTTAAATGTTGGGCGACGAATTTTGAACTATTCAAACTCTTTTATGATTTATCCATTTTAATTATCCGATAAATAGTACTTTATCCTCTAAATTCCGTAAATACACAAATTTAGGCTTCTAGAAGATGGCCAAATCTTGTGGGCTTGGGTTTAGGTCCTTTGGGCTTATTTATAAGGCCTTTATATTTGGCTTTAATTAAACTAATTTCAGTTAATAATCTATTTATTTCTAGAACAATCTTTAGAAAATTAGAAAAATTCTAAAAAAATTTCTAAAATACTTTACATAAAATTTTGGGGTATTACATGAAATGTAAAGTTCCCCCTTCTCAAAAAGATCCGGCTCTTCTTTGTTCATAGACGAATGATCACGAAGTCGGCATCATCTTGTTTCTCTCCTCGATCCGCTCATCTTTTCCTTCTACCATGAGCTTCAAAGATGCATGGATGTAGATGATATCCCCTTCCCAAGATCTCCTTCGTTGCTTTCCCCCCTTTTCTTCACTTACAAGATATTAGGGTTCTACTTTCACAAATTCGGAGTTCACATATATATAACAAAGAGTGAACAAAAGACTCATAAAACCTTCCTAAAACAATATGTGTAGGAACCTTTTAGGGGTAGTTAGGTAAAGTTTTCATCTCAAAACAATGGGTTTCAATGACTTTCAAAAATCATGTGCCGGAATGGGTCAACCCCTAGGGTCGACGCTTACATTTTCGGCAATAAAAACCACCCAGACAGAAGTCTGGCTGAAGGGGGTCGACCCCTGGGGTCGACCCCTACAGCTGGCTGGTCTGTCTGCTGTGCAGACAGACCACAGCCTGGGGAGGGTCGACCCCATGGGTCGACCCCTTCCCTGTAGGGTCTGAAAAGAGCATTTTAAGCCCCTTTAAGCCATTAAACTCCAATGGTATAAATGTGATCAAAGTTTCTTGATTCCGAAAGGATTATTTTGATGGTTTGAACCTGCAAAACCATGGAAAAACTAAATTAGTATGGATTTGAAATTAAAATAACTTTCTCTTTTGTAACTACCATTTCTTAAATGAAAAATCACAATTCAACATGTAGCTCAAACAAAAACATAATCTTCCCAATTTCATGATCTCAAGAGTGGGATTTTAGTTCAAGATATGAAAGGCTTGCACAATTACAAGTCTATCAATTTAACATTTCAACCAAGCCATGCATACCAACTTGTATTGACAAAACCAAAGATATGAAGTGTAGCACCCTAGATAAACATAATGGAGAAACTAACTTTTTCCTAAATAAATAACTCTATATGAAGGCCAAATAAAAAGATATAGCCTGGCCCTATGCTTTATGAGGGCCACCAACTAACTATATATATATATATATATATATCTTAAAGACCAACACGTGAAGGGGTTTAGCCTTTTCCAAGACAATAGGAATGGGCGCCCCCATGGAAGGGCGCCAATTCCACTGATAGGGCCACCCAGTTAATAGGCGCCCCTATGCTAGGGTGCCAGTTCCTAACAGTGCAGAACAATGTTCTTCCAGCTATCCTTCTAGAAGCGTTTGAAACACAAACAACCTTATTTCGCTGGCAAAGGACCCGCAAGGCAATAAACCGTTTGCCTTTTTGTTGGCAAAGGATTTTCCCTATAATTATACCCTCTATTGAGTAGGTAGAAGATACTACCGTCATCCTGCTGCCTGTAAAAGAGAATACCTCCCTTCTTTTCTTCGGAAGACGTGAAGGGGTGTCTTCTTCCTGCATTCTACGTCCTATTGCTCAAGCTTTTCTCGTGTGGCTTTCTTTATTCTCCTGAAGCTGTAGAGAACGTGTGGCTTTCTTTATTCTTTCTGCTATTAACCTGTACCTCGTATATCACTCCAAAAAGGTAGGTTTTCTCAAGATCTGGCCTAACCAGTAGTTAAAATAGGGTAACAAGCATGATTAGCAGTAGTTTAGCTTCCATCTTCCATATTATATAGCCCCCGATATACCGATTTTCCTAAAAATGCTACAGGTGAAAATGGCGCCCATCAGGCTGCCATCATTTAATATACGCCCAGATCTAGGGCGCTATCTCCTTTAATAAGCGCCCACATGTGTAGGCGCCTATTAATTAATGACACCATGCACAGGCGCCAATTCTTTTCCATATTTAATAATCACTCATGCTTAGAAAATTAATATCTATGAAATGAAACCCTAATATTCTTGCATGAGCATGATCTTGGAATCCCGATATTTTTCTCTGTCTACCCATGTTTTCATTTTCTGATTTTGTGAAACTGTAAAAATGTGAATAGTGTTTTGTGTCTTAAAACGTATCTGCCCGGTGCGTAGACCAGCCACAGAAATGGGCGCCCAGGTCTGGGACGCCAATTGGTTAAATAGTGACCCTCAAGAGGGTCATCAATTAAATGGTGACTCTCTGAGGGGGCGCCATTTCCTAATATAATGGCAGCCATCAAGGCGCCATTTCCTGATATAATGGCAGCAATCGGGGTGCCATTTCCTAATATAATGGTAGCCATCAGGGTGCCATTTCCTGATATAATGGTAGCCAGAAGGGCGCCATTTCCCAGAGTATTGATTCCCAGATTTTCAGAGCCTGTCTTGTTCACAGAATGGGCGCCCCTCTATGAGGGCGCCAATTCGGAATATAATGGCTGCCCGAAGGGCGCCAATTCAGTAATCTGTGGCAGTCTTGAGGTGCCAATTCCACCCAGATTCTTGACTTGCCTCATGTTTCGTGTCATGTTAATCATAGTTCATCTTTACATAAATATTTGTCCTTGAACTCCATTCCATGATGATCTACCTTATGTTTCCTACAATGGTTAATCCCTTGATATTCTATATTGTCTATAAACGAGAGTGGATGTCAAAAGAAATACATGATAATGCTGGCGTTAATGGGGCCCGATCTGGTCCTTGGAGGAGCACCCAAAAGTACTTGTGCCCATGGGAGTTGTAATGATCACGGTGTCTAGCATTGTACCGAAGTACTTGCTTTCTTGACTTGAGGCATTCCACTCACTCTCTCGTGACATGACTTGCGTGGCCCAAAAAAGGGCAAAGTACTTGGTTGAATGAAATGAATGAAATAGTCAATTCAGTAACACATACTTGATATTACTTGCTTGAACATGATTCTCACTTGCTTGAACATGATCCTTACTTGCTTGAACATGATTCTTACTTACTTAGAAAATTGTGCAAATATTGTGCAAAGTTCTTGATATCTTGCTTATCCACACTTGATAGTACTTGAAATCATGCGATATTCTTTCTATACAGTACTTGATTCCTTACTCGTCCATCATACATAGTTATACCTGCATTACACATAACATGTAATTTATTTAAAGACTGCTCGAACTTGAGATATAATTCCTACTGAGTGATTCGATCATCCAGTTTCATTCTAACGTTTCAGGTAACTCGAATAGCGACAACCATACGAATTGGAATGAAACCGAGTGAAGAGTGCTAGAGTTATCGATCGTCTACTGTTAGCTAGCCGTGTCTTTTGAGTTCTTGAGTTCTTTCCTTTGTACTTCCAATTATGTCTATCTAGTTGGTTGAAACTTGTTAAGGCTTGTGGCCTAGTAGTTGGATTTGAATAATGAATGTCATGGACTAGAATTATCGTCAGTTGGTTAATTGGATAATTATCTTCTTGGAATATTGATATTGTCTTAGAAATTTAAAATCTTAGTTATTATTTGTCTAGTCTTTTGCGCACTCTGTCTTTTGTCAAAAATCTATTGCCTTGATTGATTGGATCTATATAAACTCGTCGCGCTACCGGGTATCTTCCGCGCCCGGGGTGTGATAGTTTACGTGGTATCAGAGCCTAGGATTTTAAATTCCTAGGAATACCCAAGTCCAAGGATATGTATACTCTTACACTCGATGAGATGGGTAGAGCCATGGGTAAAGTCTTGTGTTAACGTTCAACATTACAATTCAAACATGAAACTATGTAGACCTTAATTATCTTGTAGGATTATGGCCGCTGAAAGAGCACAATGGCGCGAGATGCTGCGCACCGTGCAAGGTCTTACGCAGGCGTTACAGCAAGTGGCGCAAGGCGGTGCTAACCGTGGAGCTGGTGATCTCCATAGGGGTTTTCGCAACATGAACCCACCTAGATTCGCGAGCTCGTCTGACCCCAAATATGCTGAAAATTGGTTGAAGGAAATTGAAAGAATTTTTCGTGTAATGCAATGTACGGATGAAGAAAAGGTTTTACTAGCCACCTTCCAACTGGAGCGGGACGCTCGATGTTGGTGGGAATCCGTAGAAGAAACATTACCCGATAACTATATCACATGGGCTGAATTTGTTGAACAATTCAACAACAAATACTTTTTCGACTGCATTCAGGAAAATAAAGCTGTGGAATTTTTCGCACTTAAGCAACAGACCCTGACTATGACCGAGTATGAGGCCCAGTTCTCAAGACTGTCCAGGTATGCACCCCACTTGGTGTGCACTGAAAAGATGAAGGCAAGAAGGTTCCTCAACGAGCTTAGGCCCCAATACATTACCCAACTTGTGCCGATGGACATTCAAGTCTATTCAAAAATGGTTCGGCGTGCCCAGTTGTTAGAGGACGCCACTGAACTGTCCAACAAGATTCGAGGAAGGGACAAGAAGGAACCTGTCACAAGCCCGAGAAATTTCAAACCATCATTTAACAAGAGGAGGTTCTTCAATGGAGAGGAGTCCTCCAAAAAAAAGAAATTTCAGAAGAATGACAAGCCATCCTCCATCACCACACCTTCTAAGAAAGTTTGTAAACACTGTGACAAGGCCGGTCATAAAGTCGAGGAATGTTGGAGGAAACTAGGAGCCTGTCACCGATGTAGGAGTCGAGAACATCAAATCCCTGATTGCCCATTGATGAATGAGCAAAACACTAAAGATTAGAAGCGTCCGGTAAAGAAACAAGGCCGCCTGCAAGCTCTCCAAGAGGCGGAACCAATAGAAGGTCGAATCGTGGAAGGTACACTAACTGTTTGTTCTAAGACTGCTAAAGTTTTATTTGATACCGGAGCAACTCATTCATTTGTTTCCAAGAAATTTCCCGCTTCATTTTCTAAGGAACCTGAAGTATTAGACTTGGTTATCTCTACACCTCTTGGGAATGAATCGGATATCACACATCACAACCCAAACTGCAAGGTTATGGTTAAAGGAAGCAATCTACCAGTCAACCTGATATGCCTAGATATGAAAGGGTATGATGTCATACTAGGTGCCGACTGGTTATCCACACACCAGGCTACTGTGGATTGCCGAAATGGTAAGATCACTTTCATGGATTACCCTGAGTTGGTTTACATTAGCCCTCGGAATAGATCACCTCTTATCTCAGCTCTCCGAGCTAGTAAACTCATAAGTAAAGGATGTGTGGCTTTCATAGCATTTGTGACCGCCACGGAAGTTGAGGAGTCTAAATTTGAGGACTTCCGTATAGTTCAGGATTTTTTTGATATTTTTTTAGAAGAATTTTCCGGCTTACCCCTAGAAAGGGAAGTGTCATTCACAATCGACCTTGTCCCTAGTGCTGGTCCTATTTCCAAGGCACCTTACAGAATGTCCCCTGCTGAGCTGAAGGAGCTAAAGGAGCTAAAGGAGCGGCTAATGGAGTTATTGAAAAAGGGTTTCATCAGGCCGAGTACTTCCCCATAGGGAGCACCCGTGCTATTTGTCAAAAAAAAGGATGGAACATTGAGACTCTGCATCGACTATCGGCACTTGAACTACCTTACAATCAAGAACAAATACCCGCTACCGAGAATTGATGAGCTATTCGACCAATTATCTGGATCTAAATACTTCTCCAAGATTTATCTCTGGTCTGGTTATCATCAACTAAGAATCCAGGATGCGGATATTCATAAAACTGCATTCCGAAGTAGGTATGGGCATTACGAATTTACTATTATGCCTTTCGGACTAACAAATGCACCTGTAACTTTTATGCAGTTAATGAACATCATATTCAGGCGTCATTTAGACCAATTTATTGTGGTCTTTATTGATGATATTATGATCTATTTGAAGACCGAAGAAGATCATGAAGTACATCTAAAGAAGGCGTTGCAAATATTGAAGGAAAATAAATTATATGCCAAATTTAGCAAATGTAAGTTCTGGCTCGAGAAAGTATCCTCCTTGGGCCATGTAGTCTCGAAGAACAGAATTTCCATGGACCCAGCAAAGGTCGAAGCCGTGAAGAATTGGGAACGACCAATGAATGCAATGGAGATTTGAAGCTTCTTGGGACTAGGTAGTTACTACTGGCGTTTCATCAAGGACTTCTCCAAGATTGCTGCTCCTCTCACCAGGTTGACTCACAAGGAAGTACCTTATGAGTAGAATGAAGACTATGAGAAGAGTTTCCAAGCTTTGAAGGATCTCTTGACCACTGCTCCAGTCTTATCATTACCAATTGAAGGAGAGAAGTATGAGATATATACTGATGCTTCTGGTATAGGCCTCAGGTGTGTATTGATGCAAGATGGAAGAGTCATTGCATACTCTTCCCGGCAATTAAAGAAGCATGAAGAGAACTACCTGGTGCATGACTTAGAACTGGCCGTGGTAGTATTCACCTTAAAGATCTGGAGACACTACCTCTACGGAGAACTATTTATTGTGTACTCCGATCACAAAAGTCTCAAGTATCTATTTTCCCAGAAAGAACTAAATATGAGGTAAAGGTGTTGGCTTGAATACCTCAAGGATTTCGACTTCACTATACAATACCATCCTGGTAAGGGTAACTCTGTAGCAGATGCCCTCAGTCGGAAGCCGAGAGCAATTTTGGCCAATTGTATGATTCAAGAATGGAAGTTGCTGGAAAAATTATCTGAACTCAATATAAGTACAGATGAGAAGAACGAGTGTATTACTCTATCCCACCTGAGTCTACATCCGGATTTGCTACCTGAAATTAAGAAGCTACAAGAAGAAGATCCTGTACTAGTGGAGATAAGGGACAAGATGGACGAGAGACTCGATTTCAAGTTGGAATCCGATGGTAGGTTTCTATTCTATGGAAGGACATGTGTAGCAGACTGTCCTGAATTGAAAAAGAAGGTTCTTGAAGAAGCACATAGATCAAGATACACAATTCACCCTGGAGCCACTAAGATGTACCAAGACTTGAAACAAACTTTCTGGTGGCCTAATATGAAACGGGAGGTAGCAGATTTCGTGTCTCGCTGTCTGACGTGCCAACAAGTAAAGGCGAAACATCAGAAATCCGCTGGAAAACTGTACCCGCTAGATATTCCCAAGTGGAAGTGGGAAGACATAGGCATGGACTTCATCATGGGCTTGCTTAAGTCTAGGGGCGGGCATGATGGAATTTGGGTAATCATCGACCGTTTAACTAAAACGGCTCATTTCTTACTGATCAAGGGCCGATGGTCAGTTGATATTCTTGTAGCCATATACATCAGGGAGGTTGTTAGATTGCATGGAGTTCCTGTGTCAATCGTATCTGGCTGAGACCGTGCTTCACTTCTCATTTATGGAAGAGTTTACAACACTCTCTGGGGATGAAACTCAATTTCAGTACTGCTTTCCATCCCCAGACAGATGGTCAAATTGAGAGGACAAACCAAGTTGTTGAAGATATGTTAAGGGCATGTATTATAGACTTCGGCGGAAGCTGGCATGACCACTTACCCCTGGCCAAATTTGCTTATAACAACAGCTATCAAGCCAGTATCCAAATGGCACCTTTCGAGGCACTTTATGGCAGGAGTTGCCGATCTCCAATATGCTGGGTTGAAGTCGGTGAGAAACAAATTCTAGGCCCAGATATGATAAGGGATACAACTGAGAAGGTACACCTCATTCAAGAAAGACTCAAGACAACACAGTCCACGCAAAAGTCGTATGCTGACAATAGAAGAAGAGATCTGAAATTCTAAATAGGAGACTATGTTTTTCTGAAAGTATCTCCCGGCCAAGGTATTAGAAGATTCGGTGTTAAGGGAAAGCTTACATCGAGGTTGATTGGTCCATTCGAGGTGTTGGAAAGAGTGGACAAGGTAGCTTGCCGCATTGTCTTGCCTCCAAAACTAGCAGAAGTGCACATTGTGTTCCATATTTCTATGCTGAAGAAGTATGTGCACGACCCTTTCCACGTCATTGACCACAATGACTTAGTGATATAGAAGGACCTTACCTACGAGCAAAAGCCGATGAAGATCCTCGACCGAGAAGTCCGAGTTCTGAGGAACAAGACGATCCCTATGGTGAAAATCCAATGGAATCGATGCTTAGAATAACAAGCTACATGAGAAATCGAGGAGTCTATGAGAAGGAGATTTACGGAACTATTCTAGTCTATAAGTACTCCACACCCTCCATGTCTTTGTTTGTACAATTGAATTTGGGGACCAAATTCTTTTAAGTGGGGGAGGGTGTAGCACCCCGGATAAACATAATGGAGAAACTAACTTTTTCCTAAATAAATAACTCTATATGGAGGCCAAATAAAAAGATATAGCCTGGCCCTATACTTTATGAGGGCCACCAACTAACTAACTAAATAACTAGATATATATATCTTAAAGACCAACACGTGAAGGGGTTCAGCCTTTTCCAAGATAATAGGAATGGGCGCCCCCATGGAAGGGCACCAATTCCACTGACAGGGCCACCCAGTTAATGGGCGCTCCTATGCTAGGGCGCCAATTCCTAACAGTGTAGAACACTGTTCTTCCAGCTATCCTTCTAGAAGCGTTTGAAACACAAACAGCCTTATTTCGCTGGTAAAGGACCTGTAAGGCAATAAACCGTTTGCTTTTTCATTGGCAAAGGATTTTCCCTATAATTACACCCTCTATTGAGTAGGCAGAAGCTACGGCCGTCATCCTGCTGTCTGCAGAAGGGAATATCTCCCTTCTTTTTTTCGGAAGACGTGAAGGGGCGTCTTCTTCCTACATTCTACGTCCTACTGCTCAAGCTTTGCTCGTGTGGCTTTCTTTATTCTCCTGAAGCTGCAGAGAACGTGTGGCTTTTTTTATTCTTTCTTCTATTAACATGTACCTCGTTTATCACTCCAAAAAGGTAGGTTTTCTCAAGATCTGGCCTAACCAGTAGTTAAAATAGCATAACAAGCATGATTAGTAGTAGTTTAGCTTCCATCTTCCCTATTATATAGCCCCTAATATACCAGTTTTCCTGAAAATGCTACAGGTGAAAATGGCACCCATCAGGTTGCCATCATTTAATAGGTGCCTAGATCTAGGGCGCCATTTGCTTTAATATGGGCCCACATGTGCAGGCGCCTATTAATTGATGACACCATGCATAGGCGCCAATTCTTTTCCATATTTAATAATAACTCATGCTTAGAAAGTTAATATCTATGAAATGAAACCCAAATATTCTTGCATGAGCATGATCTTGGAATCCCAATATTTTTCTCTGTCTACCCATGTTTTTATTTTCCAATTCTGTGAAATTATAAAAATGTGAATAGTGTTTTGTGTCTTAAAATGTACCTGCCTAGTGCATAGACCAGCCACAGAAATGGGCGCCTAGGTCTGGGGCACCAATTGGTTAAATAGTGACCCTCCAGAGGGTCATCAATTAAATGGTGACTCTCTGAGGGGGAGCCATTTCCTGATATAATGGCAGCCATCTGGGTGCCATTTCCTGATATAATGGCAGCAATTAGGGCGCCATTTCCTGATATAATGGCAGCCAGAAGGGCGCCATTTCCCAGAGTATTGATTCCCAGATTTTCAGAGCCTATCTTGTTCACATAATGGGCGCCCCTCTGTGAGGGCGCCAATTCTGAATATAATGGCTGCCCGAAGGGCGCCAATTCAGTAATCTGTGGCAGCCTTGAGGCGCCAATTCCACTCAGATTCCCGACTTGCCTCGTGTTTCATGTCGTGCTAATCATAGTTCATCTTTACATAAAAATGTGTCCTTGAACTCCATTCCATGATGATCTTCCTTATATTTCCTACAATGGTTAATCCCTTGAAATTTTATATTGGCTATAAACGAGAGTGGATATCGAAAGAAAGACATGATAATGGTGGCATTAATGGTCCGATCTAGTCTTGGGAGGAGCACCCGAAAGTACTTGTGCCCACGGGTGTTCTAATGACCACAGTGTCTTGTATTGCACTGAAGTACTTGCTTTCTTGACTTGAGGCATTGCACTCACTCTCTCGTGACATGACTTTCATGCTTGACTTGACTTGCATTGCCCGAAAAAGGGCAAAATACTTGCTTGAATGAAATGAATGAAATAGCCAATTCCAGTAACACGTACTTGATATTACTTGCTTGAACATGATTCTCACTTGCTTGAACATGATCCTTACTTGCTTGAACATGATTCTTACTTACTTAGAAAATTGTGCAAACATTGTGCAAAGTTCTTTATATCTTGCTTGTCCACACTTGATAGTACTTGAAATCATGCGATATTCTTTTTATACAGTACTTGATTCCTTACTCGTCCATCATGCATAGTTATACCTGCATTACACGTAACATGTAATTTATTTAAAGACTGCTCGAACTTGAGATATAATTCCTACTGAGCGATTCGCTCATCCAGTTTTATCCTAACGTTTTCAGGTAACTCGGATAGCGACAACCATACGAACGGGAATGAAATCGAGTGAAGAGTGCTGGAGTCACCGATCGTCTACTGTTAGCTAGCCGTGTCTTTTGAGTTCTTGAGTTCTTTCCTTTGTACTTTTAGTTATGTTAGTCAAGTTGATTGAAACCTGTTAAAGCTTGTGGCCTAGTAGTTGGATTTGAATAATGAATGTCATGGACTAGAATTATCATCACTTGGTTAATTGGATAATTGTCATCTTGGAATATTGATATTGTCTTAGAAATTTAAAATCTCAGTTATTATTTGCTTAGTCTTTTACGCACTCTATCTTTTGTCAAAATCTTATTGCCCTGATTGATTGGATCTATAAAAACTCATCGTGCTACCGGGTATCTTCCACGCCTGGGGCGTGACATGAAGTTATCATGCTTCCATGAAAACCCAACCAAACTATTTTCACACAATACATCTTTTAAAAATTCTTTCACTCATATCAAATGAATCTCAACAAAGTATATGGATATCATGATGAAGCTTATATTCAACTTGTCATTCCAAAGTTGTTAAACATCTGAAACTCCACAAGCATAGGGCAATTCCATACACAATAGCAAGAAAACAAGGATGTTCAAGCACTTGAACTAGGAAGCCACAATAATACATCACAAAAAAATCTTTTGACAAATCGTAAAGAAATATTTTGTGATCATCAAAATCACGCACTTAACAATCTCCCCCATTTTGATGATGACAAAATATTATGCATTATTGCTCTCTCCCCCTTTGACATAATCAGAAATAAGGATCATTATGGGGAATTCATGATGGGAGCAAAACTATACGACATGAGTCCAAAATGACAAGAAAATTGGAAGCACAAAATCAGAACAGATCAAAATCAGACTTGGAAACCTCAACAATGTAGATCCTTTAGTCATGAACTGAACTTACTGTAAACTTCAAGATGCCAAGTTTGAATGCAAAGACTATGCACATGGAACATGCAAAATGCTATGCACATGACAGAATTGAATGAACATTCAATAAATTTTCACTGAGTGTTAAATGCACCTCTACACATAAACACTACCTCTCCCCCTTTATCATTGCCAAAAACAAACCTTGAGGGGGGGGGTTGAATGCAATATATAGGAAGCAAGCATGCAAGCAATCTTTATAGACATGCAAATACACATATAGATAAGGTAGATCTCCCTTAGGGAGTGGGATAAGAAAAGTGCAATTGATTCAAAAACCAGAAATATTGCATGTGCCATAACTAAGAGGGTTGTGCTTGTTTCAAGAGTTTGTATTATCATGTTTATAGACAAATTCACAATATATGCTCAAAATAGAAACACTGTGAAGTGCATGTGCTCAAAAGTGTGCAATGAATCCCAAACATAAAGATACATAGAATTTCCAAAGAACACTAACCGATGTCTTTTCACTCTATAATTTCATTTTGGATCCTCACTATCGGTAGCTTTACACAACCCCTTTCTTTTTGTTCTTAAATTGGACTTCACCATTTTACGCGAGTCTCCTCATGTGTCTCAATGGGGATTCCCGGTTACTAGGATCTATTATTCTTTCATTTTTCTTGTGAAATTTGTTTCACCATTTCACACAAGTTTTCTCATTTGTTTCAGTGGGGATTCCTGGTTACTAGGATCCACATTCCACTTATTCACTATTTGTAGGGGCAGGCAACTTTTTCCTCATGATTGCTCCTAATGTCCATGTAGAGATTCCATTATCATGTAAGTGTTAGAAAGAATTTTCAATATCTTTATAGTTAAAAGACATTAAACATAACTTATTCACTGTATGGGGGTTTTGTTTCAAGTATGCACTGTGAAATTTGCTAGAGACATGAGAATTTTTCCCTCTGAGTATATGCACTCATCAAGTAAGATTTCTCCCCCTTAGTGTATGCCATGTAACAGACCTAGATTGAATCATCGTAGCATTTGTTTAACAAGGAGAATAAGGCCTTAGAAAATCCAAGAAATGGCTTTGTAAGCTATATACAACCAAGCATGCAGGGATTTAATAATATATTGAAGCAAGATGACATGTAAGCACACGTGAGTCAAAATATGCAACATGTAGATGCCAGTGTATGCAAAAGTACCAATTGAAACAACATGAATCTTTTTAACTGATCAACCTACAAAACCCAAGCTTTTAACCATGATCATTCAAAACTGTTCAAAACCTTTTTGCCTTCTTGAAATAAGAACTTTTCCAGATTCAATTTGAAAGTAATGTAAATCAAAGGCAAAAAGAGTTCATTGAGCATAAAAGCTTTCTCATAAGCCAAACAAATTGAATTTCTGAATTTTGGTACTAAGTGGAGAACTTTTGATCTTAAGATAACCTCATACATAGTGATAGCTTCCTAACAAACTTAATCTGTCATTTCACATATCACCATTTGATATACCAAACATTCATTCATTGAAATCTTACATGGCTTGTGAAGAGATGCAAATAAAACATGACAGAGTAGCAGAAGTAAAAGCATCAAAATCACCAAATTTTATAAAGAAGAAGCAAAGTTGAGGTTTAATCAAGTGAGTGTGCCTTATTCCCTTTTTATTGGAACCCCTTTCATTCTATATTTACTTCAAGGCACACTTGCATAAAAGCCAACTCATTTGATAAATTTAGGCACCCAAGCCTTCTTGGGTCCCTAGAGGTTAGTAGCATTACTACCAAAAACTTTCTTCGACATTTTAATTGCCACCATATCATCATTCTTCATGATCCTACAATCCTCTATAACATGTCCATAGTTTCCACAATAAAAGTAATGAGGAGGAGCAGCTCTAGCAAAAGTCTTCCTTTCATGAGCAAATGAGTTTTCAAAACCATTCCATCTCTTATTAGTAAAAGTTCTAGGTTTAGCAAAATTAAACTTAGCATTCATCCTAGAAGCATGATAGTTATCATTTTTCAAAAATCAACAGTTTTTTATAACATGCCCATACTTTCCACAGTGAAAACAACAAGGGGATGTAGTTCTACCGAATGATTTTTCATTATGAGCATGAGTTTTTCCATAGAACTTTCGCTTATAAGTTGAAAACCTTTGAGCATGAAAAACATGTTTATCATTGAATTTTCTTTGAGAGTTTGATTTGGCATTCATAGCATGAAGATCATCATGTTGCTTTACAAAGTAATTTTTTATCATGTGGCCTAGCTTACTACAATAAAAGTAAGAAGCATTTCCTATCTTTTGAAAATATATTTATCTTTGCATGTATTTTAATCATCATTTTTCATGACATTACACTCATCCATGACATGGCCAAACATACGACAATAGAAGCATTCAACATTAGATTTCAATTTCTGAGATTTATTTGGCATAGAGGATTTTGTGTTAACATTTTTCATTTTGTCAAAACTATTTACAAAAGTTTTTTTTTAAGCAATTGGAGGAGGTGCTTTAAAAGTGCTAGGTATATCGGAAGCATGAACAAAAGAGGTTTTCAATTTATATTCAAATGATTTTTTCTTGACGGGGGTGTATCCAAGACCCTCTTTTTGAAAGTTCACCTTTACATCCAACACCTTATCCAAATTTTCTTTCCCCTTCATAAATCTAGACAAGTCATCTTTTAATCTTTGCACTTCTTCTTGTAGAGTAGAAATATGTAATTCGGCACTTGTCATTTCTTCTTTGCATGCAGATACTTTTTCACTTAGCAAGCAATTCACAGATTTGAAGTTTGCATTTTCCTCCATGACTTCCTTATTTTCAACATTTATGGATTGCAATTTTTCAGTTAGTTTTTCAAGAACTCTTTCGGTTTCAACAAGTTTTGAACTCTTTGCAAGTAATTGTTCATTCTCATATTTCAACAAGGAATTTTCTTTTTCAAGTTTATCAAAACTTTTCAAGCTTCAAGAAGAGAAATCTGAATTAACATGGCACTATTGTTCTTTTTAAGCTCTTCATTTTCACTCATGATGCTTTAGCTATCAATTTCAGTGTCAAGAAGTTTTTCAAACAATTTCTCATCATCAGATAAAGAAGCTTGCTTGTTCTTAAGACATTCTTCATTTTTTCTCAAGCATGAAAATTTTAGAGAACAAAGTTTTGTTTTGTTCACGCAGATCATGGCACTCATTTTTAGAATCCAAAGATCTATTAGATTTTTCAAGCAAAGCATATTCTTCACGCATGTTAGAAATATCTTCTTCAAACAATTTTGTTTTGGATTCCAGAAATTCATTTTGACTTTCTAAACTTTCAATTTGTGACTCTAGATCCTCAATTTTTGATTCTAGCAACTTATAATTTTCACAAGAAGGATTAGCATGCACATTTTCACATGGAGGAGATGTATGCACAATATCTTCAATTTTCTTTTTTAAAGTCTTATTTTCAGATTTGAATTTCTTACACTTGTCATACAAATCAGCGTATGCTAATTGCCATTCCTCTATAGAAAGATCTTCCGAGTCAGAGTTTACCTCAACACTGCTATCTCCTTCAGCCATCAAGCACGAATCCATCGCATTTTCCTCAGATTTTTGTGTCAACTCATCACAAAGGTCTCTTGCTGACCTGCACATTGGAATTTGTGAAAGTATATTAGACTCAATGGCATTCATGAGAAAATTTAGTGCTATAAGATTCATTGCATTTCCCTTGACATGCATATCATCCCGTTTGTTATGTTCAGTAGGAAGTTTGTATGGACCTTCACTTATCACTTTCCAAACATTAGGTTCATGTAAACCAAGATAAACACACATTCCATTTCTTCAAGAAGTAAAATTATAACTATTAAAGCACGGAGGACAAGAAGTTAAGCAACTTTTGGCCATTTTGCTCAAGGTTGCCATTACCTAGGATCACTCTATAGATCGTGAGATCTCAAGACAAATAGAGTCGAGGCTCGGATACCAATTGTTGGGTCCGGGGCAACGGCAATCAAGAGGGGGGGGGTGAATTGATTGGCCTTTTAAAAATTGATTTCCATGTAATTAAGATCAACTATGATGAATGATGAATAGATAAGCAATTTGGATTACGCTCTCAAAGCTCACTCATGTGTGATTGTTAATCATGTGAGTATGTGTGTGTATGGAACGCTGTGCCAAAACCACAAATAGCGAAGAACAATAATAGAGGAATTGCAAACCAGAAGCAAACCATGAGGCACAAAGATTTTTAGGTGGTTCAGCCATACACCTTTGTGTGCCTACGTCCACCCCTCACCAAATCGATGAGGATTCCACTATCTTGCAAAGACCCTTACAAGACAGCACACACAGAGCGACGCTCCAACACACACGTAGGACGACGCCTGCACACACACACACACGAGAGAAAACTCCCAACCACACACAGGGATAAATCCCCAAACATACATGCGGAGTTCCTTCGCACAGAACGACGCACACGCGTCAACACAAACACTTGGAGATTAAATCTCCGAACACCCCCACAAAATATTCTTTCAGAAATGGATGAAGTGTTCAAAAATGGATACAATAAGCCCAAAACAACTTCTAAAGACTGAACCAAAGAACATATATGAAATGTAAAGCTCCCCCTTCTCAAAACGATCCGGCTCTTCTTTGTTCATAGATGAATGATCATGAAGTCGACATCATATTGTTCCTCTCCTCGATCCGCTCATCTTTTCCTTCTACCACAAGCTTCAAAGATGCATGGATGTAGATGATATCCCCTTCCCAAGAGCTCCTTCATTCCTTTCCCCCTTTTTCTTCACCTACAAGATTGAACATGAGCACATTAAGGTTCTACTTTTACAAATTCGGAGTTCACATATATATAGAACAAAGAGTGAAGAAAAGACTCATAAAACCTTCCTAAAACATGTTAAGAATGCCCTCATATGTGTAGGAACCTTTTAGGGGTAGTTTGGTAAAGTTTCCATCTCAAAATAATGGGTTTCAATGACTTTTGAAAATCCCATGCTGAAATGGGTCGACCCCTGGGGTCGACCCCTACATTTTCTGCAACAAAAATTGCCCAAACAGAAGTCTAGCTGAATGGGGTCGACCCCTACAGCTGGCTAGTCTGTCTGCTGTGCAGACAGACCATAGCCCAGAGAGGGTACTTCTGGCTGAAGGGGGTCGACCCCTGGGGTCAACCCCTATAGTTGGCAAGTCTGTCTGCTGTGTATACAGACCATAGCCCAGGGAGGGTCGCCCCCATGGGTCGACCCCTTCCCTACAGGGTCTGAAAAGAGCATTTTAAGCCCCTTTAAGCCATTAAACTCCAATGGTATAAATGTGATCAAAGTTTCTTGATTCTGGAAGGATTATTTTGATGGTTTGAACCTGCAAAAGTATGGAAAAATCAAGTTAGTATGGATTTAAAATTAAAATAACTTTCTCCTTTGTAACTACCATTTCTTAAATGAAAAATCACAATTCAACATGTAGCTCAAACAAAAACATAATCTTCCCAATGTCAAGATCTCAAGAGTGGGATTTGAGTTCAAGATATGAAAGGCTTGCACAATTACAAGTCTATCAATTTAACATTTCTACCAAGCAATGCATACCAACTTGTATTGACAAAACCAAAGATATGAAGTTATCATGCTTCCATGAAAACCTAATCAAGCTATTTTCACACAATCCATCTTTTAGAAATTCTTTCCCTCATATCACATGAAGCTCAACGAAGTATACTGATATCATGATGAAGCTCATATTCAACTTGTCATTCCAAAGCTGTTAAACATCTGAAACTCCACAAGTATAGGGCAATTCCATACACCATAGCAAGAAAACAAGGATGTTCAAGCACATGAACTAGGAAGTCACAATAATGAATTACTAAAAAATCTTTTGACAAATAGTAAAGAAACATTTTGTAATCATCAAAATCACACACTCAACACGCCATTTTAACCCTTTCACAAACACACTCCACTCTCTCGTCCCCTACGCCGTTTTAACCCCTCGCATGCACTCACGTAACATATGCACTTACGTAATAACCCACCTAACATATCCCATATAAAACCCATGCATATAACAATTCATGCACACTCAAATGCAACACATACACTTTATAATATACTCACAAAATCCATTTCACGTACAACCAGCCCATGCAAATGACCAAAAAGATCTCAACGTTAAAACAAAGGAAACATATAAATCTAAGAAGGCTAACACAATAAAAGAATGATATAAAAAATCAAAATAAAAAAGGAGAAGAATGATGAAATAAACAAAAAAATTAATTACAATAACAGTCTTAGTAAACGAAGAAAATATACTCATGCTCTTAAATAAACAAAAAAAATTCAAATAACCCTCTCAAGAGAATATTCAATAATGATAATAACAAGTGAAAAAAAATAAAAAGAAATGTCAAAAAAAACTTACACACCCATGCATGTGACCAAACAAAAGAAAATTAAATAGCCAAACATAAATATACATACATAATATTGCCCGTCTCGGAACCTCCGCTTCCTCGGACTCGGTGTGAAAAGAATATCAGCGACGCCCCGCTAAGCTGGATTTGGACCTTGGGAACCATCCCAATGTGGCCATGATCTGGCATTGCCTCGGGCCGATAGTTCATCAAACCTGACCCGTCCTGATTGGGATTCGATCCCGCTCTCTCATTAAATTTGCCGTAGACGCGGGAGACATTTGCGCGATTTTGTCCCCGTTTTCGTTATGTTCTCAATACGGACTTTCGTCCGAACATAAAACGGTCGGTAAGCGACCAACATGAGTTAATGTCAACACCCCATCTGGGGCATTTTAATGTATTCTGAGGTTTCTATTGTCTCATTTCATTAACATTAACTTTAGGCCGTAAGGCCCCTTTTTCTGACGACTAATCAAGGGTTTTCCCCTCTCTGAGGGGATGTAATTAACGTCGTGACCTTTACGGCGTGGCAGGTTTTTTTCCCAACATGACACACATAATCATCTGATTAGTTAGATCGAGCGCACCAAAGGCTTCCTTGAAGTCTGAATAAATCGTCACTTATGTGACTGGCACGCCCTCACACAAATAAATTAAATAAACGAATGAACAAACTAATAAATAAATAAAATATAGGATAATCCCAAAAGTGCATCCACAAGTCTCGCACGCCCGGTGGGACATAACTTCCCTTCATCTCCTCGCCGGGATTAGGGGCCCTACGGCCTCCTCTTGAAATTCTAACTGTTTTAATTGCAATTGTAGGATCATATTCTGACGATTACAATGGCCGTAAGTTTCGGACCGTTAGTTGTCGCAAGCCATGCCAACCATGGCTACCTCACAGTGCCGATCAAGTTCGGCAACTTTCCTTCGGTGGTGGGCTTCCCCAACTTCTTGTGGGTGGCTTTCGTCAACCTGCTAGAGACTGAGGGGCCCAAGCCCGTCGAAGTCCACATCCCCGTCACGGGGACTTCTACCACCAGACCCGTTGCTACCGGGTCGCAAACAACTACACCTGACGTTACGCCGGTCAACATCGTGGGCTATTTTATCTATCATGTCTGTTTCGACACGAGATCCACTACCAAGAAGACGGCACCCCGCCAAAGAAGGAGCCGAAGAAGTGATACTGTTGCTATGCCCAGAGGCCGGGTATCTAATACCGACAAGTCTGTTCTGATCGGAGGCATCAGAGTTTACCTGAATGGCCGTAGTGCCGAAGTGGATTATCCCAAACATCCATGTGCGCAATTCTTTCAAAGCACTAGGGAGAATAGAGAAGAAGAATGGCGGAGCGGCCGGTCGGTCGAAGAATGAACCGGCCCTAAGGGCATGCAAGTCCAATCAAATCTGGGTGCCCAAGTCGACCTGGGTCCCAGTGACAACTCAGCCGGGGTCTGTCAGGGTTGACAGGCCCAGGAAGGGAGAGAAGGAAAGAGAAAAGAAGAATGAGATGCCAGCAAGAGCGCCTCGTGAACCGTGGTAGGCGAATACCTCTTTATCGATTAAAAGTCATGGCAAGATCGCCAGAGAGGGTCAGCCCGCCTATGGGCCCCCAGCACAAGCAAGGGTACCGCCACCCGTGGTTTACCCTGACTATGAACTAGAAGACATCACCCAAGCCGTGCACGGGTACCTCCGTGGGGTCAAGAACACCTCCCTAGAGAGGCAACGGCTACTACAAGCCATCACCACCACCGACGAGGGTCGAGGATATCCAATCGACCCGGTTGAAATAGAAGATGCGAAATTGGGGTGCTATGGGCTTCCATGCCATGAAGAAGATCCACCGAGAATCTCGGTGTTTGAAAGATTGACTTTCCCTAGTCAGCCGACCAAACGTGCAAGGAGAAGTAATAGAAATGTCCAAGTCTATGCCTGTCATATGGCCGGAATGATCATCCATTATGGGGCTTTGCCTGAGGAGCCTGATGAAGTCGTCAGGATCGTCAAAAGGCCGGGTCCTCTCACAAGAAGGAAGAAGGCGGCAAGTGAGGCATTGCAAACCCTAGCTGGGACAACAAATACAAAGGAGCCTGTGGCAGCTTTATTTGCCAATGTAATTACAACTGAAGATGACAGTGGGGTGCCATCCACCTCGTCCGAAGAAGCACTAGCTGGGGACAGGGGAAACCTCCCCAGCCCTTCTATCAACGATCCGGCCTTGTTGATGTTGTTGCAAAGATATCAGCAAGAAATTGAAGCATTAAAGAAGCAACTGAGTGAGAGGGATACTCACACCCCCGCATCCGTACAGGTCGAAGGCCCGCCTGGACATCTGGGGGCAGCAGCCAGGCATTTGAAGCCTCACAGTAGGCAATTACCTCACAACCAGTGCCCAGCTACACTGGGGCCATTCCTCCCCCGCAAGAACAACTTGCGGCAACGCCGTGGCCTTCAGGCTTCCAATTCCAAGGGGCCCCTGCCACGCCCCACGCGGCCGTGCTAACAACGCCGCATATGCAACAAGCTCACTTTTACCCAAGCTCGGTTGATCCGATAGTAATGAATAAGCTCATGGTCAAGCAAATGATAGAAATGAAGCTGGCGAAAAGGAGTGATGGCGACTCTACCTCATTTGATGTATACAGGGTACCATACCTATCCCATCATGCTGCCAAGAGGCTGCCACCTGGCATCACTAAACCTCCGAAGTTCGAGAAGTTCAACGGGCAAGGATCTCATCAGGAGCACATTGCCTACTACACTAATGTGATGGGTGAGTTAGCTACTGATGAGTCGTACCTGCTAAAGTTCTTCGAGTCCATACTAACGGGGCTCGCCTTTGAGTGGTACTCAAGCTTGCAGCCCGCGTCTATTATTGATAGGCCCGACATGCAGAGAAAGTTCAAAGAAATGTTCCACATCACCTGAGGGAGGTGACGGTGGCCAAACTATATGAAACCAGACAAAGGAATGACGAGTACAGCCTGAATATATCAAAAGATGGAGGAACCTCAGCATGAGGTGCAGGCATCCGCCGCATCAGGAGGATGTCATCCAAATATGCAAGCATAACTTGAAAAGAAAGGTGTTGGAAAAAATGATAGGCACTGAAATTAAATCGTTTGACCGACTAAATAATGTGACAGCAGAAGTCGAGGCGTTCCTCTCAAAATACTCCGCCGCTCCGGCCACTTCAGGCCAGAAGGCCAGGGCAACTGACAAACGGCTGACGTCTCAAGAAGTGCACACGGTCGACTTCAAAGCCTTTGAACAGTAGAAAGAGAAAGACAAAGGGGTAGCTGAGCCTCTCCTGTCCATGCCCGCCGATCGGCGAGAGGGCCCGTCTCTACGGGATAAAATGAGGAAGCTATATTCATTCCCTCAAGATAAAACTTGAGTCCTGTTCGAATGGGCTACAAAATTCAACAAGATCACTCTCCCAGAGCCAAAGAGGTCGAGCGATCTCAGAAGAAAAGATGATCCTCGTTTCTGCCCGTATCATCAAATGCTCAGGCATGCTATCAAGGAATGCTATGTTTTCAAAGACACTATTGAGTCTTTAATAAAGAATGGGGAGCTGCAAATGGGGGAACGCAAAGTCGATCCCCCGTGCCCGCATGAAATGCCCACTCTGGGGGTGACAATCAAAATGATATCTATACATCAGCAATTACCCAAAGAAGTGGCAGAGGTCTGCACTCAGCATACCTACAAGGCCTGTATCCTAGCGCCAACAGAAGATGAGGGAAATTGGCACTCCGTGCCGGCAAAAACAAGAAGAAGGGCATGCCTCATCGTGGCCCAGGATTTTATATACGAGGTGTCACGCCTCAGTTGGAACCACCGGCTGTAACCCCCCGTCTAGCATGAGACAGCCCCCCAGCTGGTCATCAAAAGGTTCACCAACAATAAGAAGAAACACATCCCCATGCGGGTGCACAAAGAAGCCAATCCGACGGTTGAACCACTTCAAGAAACCATCGATGGGCTAAATGAATATGAACAGCCCAAAATCCGACCCGTCCAACTGAAGGAATATGTTCCTTGGGAATATTTTGAGTCCCTGGAATTAGCAGAAGAAGCTGAAGTTGAAGCTAAAGCTGAAGAACCCGGCATATGGGATGAACCTCCCCAGGAGCAGCCACCTGTTGAGGGAGATTGTTGCATCTCCTAGTTGATGTTTGGTGTTTATTTTTAATGATAGCAAAATGACTGTGCTTGTGGCGATGTGCATCATTGAGCATGCCTATGTGTGTTTCATTGAGCAACATGTATGCATCTTGGTTGATGAGTTAACAAATGACTTCAAGATTCTAACTTGGAAGTCATATGAATGATTGTTGTTTAAAGAACTCACGCTATGTTTATCTTGGCTTGCAGGATCAAAATCAGCTTAAAACTCAAAGGAGTCCATCAATGAAGTTCTTCATCACAAAGGGAGTTAACTCTCTTATTGCTTTGCGTTGACTCTTTCCATGTTTTATACATTTCATCAAAGGGCTTTTAAAAATCTTGATTGAGTATTTTCATGTATTTTTCACATGAGGTTTCTGGACTTGCAACATCCTCAATCTATTCACCTGAAATTAGATGAATGTAATTTTATTGATGCTCTCTCATTATATGGATTCTTGGTCATGTTGAAATGAGCATCTAGTGATAAATGGTTGCAATGATTGATTATCAATTCAACACTAACATGGCTCCATTGTGTTACTTGCAGGAAAGAAATGGTTGGATCACACTTAAACATCACATGGATTCATGGTAATATCGTCTCACTTTTTCTGTCTTATGGGGTTGTGCAGAATGGCTTTTATGTAATGAAGGTTTCATGGGTCTTTTGTAAGACCTTGAATGATTTCCATGCATATCCTTCATGAGGAGTTAAAAATCTTGTTTTGATTAAGTTAACATGCATATCTCCTCACTAAGTTCTTAAGGTTGATGAATGTTCTTCATGCATGTTCTTCAAAGGATTATTGAGTTGGATGCATCTTATAGATACCTCATGCAAATCTTGACAGAGAGATTAATTGAATTATACTCTCTCATTATATATATGAAATTTGGGTTCATGATGTTATCACATTGCGTAAAGGAATTGATATATGAACTTGATCCTAAGTTTAGGATGATCATGCTTTCCAAGTGTTCGTATGCACCTTGAACATGGGCTTTCATGTATGCACTTCATATATTTATCATATTGATTATTGAGCTAAAGTTCTAATCATTCTTCTTATGGTTTTGTAGGTTGAATACTTTGTATAAACATTCAATGATCAAAGGAGTTGATGCCACAATGTTTTGAATGGGGTGCAATGTCTTAAGGGGCTGCATTCTGCAAATCTGGGAAAACCCAGATTTCGATCGACCGCCCATAGGGCTTCGGTCGACCGGAATTCCCTGTGATGGGGAGTTTTCAATCTGTAAAATTCCAGTCGATCGCCCCAAGGTTCCGGTCGACCGTTCGTGGCATAAACCCAAAAACCCGCTAAACCTAACCCATTTATGCTCCAACCTTTACCCTTTTCCCCCTAAGTTCTTAGGAGTCATATTAGGGTCTTTTTGGAGGATTCTAGAAGGGTTGTGTTGGTGTCACGCCACGAGCGCGGAAGGAACCCGGAGTGCGTGACGAGTTTATATCGATCATGTCAATCAGAGCGTTAGTGTATTCGACACAGGACAGAGTGCGCAAAAGTAAAGATAACCCAATCCTTTATTCAATCTCAACCTCAAAGTAATTCTATTACAATTCACTTAATGGAAATGCTAAGACCCAATTCTTTAGAGTGACATGGCAATTTAATCGTGTCATGGGTTTTTATGGTACAACCAGCTCAATCGGCCTTGAGGGAATCCAAGGCATCGAGGAGACTTACGGAGGTCTCTGTGACTAACGCACCAATCCGAAGGAACGGAATGTCCGACGGAGGGCTTGTATGTCACCGAGAAAGTAGAGGGTGGTCGATAAATCATCGAGAAACGGGGAACTATACTCACGGCTGGAATATAGTGCCATATGTGTAACCCACTAGAAGGGTGTACATGAAACAACAGAAAAATCCAAAGGACAAAAAATGGCGCCTGGGTCATGGTCGCTATTTCTTAAATAGCGCCTGGGATTCAACAACTATTTATTGAATCACGCCTGTGACCCAGCCATCAATTTTAGATTTCTGTTCCAACTCCTAGTGTAAATAAGTCCTGGAATTTTTATAACAAAGTTTGGTTCTCTTTTATTCGCGCCCATGGCATAGCCATGTTTCAGCAATTGGCACCCTGGTTCGTGTCATGTTTCAATAAATCGCGCCCACTCTTTGGGCGTCTCATTCAATAAGACGACATGATCATAGTCGCTTTTTAATCCAGTATATAAATATGCATGAATAGTGTCATTTCTCCAATTAAAATAATTTTCCATGGACAAGTACATGAGTAGGTGGAGAAAAATACAAGGATTCTAGCAATGCATGCATGTTCTTGATTAGAGGTCCATAATTGAAGTTATTACATTTTGAAGATGCTGATTTAATAATTAACCGTGAAAATAGGGACGGCTATTCGGTAGCGCCTTAAGAATAGCGCCCAAGCTTGGGTCGCTATTTCTCTATAAATTTTGAAATCAAAATAGCAAGCTATAAAACATGGTAAAAAGGGATTATATGCATGCATGAACTTTATATACTTATGAATTTGGCTAAGACTTGAGAAAACCTACCTCTTGTATGAAGATTTTGGTTGATAGACTTGAAGAATTGGATAGGAAATATGAGCTATGTTTACAACCGAGCTTCACAGTAACCAAAATAGCTTATAGCAGTAGCAAAAAAAAGAATATAGTGGCTCTTCTTCAGCAGTAGATGCACGCAAGTAGCAGGAAGAATTAGGAAGAAGAAGACGACTATCTTCCTTCAAAGTAGAAGGAAACGGAGGTTCTGTAGCTACAACAATTTCCTTCTAACAGAGCTCTTCTCGTGGTGTGCAGCAAGAAGCAGAAGAAGCATGACTTCTTCTTGGTGATTAAATGTTGTTGATGAAGGAACAATAGCTGTGTTTAGGAAGATGTAGCCAGCTCCTTCGGTAGCCAAGAAGAACCTCAGGAGAATACAGCAGCAGGTGGATGGGCAGGAGGTTGGCTCGAAGGGGTTGATAGCATGGTATTTATAGGGGTTTGGGAACCCAATGGATTTGGAGTTTGATTGGGACTCAAACTCCCTATTACATGTCCTAATAGTATTAGGATTTCCCATATTTAATCTTTCCCAAGCTAATTCTTTCCCCAAACTATCACACGGTTACCTTGTGTTATAAATTAACGTTAATTTAAAGTGTAACAATCTTTCTAGATTTTTATCTTTTTTTTCTTGATGGTGTATTGACATGAAATTTTGTGGGTAATATTTTTCCATTTTTCTCTATTTTTTCATGTAATTAGTTTTATAAAATTCTTTTGATTTAAAAAGTGGCACTATTCATCTATCTTGGAAATAACACCTTCGTTTTGGACGTGTTATGTGAATAGAGCGCCTGATGCTAGGGCACTATTCACCCTTTTCCTTTTGCCAATAACACTCCAAAGGACCAAAATCGTATAAATGCCCATTCTTTTATCTTTTATCTACCTTTAATGTATTAAAGCTTATTAATAAACAATTATTCCTTTAAATAAAAATATAATGGAATAAATGCGAAATATTAAATTATCTAAATTATTAAAAATATAAATTGATGTTTCTTTCAAGGTTTATTGATTATTAATTCAAATAAAAATACAATATGGTTTTTAAATGGCCACTTAAAATGTTGCTAAATAATCCCTTAAAATTTAAGGGATAGGGCCCATGAGTTCTTTTTGTAAGGCTCATTAGGACGTCAGGGGGTTGTGTATAGGGTCTGACCTTGATTATTTATTGGTTTTAAATTTATTTAGACTTTCTAGTCCCTTATTTTACCTGGGTTGCTACACCCTCCCTCACTTAAAAGAATTTGGTCCCCAAATTCAATCGTATCTAGATGTGGAGAGTGTAGAGTACATAACCTTTAGAATAAATCCAAGAATTGTTTCTTCATAGACTCCTCGGTCTCCCATGTGGCTTCGTGTTCTGAGCATTTACTCCATTACACTTTAACCATGGGAATGGTTTTGTTCCTTAATGTACGTATCTCGCGATCGAGGATCTTCATGGGTTTTTGTTCATAGGTGAGATCCCTTTGAATCACCAGGTCTCCATGATCGATGATATGTGACGGATCATGCACATACTTCTTCAACATGGATATGTGGAACACATTATGAACTTCAGACAATTGAGGAGGCAAAGCGACATGGTAAGCAACCTCGCCAACTCTATCTAGTATCTCAAAAGGTCCGATAAACCTTGGTGTAAGCTTACCCTTAACACCAAATCTCCTAATTCCACGTCCAGGTGATATCTTGAGAAATACGTGATCTCCAACTTGGAATTCGAGATCTCTTCTTCTTGTGTCAGCATAAGCCTTCTGTCTAGACTGAGCAACTTGAAGTCTTTCTCTAATGAGCTGAATCTTTTCAGTGGTATCCTTACCATGTCTGGGCCTAAGAGTTGTTTCTCGCCAACTTCGTCCCAGCACAAAGGTGATCGGTAACTCCTTCCGTATAAAGCTTCGAAAGGTGCCATCTGTATGCTTGCCTGGTAACTATTGTTGTATGCAAACTCGACCAAAGGTAAGTGATCATGCCAGCTTCCACCAAAATCAATGATGCAAGCTCTGAGCATATCTTCTACCACATGATTGGTTCTTTCGGTCTGACCATCCGTTTGAGGATGAAAAGCGGTACTAAAGTTAAGTCTCGTCCCCAACGAATGTTGTAGACCCTTCCAAAAGTGTGAAGTGAATCGTGGGTCTCGGTCAGACACGATTGAGACAGGAACGCCATGTAGTCTGACTATCTTCTTTATCTATAGAGCAGTAAGGACATCAACTGACCATCGGCTCTTGATTGGCAAGAAGTGTGCCGCCTTAGTCAAACGGTCAATGATAACCCATATTCCATCATGTCCTCCTTTTGATTTAGACAGATCCATAATGAAGTCCATACCGATATCCTCCCACTTCCACTTGGGAATATCAAGACGATGTAACTTACCGGCAGGCTTTTGATGTTCTGCCTTGACTTGTTGGCACATGAGACAGCAAGACACGAAGTCCGCTACTTCTCTCTTCATATTGGGCCACCATAAGGTCCTTTTCAAATCTTGGTACATTTTGGTAGATCCTGGATGAATCATGTACCTTGATGTGTAAGCTTCATCAAAAATCTTTTTCTTTAGCTCTGGACAATCCGGTATACAAGTTCTATTTCGGAACAACAATCTGCCATCTGGGGCTATCTTGAAGTTATACTGCTCTTCTATCTTGCCCTTGATTTCCACTAATGTCGGGTCATTGTCTTGAAGTCCTTGTATTTCTGAGAGTAGATCTGGCTGTATACTCATGTGGGATAGTGTAACACACCTGCTCTCCGTGTCCATGCTTATATCAAGTTTAGAGAATTGTTCTAGTAGCTTCAACTCCTGAATCATACAATTGGCTAATAGTGCTCTCGGCTTTCGACTGAGGGCATCAGCTATAGGATTACCCTTTCCAGGATGATATTGTATTGTGAAGTCAAAGTCCTTGAGATATTCTAGCCAACGTCTTTGACTCATATTCAATTCCTTCTGAGAGAAGAGATACTTGAGACTTTTATGGTAGGAGTATACAGTAAACTACACTCCATATAGGTAATGTCTCCATATTTTTAGTGCAAACACTACCCCAGCCAACTCCATGTCATGGACTAGATAGTTTTCTTCGTGCTTCTTCAACTGTCAGAAAGAGTAAACTATAACTCTCCCTTGTTGCATCAAGACACATCCGAGGCCAATGCCAGACGCATCGGTGTAGACCTCGAATTTCTCTCCTTCTATTGGTAGGGCTAAGACTGGGGCAGTAGTTAGGTGATCCTTGAGAGCTTGGAAGCTTCTTTCACATTCCTTGCTCCATTCATAACGGATCTCCTTGCGAGTTACCCTGGTGAGTGGTACGGCGATCTTGGAGAAATCTTTGATGAATCGCCTATAATAGCCCGCAAGACCCAAGAAACTACGGATCTCGCTAGCATTGGTCGATCTTTCCCAATTCCTTACAGCTTCAACCTTTGATGGGTCTACGGATAAATCATCCTTTGAAATCACATGTCCCAAGAAAGATACTTCTTCTAGCCAGAATTCACATTTACTGAGCTTTGCATATAGCTGATTCGTCCTCAATATCTGTAATGCAATCCTCAAATGCTTCTTATGCTCTTCCTTGGCCTTTGAATAGATCAGTATATCATCAATGAAAACCACCATGAACTGATCTAGATGAGGCATGAATATACTATTCATCAACTACATAAAGGCTGCAGGGGCATTCGTTAGTCCAAAAGGCATAACAACAAATTCATAGTTCCCATACCTGCTCCTGAATGCGGTCTTATAAATGTCCTCATATTTGATCCTCAGTTGGTGATATCTCGACCTGATATCAATCTTTGAGAAATACTTGGATCCAGATATTTGATCAAATAACTCATCGATTCTCGGCAGTGGATACTTGTTCTTGATAGTGAGATGATTCAACTGTCGATAGTCGATGCATAACCGCATGGATCCTTCCTTCTTCTTTACAAACAGCACAGGTGATCCCCACGGGGAAGTGCTTGGTCTAATAAATCCCTTATTTAGAAGTTCCATCAATTACTCCTTTAGTTCTTTGAATTCAGCCGGGGACATCCTATATGGTGCCTTAGAAACTGGACCAGCACCAGGGATCAAATCGATGGTGAATGCCACTTCTCTTTGTGGAGGTAATCCTAGCAAATCTTCCAGAAACACGTCCGAAAATTCTTGCATAATAAGGATATCTTCTAGCTTAGTCTCCTTAGTCTCCTTAATGGTGACAAAAGCAAGGAAGGATACACATCCTTTCCTTATTAGCTTGCTAGCTCGAAGAGCTGAAATAAGAAGCGACTTGCTCCGATTCTTAGGGCTAGTATAGACCAGTCCCAAAAATTCTTTGAAAGTAACCTTGCTATTATAGCAATCAACAGTTGCCTGGTATTTGGATAGCCAATCCGCTCCTAATATGATATCATATTCCTTCAAATCTAGGCATATTAAGTTGATAGGAATGTTTCTACCCTCGACCAAGACTTCACACTTTTGGTAATGATGAGTAATATCGGCTTCGTTTCCGAGAGGAGTTGAAATAACTAATTTTATCCATTCCGGTTCCATAGGCAATGGATCAGCAAACTTCTTGGAAATAAACGAATGTGATGCACCAGTATCAAATAAGACATATGCAGACTTGGAACAAACTTTCAGTGTACCTTCCACTAGTCCGCCTTCGTCTTGTTCTGCCTCCTTAATATCCTGGAGACGTGCATTCTTCATTGCTAGGCGCTTCACTTCACCGGCTTGTTCAGTAAGCAACAGACAGTCGGGAATCTGATGATCACGGATCCCACAACGGAGACAAGCTCCTATATTTCTCCAGCATTCTTCGGCCTTGTGTCCGGCCTTGTCACAATGTTTACACACCACTTTAGAAGGTGTGGTGGTGATGGAGAACGGCTTGTTAATCTTTTTAACTTTCTTTTCCTGGTAAGACTTTCCTCCATTACTTGGCCTCTTCTTGTTGAAGTTGGGTTTGAAATTGCTGGAGCTAGTGACATGTTCCTTCTTATCTCTCCCACGGATCATATTAGATAGTTCCGTGGCATCCTCCAATAGCTGGGCCCGTCATACCATCTCCGAGTAAACTTGTATGTCCATCGGGGCCAGTTGTGTGATAAACTGGGGCCTGAGCCCATTTAGAAACCTTCTAACTTTCATTTTCTTGGTACTGACTAAATGCTTAGTGTACCGGGATAACCTTGAACATTGTGCCTCGTACTCGGCCACCGATAATGATCGTTGCTTAAGTGTGGTGAATTCGGTGGCCTTTTTCTCCTGGACTCGATCTGATAAATATTTATTGTTAAAATGTTCAACAAATTCCTCCCAAGTAACTTGGTCCTACTCTAAAGTGGCTTCTACCGACTCCCACCAGCATCAGGCATCTCTCTCCAGTTGAAATGTTACTAATAGGACCTTCTCTTGGTCCATACATTGCATAACTCTAAAGATACGTTCAGTCTCTCTGATCCAATGCTCGACGTCATCCGGATCAGTGGATCCCATGAACTTAGGAGGGTTCATGTTCCTAAAACATTGGTAGAGATTTCCGGCTCCACGATGTGCACCTCCTTGCGCGACCTGTTGGAGTGCTTGAGTAAGACCTTGGACGGTCCTTTGCATATCGTGCCACTGAGCACGTTCTGCGGCCATGGTCCTACAATTACAATAACTATATTAATATGTGATTATGTTCAAAGGTATTAGTTTCTTAGTTAACTCAACCCTCGATTCTACCCAATCTCACCGGGTAAAGGTTTAAACCTATCCTTGGACTTGGGTTTCCTAGGAATTGAATATCCTAGGCTCCGATACCACAAAAACTGTCATGCCCCGAGCGCGGAAGGAACCCGGAGTGCGTAATGAGTTTATATCGATCATGTCAATCAGAGCGTTAGTGTATTCGACACAGGACAGAGTACGCAAAAGTAAAGATAACCCAATCTTTTATTCAATCTCAACCTCAAAGTAAATCTATTACAATTCACTTAATGGAAATGCTAAGACTCAATAAAGGAAAAGTACAATGAGTGACTCAAGAAAATAGAAAGATAAGACTAGTTGACACTTGGATAGACAGATGTAGCTCTAATCTCTTCACTCTTGATCTTCCCCATCCGATTGAGTCTCGTCATCGGACTTACCTGAAAAATAGGGGGAAAAACTGGATGAGCGAACACTCAGTAGGAATTATATCTCAAGTGCTAGCTTACTTTAAGTAGATTACAAGTTACATGAATGCAATATAGCTATGCATGCTCACATAAAACGACAATAAAGAGTGTATGTCAAGATAGAGAGTGCATATCAAAAGATAGTTGAGTGAACTAGCATGTCTTTCAAAAACTCATATCAAGATATTCAAGCAAGTATATTCGTCATGTCATGTCGAGAATTGGCTATCAAGTTTCAAGCAAGTATATAATAAATACCCTTTTCGGGTCATGCAAGCCATGTCATGTCAAGTCGAGTCAAGTACGAGGTTTGTGGAATGTCATCTAGAACGTCAAGCACTTTAGTGCAATGCCACACCGTGATCATTACAACTCCTATGGGCACTAGTACTTTCGGGTGCTCCTCCCAGGACCAGATCGGGCCCTATATGCGCAGGCATTGATCATGTATTTTTTGACATCCACTATAGTTATAGCCAATATAGAGTTCCAAAGGAATAAGCTTGTAGGAATTTTAAGGTAGATCATAGGGAATAGCATTTCAAGGATTGAACATGATGTATAAGAATGATAATGACGGTATAATCACGATTAACGATAAAACTAGGTGGAATCGGCTCCCTAGATGGGTGTTATGACATTAAGAATAAGCGCTCATATAGAAAATAGTCGCTCGTTCTTGTACATGATAAGGTGGATAGAATTAGTGTCCACAAGTACGGCACATAATTCTAAAGAAATACTAATGGCATGGTTTCCCTATTCCATTTTTTTCAAGAATATTCTCATGACATCCACATAGCATGTCACGGGGGCTGGTATACCATGTTTCTTTAGAGTGACATGGCAATTTAATAGTGTCATGGGTTTTTATGGTACAACCAGCTCAATCGGCCTTGAGGAAATCCAAGACATCGAGGAGACTTACGGAGGTCTCTGTGACTAACGCACCAATCCGAAGGAACGGAATGTCCGACGGAGGGCTTGTATGTCACCGAGAAAGTATAGGGTGGTCGATAAATCACCAAGAAACAGGGAACTATACTCACGGCTGGAATATAGTGCCATATGTGTAACCCACTAGAAGGGTGTACATGAAACAACGGAAAAATCCAAAGGATAGAAAATGGCGCCTGGGTCATGGTCGCTATTTCTTAAATAGCGCCTGGGATTCAGCCACTATTTATTGAATCGCACCTGTGACCCAGCCATCAATTTTAAATTTCTATTCCAACTCCTAGTGTAAATAAGTCCTGGAATTTTTATAACAAAGTTTGGTTCTGCTTAATTCGCGCCCATGGCATAGCCATGTTTCAGCAATTGGCGCCCTGGTTCGTGTCATGTGTCAATAAATCACACCGAATCTTTGGGCGTCTCATTCAATAAGACGACATGATCATAGTCGCTATTTAATCCAGTATATAAATGTGCATGAACAATGTCATTTCTCCAATTAAAATAATTTTCCATGGACAAGTACATGAGTAGGTGGAGAAAAATATAAGAAATCTAGCAATGCATGCATGTTCTTGATTAGAGGTCCATAAATCAAGTTATTACATTTTGAAGATGCTGATTTAATAACTAACTGTGAAAATAGCGACTGCTATTCGGTAGCGTCTTAAGAATAGCACCCAAGCCTGGGTCGCTATTTCTCTGTAAATTCTGAAATCAAAATAGCAAGCTAGAAAACTTGATAAAACATGATAAAAAGGGATTATATTCATGCATGAACTTTATATACTTATGAATTTGGCTAAGACTTGAGAAAACCTACCTCTTGTAGGAAGATTTTGGTTGATAGACTTGAAGAATTGGATAGGAAATATGCGCTCTGTTTACAACCGAGCTTCACAGTAACCGAAACAGCTTATAGCAGTAGTAAAAAAAAGGAATATAGTGGCTCTTCTTGAGCAGTAGATGCACGCAAGCAGCAGGAAGAATTAGGAAGAAGAAGAAGACTATCTTCCTTCAAAGTAGAAGGAAACGGAGGTTCTGTAGCAACATCAATTTCCTTCTAACAGAGCTCTTCTCGTGATGTGCAGCAAGAAACAGAAGAAGCATGACTTCTTCTTGGTGATTAAACGTTGTTGATGAAGGAACAATAGCTATGTTTAGGAAGATGTAGCAAGCTCCTTCGGCAGCCAAGAAGAACCTCAGGAGAATACATCAGTAGGTGGATGGGCAGGAGGTTGGCTCGAAGGGGTTGATAGCATGGTATTTATAGGGGTTTGGGAACCCAATGGATTTGGAGTTTGATTGGGACTCAAACTCCCTAGTACATGTCCTAATAGTATTAGGGTTTCCTATATTTAATCTTTCCCAAGCTAATTCTTTCCCCAAACTATCACACGGTTACCATATGTTATAAATTAACGTTAATTTAAAGTGTAACAATCTTTCTAGATTTTTATCTTGTTTTCTTGATGGGGTATTGAACTGAAATTTTGTGGATAATGTTTTTCCATTATTATCTATTTTTCCATGTAATTAGTTTTATAAAATTGTTTTGATTTAAAAAGTGGCACTATTCATCTATCTTGGAAATAACGCCTTCGTTTTGGACGTGTTATGTGAATGGAGCGCCTGATGCTAGGGCGCTATTCACCCTTTTCCTTTTGCCAATAACACTCCAAATGACCAAAATCTTATAAATGCCCATTTGTTTATCTTTTACTTACTTTTAATGTATTAAAGCTTATTAATATACAATTATTCCTTTAAATAAAAATATAATGGAATAAATGTGAAATATTAAATTTTCTAAATTATTAAAAAATATAAATTGATGTTTCTTTCAAGGTTTATTGATTATTAATTCAAATAAAAATACAATATGGTTTTTAAATGGCCACTTAAAATGTTGCTAAATTCATAATCCCTTAAAATTTAAGGGATAGGGCCTATGAGTTCTTTTTGTAAGGCTCATTAGGACTTCAGGGGGTTGTGTACAGGGTCTGGCCTTGATTATTTATTGGTTTTAAATTTATTTAGACTTTCTAGTCCCTTATTTTACCAGGGTTGCTACATTTGGTCTTTTGGTGTCTTCTATATATGCTTAAGTGAGAGCTACGAATTTGAGATGGAAAAACCTAATGTGTTCATTGTTTCTATCTTGTAGGTGAAGAAAAAGGGAGAAAGGAAGGAAGAGCTCAAGCCAAGGGGATTTGATCTACATCCTGGAGGATTTGGAGATCGTGCTTGAAGAGAAAGTGAAGCGGATTGAAGAGAGGAACGCGTTGACATTCAAATCGACATCATCCGACTTCCTTCCAACTATTGCTTGAAATAACATCATCAACCGGGTTTTGGGGGATCTTTTCTACATCCATTCTATGTTGTTCTTGATGTGTTTCATGATCTATGTTTACGGTTGAGCATGTTTGAATATCTGTGTTAATTTTCTGAACTAGAAATACTGTGTGTGTGATCGTTTGTATACGGTCGTGTGTCTCCGGTGCTGTGTTTGTTGCAGCATATGTGTGTGTTTGTGATCCGGTCATTGGATCGTGTTGGAGACTCCGTCTCCATGTGTGTTTGGGGTTGTATACCGTGTTTGCAGGGTTTACTGTCCGTGTGTGTGTTGGGGCGTGTCCCCGTGTTTGTGTACAGGCGTCTTCCGGCGTGTTATTGGAGCGTCGCCTCCGTGTTGGGGATTTATCCCTGTGTGTGTTGGAGCATTGCTCCGTGTTGGGGAGTCTTCCCCATGCTGGTTTATCCAGCGAGTAGATCCTTACCGGTTTGGTAAGGGGTGGACGTAGGGAGCTCGTCGTGGTCCTGAACCACCTTAAAAATCCTTGTGTCTTGTGGTGTGTATTGTGGTTTGCCTTATTGTGATTAATTGTTAATTCAATACACGTGTGATCGGTGAGTATGAGTGAATTCCAAGTGCACGAGTGAATCTCAATTGCCTAGATTTTAGGGTGTGACGTGTTTAATTGCATAATCTTTTGCATGATCGAGTGAGCTCGACGAGATTGAGATAGCTTAAATTACTCTATTTATTTTAATCTTTTCAATCTAGTCAAAGTTGTTATTTCCGCTTAGTTAATTTTTTATTTTACCATATTCAGTGGAGGACAATTCAACCCCCCCTTCTTGTCTGCTCGCCTACCCAGGACCAACAATTGGTATCAGAGCCACGACTCTATCTCCTTGGGTCTAACGACCTTTAGAGTGATCCCTCAGCAAGTTTCATTGAACATCATGTCTATATGTTTCTTGTCTTCTCTTCCTCCTCATTTTGATGGTCACAACTACATTTCTTGGAGTTTATGAACCTGAAATGTGGAAAGTGATATGTAATGGTCCATATAAACTTCCTGCAAATGAAACCAAGTGGAATGAAAAACACATCAAGAAAAATTCTATAAATGTTATTGCATTAAATATTTTGAAGAATAGCATGGAATCTGATGTGATTTCACGATTTCCAATGTGCAGATCAGCAAGGGAGCTTTGGGATGAGCTGGCATACAAGTATGAAGAAGATGCAAAAGATACATGCATGATGGCTCATGGTGAGGAAAGCTCGAGTCAGGTAAATTCTGACTCCGAAGAACTTTCAATTGAAGACTGACAATTAGCATATGCCGATTTGCATGATAGATGCAAAAAATACAAACCTGAAATCAAGAGATTGAAAAAGAAAAATGATGAGAATGTGCAAGCTAATTCTTCATGTGAAAGTTGTAAAACTTTGGAGTCAAAAATCGAACATCTAGAAGATCAAAATGAATCTCTTGAATCCAAAGTCGAATTACTTTCAGATGAGAACTCTTATTTGAATGAAGATCTTGAAATGGCTAGAAAATATAACACGTCTTCAAATTGAAAATGAATGTGATGAGTTGCGTGAGCAAAATAAATTCTTAATGTCTAAAATCTCCATGCTTGAGAAAAATGAAGAATATCTTAAGAACAAGCTAGCTTCTTTGTCTGATGATGATAAAATGTTTGAAAAGCTACTTGATTCTGAAATTGATAGCAAGAGCATGATGAATGAGAATGAAGAGCTTAAAAAGAAAAAGGGTGCCATGCTAATTCAGATTTCTCTTATTGAATGTAGCTTGAAATATTTTGACAAACTTGAAAAAGAGATTTCTTTGTTGAAATGTGAGAATGAACGATTGCTTGAAAAGAGTTCAAAGCTTGTTGAAACTGAAAATGTCATTGAGAAATTAACAGAAAAATTGAACTCTATAAATGATGAAAATAAAGAAATCATGAAAGAAAATGCAAACTTTAAATCTGTGAATTACTTGCTAAGTGATAAAGTGTCTGTATGCAAGGAAGAAATGACGAGTGTCGAATTGCATATTTCGGCTCTAGAAGAAGAGGTGCAAACCTTGAAGTTTGATCTATCTAAATTTATAAAAGGGAAAGAAAATTTGGATAAAGTGTTAGATGTTAAGGTGAACTTTCAAAGGGAGGGTCTTGGTTATATCCCGGTCAAGAAGAAGTCTTTTGAATCCAAATTGAAAACCTCCTTTGTCCATGCCTTCGACATTCCTAGTACTTCTAAATCACCTTCTCCCCTTGCTCAAATGAAAACTTCTGAAACCTGGTTCGAGAAGAAGAAAAATGTTGACACAAAACTATCCATGCCAAATAGATTTCAAAAATCAAAGTCCAATGTTGAATGTTTCTATTGTGGTATGTTTGGCTATGTCATGAATGATTGTGGAGTGATGAAAAAAGATGAACTTCATGCCATGAATGCTAAGTTTCATGTTGAAAGAAAATTCAGTGACAAACATGCTTATCATGATCAAAGGTTTTCATCTAACAAGGGAAAGTTCTATGAAAAAACTCAAGCTTACAATGAAAAATCATTCGGTAGAACTACTTCTCTTTATTGCTTTCATTGTGGGAAGTACGGGCATATTATGAAAGAGTGTTGGTTCTTGAAAACACAAAATTTCCATGCTTCTAGAATGAATGCTAAGTTTAATTTTGTTAAATCTAGATCTTTTGAAAATACAAGATGAAATGGATTTGAAAATTCTTTTGCCCCTAAAAGGAAGTCTTTTGATAAAATTGCTTCTCCTCAATGCCTTTATTGTGGAAACCATGGACATATTCTTGAGGACTGCAGGATCATGAAGAATGATGATATGATGGCTATGAGGATGTTGAAGAAAGATTTCGGCAGAAATGCTTCCAATCTCCAAGGATCCAAGAAGGCTTGGGTGCCAAAATATGTTAATTGAGTTGATTTTGATGGAGGTGTACCTTGAGGTAAATAAAAAATGAAAGGGGTTCCAGCAAAATGGAACATGCACACTAGAATGGTAAAACACCAACTTTGCTTCTTTTTTATCAAATTGGCATTTTTGATGTTTTTCTTCTGCTACCTTGTTATGTATGAATTGCATTTCCTTACAAGCCACTCATGCTCTCATTGAATGAATATTTGGTATATCAAATGTTGTTATGTGAAATGACAGATTAAGTCTGTCAGGAAGCTAACATCATGCGTGAGGTGATCCTCGGATCAAAGCTCTCTGTCTTGTACCAAAATTTAAAAATTAAATTATTTGGCTAACGAGGAAACATATTTTTTAGAAGGAAATCAATTTGCCTTAAAATTCTGAAATACCATGTGCGTTCAAATTGATTCTGAAATTCTTTCTTGCTTCAAGAAGGCAAAATTTCTGAAATGTAGAATTGTTCATTTGACAGATATTGATTCTGAAAACTTGATCTGTTATTCTTGTATTCTGCTATGATGAACATGTTTCATTGGTTGAATGAATTTAAAATTTTTTGAGGAATAAACATGATGTCTTTTCGTATTGAATACTTTTCAATCTGAAATGCATGAGCATCTGAGCTTAATTGAGTATCTAGTATATCAAATGGTGTGTAGTGGAAGGGTAGATTACGTCCACCTAGAAGCTCTCACTATGTGTGAGTTAGGTTTTCAGACCTTCTCCTCCACCTCATACCAAAACTTGAAAAATCTGTTTTTGAACATTTCTGAAAACAATTGGGTTACACTGCTTAATTTTGATCATTTGTGCACCCTTGTTCAAAAAGGCAAAGTCTTGGGAAAAGGTTATTGTCATCATTTGAATGTGTATGCCTCTTTGTGAAATCTGTCATGATGTTCTGAAAAATAAACGTTTGCATCTTTTTTTTGCATCTTGTATTGCATTCTCATGTTTTTTATAAGTTGCATGCATTAGAAAATTCATAAGGAGTATTTAGATCATTCACATGAAAAACTAAAATCTTGCATCTTGCACCCATGTTAAATTTTGTAATGTATTTAAAATTTTTAAATAAAAATCTGACATTCTGCATCACATTGCATATTGCATATATTCCCGTTGTGTGCTTGCATGTTATTATATGCTAATCACCCGCTTTGTTGAAATTTCTAAGACCTCATATTTCTTGCTAAATAATGTTACAAATTGAGTCATTACTAAAGTGCTACATGTCATACACTCAGGGGGAGTAATCTTCTGATAAGTGTATCTACATAGGGGGAGCTGCATTGTTATGTGTTCATAGAATTTTCGGTATACATGTTGAATCAAAATCGCACACGTCATGCACAAAATGTGAAAATGAGTGTTAGAGATAAGGATGTAAAAATTTCTTTTCAACATTCTAGAGATATTAAACTTGCTGCTTGAATGTTAAAGAGGTAGTTGATTAAAAAGTTACCTGCCTATTTTTTGTAGAAAGAATCTGAATTGAGTGGCAAAGTAATGTTTAGTCTCACTGAGTAAATTGGGCACATGTCACCTGAGACGGGATGTGGTTCACTTCAGAAAGGTGTTGTACTATAATATCTCTACTTAAAATGAGGTGAAATGGTTCACTTTTCTGACTAACCAGGGATTCTGGCATGAGCTCCATGTGTCTCCTCACGTAAAAAGGAATTATTTGAACCTGATCACTCTTGAAAAATTCTGTCTATCATGTGATATTGGTTGAGTTGAAAAACTATGGTGAAAACTCGTTGTGGCAGAGCGTAGCCTCCAATACCCTGTTCTCTTCAAATGAAATACAGCTTGTATAATCTCTTATTGTATTGATCTGAAAATGTGAATATCTATATAGTTACAGTCTATTTTTCATGTTATGCACCTACACACATGGAAATTTAATTTAATATGTATTCAGAAAATTGATTGACTGTATTGACTATTGCATAACTCCTCTGTCTGATTGCACAATCACCTAGGTGTTACACATAAGCATCCTAGATGTTTTGACTCTCATGCACTTTTCTTATACCCATTCGTCTCTTAAATAAGTAAGGGGGAGCTGTGTTGCATGTAATATGTATATATCTTCTTGGTTGCATTGCATGCATTTTTTTGTGTTCTTATGCATTTCAATAGAAAACTAAAAACTTAAAAATCTGAAAAACTAAGAAACTCATGTCATGTGTCATCATTTGTATGCATTGAGTTTGTATGCATTTCAAAAGAAAATTTTGAAAATCTAGAAATCACGGAAAAGCATTTGTTGTTTCCACTGTTATATTTTTTTTACAAACATCTTGATTTTGCTTTGCTATTGCATTTTGTGAAAATCTGAACTGGGCTTTAGACTTTGAATGCTATCATGATTGAACACTTCATGTTGCATATATCTTCCAATAATGCTTCATATCTTTGAGGCCAACAATTACCAACAAGTGGTGTCTGAATTGATATCATCTCTCCCTGCCTAACATGTTCATATCATGTCCAATAACCCCCTGTCTTTTTGTAGATGACAAAAAGGGGGAGAAGAATGTTGGTTGTGTTAATGCATGTTGGTTGTGTGCTCAATGCCTTCTGCTCAATGAAGAGAGAGTAGTTTTGAGGGAGAATGTGATTGAATGTGATTAAATGTCTTATCCACCATTCTCATAACATTCATTGAAATGCTTCTCCGCTATCTTTAGGAACTCTCGCACACATTGTTTTGTTATCATCAAAAAGGGGGAGATTATTGAGGGAGATTGTTGCATCTCCTAGTTGATATTTGGTGTTTGGTTTTAATGATAACAAAATGATTGTACGTGTGACGATGTGCATCATTGAGCATGCATGTGTGTGTTTCATTGAGCAACATATATGCAACTTGGTTTATGAGTTAACAGATGACTTGAAGATTAAAACTTGGAAGTCATACGAATGATTATTGTTTAAAGAACTCACACTATGTTTATCTTGGCTTGCAGTTTCAAAATCAGCTTAGAACTCAAAGGAGTCCATCAATGAAGTTCTTCTTCACAAAGGGAGTTAACTCTCTTATTACTTTGCGTTGACTCTTTCCATGTTTTATGCATTTCATCAAAGGGCTTTTCAAAATCTTGATTGAGTATTTTCATGTATTTTTCACATGAGGTTTCTGGACTTGCAACATCCTCAATCTATTCACTTGAAATTTGATGAATGTAATTTTATTGATGTTCTCTCATTATATGGATTCTTGGTCATATTGAAATAAGCGTCTAGTGATAAATGGTTGCAATGATTGATTATCAATTCAACACTAACATGGCTCCATTATGTTACTTACAGGAAAGAAATGGTTGGATCACACTTAAACATCACATGGATGCATGGTAATATTATCTCACTTTTTCTTTCTCATGGGATTGTGGAGAATGGCTTTTATGTAATGAATGTTTCATGGCTCTTTTGTAAGACCTTGAATGATTTCCATGCATATCCTTCATGAGGAGTTAAAAATCTTATTTTGATTAAGTTAACATGCATATCTCCTCACTTAGTTCTTAAGGTTGATGAATGTTCTCCATGCATGTTCTTCAAAGAATTGTTGAGTTGGATGCATCTTATAGATTCCTCATGCAAATCTTGACAGAGATTAATTGAATCATACTCTCTCATTATATATATATGAAATTTGAGTTCATGATGTTATCACATTGCATAAGGGAATTGATATATGAACTTGATCCTAAGTTTAGGATGATCATGCTTTCCAAGTGTTCGTATGCACCTTGAACATGGGCTTCCATGTATGCATTTCATACATTTATCATATTGATTATTGAGCTAAAGCTCTAATCATTATTCTTATGGTTTTGCAGGTTAAATACTTTGTATAAACCTTCAATGATCAAAGGAGTTGATGCCACAATGTTTTGAATCTGATGCAATGTGTTAAGGGGCTGCATTCTACAAATCTGGGAAAACCCAAATTTCGGTCGACCGCCCATAGGGCTTCGCTCGACCGAAATTTTCAGTGATGGGGAATTTTCAATCTGTAAAATTCCGATCGATCACCCCATGTTTCCAGTCGACCGTTCGCGGCATAAACCCAAAAACGTGTATTCAAAAACCCACTAAACCTAACCCATTTGTGCTCCAACCTTTAGCCTTTTGCCCCTACATTCTTAGGAGTCATATTAGGGTATTTTTGGAGGATTCTAGAAGGGTTATGTTGGTCTTTTGGTGTCTTCTATATATGCTTCAGTGAGAGCTACGAATTTGAGATGGAAAAACCTAATGTATTCATTGTTTCTATCTTGTAGGTGAAGAAAAAGGGAGAAAGGAAGGAAGAGCTCAAGCCAAGGGGATTTGATCTACATCCTGGAGGATCTGGAGATCTTGCATGAAGAGAAAGTGAAGCGGATTGAAGAGTGGAACGCGTTGACATTCAAATCGACATCATCCGACTTCCTTCCAACCATTGCTTCAAAGAACATCATCAACCGTGTTTTAGAAACCAAAGGGAGATCTTTTCTACATCTATTCTATGTTATTCTTGATGTGTTTCATGATCTATGTTTAAGGTTGAGCATGTTTGAATATCTGTCTTAATTTTTTGAACTAGAAATATTGTGTGTGTGACCGTTTGTATATGGTCGTGTGTCTCCGGTGCTGCGTTTATTGCTACGTGTGTGTTTTTGTGATCCAGTCGTTGGATCATGTTGGAGACTCCGTCTCCGTGTGTGTTTAGGGTTGTATACCGTGTTTACAGGGTTTACTCTGCATGTGTGTGTTGGGGCGTGTCCCCGTGTTTGTGTGCAGGCGTCTTCCTGCATGTTGTTGGAGCGTCGCCTCCGTGTTGGGGAATTATCCCCGTGTGTGTTGGAGCATTACTCCGTGTTGGGGAGTCTTCCCCGTGTTGGTTTATCTAGCGAGTGGATCCTTACCGGTTTGGTAAGGGGTGGACGTAGGGAGCCTGTCGTGGTCCCGAACCACCTTAAAAATCATTGTCTCTTGTGGTGTTTATTATGGTTTGCCTTATTATGATTAATTGTTAATTTAATACACGTGTGATCGGTGAGTATGAAAGAATTCCAAGTGCACGAGCGAATCTGAATTGCCTAGATTTCAGGGTGTGCCACCTTTAATTACATAATCTTTTGCATGATCGAGTGAGCTCGGCGAGATTGAGAGAGCTTAAATTACTCTGTTTGTTTTAATCTTTTCAATCTAGTCAAAGTTGTTATTTCCGCTTAGTTGGTTTTTAATTTTACCACATTCAATGGGGGACAATTCAACCCCCCCTTCTTGTCCGCTCGCCTACCCCGGACCAACAATTGGTATCAGAGTCACGGCTCTATTTTCTTGGGTCTAACGACCTTTAGAGTGATCCCTCGGCGAGTTTTATTGAACATCATGTCTATACGTTGCTTGTCTTCTCTTCCTCCTCATTTTGATGGTCACAACTCCATTTCTTGGAGAAATAACATGTGTGCTTATCTTAGAGTTTATGAACCTTAAATGTGAAAAGTGATATGTAATGGTCCATATAAACTCCCTGCAAATGAAACCAAGTCGAATGAAAAACACATCAAGAAAAATTATATAAATGTTACTGCATTAAATATTTTGAAGTTTGATGTGATTTCACTATTTTCAATGTACAGATCAGCAACTGAGCTTTGGGATGAGCTGGCATGCAAGTATGAAGAAGATGCAAAGGATACATGCATGATGGCTCATGGTGAGGAAAGCTCGAGTCAGGTAAATTATTACTCCAAAGAACTTTCAATTGAAGACTGGCAATTAGCATATGTCGATTTGTATGATAGATGCAAAAAATATAAATCTGAAATCAAGAGATTGAAAAAGAAAAATGATGAGAATGTCCATGCTAATTCTTCATGTGAAAATTGTAAAACTTTAGAGTCAAAAATCGAACATCTAGAATATCAAAATGAATCTCTTGAATCCAAAGTCGAATTACTTTCAGATTAGAACTCTTGTTTGAATGAAGATGTTGAAATGGCTAGAAAATATAACACATCTCTTTCAATTGAAAATGAATGTGATGAGTGGCGTGAGCAAAATAAATTCTTCATATCTAAAATCTCCATGCTTGAGAAAAATGAAGAATATCTTAAGAACAAGCTAGCTTCTTTGTCTGATGATGATAAAATGTTTGAAAAGGTGCTTGATTCTGAAACTGTTAGCAAGAGCATGATGAATGAGAATGAAGAGTTTAAAAAGAAAAATGGTGTCATGCTAATTCAGATTTCTCTTCTTGAAGGTAGCTTGAAAAGTTTTGACAAACTTGAAAAAGAGATTTCTTTGTTGAAATGTGAGAATGAACGATTGCTTGAAAAGAGTTCAAAGCTTGTTGAAACTGAAAATGTCCTTGAGAAACTAACAGAAAATTTGAACTCTATAAATGATGAAAATAAAGAAATCATGAAAGAAAATGTAAACTTTAAATCTGTGAATTGCTTGCTAAGTGATAAAGTGTCTGCATGCAAGGAAGAAATGACGAGTGCCGAATTGCATATTTCGGCACTAGAAGAAGAGGTGCAAACCTTTAAGTTTGATCTATCTAAATTTGTGAAAGGGAAAGAAAATTTGGATAAAGTGCTAGGTGTTAAGGTGAACTTTCAAAGGGAGGGTCTTGGTTATATCCCGGTCAATAAGAAGTCTTTTGAATCCAAATTGAAAACCTCCTTTGTCCATGCCTCCGACATTCCTAGTACTTCTAAATCACCTTCCCCCCTTGCTCAAATGAAAACTTCTGAAACCTGGTTCAAGAAGAAGAAAAATGTTGACACAAAACCATCCATGCCAAATAGATTTCAAAAATCAAAGTCCAATGTTGAATGTTTCTATTGTGGTATGTTTGACCATGTCATGAATGATTGTGGAGTGATGAAAAAAGATGAACTTCATGCCATGAATGCTAAGTTTCATGTTGAAAGAAAATTCAGTGACAAACATGCTTATCATGCTCAAAGGTTTTCATCTAACAAGGGAAAGTTCTATGAAAAAACTCAAACTTACAATGAAAATCATTTGACAGAACTACTTCTCCTTGTTGCTTTCATTGTGGGAAGTACGGGCATGTTATGAAAGAGTGTTAGTTTTTGAAAACATAAAATTTCCATACTTCTAGAATGAATGCTAGGTTTAATTTTGTTAAATCTAGATCTTTTGAAAATAGAAGATGGAATGGATTTGAAAATTCCTTTGCCCCTATATGGAAGTCTTTTAGTAAAATTGTTTCTTCTCAATGCCTTTATTGAGGAAATCATGGACATATTCTTGAGGACTGTAGGATCATGAAGAATGATGATATGATGGCTATGAGGATGTTGAAGAAAGATTTTGATAGAAATGCTTCCAATCTCCAGGGATCCAAGAAGGCTTGGGTGCCAAAATCTGTCAATTGAGTTGGTTTTGATGGAGGTGTGCCTTGAGGTAAATAAAAAATGAAAGGGGTTCCAGCAAAATAGAACATGCACACTGGAATGGGAAAATCCCAACTTTGCTTCTTCTTTGTCAAATTGGCATTTTTGATGTTTTCCTTCTGCTACCTTGTTATGTATGAATTGCATTTCCATACAAGCCACTCATGCTCTCATTGAATGAATATTTGGTATATCAAATGTTGTTATGTGAAATGACAGATTAAGTCTGTCAGGAAGCTAACATCATGTGTGAGGTGATCCTCGGATCAAAGCTCTCCGCCTTGTACCAAAATTCAGAAATTAAATTATTTGGCTAACGAGGAAACATGTTTTTTAGAAGGAAATCAATTTGCCTTGAAATTCTGAAATACCATCTGCGTTCAAATTGATTCTGAAATTCTTTCTTGCTTCAAGAAGGTAAAATTTCTGAAATGTAGAATTGTTCATTTGACAGATATTTATTCTGAAAACTTGATCTGTTATTCTTGTATTCTGCTATGATGAACATGTCTCATTGGTTGAATGAATTTAAAATTTTTTGAGGAATAAGCATGATGTCTTTGCCTATTGAATACTTTTCAATTCAAAATGCATGAGCATCTGAGCTTAATTGAGTATCTAGTATATCAAATGGTGTGTAGTGGAAGGGTGGATTACATCCACCTAGAAGCTCTCACTATGTGTGTGTTGGATTTTCGGACCTTCACCTCCACCTCATACCGGAACTTGAAAAATCTATTTTTGAACATTTCTTAAAACAATTGGGTTGCACTGCTTAATTTTGATCATTTGTGCACCCCTATTCAAAAAGGTCAAGTCTTGGAAAAAGGTTGTTGTCATCATTTGAATGTGTATGTCTCTTTGTGAAATCTATCATGATGTTCTGAAAAATAAACTTTTACGTCTTATTTTTGAATCTTGCATTGCATTCTCATGTTTTTATAAGTTGCATGCATTAGAAAATTCATAAGGAGCATTTAGATCATTCACATGAAAAACTAAAAACTTGCATCTTGCACCCATGTTAAATTTTGCAATGCATTTAGAATTTTTAAATAAATATCTGACATTCTGCATCACATTGCACATTGCATATACTCCCGTTGTGTGCTTGCATGTTTTTTTTTCCAGCACCGGCCCCCAGTATCATGGTCTAGTCGAGTGCATGTCCCCCCAAAAGGGGAACATGTTCTCACTCCCCTAGGATGATACTGTGGCCAAATTTTTTTATTAATTTTGTGAAAGAATACAATCTCTTCGGGGCATACCCCTGTCTATACAAGCAGCCAAAATAAAGCCCAAAGAATCTGAACTGCCTAATTACAAAGGCGAAAAGAAGGTAAACCTCCTCTATCCATCCTAAACACTCCCCTCACCATTTTCGGGAGTTCACTTACATGAGAAAAAATGGAATTAGAATGACTTAAACTAGCATAGGAAGCCAATGCATCGGCCACTTGGTTGCCTTCCCTGTAGACATGTTGCACCGAACAGCCCATTAGAGTTATTAAATCTAGGATTTCATTCCACCACGGGAGGGCAACCCAGCTGGGAGCTTTGTTCTTTTGGATGGAGTCCACAAGGAGAGCACAATCAGAGAATATTGCAGCCACTTTGAGGCCTCCATTATTGACAATTGACAGTCCATCATAGAGAGCCCTCGCTTCTGCTAAAATACTGCTTCCAATTCCATAATTGAAAGCAAAACTGATAATCATATTGCCAGCAGAGTCTCTAACACAACCTCCACCACCACACTTTCCCGGGTTTCCTTTAGAAGCACCATCAACATGCAGGGTGAAATGGAGAGGGGCAAGCCTGCAGATTACTAACAATGGCCTCCTTGGATTGATCTTTGGAAACAATTGGAATTGAGTCAAAATTTCCATTTGTTCTGTAGAGATAGTGAAAGAAAAAGATAGTTTATTCAACGCATGAGAGAGGGCAACCACTATTTTCTTCTTGATGCAGACTACACTAATGGCAGAATTTTCATACTTGGCAGAGCATCTAGCCTTCCAAATTTCCCATATCATCAACATAACTGCATACATTCCGGAATAGCTGAATGCAGAGCGCAGATTGGAACCAGCCAAGATATTCCAACAACGACTAGTAATATGCTCACTGAGGTAGATTTTAACACTTATCAAGGGGGAAACCCAACTCCATAGAATTGTAGCTAAGTCACCTTTTATGAAAAGGTGGTCAAGGTCCTCTTGAGATGGAGATTGGTAGCACCAACATTTAGAAACTAATGGGATACCACATTCAGCCACTCTACAATCGACTGGTACTGCTCTATGAATCAGTTTCCAGAAGAAATTAGCTGCCCTGGGCACTATACTTGAATGCCATAATTTGGCCCATGGTAGCCTAATCATACCACAAGATCTCATAAGTTTACAGGAAGACTGAACACTGAATTCACCTCCAACAGTACCAGTCCATATACAATAATCTGGTTTACTGCTCAACTGAATATTAGGTAATGATGAAGTACTACTGAAGAAAGACCATGCTAGGTGATGTGGATCAAGAAGAACCTCCCTGACGGTCTGCCTGGGCAGCTCCTGAATTCTGTTAAAGACGTCAGACTGGACAATATTTATAAGAGGCCCACTACCTGTCCAATTATCTTTCTAGAAATCTGTACCACTACCATCCCCAATCATCCACCTAGCATTATAGATGATAAGTTTCTTAGCCTGCTGAAACATACTTGAAGGCATTCCAGCTGGAAAAGGTCTAATGTAGTCAAAAAGACAAGTTTTGATAAACCTCTGCCTTGCATACCGAGACCACAGGGAAGATCCCTAAATTATTGTCCACATGCTTTTTGTTGCCAAGGATAACTGGACTTGATTAAGGTCTCTGATACCAAGGCCCCCTTCCAGCTTAGGCTTTCGAATGCTTATCCAGGGAATCCAGTGGCGATGTCTTAAATTTTCAGAACCTTGCCAATAGAAATTAGCACATAGTCTATCAATGGCATATATAATAGACTTTGGAATGAAACAAGCCGATGCCAGGTATATAGGAATGCTTCGAAGGACTGAATTGATAAGAATGGCCCTCCCAGCCTGGGAGAGAAGCTTAGATTGCCAACCCTCTAGCTTCTGTTGAATTCTATCCACAATATATTTGAAATCCAGACATTTATACCTTCCTTTCTTTACTGGGACTCCAAGATAGTTGAAATTGGTAGACATGATCTGAAGCCTGTCTGAATATGCATAGAGTGCTTAAGAGAAAGAGGGGCTTTGTCAGAAACAATAATGCTACTCTTTCCGACATTAATTTTCTGTCCAGAACTATTCTCATATCTTGCAATAAACTGCTGAAATAATACGAAGTTTTGCTTACAGGCATTCATGAATATAAGAGTATCATCCGCGTATAGAAGGTGAGTAATTTGATTAAGATTTTTAGGCCCATAATAGCCCCTCAGAATACATGACTGGAAAAGAGCTGTCAGCCCCCTGCTAAGCACTTCTGAGGCTAAGATAAAAAGATAAGGAGTAAGGGGGTCACCTTATCGGATACCTCTACTAGACTTGAAGAAGCCTGCCATTACCCCATTGAAGTTAACTGAAAACCAACAATTAATCAGGATCATGCCAATATAAGAGGTAAATCTTGTGTTGAACCCAAATTTTCTCAAGACTGCCAAAAGAAAATCCCATTCGATTCTATCATAAGCCTTTGCCATATCTAGTTTGACAATGGCATTGTGACCCCTCACTTTCCTTTCAATGTCCATCATATGTTGTCTTGCTATAGCTACATTGTCCAATATATTACGGCCTTGAACAAAAGCCCCTTGTTCCTTAGAAATAATGGTTGGCAGAATTGGGGCTAAATGCTTAGAGATGATGGAAGAAATAATTTTGTAGGAGAAATTACAAACACTTATAGGCCGAAAATCATTAAAGGTCTTAGGTTCCTGCACCGTAGGAACTAAGTCAATGACAGAAGAGGCCATACCTCTGGGGATAGGAAATCCCTTAAAGAAACTTTGCACTTCATTTATAACATCTATACTTATGATATCCCATACTTATTTGTAAAATTCACCTGAGAACCCATCAGGTCCAGGGGAGCTGGAGCCTTTGAGAGACCACACTGCTTCTTTAATCTCATTGTCTTCTGGAAATGAGCATAAGAGACCATTCTGTTCATCAGTAATTAAATGAGGGATACAATCCAGCATGGACAAGTCAATAGTATTATCTTCTGAAGAAAAAAGCTTTTGAAAGTACAGCTCTGCCTGACAACGAAGTGTTTCTTGGTCTTCACACCAATTATTAGAATCACCAAGTTTTAACCTTCTAATAAAGCCCCTTCTCCGATTGCTTTGAGCAAGAGAGTGATAATATGTGGTGTTTCTATCCCCACTGTCTAACCAATCAGTGTGAGATTTCTGATGCCAAAATAATTCTTCCCTATGTAAAGCCTGGTGGAGATTAGCAGTTGCAGCATTAAGATTGCATATGTTCTCTGTTGACGGAATAAGATCAAAATCTCTTTGTTTCTGTTCCACATCAATTTCTGCTAATCTGACATTCTTAGTAACATCTCCAAAAACATCCTTGTTCCATTTGCTAAGTGACATTTTAACAGCCTTTAACTTGGCAGATAATCTGACCATGGCATTGGGGTGCAGAACTGTACATTGGTTCCAAGCATCAGCTACTACTTGGTGAAAAGAAGTGTGTGTACACCACATTTTTTGAAAAATGAATCTGGAGGGACTAGGGGAGAGATTTGTTAATGACAGAAACAATAAAGAGTGATCAGAAGGGCCTCTGGCCAGGTGCTTAACTACCAGCTGGGGGAATTCAGATTGGCAATAGTTGTTAATAAAGATTCTATCCAATCTTGCTTTTATGTTAGCAGCTCCTGTACGGTTGTTATTCCAAGTTATAGACTCCCCCGAATATCCTGCATCCATTAGCCCTGCCAAGCAAGCAAAAGCAGAAAACTCTGCCATAGTGCCCAAATGCGGAGAGGTTCCACCCAATTTTTCCGAGGGCCTCATTACACAATTAAAATCTCCACCGACCACCCAAGGGACTGAAACAAATCCAGCAAAATTAGCTAGTTCATTGAACAAATCTAGTCTAAGGTGAGGAACACAGGAGGCATATACAAAAAAATAAAGACTTGAGTATATGTCACCCTCTTTGAGGCCTAAAGTAATTTGCTGAGATGATGAAGAAAGAACCTCCAAACTGTAACTATCATGCCAAAACACCCAAATTTTTGAGTCATCAAAAGAATTAACAGCAAAACTTTGCAATTTTATAAATCTTCCTAGCCTCAAAGCTTTCTCAACATCCAGCATAGGCTCACAAATTGCTACCAAGTAGACTTTATGGAATTGAATGAGTAACTTTAGATATCTCCAGGAACCAGGATTCCCTACACCTCTGATATTCCATACAAGAGTGGAACTTATCATAAGCTTTCCTATTTTTGAGCTTCCACCGATCTAGCTCTAGATCGTGTTACAATCCCCCTTTCAGTAAGGACCCGTCCAGTTTGAGCTCCCCTTCCAAAGTGAACTATTTGCATAAGGGAGTTGTCACTTTTGGCCTTCTCAGCAACAGAATTTCCTACTTCTAGTAACTTCTGCGGATCTAACAGTTCCTTGACCCCTTGCCACTGAACTTGAGAATTTCCTGCAAGATCAAGAACTGCTCCTATAGAGACAGAATTGGACACCATCCCAAAAGTACCACTTACATCGGGAGCTTCTGTGCTGTCCTTTGAGACAACCATTATAGGCTGGTTGTCCCCAGAAATTACAGTCTCATTTTGACTTAAAAGGAGTTCCTCTACAGAAGGCTGAAAATCACCATCAGAGCAAGACAACATGTCACCTTCTAGGTTAGAAACAGTCCCCTCTAGGGGCATTTGGAGCTGGGAAAATTCTGAGGGAGGAATCTTTGACTCCAACTAATCAGAATTTTGTTTATTACTACAAGGCTGGTCCCAGAAATTATCCTTCCTTATCTGACTAAGACCAATAAGGTCGGTGCCAACTACATCGTCAGCTAATTGTAAGGTTGCAAATCTTTTCTCCTGAAAGACCAATTGTCGAACAGGTTGCAGATCAACTTGGGGAGGCTTGTTTGTTTCCTTTATGATCTTGTTTTGGATTTTAGGAGAAACTGGAGATTCAACAGGCCGAGGCCTAAAGGTCTGACGGGGGATCTTGGATGTTGGAATTTCAGAAGCCAGAGTACTGTTAGTCTTCACTAGCTTTTTCTTACAAACATTTTCAGCATGACCAAGCTTGTGGCAAAATGAACAAAGAACCAGAGCTCGATGATAATTGACAGATTGCCAGTAGCCTTTGCCATCAAGATCTATCCACAATCTCTCCTGACGCGGAGCTAATAGATCCATTTCAATACAAACAAGAGCCTCAGAAGTATCTGTCAAGGCTAAGGATCTCTCATGGATTCGCAGAACCGTTCCAAAATTTCCAGCTGTGGATTGCAAACAATCTTCTTGATACAGATTTGCCAGAAGGGCAAGAAATCCAACCCAAACTGGCACAGTCGGCGGATCAGCTTCATAGTTAAAATCAGAAGTCCATCGGAAGAATCGAAACAGAAAACCTTTATGTACAAATTTTTCTGTAGGAGAAGTTTCATAAAATCCTCCTCTCTATCAAATCTAAGGAGGAGATGCCGAGGGTTTAACTTGCTTATGACAAAACCAGTAGCGATAGCTAATCGTTGCATCAAACAAGACTTAATCTCAGCAAAAGAAGGCCTACCGTAAGAACATTTAGCCATAATAGCGAATGATAAGAATTGGATGGAAGCTTGGATATCGGCCTTGGAAAAATATACAGCAGGCTCTCCTTGATCTGTGAAAGCAGGTTTCTTGATCGGAATTGAGATAGACGAACTCCTCTTAGTTTCCATGATAACTTGAGCGAAAGTCCATCGAGTAACTTCACCAGTAGAAGAAGAAACAGCCTCAGGAGGAGCTTGAGAAACCCCTGCCGAGGTCGAGGGGACCCCCACCACGCCGGCCATGGCCGGCAAGGAGGGAGGCTCGCCAAGAAGTGTGCTTGCATGTTATTATATGCTAATCACCCCCTTCCTTGAAATTTCTAAGACCTCATATTTCTTGCTAAATAATGTTGCAAATTGAGTCATCACTAAAGTGCTACATGTCATACACTCAGGGGGAGTATTCTTCTGATAAGTGCATCTAGATAGGGGGAGCTGCACTATTATGTGTTCATGAAATTTTCGGTATACATGCTGAATCAAATTTGCACACTTCATGCACAAAATATGAAAATGAGTGTTAGAGATAAGGATGTAAAAATTTCCTTTCAACATTCTGGAGATATTAAACTTACTGCATGAATGTTAAAGAGGCAGTTGAGGAAAAAGTTGCCTGCCTATTTTTTATAGAAAGAATCTGAATAGAGTGGCAGAGCAATGTTTAGTCTCACTGAGTAAATTGGGCACATGTCACCTGAGACGTGATGTGGTTCACTTCAGAAAGGTGTTGTACTATAGTATCTCTACTCAAAATGAGGTGAAATAGTTCAATATTCTGAGTAACCGGAGATTCTGGCATGAGCTCAATGTGTCTCCTCATGTAAAAAGAATTATTTGAACCTGATCACTCTTGAAAAATTCTGTCTATCATGTGATATTGGTTGAGTTGAAAAACTATGGTGAAAACTCGTTGTGGCAGAGCGTAGCCTCCAATACGTTGTTCTCTTAAAATGAAATGCAGTTTGTATAATCTCTTATTGTGTTGATCTAAAAATCTGAATATCCATATGGTTACAATCTATTTTTCATGTTAAGCACCTACACACATGGAAATTTGATTTAATATGTATTCAGAAAATTGATTGACAACATTGACTATTGTATAACTCCTCTGTCTGATTGCATAATCCCCTAGGTGTTACACACAAGCATCCTAGATGTTTTGACTCTCATGCACTTTTCTTATACCCATTCGCCTCTTAAATAAGGGGGAGCTGTGTTGCATGTAATATGTATATATCTGCTTAGTTGCATTGTATGCATTTTTTTTGTGTCCTTATGCATTTCAATAGAAAACTAAAAACTTAAAAATCTGAAAAACTAAGAAACTCATGTCATGTGTCATCATTTGTATGCATTGAGTTTGTATGCATTTCAAAAGAAAATTCTGAAAATCTAGAAATCACGGAAAAGCATTTGTTGTTTCCACTGTTATATTTTTTTTACAAACATCTTGATTTTGCTTTGCTATTGCAATTTATGAAAATCTGAACTGGGCTTTAGACTTTGAATGCTATCATGATTGAACACTTCATGTTGCATACATCTTCCAACAATGCTTCATATCTTTGAGGTCAACAATTACCAACAATTGGTGTCCGAATTGGTATCATCTCTCTCCACCTAACATGTTCATATCATGTCCAATAACCCCCTGTCTTTTTGTAGATGACAAAAAGGGGGAGAAGAATGTTGGTTGTGTTAATGCATGTTGGTTGTGTGCTCAATGCCTTCTGTTCAATGAAGAGAGAGTAGTTTTGAGGGAGAATGTGATTGAATGTGATTAAATGTCGTATCCACCATTCTCATAACATTCATTGAAATGCTTCTCCGCTATCTTTAGGAACTCTCGCACACATTGTTTTGTTATCATCAAAAAGGGAGAGATTATTGAGGGAGATTGTTGCATCTCCTAGTTGATGTTTGGTGTTTGATTTTAATGATAACAAAACGATTGTGATTGTGGCGATGTACATCATTGAGCATGCCTGTGTGTATTTCATTGAGCAACATGTATGCATCTTGGTTGATGAGTTAACAGATGACTTCAAGATTAAAACTTGGAAGTCATATGAATGATTATTGTTTAAAGAAGTCACACTATGTTTATCTTGGCTTGCAAAATCAAAATCAGCTTAGAACTCAAAGGAGTCCATCAATGAAGTTCTTCTTCACAAAGGGAGTTAACTCTCTTATTGCTTTGCGTTGACTCTTTCTATGTTTTATGCATTTCATCAAAGGGCTTTTCAAAATCTTGATTGAGTATTTTTATGTATTTTTCACATGAGATTTCTGGAGTTGCAACATCCTCAATCTATGCACTTGAAATTTGATGAATGTAATTTTATTGATGTTCTCTCATTATATGGATTCTTGGTCATATTGAAATGAGCATCTAGTGATAAATGGTTGCAATAATTGATTATCAATTCAACACTAACATGGCTCCATTGTGTTACTTGCAGGAAAGAAATGGTTGGATCACACTTAAACATCACATGGATGCATGGTAATATAGTCTCACTTTTTTTGTCTCATGGGGTTGTGGAGAATGGCTTTTATGTAATGAAGGTTTCATGGCTCTTTTGTAAGACCTTGAATAATTTCCATGCATATCCTTCATGAGGAGTTAAAAATCTTATTTTGATTAAGTTAACATCCATATCTCCTCACTAAGTTCTTAAGGTTGATGAATGTTCTTCATGCATGTTCTTCAAAGGATTGTTGAGTTGGATGCATCTTATAGATTCCTCGTGCAAATCTTGACAGAGATTAATTGAATCATACTCTCTCATTATATATATGAAATTTGGGATCATGATGTTATCACATTGCATAAAGGAATTGATGTATGAACTTGATTCTAAGTTTAGCATGATCATGCTTTCCAAGTGTTCATATGCACCTTGAACTTGGGCTTTCATGTATGGATTTCATACATTTATCATATTGATTATTGAGCTAAAGTTCTAATCATTCTTCTTATGGTTTTGCAGGTTAAATACTTTGTATAAACCTTCAATGATCAAAGGAGTTGATGCCACAATGTTTTGAATGGGGTGCAATGTGTTAAGGGGCTACATTATGCAAATCTGGGAAAACCCAGATTTCGGTCGACTGCCCATAGGGCTTCGGTCGACCGGAATTCTATGTGATGAAGAGTTTTCAATCTGTAAAATTCCGGTCGACCGCCCCAAGGTCCCGGTCGACCGTTCGCGGCGTAAACCCAAAAACATGTATTCGAAAACCCACTAAACCTAACCCATTTGTGCTCCAACCTTTACCCTTTTGCCCCTAAGTTCTTAGGAGTCATATTAAGGTCTTTTTGGAGGATTCTAGAAGGGTTATGTTGGTCTTTTGGTGTCTTCTATATATGCTTAAGTGAGAGCTACGAATTTGAGATGGAAAAACCTAATGTGTTCATTGTTTCTATCTTGTAGGTGAAGAAAAGGGGAGAAAGGAAGGAAGTGCTCAAGTCAAGAGAATTTGATCTACATCTTGGAGGATTTGGAGATCGTGCATGAAGAGAAAGTGGAGCGGATTGAAGAGAGGAACGCGTTGACATTCAAATCAACATCATCCGACTTCCTTCCAACCATTACTTGAAAGAACATCATCAATCTGGTTTTGGAAACCAAATGAGGATCTTTTCTACATCCATTCTATGTTGTTCTTGATGTGTTTCAAGATCTATGTTTAGGGTTGAGCATGTTTGAATATCTGTGTTAATTTTCTGAACTAGAAATATTGTGTGTGTGACCGTTTGTATACAGTCGTGTGTCTCCGGTGCTGTGTTTATTGCAGCATGTGTGTGTGTTTGTGATCCAGTCGTTGGATCGTGTTGGAGACTCCGTCTCCATGTGTGTTTGGGGTTGTATACCGTGTTTGCAGGGTTTACTTTGCGTGTGTGTGTTGGGGCGTGTCCCCGTGTTTATGTGCCGGCGTCTTCCTGCATGTTGTTGGAGCGTCGCCTCCGTGTTGGGGATTTATCCCTGTGTGTGTTGGAGCATTGCTCCGTGTTGGGGAGTCTTCCCCGTGCTGGTTTATCCAGCGAGTGGATCCTTACCGATTTGGTAAGGGGTGGACGTAGGCAGCCCGTCGTGGACCCGAACCACCTTAAAAATCCTTGTGTCTTGTGGTGTGTATTGTGGTTTGCCTTATTGTGATTAATTGTTAATTCAATACATGTGTGATTGGTGAGTATGAGCGAATTCCAAGTGCACAAGCGAATCTCAATTGCCTAGATTTCAGGGTGTGACGTGTTTAATTGCATAATCTTTTGCATGATCGAGTGAGCTCGGTGAGATTGAGAGAGCTTAAATTACTCTGTTTGTTTTAATCTTTTCAATCTCGTCAAAGTTGTTATTTTCCCTTAGTTAGTTTTTAATTTTACCATATTCAGTGGGGGACAATTCAACCCCCCCTTCTTGTCCGCTCGCCTACCTGGGACCAACACCACCGACTATGAAGAAAAAGAACAAGAAGTCAAAGAACAAGAGAAAAGGCAATGTTGTATCTTGCAATAGTATTGCGGCCCTGTTCGACACAATTCAAATTTTTGAAGAAGATGATGAAGAGATATGCCTCGCACCAGCAGAGGCAAATCAGGCTGAAGCTTCCACCTCCCAGCATGCTACTAGGTCCGGAAAAAAATGGGGCATCTCCCCCAGGCTAACCACAACATCATGTTACGTGGTGAGCAACCATACCAAGTTCCCCAGTCTGAAATCAAAGGCACAGAAATTCCTCCTCTGTCGGGGCTCTACCTGGAGCATGCAAGCAGCCAGGGGGTCCCCTCCTTTGCTGAATTTCTATCCTCTCAGGAGGGCAAGCGGTCATGCCCGCAGCCACAATGGAGGGTCAAGGGTGCTCCCATCTTACCCTCAGTAGTCTCTCCTCTAGCAAATAGAGACTACGCAGGCATCCCAAGCCTCACCGAATTCATGTCAGGGAAAGAGCCGGTCGAATCGGTGTAACAAGTTCGGGCGGCACCTGAAGAAAAAGATGAACTGTCTCCCGAACCAGCTCCTCAAGAACACCATGAGCACAGTCGTAAAAGGTCCGAAGAAGGTTGAACAATGTCAGAACCACCAGTAGAATAGTGAAGCAACTGAAGAGAATCCCTGTAAATTTTTCTGTCTGGGATATACTCTCCCTCGACGAAGAAATAAGACAAGCCATTATCACGGCCCTACAAACCCCGGCATACTTTGAGATCTGTTTTGCCGAGGCACAGTCGGGGGGTGGCTATGACATTCACAAGGGAAGACATGCTTTTGCCTTCCGTCAACCACAATAGACCACTCTACATGAGGGGGCAACTGAATGGCCAGCCAATATGCAAATTCTAATTGACTCGGGGGCGGTGGTAAGCATACTCCCCTATTGGGTATATCAGAAGTACTATTTTTATGTGCACCTTATTGAGGTCAGGGATATGAGAATTGCCGGTTTCAACCAAAAATTTGAAGTTCCTATGGGCGTGGCAGAGTTTGAACTCTCACTTGGCGACTTCACTACCAAAGTGTAATTCCATGTGATAAACTCCGATACGTCATACAAGGCGCTATTGGGCCGGCCATGGCTGCATCAAAATCAGGTGGTGGCCTCCACCCTCCACTAATGCATAAAATACCCACAAAATGGGAAAGAAGAGAGAATGTTTGCTGACTTACACCCTTCCGAGGTGTTCAAATGTCACTTGTTAGATGCTTCCCTGTATCTAGAGAAGCTGAAGAAGCCTACCCCTCTAGCCCAGGATAAGGGGAAGAAGAAACTAGAATCCGATGACTGGTTCCCTCTGCCGCCGCTTGGCTATGTGGAGCCCCCAAAAGTATCACTCATATCTGAGGAAGAAGGGGAGCTCAAAGCAATTCAACTCAGCATTTACCTTAAACCGGGGGCATTAAAACTCAAAGAGTTACTTGGGGATGTCAAGGTCCCACCAGGGATCGTCAAGCCTGTAGCTGATGCAAACTATCAAACAGTCGAAGTATTGAAGATCCTCGAGGTCCCTAATCCTGATGGCCAACCCACCATGTTCTATGTGGCCAAGGAGCAGCCTGCAAAAGGGGACGATGATTGCAGATTCCTCGAAGTGATGCACGATCCACCTGTCCCAATCATGGGGCTCCCGTACATAACTGGCTGCGCGATCAAGTTGGCCAGGAAGTAGTAGATCTCCTTCTATCAACCTTCCAGTCAAAACAAGATGTTCAAAGAATTATGGGATCCACCGAACATGGACAAAAGATTGCTACAAATTACTCATCACCTGGGACTGGGTTTCTCTATAGAAGACTATCAAGAAATTGACATGATTTCTACCTACATTGTAATGAGTGAAGACCCCCTGGGGGCAATTTATGATGAATACATAGAAGACTATGAACTAACTGAGTCATTGGCTGAATTGAAAGGATCGGTCCCATCTCAGCCACGGGTGCACAATGATCATGGAGCTGCTACTCCGTGTAGGTGCTGGGAGTCCATCTCTAGGGAGGCAACTACAATCCCCAACAAAGACTCACAAGAGTCAAAAGCTAAAGAAAGTCATCCCGCCCTTGAGGGCACTCTGTTGACACTATGGAATGCTTTGATATCACGTAATGTAGATCTAGAGGGGGGGTGAATAGATCTTCCCCCTAAAATTATATAAACCTAAGCAACAAATGCAGAATTAAATTTGCTTAAGCGGAACACTCAACACAGATAACAAAGCCACAGGGATAGAAGAATTTTAAGGTGATTCGATCTCCTCCAGTGATCTACGTCCACCCCACACTCAAATCAAGTGTGGCTTCACTGCTGATACATAGCTTCCAAATCGTTGATACACAGCTTCGGGGAAAACTTCCCAAAAACACGCTGAGCCTTACAACTTAAGCTATCAAAGGAATCCTCCTCTACCACTGAGCCTTACAGCTTATGCCACAATCGCTGACTCACAACTTGTAGTAACGAGAGTTCAAAAACGAATGAAAAAATCGACGAGAAAAATAATGTAGCTCTCAATGTAGAGCAGACTGGCGATGGTTATGAATCATAGGCCATGAACATCAGCAAATTGCCGTTCTCTCACAGCTAAACAAATTCTCTCAGATTTTCTCAGAACTCTTCTTCTCTCATGATCAGTTGGCTCTCACTTTGTACTCTCTTCTTTTTCTTCTCTTGAGATCTGATCTGCTCTGCTGAATCTCGCTCTGCTTCAATCTTCTATTCTTCTCTCTCTTTAATCAGGCGATGATGCCTCTTTTATATATGACAGGCAAAGGGCGTGTGGACGCCATGTTTCCCGCCTAAACACTTTTGTAAATCTGATCTCCATCTGTCCACGTGTCAATATCGCTGAGCTATGGCACTCCACGTGGCAAAAACACTGGCTCGCTTATTGCCTTGGATCACGTGCCAAACATAAGCTTCCTTGGAGTCACGTGCCAGCTTCCAACCTTTCTGGGAACACGTGCCTACTTCAGTTTGAGCTCACGTGCTGCTTAGATCCTATTAATTTGAAGAGAGACATTTCATCAAACATCTTGTAATCAGCCATATGTAATGTGCATACACTTGAATATGACATAAAATAGAATATGCACAGACCTCCTAGCGTCAAAACTAAAAATGTGCATAGACCTATGATGTGCGAGTGGGAAAGTGTGCACAGACCTATGAGTCTATAGGAAAACTATGCACAGACCATTATGTATCATGTGAGAAGAAGTGCACTGACCTTGTATACACAAGGCAAATGTGCACAGACCTATGTATGCGTATGTCACAAAATGCACCGATTCAGTTAAGTGTTAGACTAAAACATGCACAGACTAGGTATGCAAATGATAAACATTGCACCGACCTTTCACACACATGAGATAAGGTGCACAAACATGTTCTCTGCCATATGCAGAAGTGCACTGACCTTTACGAAGCATAGCACAAATGTGCATCGACTTGTTCTAATGAAAACATGCATCGACTTGATATACATACTGAAGTAGTATGCACCGACCTTATATATATATATATATATATATATATATATGCATGACCGTGCAAACAATGCACCGACCCTATTAGGAATAAGGATATGCACTGACTCAGATTCATCGTTAACTTGAGCATGCATTGACTTTATGCTTGGACATGCATTGACATTGAATGGCACAAATAAGAACTTGCACTGACTTTATTCACACATGAACAAAAGGATGCACAGACCTTGTGTATGTTTCTAAAGAACATGCATAGACCTTTTCATGCCTTAAGACCAAACATGCACAGACGTTAGATTCACTTAGAGTGAATGTGCACGGACCTTGGTGTACATAGTGCAGTATGTGAACAGACTATATTATGCATATTTGAAAAACATGCACAGACTTATGATTCGTTGTATGCAAAAGTATGCACAGACTTATAATGCGTTGTATGCAAGAACATGTACATACTTATGTTATGCAACTAACGCAGACCACTGAAGTATGCACCGATGCTATATGCTGAATCAACCAAATATGCACTGATGCTGTGTGCATTTATCTCAACATGCACAGACCTTATACGCCTAGAAAAGATTATGCGCAAACCTTGTTTATCACAAGGCAAGCCTGCACAGACCTACTATGACCATCTAATGATTCTAACCTAAATAACATTCATCAAAATTCACACTGCTACCAAGACAAAAGATGAAATAAACATGGTCAACTCAACTGTTGCCAATCACTCAAAACACAATCTAATCACAGCAGTTTCCACACTGCTGATCAGCTCTAGAGGAGGCCCAACACACTCCACCCATAAGCCGGCATCCAAGCTGCACAGAACCTACACTGTCAATACCAGGGCTGCTCATCCAGCCCAATTAGTAGCCAAATGGCTTAGAACAAGGCAAAGCCGAAATCCCGTCATCAGGCGAGATAAGACAGGAACACACCTACGAGGCCCTCGAAGTTGAAGAAAATTATGAAGGCTTCGTAGACCTACAGTCGGCTCCTCCGGAAATAGAAGATGGCGGCCAAGCCGCTGTTGATGAATTGGTCAAAATAAACCTCGGCACAAAAGATGATGCTAGGCCAACCTTTCTCAGCGCCCTCTTGTCACTCGAAGAGAGGGGGCAATATATAAAGCTACTCCAGGAATTCCGAGACTGCTTTGCTTGGAATCACCAAGAAATGTCAGACCTCAGTCCTACAGTTGCCCAGCATATCCTGGCCATTGATCCTGAAGCCGAGCCAGTGAAGCAGTCACCTCGGAGAATGAGGCCCGAATTAATAAGTCAGGTCTGCAAAGAGGTCGATAAGCTCATAGATGTCGACTTCATGACCGAAAATCAATACACTACATGGCTGGCCAACATCATGCCTGTCAAGAAGAAAAATGGCGAGATCCAGATTTGCGTGGATTTCTGGGACCTGAATAAAGCTTGTCCGAAGGATGATTTTTCGGTGCCAATCACCAAAGTGATGATCGATGCCACTACCGGTCATGAGGCCTTGTCATTTATGGACGGATCATCCGGTTATAATTAAATTGGATAGCTAAACATGACCGAATCCACAAAGCCTTCAGGTCACCTAAAGGGATATTCCATTACAAATGGATGCCCTTCGGTCTCAAGAACACTGACGCCACCTACCAAAGGGCGATGACAAAAATATTCGATGAGTTGCTCTACAACAAAGTCGAATGCTATATCGATGACTTAGTCATCAAAATAAAGAAAGAGGGAGGACCACCTGGCTGACCTCAGAATTATATTTGAAAGGTTGTGGCTACATGAACTAAAAATGAAACCGATGAAGTGCGCTTTTGGCGACTCTAGTGGAAAATTCTTGGGCTTCATCGTCAGATACAAGAGGATTAAAATAGACCCCACAAAAATCAAAGCTATTCAGGAGCTGGCTCCTCCGAGAAATCTAACAGAACTACGATCACTCCAAGGCCGGCTAGCTTATATTCGGAGGTTCATCTCCAACTTGTCTGGGCGGTGCTAGCCGTTCCATAAATTAATGATGAAGGATTCCCCGTTCCAGTGGGGCAAAGAATGTCAAAAGGCTCTCGACCAGCTGAAAGAATACTTGAAGACCCCGCCTGTGCTGGGGGCACCTGTCAAAGGGCAGCCACTAATCCTCTACATAGCTGCCACCGAATACTCTCTGGGGGCAATGCTGGCCCAAAGTAATGAACAAGGAAAAGAACAAGTCCTCAACTACCTCAGCCGAAGACTGGTCGGGGTTGAAGAAAAATATACACCTATTGAAAAGGTCTACCTCGCACTGGTCTTCACAGCCAGGAAGATGAGGCACTACATGCTGTCGCATGAAGTCAAGCTAATATCCAGGGCCCATTCGATCAAATATATACTCTCTAAGTCGGTCCTGAAAGGGCGACTGAGAAAATGGGATGTCATTGTAATATCCCAGACCCTTCAGATCCTTCTTTTTAGGTCCCAGATTTATTTTCTTGAAGAATCCGACTCTGTTGAGTCCAAAATTATATTTCAGACATCTTTCGTGTTTGGATCCGTGCGATTCGGATCAGTTTCGGAGGTCCAGAGCGTGTTCCGCGGCTTTTTTCGCATGTTTTCCAATTTCCGCGCGCTTGTTTCGACAGGACCTACGGAACCCCGTAGCGGGTGAATCGGGTCGTTCACCTACTCAGGAATGGTACACAGCGATCAGCGCGTTCCAGCGATCACGGCGGTATATTTTTCTATTTTTTCATATTTTTCAAAAAATCAAGATTTTCTATATAATCTCATTTCTTTTTCTTTTTTTCCTTCTCCTTTCTCTTTCTTCTTCCTTCTTCCTCCCGTGAGCGACCGGCCCCCTCCTTTCCCCCTCTCCCGTGGATGCGGCGGCGACCCTCTCCCCGATTGCAGACGGCGGCGAGGTGACGGCAGTGGCGGTGTGGCGATCGCAGTGACGTGTGGAGCTCGTGGGAAGCGTGAAGGAACGAGGGTTTTCAATCGTTTTCTTGCGATCGGCGGCAATCCGACGGAGCTTGGGCTCCATTGAGGTAGGGAGATGAATCCCCATGCTCATCCCGTCATCCCCATGATTTGTAGGCCGAGGAGAGGTCGAGAGAGGCATTTTTTAGCCGGGTAGGGCAAAATCCATGTTTTGGGGGTTGTGTGCCGATCTATCGTTTCGTCACGTTTCGGACCGATTCGAGGGCATAGATGCATGCTAGGGGCTATAGGGGAGCTTCCCCCTTGTTTTCCCCCTCATCCGTGGATGATCGGGGCGTGGAACAGGTTTTTGGGTTTGTTCCCGTCGGCCCGTTCTCGGGACGATTTGGCGGTCCTTCCAGAGACCGCCAGAGACTTTGGCGGCCCAGGGTAGGTGCGCCAGAACCTGTGGCGGCCCAAGGTGGGTGCGCCACAGGGCACTATTTTGTCGGCAGGTCCCCATGCCTTCTGGCGGCTGCACGATAAACCGCCAGAAGATGTGGCGGCCGAGGGTCAGACTGCCAGAGGGCGAGTTGACCGTTGATTTTCGACCGTTGGGAGTTTTTGGGGTGTGGTGGCCGAAGGTACGCCCGCCACATCCTTATGGCGGACCGAGGTAGGACCGCCATTTCCTTTGCACCCCAGGGTGTGGCGGCCCATTGTTGGACCACTACAGTCCATGTGGCGGCCCAATGTTGGACCGCCATATTCTGTGGCGGCCTAAAGGTGGACCGCCAAAGATCTATGTTCGACTGGAGTTATGTTTTTTCGATTCGAGTCTCGGGTTAGTGGATCTCGATCCACGTGCTTACCAGTGGTCAAACTGATGCTGGGCATCATGTGGGGGCCACACGTGAGGGTGCCGTGGGATCCCGGGAGTTGGTGTTCTCGGCTTGTGTCACCGTGAGTCAGTGTCGGTACGAGGAGCGGCCCTTGTACTTTGTCCAGTTTAGACGTTATTTTCCGTTGACTAGAGAGTCTACTCATGCAGTGACCCTCCACTAGTCGTAGCCTTCCGACATGAGAGTGGTCCCACCAGGGAGTGGTGGCGAGGCTACCCTGAGAGATGATTTTGGACTGGTTTCCGTCGGGCCCCGCGTCTATCAACCAGAGTCCGGCTGAGGGGAAAACTAGTTAGAGGGCTAGACCAGGGATGCACGGTCTGTGTGTGCACATGTGGTTGGGGGCGGTTTGACCCGCGCTGACGAGCGTGACCCCATCTAGTCACTTGTTTTGTGGTTACTTGTACGGTGTCCCCGTTCCACCAGGGGTCGAGGGGGACACCCGAGGTGCGGTCTAAGCCGTCAGTGGACGCATCCGGCCTTGCTTCTAGTGGGTTGGTACTCTTATCTTTGTGTGGTAGTGACTCTTGGGTTTTTCTCAGTTTCTGACGAGTTGTCTCAATTTTCACGCCGTGTGTTCGGTACTAGCCGTAGTCGTAGCTCGTAGTTACTTTTCACGCAATTTCTCGATTTACGAGGTGGGGACTGGATGATCCCTACTAAGCCTTGTGTTTTGAGGCTCATTCCCTACGTATTTTCCGTGTTTCAGGTGAGATGTGGCTTCAAGGGGGTGCTTCAGAGGCTCCACATGGTTCAGGTGCCCAGGGTTAGTTGCCAGTTGCCAGTTCCGGGGTATGTCCCGCGTAGCTGTACTCTTCCCTTTGGACTGTACTAATTGTGCACTACTATCTTTTTAGACTGCCGTTATTATTATGTACAATGTAATTTAATTAATGTAATTTATTTATTTATTTTCAGTTTATTCATATAAACTGTGTAATTCTGCAATTATTTAGATTCTTGTGTATCTCCACACCATCTTTTCAACCCTTCCGAGTCTTCAGGCTCGTGGGTGGCGATTCGAGATTCGGGTTATCAGGCCTTCCCGGTATCCAGATCTCAGGTTGTTACAGTCATCCTCATGAAATTTGACATTGCATATGTGCCACAAAAGCCCATCAAAGGCCAGGCCATTGCTGACTTCTTTGCAGCACACCTGGTGCCTGAAAATTCTCCTTTGATCACGGAGCTTCCCGAAGATGAGACCTTAGAAGTGGGCCAAGTCCAACAAGCCACCTGGCAGCTACACTTTGACGGTGCTTCAAGAACAGAAACGTCCCCGTTGGGACAAATAAGAATAAAAGCAGGGGCAGGAGTCGTCCTCAAATCTCTGGAAGGAGAGGTACTACATACCTCTTGCTCAATCAACAAAGCCTGTACAAACAATGAAGGAAAATATGAAGCTCTAATTATCGGTCTCCAAGTCACTCTTCACATGGAGATCCGGATGCTGCAAGTGTTTGGGGATTCAATGTTGATCGTCAAGCAAATCCAGGGACAATTCAAAGTCTGAAGAGCTGAATTACTCCCCTACCACGCTAAGGCGAAGCAACTCATGGAAAAATTCTACTTTATTGAAATAAACCATGTCGGCCTATGTCACGCCCCGAAGCGAAAAATTGGAACGTGATAGTAGAGTTACAATATGTTGATTTTCAGACATGCTGTGCCTTGGGTTAGCATTTAGATAACTCAAAAATAACACAATAGCAACAGGTAGGAACAACACCCCAATAATCATTGATGCGGGATGGACACGGGAACCGACTCTAAGTGATGCAGACCTCGGACTCTAAATGCGGACACGACCAGCAGCATACAACAATGGAGACACTTTAGCCCGACACTAAGAGTTCCTATGGGCTATACTTCGCTAATAGAAATACAAGCTCACTCGTCGTCCCAAGCGAGGGGAAACGCGGATCCGCGCGGTTGAGAAATCGGCAGAGTCAAGGGTGGTCGACTCACTTCCGTGCTCGGATCGAGTCACGGGACGGGTCACTCTCTCGCTCACAGCGGTGACATGGACTCACGGGATAGAATCCTACGCTCTCACAGCGGCATACGACCATATACTAAACTAGCAAATGAACGCCAAGGAGTTAAGACCGTTACCTCCACGCTCCCGACGTGGGGAAGACAACCCCGGCCAAATCCGGACTCCCGGTTAACAAAGTTTTTCTACGGTACAAAAATTTGACCCACTCCACGCAGGGAGGTAATAGGTCACATGTGGGGGCCGGGAGTCACGGGAATTGGGTTGATGGGCAGCATCTTGATGTCGCTCCGGCGGTGCCGAAACCCGCGTTTAGTGCTGTTCGGACGGCGTGATCTATGGGTTCGTGGGGCCCACGAACCGCTCTATCCTCCGGGTCTGATAGGGTGGGTCCCGCTGTGATGGAGACCCCTGGTGGCGTGCCTCCCTGGAAGGCGGTTGGGTGGGAACACCGGTCGGAGGCTGGGCGGCTCCGATCACCACTTGTCGGAAGTGCTGTCCACGGATCTGCAACCTCTATTTTCTGGCACGCGACCCAATCAGATTGGCTACTGCGATCAGCACCAATGTCAGATCGGCACGAAACTAGCGCCGTTGGAATGCTGACTGGAAATCCTTTGACCCTATGGGACTCAAAAAAATTCACCGGAGCCGTGCTTCTGATGGACGATTTTAGAACCGGCATGTTCTCAGTTTCAGATCTGGCCAGGCATGATTGAAGTTTCCTGAGAGTTGGCATTGACCGCAGGGTAGACCTCAGATTCAGACCTCGAGCTCTTCATGAAAATTGTAGAGGGGAGAAAGAGGCAAATGGAAATAATTTTTATGACCGTTTTGGTGGAGGTTTGAATGGGGAAAGCTATTTTATACTGGTGGGTGGTCGGATCTGGACAGAAGAAGATAGAACTGTGGAGGGATCTGAAAGTAATTTTTAGAAAATAGGTAAAGGTCTTTTGAAATTCCACGCAAATTCATGGGTGGTGGGGATGGTGGATAGAACCTCCAGTAAAATTGGGGGTTCAAGGAAAAATTAAAAAGTGGGTCGAAGAGAGGAAGCTCAGGGTTGCTATCACAGTGGACAGAAACCTGATAGATCTGGAAGGAAATGAAGATCAAAAATGGAAAATTACAAAATGGAAGTTGGAAGCCCAACCAATTTTTCTGGGAAGTGGGGGAGACCTATGGAACTCACCCTGAAAGTTTAAGCTCAAGAAGAGTTCGTGGCTAGGAGCAGAAATTCATGGAAGGGGGATCTATCCTGGGTGGACAGAACTCCAGCGAACACGGCGGTGGTGCGATGGCAGCACAGTGGCGGCGGTGACGATCTCCAGAATCGATAGAGGAGGCTTCACACCTCAGAATCACAGTCTTCCCAGCTGCTGAAGGGGGAGAGAGGAGAGAGATAGGGGGCGGCCCTTGCTCATGGAGGAAATTCTAAATTTTCTTGTCATTAATTCTACTCAAAATAGAAATACAAGGCTTTTATAGAAAATACAAAAGTCTAGTTCTATCCCTAGATCTAGCATTGGTGGGGGGGTAAAAGAGGGAGTCCACAATTTATTTCTCCCATGTGATTTGGAACAAATAAAAAAAGATTTCAAACCTATTAAACTATATTAAATAGGGGGCACCCCCTTGACTTCATGGCCTCCTTCTTGGACTTTTTTTATTCCTTGTCCCCCCCTTGGTCCACTCTTCTAGAAGCCCACTATTGGAAGGTTGACTGACCCCACATGGGCCCTAGAGATGAGGTGGATCAATGAGGAAGAGGTAGGGGGGCCCGCGGGACCCGAGTGGTCCCAAATTACACATAAACCCCTCCTACAATCCGAATAAAACACACAATACACACAAACAAAGTCCCAATAAACTATAAATATCGAGACTCAAGGGGGAGTCTCTAGGCTGTCTCCGAGCCAAATGGAAGCCGAGGTTTCCCAGGTGGTGCTCCGCGTACGGTACCGATGGCTCGTCGGTTCGTGCTTCTCGCTCGCTCTGGTGTCCGCACCAATTCTCCCCGGGTGGGAGAAACTCGACCCTGTCGAGTAAGGGTCTGCATCGCTCTGGTAGCGCTCCAGTAGGTCCGGATCTATCCGCTGCAACTCTCCACGGGTGATCCAAGTATCCTCGGTGGCAGGTCGCCCTCTCCAACGTACTAGGTAGCGTGGGTAGGATCCACTCCTGGTAATTGTCACCTGCTCATCCAGTATATGATCGATATGCTCTCACTGCTATGGAAATGTGGCTGGTGGTGGACACTCAGGTGTGGGATCACTCTCAATGGGAGGAGATGGCTCAAAAGGCTCACTAGGGATCACCACTGGGTCCCTATATGCAACTAGATCCGACACATTAAAAGTTGAGCTTATACCATATTCCTCGGGCAGGTCCACAAGATACGCATTGGATCCAACACGTTTCAACACTCTAAACGGACCGGCTCCGCGAGCTTGCAATTTCTTTATGGTTCCAGAGGGAAACCGTTCAGGTCTTACCCTGACCATGACATATTCACCCTCTTGGAACTCACGGTGGTGTCGATGGGCATCGACTAACTCCTTATACCGTGCATTGCTGGCCTCAATGTGATGATGGATGTCATCATGCAAACTCCTAACATGCCTAGCAAAAGACTCGGCAGACTCAGACGCTCGTGCATGAATGGGCATGGGAACAAGATCCACTGGCTTCCTAGGCCTACGACCTGTGACAATCTCAAATGGACTCATACCGGTAGACCTGTTAACCGAATCATTATATGTAAATTCTGCCAGTGGTAATATGAGATCCCAATCCCCTACACGGTCCCTGACAAGACACCTCAAAAGATCTCCCAGACTCCTATTGACCACCTCGGTCTGACCATCGGTCTGGGGATGATATGCAGTGGAAAACTTGAGGTGAGTTCCTAACATATGCCATAGTGTCTTCCAAAAATAACTAGTGAACCTAACATCACGGTCAGACACTATAGTGCGAGGCAACCCGAACTTGCACACCACATGAGTAAGGAATAGGCGGGCTACCCTCGAAGCATCCGAAGTCTTCGAGCAGGGAATGAAAAGGGCCATCTTTGAGAATCGGTCAACAACCACATGGACCGAATCATGCTTCCTGGAGGTACGTGGCAATCCCAGGACAAAATCCATGCTAACATCATGCCACGGAGCATCAGGCACGGGGAGAGGCGTATAAAGGCCCGAGCTTTGCTTCTTCATTTTGGCCGTAGCACATGTACGGCACTGAGCCACAATATGAGCAACATCACGCTTCAAGCTCGGCCAATAAAATCTGTGCTCAACAGCCTCGATAGTCTTGTTCTGACCAAAGTGGCCGGATAGACCTCCAGCATGTAGTTCCCAGACTAAGAAGTCTCGAACCGAAGTTCAGGGAACGCAAAGCCTGCCTCCTCGAAAGAGGTAACCCTTCTGAAGCACATAGTCATCATGATCTCTCGAGGGTCCGGCCTGGAGAGTGGTATAAATCTGACCAAAGTCAGGACAGTCAACATAGGCCTCTCTCATCTTCTCTAACCCTATGACCTCGGCACTCATGGTGGTCAGCAGACAAGCACGCAGACTCAAGGCATTGGCCACCTTGTTCTCCACTCCAGCCTTATGTTTAAGCACAAATGTGTACTTTTGGAGATACTCAACCCATCGGCTGTGACGCGCATTAAGCTTCTTTTGGGATTGGAGGAACCTCAAAGCCTCATGATCGGAGTATAAGACAAACTCCTGATGTAATAGATAGTGCCTCCAATGCCTAAGAGCCTGAACAACTACGTAGAATTCTTTATCATAAGTGGAGTATCGTAGTTTCACGTCATTCAGCTTTTCACTGAAATATGCGACCGGGTGGGTCTCCTGACTCAACACTCCTCCTATCCCAACACCCGATGCATCACAAGAGACCTCAAACACCTTGGAGAAATCTGGCAATCGAAGGATAGGTGTCTGGGTCATGCGCTCCTTGATGTCCTTGAAGGAAGCAGCTGCAGCCTTCATCCATACAAACGTGCCCTTCCAAATACAGTCCGTGATCGGGGCAGTGACGGAGCTAAATCCACGGATGAAACGATGATAGAACGTCGCAAGGCCATGGAAGCTGCGGACATCATGGACCGTACGGGATTTCGGCCACTCAACAATGGCCCGGACCTTCACCGGATCGGCGGAGACCCCGGTACTAGACACAATAAAACCCAAGAAGATAAGCTGAGGTGTCATAAAGGCACACTTCTGTGGGTTCGCATACAGCTGCTCTCACCTCAAAAGCAGACAGACCTGCCGTAGATGGTCCAAGTGGTCCCCTTTAGTGCGACTATATATAAGGATGTCATCAACATACACACCACAAAGACTCCAATGAATGGTCGAAGGACCTGAGTCATAAGTCGCATGAAGGTGCTAGGGGCATTAGTTAGCCCAAATGGCATAACCAACCACTCATATAGACCATATTTGGTCTTAAATGCGGTCTTCCATTCATCACCTGGCCTAATCCTCACCTGGTGGTAGCCACTCTTAAGATCGATCTTCGAGAAGATAGTGGCACCGGCCATCATGTCTAGTATATCATCTAGGCGGGGAATAGGGAACCTGTACTTCATGATGATTTTGTTGATGGCACGACTATCAATGCATATTCTCCACGTGCCATCCTTCTTTGGGGCGAGTAATGCAGGAACAGCACATGGACTCATGTTGTCCCGAATAGACCCTCTCTGCATCAACTCATCGACCTGCCGCTTTATCTTGGCATGTTCCGTGGGACTCATGCGATAATGAGGAAGATTGGGAAATGGGGAGCCCGGAATCAGGTCGATAGAATGCTGAATATCCCGCATGGGTAGGAGTCCCTCGGGAAGATCCTCGGGAAAAATATCAGCGAACTCCTGCAAAATAGGAATGACATCGGGTGGGAGTTCACCCTCGGATTTCGGCTCCTCCTCTCGGACCGTAATACCAAATACAGGGCTGCCCCTACTAGCCTCCCGCTCCATTTCTCGGGAGCTAATCATCATCAATCTCCTAGTTGAGGGCTCGCCTGGGCTAGATGTAATGGTCATAGCCCGAGCTGGGGGCGGGGTACTGGGCCCCTGGGATGGAAGGCTCCGGAGTACTAGGGCCAGTAGGACCCCTAACTGATGGGCTCTTGGGTTGAGTGGGGTGGAGAGTAATCCGTTGGCCAGCATGGTCGACGGTACAGGTGTTCGACCGGCCATGGAGTGTGGCATCCCGATCAAATAACCACGGCCTACCAAGAATAATGCTGCCCACTTCCATTGGGAAGACATCACACCAGATCTCATCACGGTAAGCACGGAACTGCAGTGGGACCAGACAACGTAGTCTGATCGGAATGGAGGTGGAATCCACCCATGATACTCGATAGGGGCAAGGATGATCCACGAGTGTAAGACCAAGACTGGAGATAGTGCCCGTGGAGATTGCATTGATGCAACTCCCACTATCGATGATCACCTTACAAACTTGCTTACCCAGCCTACAGAATGTATGAAAGATAGTGTTCCGACGCCAGTCATCACTGGCCTGTGGCTGGGTGAGAATACACCTGACGACCCCCAAGTGGGTATCGTCCGGATGCTGGACATCCTGGTCATCACCTTCGGCCGCATCGTACTCATCAGCTAGCTCTGGATCTGCTTCATAGCTGACTAACACGAGATCCGTAGGGGTGGTGTCCTCGGCCTGCGTGTCCCCAATGACGAGAGATTGGCGAGTGGGACACTAGTTGGCGAAATGGCCAAACCCATTGTAGCGATAACACTGCTGCCGTGATCCATTAGGCTCCCCGATCAATGGCCCTTTGCCCTTATCCTCCCGATGGACCCCGTAGGCAACAAGGGACGAGCAGGAGGTGGGGGTGCCGGTGGACGGGTTGTGGGTGCCGTAAGATGTTGGGGACGAGGAAGGTCCCTCGAAAGTGGAGGGTGAGGCCTAGGAGCGAACGGCTCGGGGTGAGTGGGCTCCTGAGGTCAGGCTATGGAGGCCCTCGGGTACGTGCTAGAAGAGCCACGGGGCTCGACCCTACGAAGGGGGAAGGAGCCCAACCGATGGGTAGACTCGAACTCGGCCTCGAATTGCTCGAATTCGAGAGCAACCTGATACGCCTATTCCAAAGTGGTCACATTGCGGTGAAAAAGTTCATATTGATAGTTTGGCCGCAGACCTCTCCGAAAGCGTGATATGGTCATGGTGCTCTCTTCCGTAACTCCACATCGCAAATAATACTCATCAAACTCGACGGTGTACTCGGTCACGGATCGGTTCCCTTGGGAGAGACTTTGCCATTTGTCTATGAGACGTTGGCGATATGAGGCAGGAAGGTACTTCTCCCTCAATTTCATTTTCATGTCATCCCAAGTGCCGATCGGGGGCTGACGTCGCTGATTTACCAGGCTCTACACATTGGTCCAATAAGTTTAGGCATGTCCATGTAGCTTCATCTTCACGTATCGAACTCTCCGGTGGTCCATCATCTCAAACCACTTGAAGTACTAGTCCACGCCGGCCTCCCAATCTAAATATACCTTCGGGTCCCAGGACTCGCTAAAAGTGGGAGGGTCCGCATGCACGCCCCTAAGAATGCGGTCGTCATCATCGTCATCACGATTCTATCGTTGATTCCGACGACCGTAACCCCCTTGCTCATTATCAGATGCATAATCATCCACCACATGCACCTGTTGCCTCTCAACATCCACCGCCTGAGCCCTTGGCGTAGCAGGTTGCTGAGCCGGATCTTGTTGACCATTGGTCGGCGCGGGTTGTGCCGCCGCTGGGGCCCTCTCGAGGACGGCAATCCTCCCTACAAGACCCTAGATGGACTGGTCTGAAACTTCGGCCCGATCCTCGAGGGCTTTCATCCTCCCTTCTAGAAGTGTTCCTACGCCATCTAGACGCGTACTAAGGCCATACATACGCGTATCGAGACGATCCATGAGGGCTCGAAACATCTCGGGCGTCGAAGGCTCATCGGAGCTACGGGCTCGGGAATCCGCCATAGGTGGAGGTGGCGAGTATTGGCCACCTCGACGAGTGGGCATGCAAAGACACACGAACTAGGAGACACAAACTGATGCAAACACCGACTAATGCACCTAGACATAAACCAATATCTGGTACGTGGCGGAGTTAATCGATCAGAAGATCACTCGCACAAGTGTGCGGCCTTCCCAATTGGCGTAGCCTAACGTTCGGATAACACCTTTTAAAATACCGAATTATCAGGATGAAATGCAATTTTAAAACACCCTTTTTTTGTTTTGAAAATAATGATGATCCTAGACTCGACTTAGACCATGCAAGACTTATGCAACGACTACCCTAGACTCGACTCGCTCTGATACCAAACTGATGTGGGACGGACACGGGAACCGACTCTAAGTGATGCGGACCTAGGACTCTAAATGCGGACACGACCAGCAACATACAACAATGGAGACACTTTGGCCCGACACTAAGAGTTCCTATGGGCTATACGTCGCTAACAGAAATGCAAGCTCACTCGTCGTCCCAAGCGAGGGGAAACACGGATCCGCGTGGTTGAGAAACCGACAGAGTCCATGGTGGTCGACTCACTTCCGTGCTCGGATCGAGTCACGGGACGGGTCACTCTCTCGCTCACAATGGTGACATGGACTCACGGGATAGAATCCTACGCCCTCACAGCGGCATACGACCATATACTAAACTAGCAAATGAACGCCAAGGAGTTAAGACCGTTACCTCCACGCTCCCGGCGTGGGGAAGACAACCCCGGCCAAATCCAGACTCCCGGTTAACAAAGTTTTTCTACGGTACAAAAATTTGACCCACTCCACGCAGGGAGGTAATAGGTCACATGTGGGGCCCGAGAGTCACGGGAATTGGGTTGACTGGCAGCATCTTGATGTCGCTCTGGCGGTGCCGAAACTCGCGTTTAGTGCTGTCTGGACAGCGGGATCTACCGGTTCGTGGGGCCCACGGACCGCTCTAACCTCCGGATCTGATGGGGTGGGTCCCGCTGTGATGGAGACCGCTGGTGGTGCGCCTCCCTGAAAGGCGGTCAGGCGGGAACACCGGTCGGAGGCCGGGCGGCTCCGATCACCACTTGTCGGAAGTGCTGTCCACGGATCTGCAACCTCTATTTTCTGGCACGCGACCCAATCAGATCGGCTACTGCGATCAGCACCGATGTCAGATCGGCACGAAATTAGCGCTGTTGGAATGCTGACTGGAAATCCTTCGACCCTATAGGACTCAACAAAATTCACCGGAGCCGTGCTTCTGATGGACGATTTTAGAACCGGCATGTTCTCAGTTTCACATATGGCTAGGCAGAACTGAAGTTTCCTGAGAGTTGGCATTGACTGGAGGGTAGACCTCTGATTCAGATCTCGAGCTCTTCATAAAAATTGTAGAGTGGAGAGAGAGGAAAATGGCAATAATTTGTATGACCGTTTTGGTGGAGGTTTAGATGGGGAAAGCTATTTTATACTGGTGGGTGGTCGGATCTGGACAGAAGAAGATAGAACTGTGGAGGGATCTGAAAGTGATTTTTAGAAAATAGGTAAAGGTCTTGTTAAATTCCATGAAAATTCTTGGGTGGTGGGGATGGTGGACAGAACCTCCAGTAAAATTGGGGGTTCAAGGAAAAATCAAAAGTTGGGTCTAAGAGAGGAAGCTCAGGGTTGCTATCATAGTGGATAGAAACCTGACAGATCTGGAAGGAAATGAAGATCGAAAATGGAAAATTACAAAATGGAAGTTGGAAGCCCAACCAATTTTTATGGGATGTGGGGGAGACTTTTGGAACTCACCCTGAAAGTTTAAGCTCAAGAAGAGTTCGTGACTGGGAGCAGAAATTCATGGAAGGGGGATCTATCCTGGGTGGACAGAACTCCGGCGAACACGGCGGTGGTGCGATGGCGGCACGGTGGCGGCGATGGCGGCAGTGACGATCTACGGAACTGATAGAGGAGGCTTCACACCTCAGAATCACGGCCTTCCCAGATGCTGAAGGGGGAGAGAGGAGAGAGATAGGGGGCGGCCCTTGCTCATGGAGGAAATTCTAAATTTTCTTGTCATTAATTCTACTCAAAATAGAAATACAAGGCTTTTATAGAAAATACAAAAAGTCTAGTTCTATCCCTAGATCTAGGATTGGTGGGGGGGTAAAAGAGGGAGTCCATAATTTATTTCTCCCATGTGATTTGGAACAAATAAAAAAAGATTTCAAACCTATTAAACTATATTAAATAGGGGGCGCCCCCTTGACTTCATGGCCTCCTTCTTGGACTTTTTTTATTCCTTGTCCCCCCCTTGGTCCACTCTTCTAGAAGCCCACTATTGGAAGGTTGACTGACCCCACATGGGCCCTAGAGATGAGGTGGATCAATGAGGAAGAGGTAGGGGGCCCACGGGACCCGGGTGGTCCCAAATTACACATAAACCCCTCTTACAATCCCAATAAAACACACAATACACACAAACAAAGTCCCAATGAACTATAAATATCGAGACTCAAGGGGGAGTCTCCAGGCTGTCTCTGAGCCAAATGGAAGCCGAGGTAGCCCGGGTGGTGCTCCGCGTACGGTACCGACGGCTCGCCGGTTCGTGCTTCTCGCTCGCTCTGGTGTCCGCACCAATCATTTATTCCAAATTAATGAAACATAAATAAGTTCCAATATCCATCAACAACTAAATGAACCAAAGAAGTTCCCACTATACATTGACATCTTAACATTACAACGCAATAATAACTGAACAACCAAATTACATTCCCAAACAACTTTAACATGACGACACTCTTGACTCAAGCTATCTAAGGACACTCCAAGAGGCTTTCTAGCTGGCTAGCTCCAAGGACTTCACTCCTGCCCATCCCAGTCTGTTTGCGTATCCTCACCGGAGCTACCTGAAAAGGGGGAAAAACTGGGTGAGCGAACGCTCAGTAGGCAATAGTAGGCAAGTTTAAGTAGTTAACCAAGTTAAATAACTGTTTATGCATGCGAACTAAGACGATAAACAAGTTACATAAAAACTGATGGAACGAAGCTAATAGATTGAATTGTATCGAGATATATCAATTTCCAGGAAATTGGCGATCAAACACGCTAGCAAGTCATATCAAGATAAATTCCATGTAGGAATCTAATAAAATGTATAGAGAAAAAGGACGAATGTCATGGACAGACGCTAATCATGCACTCGGTGCAATGCCTCACCATGTCATTACAACTCCCCGGGACACTAGTATTTTTCGGGTGCTCTTCCCAGGACCAGATCGGGCCCTTATGATGCGTTAGCATTGATTTGGTGGATCCAAGATCCCAAGTAATATCTAGACATTCATTGGAATCGGCCAAGAATTTCAAGGTCAAGCTATGTAACTGAATCTCTAAGATTAAGTAAGTTTTCAGTAATGGAATGGAAATCCATAAGCCCATCTTGGCTCAACTTTACCAGAACGTACAAGAAACATGTAAAACAAGCTTCAGGCTGAGTTGCGGTCGAACCTGGGCCCCAACAAGACGAAAACGGTCTAACATGGACCACTACAGGTGATCCCGGGCCAAAATGACGAGACCCAAAAATTAGGAATAAAATGGTCCTAGAGGGGCCGTTAACAGTTGAAAACGGTCCACAAGGAGCCGCTAAGCACGAGAACGTCCCTGGGCCACAGCAAAGGTAAACGGTCACTCACTGGGCCGCCCCATCCTAAAACGGTCCTTGGACGGCCGCTTGTAGGATGAAAACATTCCAATGATAACCGCAACAATTTGGGCCCAGCAAGATTGAATCAGTCGACCAAAAAGGGCTTTCGGCCCGCCCAAGACATGATGGAACTGAACCAGGGTCCAGCCCACACCTCTCAGGTCGAGCCAGAGGTGATTTGATCAATTTTGACATTTCTAGGTTGATGAAATAAAAAGGAAGACGACCAGCAGAACCTGGCTCATGGCCAGCAAGAAAACGGTCATGACTGGATCACTTAAATCACCACACAGTCTGGCCCAGGGCCGCCTTTAAGCCAAGATAGACATGAATTCTGGGTTGTAAAATGGACAATTCGATCGAGTAATTGGTGCAGGTCTTGAAGGTACAACCTGCTCGGCGTCCTAGTGGGAATACCAGGCTCGCGGGGTCTTACAGAGGTCTCATAATGGAGGTCCTAGTCCGACGGAAGGAATATCCAACGGAGAGTCCAAGCCACTACAATATTAAAGGTTAATGAAGCATCGGAAAATGGTCGATGATCGGTTAGTCAGTACCACCGAAGTGGAGTGACTGTCAAACAATCCTATATAAGTTCCACATTTGTAACATGTTGATACAAGTTTCAATTTTTATCACCAAGAACATATTGGGCGCGTAGTACGATGGAAGAGAAATTAACCATGCCTATAGTTAGAAAGGTTCATATATTCTATAATTTACCACTTTCTCTTGTGTGGGTTTCTATCCTACACATGCAATCTAGCCGAGGTAACAACATAATCAAAACATATAACATAAGAGATCAACAACACGAAACGGTTTAGGAAAGACCGCTAACAGTGGCTAGCGGTCTATCGGGCGACCGCTTAGTCCAGAATAGTAACAGGGGGAAAACGGTCTATCGATTGACCGCTAGGGACCCAAGCGGTTCCTGTTACGATCGCTAACAGATCGCCCCACCCGGTCCCCGATGACCCTTGATAGTCTTAAATTGCAAGATGAAATTCGTGACGTACAATGCGTAAAATTTGGGCAAAATAGGACTACTGGAAGGAGCGCAAAATTTCGCATGATGTGGCATGTTCTAATTTGAGTTTAGCCTGCTAGATAGTCTACGATCAGATCAAATATGTAAGCTAAGCATGGAAGAAACCCTAGTTTGACATGCTCCTACTAAAACCTGTCATACGATCTTAATATAAGATGAAATTTGAGACTTTTACTATGGATAGAAAGAGGACTTAGAGACGCTTCTAATGGTATATTATATATTGTGTTTGGACTACGATTGCCTACCTTAATCGAAGGAAGAAGACAGCGCCGGTCACCGGATGCGTGAAGAACACCCTCCAAGAACACGCCGGGATTCACCCTCGATCGTGCTCCTCACCGGCAGCCACAACAAATGTCGACTCTAGGTCAGGTAGGGTCGGTTTTATAGGATTACTTGATTTCTGGAAGGATCGGTCATAGAGGATAGAGTGCACACCCGCGGTCGCGCGAGATTCGCGTTTGAGCAAGTCGTGTGCCGCCGTTTGCCTAAATTTGAATTCTAGGGTTAGGGTTTTGGCTAGAAAAGAGAGGGTTATTAGACTATCAGCCAAGACAGATCTAATGGGCTTGATTTGGGCTCAAATGATCACGATTTGGGCACTAATTTGGCAATTTAAGGTCTAGATACTCTAACGTCCATTTTTAGCCTTAAAACCTTAATTCGGCGTGGTTAAAAATTAAATTATTCCTAGAAGACAATTAGTCTAAATGTTTCATCCTCTACTTGATTATAATTTTTTCAAAGTTTTATGAATTAGCTGAATTTTAGCCAAAAGGGATTCCAATTTAATAAATCAAAAAAATTTTAAAATAGAGATTTAAAATAAATAAATTCTCGAGGTGCTACACCCTCCCCCACTTTAAGAAATTTGGTCCTCCAAATTCACCGCACTTCTTGAAATGAGGATAGTTAGATAAGTGGCCTTAGAATAAATCAGGGTATTACTTTCGGATAGCATCTTCATACTCCCAAGTAGCTTCTCCAGTTCCTCGTCGGCTCCATTGAACATTGACCATAGGTATAGAACGATTCCTGAGTTGTTGCTCCTTCCGATCTAAAATCTTTATGGGCTTTTCTTCATAAGTCAAATCTTTTTTTAATTTTAGATCCGCATGTTGAATGATGTGAGTGGGGTCATAAACATATTTTTGTAACATCGATACGTGAAAAATATTATGCACTCCAGATAACTGGGGTGGTAAAGCCAATCGGTAGGTGACTTCTCTAACTCTCTCTAATATTTCAAATGGCCCAACGTATCTTCGACTTAGCTTACCATGAATGCCGAACCTTCGAATTCCTCTCATAGGCGAAACCTTCAAGAATACATGCTCACCTACTTGAAACTCCAAGGCCCTTCTTCTGCTATCAGCATAACTTTTCTATCTCGATTGTGCCACTTGTAGACGATCTCGGATAATACGGATGTTCTTGGACGATTCTGAAATGAGATCCGGTCCCAGCCATTGCTTCTCTTCAACCTCATCCCAACACAATGGTGATCGGTAACTTCTCCCATAAAGTGCCTCGAATGGAGCCATCTCGATACTGGACTGGTAACTGTTATTGTAGGCGAACTCAATCAAAGCCAAGTGCTTATGCCAACTGCCTCCAAAATCAACCATGCAAGCCCTTAACATATCTTCAAGGATCTGGTTGGTTCTTTCAATCTGCCCATCTGTCTGAGGATGAAAGGCAGTGCTGAAACTCAGACGGGTTCCCAAGGACTCTTGCAGTCCTTTCCAAAAATGTGAAGTAAACCGGGGGTCTCTATCTGACACAATGCTTACCGGTACTCCATGAGGTCTTACAACTTCCTTCATATACAGGGCAGCCAAAACATCAACTATCCACTTTGACTTAATGGATAAGAAATGAGCGGACTTAGTCAATCTATCAACAATGACCCATATTGCATCGAATCCACCATGAGTCTTGGGTAGACCCATGATAAAATCCATACCGACACTTTCCCACTTCCATTGTGATATCTCGAGCGGCTTTAACTTCCCTGTGGGTCTGAAATGTTCAGCCTTTACTTACTGACATACCAAGCATCTACTCACAAATTCAGCCACTTCCTTTTTCATGCTCGGCCACCAAAAGGTCCTTTTTAAATCCCGGTACATCTTAGTACCTCCAGGGTGAATAGTATACTTGGACCTATGGGCTTCTTCGAAGATCTTGCCTTTTACTTCGGCCACATTAGGAACACACGTTCTCCCTCGAAACAATAACTTTCCATCATCTGCTAACATAAAATCTGGTCTATTCTTTAGACTTTCCTTGATCTCTACCAACATCGGATCAATTCCTTGCAGGGACTTGATTTCCATCAATAATTCTGGACGAAGCTGAAACTGAGCGATCCTGACCTAATCCTTTCAAATATTGAGATCTAAACTAGCCAACTGTTCCAGCAGTCTCCATTCTTGCAACATGAGATTTGACAATCTTGCTATCGGCTTGCGGCTCAAAGCGTCAGCCACCACATTACCTTTTCCAGGATGGTACTCGATAGAGAAATTGAAATCCTTCAAATACTCGAGCCACCTTCTCTGCCTCATGTTAAGTTCTTTTTGAGAAAACAAGTATTTAAGGCTCTTGTGGTCAGAGAATATGGTGAAAGCCTCTCCGTATAAATAGTGCCTCCAAATTTTCAGGGCAAACATAACTGCAGCAAGTTCCAAGTCATGGACGGGATAATTCTCTTCATGCTTCCTCAATTGCCTCGAGGAATAAGCTATAACCCTGCCATTCTGCATAAGCACACAACCCAAGCCAATACCTGAAGCGTCCGTGTAGACTTCAAATCCTCCTTCTCCAGAAGGCAAAGTCAAAACAATGGCAGTGGTCAAACAGTCCTTCACAGTTTGGAAACTCCGCTGGCAATCTTCTGACCACTCAAACCATTTCTCCTTGCGGGTCAATCTGGTCAGGGGTACCGCAATCTTGGAGAAATCTTTAATGAATCTCTGATAGTAACTTGCTAGGCCTAGAAAACTTCTTACTTCAATGACATTCGTAGGCCTATCCCAATCTCTTACTGCCTCCACCTTCGCGGGGTCAACATAGATTCCTTCCTTAGTGATAATGTGTCCTAGAAAAGACACTTCTTGCATCCAGAAATCACATTTACAAAACTTTGCATACAATTGATGATTTCTTAATAATTACAACGCCATCCTTAAGTGCTCAGCATGCTCCTCCTCACTCTTAGAGTATATCAAAATATCATCAATAAACACCACGACCCACTGATCTAGGTAGGGCCGAAACACACTATTCATCAACTGCATAAAAGCTGCAGGAGCATTCGTTAGTCCAAAAGGTATTACTACAAATTCAAAATGCTCGTACATGCTACGGAAGGCAGTTTTAAAAATATCCTCGTCCTTGATCCGCAGCTGATCGTAACCCGATCGAAGACCAATTTTAGAGAAATATGATGCTCCTGCTATCTGATCGGACAGTTCATCTATCCTCGGCAATGGCTACTTGTTCTTGATAATAAGCTGGTTCAATTGCCGGTAGTCAATGCATAGTCTCAATGAACCATCCTTCTTTCGTACGAACAACACGGGGGCGGATGTACTAGGGCGAATAAACCCCTTCTCGAGCAACTCCATTAATTGCCTCTTTAATTCTCTCAACTCTGCAGGAGACATACGATACGGAGCTTTAGAAATAGGAGAGGCGCCAGGAATCAGATCAATAGAAAAGACTACCTGCCTCTCAGGCGGAAGTCCTGACAAATCCTCAGGAAAGACATCTGGAAAATCCCGAACAACAGGGATATCCTTAATCTCAGACTCCTTATTGGTTAAAGAAACCAAGGCTGGAAAAGCCTGACATCCTTTCTTCATCAACTTCTCAGCTTTAAGAGCTGAAATGAGCGGCACGGATTTAGAGTGCCTAACCCCAACAAAAGAAAGTTTGGGGTGTCCAGAAAAAGACACAGAGCTAGATCTACAATGAACACTGGCCTCATTTCTAGCCAACCAATCAGCCCCTAGGATTACATCATAATCCTTCATTGCCATACAAACCAAATCAGCTGACATATTCTGCCCATTAATCAGGATCTTACTAGAAGGGTAGTAATACTTGATTGCTAAACCCGAACCAATAGGAGTTGAATTTTCCAATAGAGAATTCATTAATACCAGTTTCACCGTTAAATATTTAGCAAAACTCTGAGAAATAAAGGAATATGTTGCTCCGATATCAAATAGAACAAATGCTGGCTTATCAGAGACAATAAGTGTACCTTCAACAAGTCCACCCTCCTTTGTGGTTTCAATCTCAGTTTCCTGTAGGGCTTGAAGCTTGCCCTGCCGCTTCTGTCCTCCTTGCGGCTTATTCGGAGTAGCTTGGTCAGACAGGAGGGGACACTTGGGAATACGATGGTCCCGGCTTCCGCAGCGTAAACATGCGCCTAGCTTGCGCCAACACTCCTCCATCTGGTGACCTGGCTGGTCACATAACTTGCAAATAGTCTTAAACTAGGTAGGCGAACCTACCTTCTTATCGTCATTCCTCGACTTCTTATCCTGTGAGAAACTTGACCTGCCATTGGGCCTCTTCTTGCCATTGTTGGGTTTGAAATTCCCAGAACTAGTGGTCTGCTCTTTCTTAGGGTTCTTTCCTCCAATCCTCTCAGTCATCTCTAATGTATCTTCAAGAACTTGAGCTTTTCTCACCATCTCTACATAGGTCTGAATTTCCAAAGGTGCTAACTGGTTAATATAATGGAGCTTCAACACGTTCATAAAACGCTTGGCCTTCATCTTTTCGGTGGATATCAAGTGCATTGCATATCGGGATAGTCTGGCAAACTGAGCTTCATATTATGCAACTGACAAGTTCCTCTGTTTCAGAGCAGCGAACTCGGCCGCCTTCTTCTCTTGCACCCAGTCCGAGAAGTACTTGCTATTAAAGTGTTCCTTGAATTCGTCCCATGTCGCACGCCTATTCCCGAGCGTAGCTTCTATAGCCTCCCACCAAGCGTGTGCATTTTTCTAGCTGAAAAGTTGCCAAAAGAACTCGATCTTGGTCGTTGCACTGCATTACCCTAAAAACTCGCTCCATCTCCTTCAGCCAATTCTCGGCTTCATCGGGATCCGCCGATCCACCAAAACATGGGGGATTCAAGCCACAAAAATTCTGGTGGAGATCACTGGCTCCATGGTGTGCTGCTCCTCCTTGGGCTACATGCTGGAAGGCTTAAGTCAAGCCTTGCACAGTACGCTGCATATCCCTCCACTGTGCACGCTCTGCCGCCCTTAAAATATACTCCGACATACGTGCAGGAAAAGTTAATTAAAAATAGTTTAGCGGGAATCTTTTAGAGTTTATTAGTTAACTCAACCCCAAGTCTCTACCCAATCTCATTGGGTTAGATCCTTAGACTTTAACAAGGCTATATGTTCTATGACATCATTGATAAACCTAGGAACTTAGAAATCTAGGCTCTGATACCACCAAACTGTCACGTCCCGACGCGAGAAATTGGAACGCGGCAGTAGAGTTAAAATATGTTGATTTCCAGATGTAGGCACCCGGATAGTGCGATGAAATGCGGTTGTGTGTGTGTTGGTGGGCGGATGGAGATTGTCTCCTGGGTACCTATAGAGGAACAAAACAAAGAAAACGTTCGAACGTCGTGATCTCCAGAGGTGTTTACCTGAACCTCACAGGGGTGATGATCGTAGGGAGATAATCCAAATAGGGAGATGATGGGTTTCCACTTCCTTGCCCTCGGCCGGCCAAAGGCAAGGAGCCCTGCTATATCCCTTATGCTGAAGTCCTACAACGTAGCTCAAAGAAAGAAGAAAAAGAAAGCCATTAGTAAAACGGAATGTGTAGTATCTACTCTAATAGAACGAATAGAACGGGAATGATGGTGGCAAGGTTACCTGGGGATGGTGGGAAGGAGGGATGGACGAGGCTTTCGACCACCCACCTTCCCATTTGTTTTGGGAAGAAACCTCTAAGTGTTGGAGCTAAGGGATTACACTACATGCGGCGTACTTACCTGGAAGCCGTGATGCAAGTAGGAAGTAGGAACTAAGGAGTTCAAACCAAGCAAGGGAAGCAGGAGGAAGATGACCGATGCGACTCTTCTCGTCCTCCCGGAGGAACTCCACAATGGCTTCCACCTCGACCCCCCCCCCCCCCCCGAAAATGGCCTCCACCCCCCTCTCCACATCGGAGAGCGACAGTTTTGTCCATTGAACCCGGAGTTTCAAATCGTGGGAAAGATCATGCAGAACGGGGGGATGAACGTGCCCACGAGCTAGGCCACGTTCTTAGACGAAGTAAACAGAGGAGGGCGGCCAAGTCTTTGGCCTCCTTGAAGGGGAGGGCGGCTAGGCAGATGGCCACCCAGTAGGGGAGGGCGTCCATCACCCTGGCCACCCAGGACTGGGGGCGGCCAAGTCTTTGGCCGCCAAGACCATGCTCTTTGGGCCCCTTAAGTGGACGAGGCACAATAGCTTTGAGGCTACGGCTGGGCTTTAAATTTCAAAACATCGGTAAAACAAGTACCACAACTAAGTGTCATTCACACGAAGGTCCATTGGGGATCTGCGGGATGTCCGAAATTAGGCGTCTACAAATGCCCCTCCGGAATGCCCGTTTTGCAAGGGAGCCCGGCGGACTGATAAATGGGTGTTTCAGAAAAGAAACAAGCCTAATGAGGGCAACATGCTCAAGGAGATTCTTGAGCGGAAAACAAGCTTCACGCAGGGTCGCATGAGCATCAAGTAATCAAGTAAGCCATTGGCAAAAGGAGGAAGGACAATTGATCTAAGAGGACTTGTATCTGCGGTCGCGTGGGCCCCCCTAGCATGGCGCTGCAGGACTTGAGGGGACGAAAACGCAATCCGATGCTCAAGGAGATACAAGACCTAAACCAGGGCAAGTAAAAATATCAAGATCTAGGAATACAATGACTCGTTGAATCACGAAATACTCAAAACGACCTCGCATAAAACATATTTTCTGCTGGTCAAATCGGAGTGGAATCACGTAGACTCATTCGTGCAAATTTGGCAAAAATTGAGGGACTCGAAAAACCAGATGCAAGGACCAAAGGACTATGGGTCGGCCAGATCAACGTGGCTTCCCTGCTTCTGCATCAGGGCTTCCAAGATTAGATGCATGCATTTTTTGTTTTTCATGCACATGTATATATATTTTTTGTTTTCATTTTCAAATGGAGCTACAAAAGGCCTATATGATGAATGCTGGGTTTAAAGTAAAAACCTATCTAATGCAAAGCCAGAGGGTTTATTTGCTTGCCTCCGAACCAATTGGTCAAGAGTTCAAGAAGTTTGTCATCCCATGCTCAGTGACAAACGTGGTCCGGATCCAGATGGGGGATCCATCGTTCCACATTGTAATTAACCATAGTCGAGAATTCAGGAAGTCCGTCATCCCGTGTTTAGGCAGCAGGCGGCTATCGAATAGCTTAAGGAGTATAAACCCTTCATGGTTTTTTTAGAGAGGAACTCTGATGTGACACAACCTTAGACTTAAGCAAGCAAGCACAATTCACAATCAAACGGACCGATATTGGCAATCACTCACCCGATGCTCACCCAAGTCCTGGGGTAACTTGACGATGCCAAGTGGAGGATGTGAGGGATGGACCCTTGCTGGTAGAGGGCTAGCAAGGCCAAGGTTGGTTCCCCAAGAATATGGCTGGTCCAATTCAGTGGGACCGACGTTGTGCCAAGGGCACGAGCTGCACTCGTCACCCACGGCGGTCACTCGAAGCAAGGTGGCTCGATGGATCGGGCACTAACTCTCACAAACCAGCAGAGCTTATGAACTAATATTGGAAGAACAAGTACTAAAGAGAGATAAGGTTGGAGCACTTACTCGACCGGTTTGAAGAAACCGGTCTCGCTCGGAGATGTGGGCGAGCGGGGAAGCGTGGGTTCCCCACACGCCACGCCGGGGTAGCTTGGCCTGATTAAGCACTTACAACACTACAACCTATGCAAAGGGGGGATCTTGGGGAAGGGAAACCAATGGTTACAATCAAACACTACCTCCCTCAGGGACGGGCTGTAAGCCGGCCAGGCGGGGAGGGGGAAAAACCCAAAGATGAAGTCGAACGGTTGGCCGAAGCAGGTTCTGCCCGCTTTCTGTGAATAAGGATAGACTATCGAAGATGTTGATGCTGCGGCCGCTCCCAAATTTTGTTGGTAATGAGACCAGCTGGAAAATCTTTGTAGGTGACCCAAGAAGTCGTCCAAATTTTTTTGATTTCTCAGGTCACCGGCGCTGGTCGGGATAGAGGCACGAACAGGGAAGCAGAACTCCGGCTCTGTCTGCTTCCGGACCACAACAGCAGGAAGATGGAGACACTCTGGGCACTCTAGAGCTCTGAATCAGGCGTGGGCAAAGTCGATGACTTTGTTATCGAGTCCTCTTAGAACGGAGACCCACGGGAACACCATAGGATGTCGGAGAAGACAGGGAGACCTTGAACAGTGAATAGGGGTCAGTTCTGCTCCAGGTGAGACAAAATTGTGCACCCTGGGGAGAAAATTAGGAACTCACTTGTCCGAGATCCAAATGGGAAGCCGCTTCTTGGTACTTGAAGGCGACTTGTTGAGGAAGGTCTCGGTCAAGTTTTGCTTCCAGATTTTTAGGCTACTAGTCGTGGGAGTCTCTGCTAGCAGTTTCTGGTCTGCAGTCTGGTGGTGGACACGCAATCTGGGGAAAACGACTCCCCCAGGTAGCAGCAAACTTAGAAAGGGATGAGACAGCTGCCTTTGCGAAGAAGACCGATAGATGCTTCCAACGGTACCACTTGGACCTTCAGGGACGCCTGGATGAGGTCAGGGTCACCGCTGCAATCTGCTGGTTCTCTGCAGGTCCTCAGCTGTGAGCAGATCCGTCGATGTAGCTCCCAAATGACCACGGAATGAGAAGAAGAAGTTGTAGAATGGGGAGGGGGAATGGATGAATGGTAGGGGGGAATGTGGGGGAGATATGGAGGGTGGTTTAGGGTGTGTGGAAGAGCTGGTGAAGGGGGAGGGCGCAGGGGGCTTGGTGGTTTCAGCGAAGGTGGAGGGAGAGTGAAGGGGTGGAATGCTCTTAGGAGAGTGGAGATGGATGTGATAGACTAAGGCCCAAAGAGAAGGGAGAGGGAGGTTTAGGGCGCAGCCTGCAGGTGGAGGGAATTTTGAAATTTCTCTTGGGAAGTGGAGGGGTGCTTAGGGTAGTGGGAAGGGTGCTTGGGGAAGGGTAATAGGTGGTTGGGGGTTGGAGGTTGGCTTGGTGATTGGGAGTTCTATCTTGGGACAAGGGGTGTAGTAAAGAGGGTTGTGGGGAGTTGTAGAGTCCTTAATGAGGGTAGGTGGGAGAGAGGGGTGGTTGGGAAGGTGAGGAGAGAGAGAAGGGGGCGAACCCCATAGAGAGATAGAGAAAGAGAGAGAGGGGGGTATGGGATTGAAGTGGGTTTCTCACCCTAGGTTTCACACCTTCTCACATGGAATCACTCCACTAAGATTTGGATTTTTGAACTCTTAAAATGGCAACTTTCATTAACTTCCAATGGGGGAAATGGGGTCCTATATATAGGCAACCCACATTTTACAAAAAGTCCTTGATTCTAGACATAATGATAAATAAGCAAGGGGTAGGGGGCGCCCATGGGCCTATCCCAATGGATTGGGCCCATTAGCTAGACTAAACATCCTAATGACAAATATTCTTAGGTAAATGACTCATTAACCTAGGTACAAGACTCAAATAAAGGGAAAATACATCAAATGACTCAAAATAAAAAGTTCAAAATGGATAATTGGACCCACATAAGAATGAAGTCCGAGCTCAAACAACTCTAGAGTGTGAAGATGACCCTAGCTAGAGGGAGTCATGGGTGATGCCTCCATCAAATCCCCTGGGCTACGAAGTGCTCGACTCCGTCGAGTAGGGGTCCATCCTGCTATGATACTGCTCGAGAATGTCATGGTCCAGCTGCTGGAGGTCTTCCCGACTCACCCATGAATCCTCCGAAGGAGGCTGATCCTTCCACCTGACGAGATAGCGCTCGTATACCATGCTCCTGGTGGTAGTGACATGTTCATCCAATATTTGCTCAACTCGCTCACGCTGGGCTCTCTTGGCTGGTGGACTCCTCTCACGGGTGGGTGCTCTCTCAAGGGGGGGATGGGCTCAATATCCTCACTGGGTACCACCGCGGGACCCTTATATGGCACTAGGTCGGCCACATTGAATGTGGGGCTCACTCCATACTCCTCGGGGAGATCTAACTCATAGGCATTAGTGCCAATGCATCTCAGAACCTGGAAGGGACTAGCCCCATGAGGCCTTAATTTCGAGAGGGCTCCAGGGGAGAGTCTCTCCGTTCTCACCATCACAAAGTCACCCACGTGGAATTCTTGGTGACATCGATGAGAGTCGGCCCGCCTTTTATAAGTCGCATTCTTCATGCTAATGTGCTTGCGGATTTCTTCATGCAATTCTCTAATGTGTTGGGCAAATGACTCAGCTGAAATAGACACTCTAGCATGCTGTGGAAGGGGAATGAGATCTGAAGGTTTCCTTGGCTTGTACCCATGCACAGCTTCAAACGGACTCATCCCTATGGACTTGTTGATAGAGTTGTTATATGCAAATTCGATCTGATGTAGAATGAGATCCCAATTCCCTAGACGGTCCTCAACAAGACACCTAAGGAGGTTCCCTAGACTCCGATTGACAACTTCGGTTTGACCATCAGTTTGAGGGTGGTAGGCTGTGGAGAATTTAAGAAGGGTACCCATTAAGTGCCAAAGAGTCTTCTAAAAATAGCTGGTGAACTTGACATCCCTATCAGAGACTATGGTCTTGGGTAGGCCATGGAGGCGAACAACCTCATCAAAGAACAATCGGGCCACATGGGAGGCATCGGAGGTTTTGGAGCATGGGATGAAGTGGGCCATCTTTGAAAATCTATCAACGACCACATAGATTGAGTCATGCTTTCTTTGAGTCTTAGGTAGGCTTAGCACAAAGTCCATGCTTAAGTCTTACCATGGACGGTCGGGGACGGGGAGAGGGGTATAAAGGCCGGTGTTTTGCTTCACCTGTTTGGCCGAAGCACATGTACGACATTGACCCACTATCTTGCCTACGTCTCTCTTGAGACTTGGCCAATAAAACTGACTCTCAACTAGAGCAACGGTTTTGTGAACCCCAAAATGACCGGCTAGTCCTCCTGCATGTAATTCCCAAACTAAGAAATCACGGAGTGAGGTCCGTGGAATGCAAAGTTTTGGTCCCTTGAAGAGGAACCCATCCTCTAAGATAAAACCCTCTTGTTCCTTGCTAGAGTGGGTGGTCAAGGTGGTATAGATGTGCCCAAAGTCGGGGCAGCCAGGGTACTCTTCCTTGAGCTTCTCAAATCCGGTAACCTCCACTTGGATAGTGGACAACAAGGAGACCCTCCTACTAAGAGCATCCGCCACTCGGTTCTCACTTCCCGCCTTGTGTTTGATGACAAAGGTGTAGGATTGGATGTACTCAACCCAACAGGCATGTCGGGCATTTAACTTTTGTTGGGAGTTGAGGTATTTGAGGGCCTCATGATCGGAAAAGAAGACAAATTCTTTGGGCAACAAATAGTGCCTCCAATGTCAGAGGGACTGAACCACAGCATAGAACTCTTTGTCATAAGTAGAGTACTGTGTCCTAGCATCACATAGCTTCTCACTGAAGAAGGCCATGGGGTGACCCTCTTGGCTAAGGATCCCTCCTATTCCTTTCCCAGATGCATCACATGTGACTTCAAAGACCTTAGAGAAATCGGGTAGGCATAGGACCGGGGCTTGGGTCATCTTCTCCTTAAGCTCTTGGAAGGCTGTGGAGGCTGGTTTGGTCCATACAAAAGTTCCCTTTTTGAGGCAATCGGTGATAGGGGCGGTGATGGTGCTAAATCCCATAATAAACCTAATATAGAATGTGGCCAACCCATGGAAACTACAGACCTCATGAAGACTGTGGGGTTCCGGCCAATCTAGAATAGCTTGGACCTTCTAGGGGTCCATGGAGACACCTTTGGTAGACACCACAAATCCTAGGAAGGTGGTGGATGTGGTCATGAAGTGACACTTACCTAGGTTGGCAAATAGACTCTCATGACGAAGGACAATACAAACTTGCCTAAGGTGGTCAAGGTGGGCCTTGGGATTGACTATATATGAGGATGTCATCAAAGTAGACCACTAGAAAGATCCCAATGAAAGGCCTAAGGACCTCCGTCATGAGACGCATGAAGGTACTTGGGGCATTTGAGAGCCCGAAAGGCATGACCAACCATTCATACAAGCCATCCTTAGTCTTGAAGGCTATTTTTCATTCATCTCCAGGCCTAATTCTAACTTGGTGGTAGCCACTCTTAAGGTCAATCTTGGAGAAGATAGTGGCTCCCGCTAGCATGTCAAGCATGTCATCAAGCCTAGGGATAGGGAACCTATACTTGACGGTGATTTTATTAATGACCCGACTATCCACACACATCCGCCATGATCCATCCTTCTTGGGAGTGAGAAGGGCCGGTACGGCACATGGGCTTTTGCTAATACGGATGAAGCCCTTCTTAATGAGTTCCTCTATTTGCCTCTGAAGTTCGGCATGTTCCGTGGGGTTGAGGCGGTAATGAGGAAGGTTGGGAAGAGTTGCTCCCGGAACTAAATCAACTACGTGTTGCACATCACGCATGGGAGGGAGTTGGTCCGAGAGTTCTTCCAGGAACATATCATGGAATTCTTCTAGGAGATGCCGGATTTCTATGGGATGGGGGTTGGAGGGAGTGGGTTCCCCTAGACAAATGACCACAGCACATAAAGGTGCCCCTTGAGCTATTTCCTCCTCAAGCTCTTTCTTGGTGATGAGGTGAAGACCCTTGGTCAACCCTGAGGTCACACCTTGTTTGGGATTTTGGGTAAGGGATTGGGTTGGAGGGGTGGAGTTCCCCGAGACTTGTGGTGTGGTGGGGTGGTGTCTTGAGGGAGAGTGTCCCTCTTAGGCATGGGACATGGTAGGGAGGGGTTAAGACGGATAGTCTTTCCCTCATGCTCAAAGGTGCATGTGTTGGTCCTACCCAAGATGGTGGCATCAACGTCATAAAGCCAAGGTCTCCCTAGTAGGATGCTAACTACTTCCATGGGGATGACATCACACCATATTTGACCATGGTAGGAGGAGAAGGTGAGAGGCACAAGGCAGCAGGTGTTGACCGGGATTGAGTTGTTATTGATCCATGAAACCCAGTATGTACTTAGGTGGGGAGTGGTAGTAAGCCCAAGGAGCTTGATGGTGTCGGGGGACACGGGATTGACACAACTCCCACTATCTAAGATCACTTTTCTCACATGACCCCCTATCTTGACAAAGGTGTGGAAGATTGAGGTTCGACGCCAGTCCTCCTCTTGGGGTTTAGTGAGAGTGCATCTAATCACTCCTAGATGGGAGTCAGTGGAGGTCATGGTGTGATCTAGACCCGTCTCATGGTATTGGGCCTCGTACTCTTCCTCCCAATCTAGCTACTTCATCACGAATAAAATGATGCCTGATTTCGATGTGTTTAGTTCGAGAATGAAGTACAAGATTCTTTACAATGTTTATTGCACTAGTATTGTCACAAAAAATGGAAGTGCAACCTAGCTCAACTGAGTAATCCAGAAGCTGGTGTTTTATCCATATAACCTGTGTGCCACAGCTCCCTGCTGCCACATGCTCAGCTTCAACAGTAGAAAGAGCCACAGAGTGTTGCTTCTTGGATCCCCAAGAGACTAGGCATCCTCCTAAAAATTCGCAGTGACCACTAGTACTTTTCCTGTCCAATTTACATCCTGCATAATCTGCATCTGTATATGCAATGAGATCTAAACTACATGATGCAGGATACCAAAGACCTAGATCATGGGTAGCAGATAAGTATCTAAAGATTCTTTTTACAGCTGCCAAATGTAATTCAGTAGGCCTAGACTGATATCTGGCACACATCCCTACACTAAATTGAATGTCAGGCCTGGATGCTGTTAAGTAGAGGAGTTAACCGATCATACCTCTATATAATTTAGCATCCACTTCTTTACCTTTTTCGTCTGAATCCAGTGAGGAGTTGGTGCCCATGGGTGTTGAGATAGTCTTGAGGTTGGTCATTCCAAACCTTTTCAGCATCTCCAGAGTGTACTTGGTTTGATTTATGAAACAACCATCCTCCATGTGTTTGACCTGCAGCCCAAGAAAATACTTTAGTTCGCCAACTAAACTCATTTCAAATTCATGAGACATAGATTCAGAAAATTCTTTACACAATGTTGAATTGTTAGATCCGAAGATGATATCATCAACATATACCTGGACCACTATTAAATCCTTTCCGAGATTTTTGGTGAAGAGGGTTTGGTCAACCTTACCTCGAGTGTAGCCCTTGCTCAAGAGAAATTTAGAAAGTCTCTCATACCAGGCTCGGGGAGCCTGCTTCAATCCATAGAGGGCTTTATTCAACCTAAAAACTATGTTAGGCTGAGCAGAGAAATTAAAACCTGGAGGTTGTTCAACATATACCTCTTCCTTCAATATCCCATTTAAGAATGCACTTTTGACATCCATCTGCTGCAGCCGAAGGTTCCTAGAGCATGCAAATGTAAGCAGAATTCGTATAGCTTCCATCCTAGCCGCTGGGGCATAGGATTCATCAAAATCCACACCAAATTCCTGACTGTAGCCTTGAGCTACAAGTCTTGCTTTGTTTCTAGAGATAGCTCCGTTCTCATCAACTTTATTCTTGAAAATCCATTTAGTGCCAATGACATGAGTGTTATCAGGTCTGGGAACTAGTTCCCATATAATAATTTTCTCAAATTGATTTAATTCCTCACTCATGGCGGATACCCAAGAATCATGTTTTAAGGCTTCTTCCACAGATTTGGGTTCCACCTGAGATACCAATGCAGCTAAGTCCTGTTCTTGGACAATTCTAAAATGAGACCTAGTCCTAGGAGGATCATGTAAATTTCCCATGACATTTTCACTAGGGTGGTCTTTGTGAAATATTATCTCACCTGAGGGTTCACCTACCTCAGCTGCTCCTTCTTGCTGTGAGTTTTCTGGTTGAGCAGCTGGCTGCATTTCTTCTTCTTCAATTCTCTCCAAGAAATCTCCCTCATTAGATGGCTCCCTGTCATCATCCATCACTTTGTTAGAGAAACCATTTTCATCAAACACTACATGCGGTGTTTCTTCAACAGTTTGGTCAGCTTTATTGAAAACTCTGTAAGCCCTTGAAGTTTTTGAATATCCGAGAAAAATTCCAGGAGAGCTCCTAGCTTCAAATTTGTCCAACCCATTCTTACCATTATTGTGAATAAAACATTTCGAGCCAAAAACTTTAAAGTAAGAAATGTTTGGCTGCTTACCCTTGAGAAGTTCATAAGGAGTTTTCCTATGAGTAGGTCTTACCAAGGCTCGGTTCAGAATGTAACATGCAGTGTTCGCAGCTTCAGCCCAAAATCTCCTTGGAAGTCCACTCTCAATCAGCATAGTCCTGGCCATTTCAATTATTGACCTGTTTCTTCTCTCAACAATTCCGTTCTGCTCCGGTGTCCTGGGAGAAGAGAATCTGTGTGTCACTCCCTCTTTTGAGCAAAATTCAGAAAATGAAGAGTTCTCAAACTCTCCTCCATGGTCAGACTGAATAGTAATGATATTATGTTCACCTTGCAGTTTGATTTTATTAAAAAGTTCTTCAAAGTGAACAAAAGCATCATTTTTATTTGCTAAACAAAACAACCAAGAGAATCTAGTGTAGTCATCCACTATGACTAGTTCATATCTCTTACCTGACAAACTTTGTATGCGAGTAGGACCAAAGAGATCCATGTGCAAGTGCTGCAGCGGTTTAGATGAAAGATTCTCAGTTCTCAACTTAAAAACTGCACGAGTCTGTTTACCTAGTGCACAAGCATCACATAGCTTGGATCCTAACTGAAATCTTATTCGGGGCAAACCTCTAACTAGGTTATGCTTAGACAATTTATTCAATGTAGACAAACTAGCATGGCCTAGACGCCTATGCCAGTCAAACGCAACCTGTTCAGAATTAGCAGACATACACAAGTGAGTTTCAGGATTATCATCTAGGTCTACGATGTATACATTGTTTACTCTATGACCTTTGAACATGACGTTATCAGAATTCAGCTCAAAAATAGTACAGGAATTGTTGTCAAAGAGTACCTTGTGTCCTTTGTAGCAGAGTTGACTAATACTTATCAAGTTGTGCTGAAGTCCTTCTACAAGATACACATCTTCAATGGAGTTAGTAGAGGACTTACCAATTGTACCAATTCCAATTATTCTTCCTCTGTTATTTCCACCGAATTTGACCAGGCCCCCAAACTTCATTTTCAGTTTGCTAAATTTGGACTGGTCTCCTGTCATGTGCCTGCTACAGCCGCTGTCAAGATACCACTTGTTATGCTCGGCTGCCAGGCTAACCTGTGAAAGTTCAGACAAAGTAATGTGAGACCCAATTCAAATTGGGTCCAAAGACATTTTTCAATTTATCCAAATCACACTTAGGAACCCACATTTGTTTTACTGTTCTTTTCAGAGGTTTCATGTAAATTGATTCTTCCTTCTTGGCATTTCTCAGTGGGTGTTGAATGAGCCTATTCCTATTAAAATTATGTTGTTTCCGAGCAGAGAAATTGTTGTTTGGCCTCTTAGAGGAAACACGTGTGTGCTGAGCATAATTCATGTAGCCATTTTTATTCAAATGAAAATTGTGCTGAAGGTGATGCATGTTCGCATGCTTCCCTTGATAACTATCATGCTGAATTTTCTTAGCGAAACTGTTCAACTTTCTAGTGACATCAATATGAATGGTCGTGTAGAACCCTTGTTCCACACCTGTTGCACAGGAACAGTTCTAGTCTCAGGATTTCCTGACTTAGTCTGCTGACCAGTGGGTTGAGTAGATTTGCTGGTCGAAACCTTCAATGTAGAGACAGATTTGGAGCTGGATGGGGTTTCCAGTTTTTCTTTGCCCTTGGCGGGGCAGAATGTGACAGTTCTGAATTCAAAGGGTTTTTTACTTGTGGGACTATATCCTAATCCTTCCCTATTGAAGTTTACTCTCGACCCCAGAAGGGCATCCAGATTGTTTCTCCCCTCTGTAAATTTTTCTAGCATTTTTCTTTTGTCCTCAATCTCCTTCTGAAGCTCATTACATTGGTCCAGGAGTTCCTGATTGACTTTTCTAACCGCCTCATATTTTTCTGTAATCAGTCTAAACTCCTTTTTGCTCTCTTCAGTTTTACTCTTCAGCTCATTCATCCTAGCTAGATTTTCCTCTCTTTCCATTCTAAACTTCTCGATCTCACTTCTAGCCTGATCTAGCTCAATGGCCATCTCCTTGATTTTCATGTTGTCCGTAACAGCAATAGAGTGTTCCTCAGAAACAGAGTGAAACTTTCGTTTAAGCATTCTGTGCTCCTTGGTTAGAAAGTTATATTTAGCTAACAGGTCGCCATAAGCATCCTCCCAATCATCCAAAGTAAAATTCTCAAATAAGTTCATTACCTCTTCCTCATGGTTGGCCATGAGGCAAGTCTTCTCTTCATCTTCACTGGACGAGGTGGCTTCTGGATCCTCCTCCTCGTCACTCCATGTGCACAGCATGGCTTTCTTCTTCTTGTGCACCATCTTCTTCTGGTATCCGGGAGCCTTAGCTTGCAGCTCTGGACATTCACTTTTCATGTGACCAGGTTTCTGACAATGGCAGCATGTAACCTTTTTAACAAACCGGTTCTTCTCAAGTTCTCGTTCAGGAGACTTCCTTGCAGCATTGAATCTCTTTCTCCTGTAGAATTTCCCTTTAGTCCTCAGGAACTTTCTGAATTGCCTGGTGAGCATGGCATGCTCGCTCTTGTCCAGGTCTGAGAATCCGTCAGAGTCTTCACTGCTACCACCACTGTTGCTGCTGCTGCTGCTCTTTTTAGTATGTCGTGAGACCTTCAGAGCAACATTCTTTCCCTTTCTGTCATGTCCATCATTCCCTTGTCTGAAGTTCATTTCGTGGGTCATGAGAGACCCAATCAGTTGGGTTACTGACATGGCGGATAAATCTCTTGATTCCTCTATGACGGTCACCTTAGTATCCCAGATGGGAGTTAGGGTGATGTGGCACAGCCCAAAGACCACTAAATATGATAAGGTGACCCTAGGACTTAGACCCGCAAGCATACAAGCGCTCAATGATTCTCACAACGACGATTTCTGCTCACTCGGTTCACACGTTCACTCGGTGGGTCCGGGAGATGATGGTGAGGGTCCGAGACGGGACCCAATTGTCCTAATGGACTTACAATGCTAAGGCTGACCTCCAATGGGCCTGGGAGTCCCAACTTTGTGGGTGGCTGGCCCGCAAGGCGGGGTGTGGGGTGGCACTCACTCACGGGCCGCGGTGGGCACGATATTGCTTAAAATGAATTCCGAGCACTCTCTTACCGTCCGACGGGCATTCAAGGCAATACTACATTTGCAGAAATGAAGCTACAAGGGTGTGATCAGAAGCTCACCTGATCGGTGTGAAGACACCGATCCCGTTCGGAGACGAGGGCGCGCCGGGAGGCGAGGGTATACACCCGATCGCCGCAGCGATGGAGCTTGACCTGAAAATGTGAAGAGGTACAGCACTACGCCCCTTGCAAGGGGGGGATCTTATGGTGGGGGTTAATGTATTACAACCAAAAATTACCTCCACGTAGGGAGGGGCCTTCAGCCGGCCAAGCGGGGAGGGGAACGAGCGAGATAGAGTCGACTTTCCGAGCTTTGCCGATTCTGCCTAGCTTCTGTAATTCTGGACAGAGGGCCGATGTCGATGCTGCCAATAATTCCACCGAACTTGGAATCTCATGAGACTTGCGCCAAAAGCTTGCTAACCGGAGAGGGGTGTGGCTTGAATTTTTTGGACGACGTTCTGATCTGGGGGCTGACTGCTCCAGCGACTGGAAGATGGATGCAGCTCTGGTCTCTGGCCGAGCTCAGTCTGAAACAGCAGGTTGCAGAAGCTGCCACGATCGCTCCTGAGCTCCAAATTTGGCACCGCTAGACTCGTTGGAATCGTGGACGAGTTTACTTTGCAGCAAAACAAACGGAGAAGTCTTCTGATGTTGGAGATGAGCTGGGTGTCCAGCGAAGTGGACGGTGGTCGGTGCAGACTGTGAGGAGGCAGACCGGCGTGGGTGTGGTAGAAAATTGGTATCTCTGGTTTTCGGATGCCGAACGGGGTTCCGCCTTCTGTTCCTGGACGCTGACAGGGGGAGGAAGAACTTTGTAGAAGACCTCGAAGACTGGTTCCTTCAAGGTTTGTCGTGGGAGAGTCTTCTCTGCCGCTCTGGCTCCTGGTCTGAGAGGTTCTGCGCAGTCGGGGAAGAACAGCCTTCACGGACGGCCACGAACTCGGAATGGAGTGATTCCACCTCGCCTGCGAAGAGCACAGGGAGGCCTTTCCAGAAAGTTAGGCCACGCCACCAGCAGAACCAGGATGCAGTTGTGGACGTCGCTGCAACAGAGTGCTAAACTGCAGGTCGGCCTGCACACAAAGCTGGAGTGGAGAAGAGAGGAGGGGGTGAACTTGGCTTGAGGGGAGAGGAGGGGTGCGACCTAGGGAGCAAGGAGGGAAGGGGAGATTCGAATTTGGGCTTTGGAATGAGTTAATTCAGCCTTGGGAAGGTGGAGATATGCTTAGGGAAGTGAAAGGGGTAGGTGGTGGTTGGAGGGTGGGGTTTTGAGTGGTGGAACTTCCTTGGGACTAGGTGAGGATTAAAGAGGGGTTGTGGGAAGTTGTGGGGAGTTAATGGAGGTAGGTGGGGGTTGGAAGTGGTTGAGAGGGGGAGGAGAGAGAGTGAATTTCAAAATTTAGAGAGAGGAGGAGAGAGAATGGAGAGATAATGAGAGAGAGAGAGATATTGAGAGAGTTTGAAAGGGTTTTCTTCAATATTTATCAAAAGTTGAATACAAGAGGAGAGATGGGGCCTATATATAGGCAACCATTCTTTACATGACCAAAATACCCTTGACAATAAGATAAAAGACCGAGCATATCCTAGACTCAATCCTATGGGCCCATAACTAAAGTAATAAGGCCCAATTAAACATAACAAGGGAAATGGACTAAAGCCATATGACTCAATAAAGGAAAATACATAAGATAGGACTCAATAAAAAGAAAATACATAAAATGAAACTTGGGAAATGAAGATAACAAGTGTAGATCATGATCAATCCATATCAAGAGTGTGTAGGCGATCAAAGCTAGAGGGGTGTCGGGAGATGCCCTCATCAAAGGGACCTAAGGATCTTCCTGACAATGTCTTCTTGCTGAATCTCCTTTTCAAATCCTCTCAGACTATTGATGATCACAGACAATCTAGCATACATTTCTGTGATCGACTCCTCTGGCTTCATTTTAAACAACTCATACTGAGTTGTAAGCATATTGATCTTGGTAGCTTTTACTTGAGATGTGCCCTCATATATTAACTGCAATTCATCCCACATTTTCTTTGCAGTCTTGCACGCTGAAATCCTCAAGTACTCTTCAGGGTGGACGGCGCACTGTATGATGCTAAGAGCTGTCCAATTCAGTGCAGAGAGTTTTACCTGTTCCTCTGTCCATATGTCTTCGTTCGGTGGAAGTTGGTACGGACCATCTGTAATTACTCTCCAGAGCTTGTGGCTTTGGGCCCTGATAAAGACTTCCATCCTGTTCTTCCAGAAAAAATAGTTATTACCATCGAAGAAAGGGAGACGGGTGATTGACTGCCCTTCAGCAATGTAGCTGCGAGGACCAGCGGATCCGTTTCCCTGGCCGTTGGACCACATATTGGGAAATACCCGCTCTGATACCAAGTGTTAGGGTACTAAGCCCGGATACAGAGGGGGGTGAATGTATCCTTCAATGAATAATGGCCAATTAAAAACTCAAATGCTAGACGCAAACACAGAATGAAACGAATTCAATTAAACTTATGAGCAAACACAAGAAGCGCGCCTATCCAAGCATCTAGCAGAAGCAAGCACACAAAGCAAACCACTGCTCAATAGACTTTTTAGGTGGTTCGGTCCTCCAGACCTACATCCACCCCTCACTCCCAACCGGAGTGAGGCTTCACTAGCCAATGCTAGACAAGCAGACTCAGTCTGCAAACAGTTGCTGCCACACAGCTTGACCAGGGGAACAGCCTCCCCTCTTCCTCCCAACCGGAAGGACCCCTGGACTTGCAACCCGCAAGCCCAGAACCGGAGACAAGTCTCCTTTCCTCTGATCAGAGGGAACCCACAAGTAGCTCCCAGCTACTTGCAACCGGAGATCAGATCTCCGTTCTCCTGATCCACAGGAGGAACCCGACCTCACTACTGAGAATCGAAAGAACAAGGAAAACCAAATAAGAAGAAAAACAGAAACACGAAATGAAAGATAACTTCAGCAAACAGAACGCTGAAAAGCGAAATTCACAATGTGGCTCTCAACGGAGCTGACTGGCCTGGATCTGATCCACGGTCCAGTAGACAGATCATCAGGTAAGCTTCTCTTCCTCTTCTCTTCTCTCTCACTTTCTCTTTCTCTTCACCCTTACGAGCTCTCTAACTCTCTAACTCTCTCTTTCTCTTCTTTTCCTTCTGCTCTTCTTCTCTTTCTTTTCTTCTGGATCGAACTCTCTTCACTTCTCCTTTTTTGCTTTTTCCTTTCGATCAACCTTCATCTGTGGACGAAGGCTTCCTTATATAACCGCAGCAGCAGGTGGGTAAGGTGCAGAATGCGTGTGCCTCCCACGCTTCATCCAGAACCTTCTTGCCACGTGCCCTTATAGCATTGGTTCCTTTAGTATCGGATCACGTGCAGCCCAGACACAGGTGAATGTTCTTCCTCGGACCTGCAAGGAGATAAAAACCATTAACACTGAGGGCCACAAGAACTAAAACTGCATAAGGTATGTGATAGCAATACGAGATGCACTTTACTGAGAACGACACGAGATACACAAGATTATTACAGTACGAGACAAGGAGAGAATGACACGAGGTCAGATGCAAACAGCACGAGGTAAAAAGAGAACGACACGAAGTATCACTATAACAAAACAAACACTACGAAGAGAACGACACGAGATACATAATAATAAAGCTAACACCACAAAGAAAACGACACGAAGTCAAAAGAGAACATCACGAGGTGAGAAGGAAGTCTCACGGAGTGAAAAAGGTAGACAGACACGCGATCAGAAGGAACCAGGACGAAGATAGAAATAAACAATCACGAAGACAAAAACACAAGAATAACACGAAGACACGAATAAAAAAGCAACACGAAGACATGAATACAAAAACAACACGACATAACAAACGGCAAAGAGAACAGCACGAGGTGAAACGACACTTTACTAAAAAGACTTGAATACACATGAAAAACAACTCGAGTACTAAGTTGTTCGAACGTACGAACGACTCGAAGATGAAAACGACACGAAAACAACATGGAACAATACAAGGACACGAGGTCTAGGAGAAGCAACACGAAGACAGACATAACAAAGAAACGACTCGAACTAAGAACGACATGGAGACAACACAGTTAGACTCGACTTGAGATGAGGTGAAGTCTGTACAGACATGAATGTTCACATTGTATAGAGTTTGAAGCAAGTGATCGAGGTGATGTGTAGACTTTACCCAATGTACAGACTTGGTGGTCTTGAACGTAGGTAAGGCAACGCAATGTATAGACTTGCTCAAACGAGTGAACAGGTCGATGTACAGACTTGTCCAATGCATGAAGCACAGTCCACTGTATAGACTTGATGCCTTGAAGGCAATGTACAGACTTGATAGTGCAACAAATGGACTTTGAAACGCAGAGGCTGTACAGACTTGCATAAGACGCTGGGTAAGACGGTGGATGTATAGACTTTGAATGAGACACACAGAAGGACGATCCAGCGTATAGACTTTGAAGAATTAGGGGTGACAAGGATGGAGCGACACGAGGTGGTACAGAAAACAGCACGAGGTGCTGCAGTGTTCAGCATGCGCTGGAACAAAACACGACACGAAGACAACCAACAAGCATTGTTGGAACAACACGATGTTGAAAAAGACATCACGAAGTGAAGTGAACACAACCAACACGAAGAATGAAAGGAACAGTACGGACATGCAGGGTATTTAACTCATAGCAGTTTTTCTTATTAATCATGGAAAGTTCGAATGCATAACATTACTCATGATATCTGATTAAAAATAACAATATTTAACATAGTGATGCACATCATCAAAACACTAGGGATGTCACAAAAGTCCAACAGGGCTCTTGGTCCATTGTTCCTTGGGTGGAACTCATCCCTATGAAATTCAACATGTGGAGGGTGGGCTCTTGGTTCATTGTTCCTTGGGTGGAACTCATCCCTATGAAGTTCAACATGTGGAGGGTGGGCTCTTGGTTCATTGTTCCTTGGGTGGAACTCATGCTCTTCTAGCCGAGCAAGCCGAGTGGAAAGGGACTCAAGTTGGGCAAGAATGTTTGTAAGGGTAGCATCCACCTGGTTCATTTGGCCTTGGGGTTCCTCCCTAGTGGCATCTTGGTTGACTTGGGGATTGGGATCCATGGGGGGAACCAAAGACGATGGGTCGGGACGGTAAATGGCACCACGACGGGTGGACATGTAAGGGAGGGGGATGAAATGAAGGAAGGACACACAATGTAATGGCCCTAGGACTTAGACTTGATAGAGACAAGTTTAAACTTGCTCTGATACCAATTGATGTGACACAACCTTAGACTTAAGCAAGCAATCACAATTCACAATCAAACGAACCGATATTGGCGACCACTCACCCGACGCTCACCCAAGTCCCGGGGTAACTCGGTGATGCCAAGTGGAGGATGTGGGGGATGAGCCCTTGCTGGTAGAGGGCCAGCAAGGCCAAGGTTCATTCCGCAAGAATATGGCTGGTCCAATTTAGTGGGATCGACGTTGTGCCAAGGGCACGGGCTGCACTCGCCACCCACGGCGGTCACTCGAAGCAAGGTGGCTCGATGGACCGGGTGCTAACTCTCACAAACCAGCGGAGCTTATGAACTAATATTGGAAGAACAAGTACTAAAGAGAGCTAAGGTTGGAGCACTTACTCGACCGGTTTGAAGAAACCGTTCTCGCTCGGAGACGTGGGCGAGCGGGGAAGCGTAGGTTCCGCACACGCCGCGCCGGGGTAGCTTGGCCTGATTAAGCACTTACAACACTACAACCTATGCAAAGGGGGGATCTTTGGGAAGGGAAACCAATGGTTACAATCAAACACTACCTCCCTCAGGGACGGGCTGTAAGCCGGCCAGGCGGGGAGGGGGAAAAACCCAAAGATGAAGTCGAACGGTTGGCCGAAGCCGGTTCTGCCCGCTTTCTGTGAATAAGGATAGACTATCGAAGATGTTGATGCTGCGGCCGCTCCCAAATTTTGTTGGTAATGAGACCAGCTGGAAAATCTTTGTAGGTGACCCAAGAAGTCGTCCAAATTTTTTTGATTTCTCAGGTCACCGGCGCTGGTCGGGATAGAGGCACGAACAGGGAAGCAGAACTCCGGCTCTGTCTGCTTCCGGACCACAACAGCAGGAAGATGGAGACACTCTGGGCACTCCAGAGCTCTGAATCAGGCGTGGGCAAAGTCGACGACTTTGTTATCGAGTCCTCTTAGAACGGAGACCCACGGGAACGCCATAGGATGTCGGAGAAGACAGGGAGACCTTGAACAGTGAATAGGGGTCAGTTCTGCTCCAGGTGAGACAAAATTGCGCACCCTGGGGAGAAAATTAGGAACTCACTTGTCCGAGATCCAAATGGGAAGCCGCTTCTTGGTACTTGAAGGCGACTTGTTGAGGAAGGTCTCGGTCAAGTTTTGCTTCCAGATTTTTAGGCTACTAGTCGTGGGAGTCTCTGCTAGCAGTTTCTGGTCTGCAGTCTGGTGGTGGACACGCAATCTGGGGAAAACGACTCCCCCAGGCAGCAGCAAACTTAGAAAGGGATGAGACAGCTGCCTTTGCGAAGAAGACCGATAGATGCTTCCAACGGTACCACTTGGACCTTCAGGGACGCCTGGATGAGGTCGGGGTCACCGCTGCAATCTGCTGGTTCTCTGCAGGTCCTCAGCTGTGAGCAGATCCGTCGATGTAGCTCCCAAATGACCACGGAATGAGAAGAAGAAGTTGTAGAATGGGGAGGGGGAATGGATGAATGGTAGGGGGGGAATGTGGGGGAGATATGGAGGGTGGTTTAGGGTGTGTGGAAGAGCTGGTGAAGGGGGAGGGCGCAGGGGGCTTGGTGGTTTCAGCCAAGGTGGAGGGAGAGTGAATGGGTGGAATGCTCTTAGGAGAGTGGAGATGGATGTGATAGACTAAGGCCCAAAGAGAAGGGAGAGGGAGGTTTAGGGCGCAGCCTGCAGGTGGAGGGAATTTTGAAATTTCTCTTGGGAAGTGGAGGGGTGCTTAGGGTAGTGGGAAGGGTGCTTGGGGAAGGGTAGTAGGTGGTTGGGGGTTGGAGGTTGGCTTGGTGATTGGGAGTTCTATCTTGGGACAAGGGGTGTAGTAAAGAGGGTTGTGGGGAGTTGTAGAGTCCTTAATGAGGGTAGGTGGGAGAGAGGGGTGGTTGGGAAGGTGAGGAGAGAGAGAAGGGGGCGAACCCCATAGAGAGAGAGAAAGAGAAAGAGAGAGAGGGGGGGTATGGGATTGAAGTGGGCTTCTCACCCTAGGTTTCACACCTTCTCACATGGAATCACTCCACTAAGATTTGGATTTTTGAACTCATAAAATGGCAATTTTCATTAACTTCCAATGGGGGAAATGGGGTCCTATATATAGGCAACCCACATTTTACAAAAAGTCATTGATTCTAGACATAATGACAAATAAGCAAGGTGTAGGGGGCGCCCATGGGCCTATCCCAATGGATTGGGCCCATTAGCTAGACTAAACATCCTAATGATAAACATTCTTAGGTAAATGACTCATTAACCTAGGTACAAGACTCAAATAAAGGGAAAATACATCAAATGACTCAAAATAAAAAGCTCAAAATGGATAATTGGACCCACATAGGAATGAAGTCCGAGCTCAAACAACTCCGGAGTGTGAAGATGACCCGAGCCAGAGGGAGTCGTGGGTGATGCCTCCATCAAACTCGGAGTTTATACGCCCGAAGCTATTAGCCTCCGGCATTGTACCTATGATGCAAGGTAATGGGGGCCTTATCGCCCTATGGTCCCATAGCTGTGGAGACCTGCAGCTGCATTAGCACACGTCAGTAAAGTTCATCAATGATAATAACAACAGATCAGTAAACATATTTCATCGAATGAACCACTAAACCATACATGACAAATCATATATAGCAGTTACGCATAGCTTCACAAAAGAGGGAGATGAGGGTGGCTAGGTTGCTGGCCACCCCATGGTCTGGGCGGCTAGAGTTGTGGTCGCCCAGGCTAGGGGTGGGCGGCCATCGCTTTGGCCGCCCTCCTGCTCTTATCCTAGGCTGTGGGAGTTCTGAGCTAGGTGGGACTCTTAGCTTACAAAAGGCTACGGGGCAGGGTAGTCCTACCCCATCGTTGAACAAAGAGTTGGAGCCAGAGGAGTAGTTCTTAGAAGAGAATAGGCATGGCATCTTCTTCCACCCTATTAGGAGGCCACAAACTTGGTGTTCTCTCTGAGGTGCCCGGCCACTTAAGCAACCTTGTGAAGCAGGGCAAGGTATGGTTTGTGTGCAAAGTTATTATTATTTTTTATTTTTGGTGTATTTGGCAAGATTTACGTCTTGTTATTGATTGGGTTTTCTCTTCTCTCTTCTCCTTTCTAAACGGTGCAGCCTGTGTCTGCTTTTCCTGGGGCAAGACACACCCATCGTTATGGCTGGCTCCATGATTTGATGGCAGCAATCACGCCCGCCATGAGGGTATTCATGCACCAATGGCATCTGATCCGCTTGGTCATCATGGCGAAGCGCTTCAACAGCATGAGGTGGAACTGGGAATCATTAGCAGCATTGATTGAGTTGTGGCATCCAGATACGCACACTTTTGTCTTCCCCGAGTTCGAGGCCTCAGTGCTGGTAGAGGAGCTGGACTTCATCTTTCAGTGGAGGGACTTGGAGGTGGGCGGGCTGATTGACCTTTCTCCATGGGATGAGATCCTAGCAGAGATCGTGTGAGATAAGTGTGAGGTTCGCCAGATGACAGACCAGCGAGGGATCCTAGTCGACCGCCTGGCAAGTTGGCTTTTGGGCCATGTGAAGGACAAGGCAGTGGAAGCGGACCGACTGATGCGTGGTGTGACATTATGCTTGGGTGGGGCGTTACTCTTCCCTACATCTGGCGACGTGTTGAGACGAGAGTACGTGGGGCCCCTGACTCTTCTATGGACATGACGTTCTCTTTCTCGGGCGGTGCTGGCCCATCGGACTAGGTGGCAGTGCCATGGGGAGTCTCTACCTTCTGCAGCTGTGGATGGAGATCCACTTGAGTTTTGGTTTTGACAGCGAGGCGACTACCACTTCCCAGATCTTCGAGAAGAGCGCCATTTACCCAGCGAGGGCTATCTTTGGTCCTGAGGATCAAGTGATATGCAAGACAGCACTACTGAAGAAAAGAGATGACTGGCGTGACTACCTGAACTTCTTGCCTGAGGACGAGTTTGTGTTCGTGCCAATGATGTATCGACATGAAGAATTCAGGGTGCATAGATCGCCAGAGTAGGAGTTATGGCTTGTGGGAGCCGAGGACTTGGTGCTGTACCAAGGACACCGCTGCCATCGCCAGGTGGGGTTACCCAGGCGGATCCCATGGGCGGCTTCAAAGGGAGCATTGATTACAAAACGCCTTTTGGGAACTGACGCGGATCGACGGTGACTTCAGAGGATCGGGAAGATGTGGAGACGTCATGCCCCCGTGGTGAAAGCCAAAGTTGACATCGAGGAGGACAAAGATGATCTTAAGCATTATGTGGGCTACCTTCAAAGCTTCAGGCCGACCGAATGAATTTTTCATGAGGAGGCGTACTTGAATTGAAATCTGTTCAGCATTTTTCTTTATGGTTATGTTGAAATAAGTGGAATATTTTTATGTACTTTTCTTTTGTTTTGAATAATGAGTGGTTGATGGTTGTGAAAACAGTAGATGGAATAATATGATATGAACTAATTAATTTTTATAAGTGAACTTGCATCCTTTTTTTTGTTTGTGTTGTTTTTTCCATTTTTGTATATTTTTTTTCGTTGAACAGGGAGGAGGGCGGCCAGGGTTCTGGCCGCCTCCACTAAAGGCAGGGCGGCTAGAGCCTTGGCCGCCCTCTGCTTTGAGGGGCTTTTAAAGAAGTGGACGCCCTCCTCATTTGGGCGGCCCTCATTGTGGACGTCTTGGGAGCCAGAGTGGAAGGAAGTGTTGTTCTTTGCTGGAGTGAGGTTCTAGCCACTTGGATCCTCTAGATTGGGCAATGGGGAGAAGGAGAGCTCGTCTTGACATCGTGCCCGATCCTTCTTCCTCAAGTGAAGAGCAAGAGGAAGAGCAAGCTACGACGAACTCCTCTTCTCTGGCTACAGCTTCTGCAGACTTGGAGGAGAGTGGAGAGGATGGAAGTGAGGAAGGCGAGGCTTTCCCTGACAAGGGACCGACCGATGGTGATGGAGATGAAGATGAAGAAGGCGAGGGTTCAGATGATGGTGAACCCGATGAAGGGAAGGGAGAGCAGCAAGAGAAGGTAAGTTTCATGCCCCTGCTTCGTATTCATCAGATCTGTATGTGAATGTGTCCTATGTGGAGAGATGGAGGTCGGAGGATGGGTTTGAGGGGAATGAACCTGTAGGCGGCCAGGGTTCTGGCCGTCCATGGATCTGGGCGGCCAGAGCGCTGGTTGCCCACAGATGGGCTTTGGCGACCAGGCCTTTGGCCGCCCAGGGAGGTGGGCGACTAGGCCTTTGGCCGCCCTGCCCCAGGGCTGTGAGTTTTTGGAACAAAAGGGAAGAAAGTGGAATGGTTTGGAGGATCTAATGAATCTCTTGTGTTTCCTTTGTCTTGTGTGCAGGGTCCACGGAGGATCAGAGCCTGGGTTACATGGGACTTGGTGTGGGCTTGGTACCTTGCCCTACCTTCTGGGCAACGGGAGAGGGTGGATCGAATGGGTTTCGGCCCGTTCTTTAGGATCCGACCTTTCCCGGTGGATGCTACCTTCCTAACGACGGTACGAGAGAGATGGGTGGATAGCTACAGAGCATTCGTGATGCCGTGGGGACATATGATCCCCACGCTTGAGGATGTGGCTTTCTTGATGGGATTGCCAGTGGCAGGGATCCCGGTGCTTGGCAAAGAACTAAAGGATTATCGAGAGGAGATAGAGGACCTGCTCGGGCCACAGCTGGCTTGATCTAGGAAACCAGTGACCACTCTTCCACTTGGGAGGATTAGTGTTGCGATGGGGCTCGTGAGAATGGCACGCGGACTGCTAGAGGACCTGGATGCGTACCTGGGGCGAGTGAGACAGAGACTCCGAGCCCAAGGGAGAAGTGAGCAGCAGGAGCTGAGGTTGTTCTTCTTGTACTTCTTTGGGAGGCTGTTGTTCGCTACTGCCTCGAACAAGGTGAACCTCAAATATCTTCTACTGGTACGGGATCTCGAGCAGGGACCCCAACTTGCGTGGGGGAGAGCAATGCTGGCGCACCTCTTCCCCCACTTGGATCCAGTGCGCCCAGGTTCGGGGAACCTAGGTGGCTTCACTCCCTTCTTATAAGTACGAGTCTACCCCTTTGCATATGTTGATTCTAAATTTGATTGATTGATGGATGGTTTCTTTGTGTTTTTAGATTTGGGGGTACACTCGGTTCCCACTAGGTTGCGGCAAGATCCTGCGAGCCCTGATGCATGCGGTCCTTCTTATGGCTAGATGGGAGATGGTCCGGGACCGGCGCCTAGTGGCCACTAGACTCACTGATCTTAGGACGGCTTTAGATGAATACCCTCCCCACCACGTGAGTGTTCTGGTTAAAAAGAGCTGTGTGATGTTTCAGCATTTTTTATATGTGTTTCGATTAACCAAACATGCAATCTTTTATGTGGCAGATGATCTGGACTCCCTATGCGGTTGAGGACCTCACCGCCCAACCGTGGAAGAGGGAGGGGCGAGCTTGGTTCCATAGAGATACAGTGATGTTTTGTGTGAACCTAAGGGAGCAACTCTTCCTTCGCCTTGTGTAGAGGACGCTGGGATGGCATCAACCGCCAATGGCGATTCCAGCCGAGCACGAGTCGGATCGGGGACGTCGCCGGACTTCGACGAGCGATCAGGACTGGGCCTCCCGCTACCGTGCCAAGGCAGAGGCGCTATAGAGAGGACCCTCACTGGAGCATGACCGGGCCATGAGGAGTAGTGAGACTTGCTTGGTAGATTATCAGACCGGTATGTTGGATGACTTCATCTTGACACCCGAGCGGTAAGTTGCTATTTACTATTTAGCTTTCAAATGTGATGCTTCCATTTAAGCAACGTAGCTAATGGAGCTTGCGGATGTGATGTGCAGATGTCTCAGACTGAGGCTGTGAAGATACTCAAGGATCAAATAAGTGTCCTTAACCAGATGATCGTGAACTTGCGGCACGAGATCTGAGAGATGGTGAGCCAGTAATAACTTGATTGATATTAAGCTTGGAATTTGTTGCATTTGACTAACCGTTTACCCCTTGTCTTGCTAACGAGGGGAATTGGCCTATGTGCAACTGAGGGCAGGAGCGGGCGGAGAGGCTGGCCCTTCATCCCGAGTTGACACCTGAGAGGAGCTGGAGGATCGCCTGGCGGGGGACATCGAGCGAGCCGAGGAGCGAGAGGCTAAGTTGGCCGAGACGGTGAGAGCCTAACACTCAAGTTGAAGGCAACTCTCTCTTTCTACATCTTTGTTTGGCCTTACCTGATGATTCATTTTCTACAGAGGAAGGAATTGGAAGCCACCCTGGCCGTCCGTCGGGAACAGGATGTACGTATAGAGGAGCTGACACGTCGCCTTGGAGAGATGAGCTCCATTGAGAGAGTCGAGGGTCACCTTGCCGAGGCGAAGGAAAGAGAAGCCGAGGCACGTGCTCGAGAGATGACGATGGCAGTTCGGGAGCAGCGAGCCCTTAACCAGTTGGAGGCTGTGAGACGGCGAGTGCTACGGAGATACCAGAGCACAGGTGCCCTAGGAGGGGGAGCTAGGCCCGTGACTCCTTCGGAGTCACTACTGTCCCTAGGAGACGTGCATTTCACGATGGTGGAGCTTATGGGTGTTGACACCCATTTTTAGCCCACAAGTTGCATCATTTCTCTTATTCATCAATTTTGATGTCTCGAATTATCCATTATTTTGGAGCCTTCCTTGGATGGATTTCGAGCCTATTTCATTATTTCCTAGCCTTTTGAGCCTTGGAGATCTTGATTTCGTAGAGCCCTGGAGCCTATATTATCAGCTTCCAGCCTTCCAAGTCAGCTTACGGCCCATTTAGGTCGACTTCCCTCAAGCATTCGGCCCCTTTAGATGCGCAGTCTTGAAAAATAGTCCCTTTTTAATCCCTTTCCATTCCTCTATTCATTAAGTGTCCTTCATCAAAGTTGTTTCATTTTTAAAACCCTACATTTTGTTCTTCTACGCCATCAGGCAGTTCTCTACCGATTTCAAGTTATTCACATTTTTCCGGCATGCTGCACTGTTCACCTGCATCCTAGGTATTTTTCCTCTCTATTCTTGCCCCATTTTCTCTCTCTTATGATCATCGTTTCATCTTGCTCTCTTCATAAAAGTTGTTCATTTCTCAGTTATCTACAATTTCTTCTTCTACCACTTTTACTAGTTCTACACCGTTTTTAAGATATGATCGGATTTCCAAAGTCGTGCGAGCCTGGTAGCCAAACCTTGAGATGCGGTCAACTGTTGACAGCATACTGTTCACACGGTCAACTATTGACCACGTATTGTTAACGCGGTCATATGGGTGACTGCCTAGACCTGAGAAATGGTCAACAGTTGACTGTGTGAACAGTAACATTTTTTAATTTTTAATTTTATTTTTATTATTTTTGAAATGTCAAAAAATGGTCTTCTTGAGACCGATACTATCAAAAAATGCTCTTTGGAAGACCGTTTATTCATTTCTTGTGCCAGAAGTCTCCCGGTCGCCCCAATCGCCTGGCGGTCATCCCATGACTGTTTATATTCAAATGGCGGTCCTCCCTAGACCGTTTTATTAATGAAGCGGCCGCTCGATAGATCGTTTCTCCAACAGAGAGTCCAGATGATCCTGAACTCCCTCTTCTTCACCGCCGGACTCTAAGGTCGAACTTGTGCAACATGGCCTCCTTGTTAGGGCTCTATCTTATAGAATCCTCCACAAAATTGAGCCCCGTTTATTTCTGTGTCTTTCCCTTTGTATTATCTTGAATTTGGTATATGGAGCATGATTTTTAATTGACCACATCTCCTGGAATCTTGGTCACAAGTTCAGGTTTTACGCATTTCGTGCAACAAAAACTCCTGTAGATTAGGTTCCAGAGGCTTCTTCCAAGAGCCATAACTTGCACATCCTTCCACCAAAAAGAGTCTCGTTTGTTCCTACGTCTTATCTTGACTATTATCTCAAGAATGATCTAGAGATCTCGAGATTTGGTGGACTCTATCTCCTGGAATCGTGGGAGAAAGTTGGGGATTTCACCACTTTTCTATAAATAAGTGCCCAGTTCGCCTGCGCGATGTGGGGCTCTTCTTCGACCTGGGGCGAAGCCATGTCGGATTGTTGACTCAACCCTTCGACCCCAGGCTATTGAGGGAAGTATTAGATTTAATTTGGTTCCTTATTTGCTTCATTTCATCATCATTTGCCCTCATCACTTTGCCCATACTTTTTGTAAATCATCACAAGTTCTTGAACCTATGCGGATGGGCGCCCTTCGTCGGCTTGGGGCGGAGTCATCTTGCGTCCTCTTCGTCCTCTGTTGGTCCCATCCTGAAGAGGGGAGTATCTTCTTCATTTTCCATCTCTCTGGGCTCTCTATACTTGCTCCAATTTCTTATTATTCTCCCTTACTTTTCACAAATCGTCACAATTTTACACTTAGTTTTTACACAGTTTCCTGCACGTTTATGCATTTTTCTCCATTTTGCACAACATTTTTTCTCTCTATTCTCTCCATCAAATTATGTGATTTCAAGTCCCATGCATGCACAACACTCCCACCTTTCATTTGCACCCATTTATAGGGGTTAAAAACCCTCCCCCGGTGCGTTCTGCCCCATTCTTTCATGCTATTTCATCACTTCGGGCATGTGCTACACTTTTATAATCTAATGGGTCTTATTTCATTTTCATGGATTTGTTTTGCAGGAGACAATCAATAGGACGTGAGGCCCTCTCCCTCTAGCTGGCTGGAAGGAGGGGAGGTGTACCCACGATCGATTCCCCGCATCCTTTCAAGCGCGATCTCACGTGGTAGCGGCTTCCCTTCGGGCCGCATCTTCTTCTTCATTTTCCCAAGGTACGCAGTAGATTTATTTTCATTATAGCATCTATTTCCTACTGCTATTCCTTGGGTGGCGATCACGGTTTCTTTCTTTTCATCATCGTCCCTTTGCCCTTCATTGTCTATATTTCATGTTTTTCATGTTCATGTTTATGTGTACATGTTCATAGTTCGGGGGCGGGGTAGATTAATCTACTTACACCCTTTTTGGCGATCACAGTGGGACACCTAGTGGCCATCACATTATATTTTTAGTCTCTTGCATGTTGGGTGGGTGTTCATGCATGTTTGGGTGGGTGTTCATGCATGTTTAGGTAGTCTCCTCCACATTTTTCCATCATTCTGTCCATTTTCGGGTCTGTCAGGGGTACACTGTCTATCGTAGGGCCACCTAGACCTTTAAACGGCCTTTCTAGGACCGACCAAACCCTCTGGGGTTATAAACGGTCCTCCCAGGACCGTCCAGCACTTGGGCGGTCATCTAGTAGACTGGTTATAGGGTAAAAATGGTCATCCAGGTAGCTTTTAGTGGTTCTGGCCGGACAGGATTTCTGTTCACAGGGGCCTTATTCATTTAGGCTTAACTTTGTCTCCCGGCGTTGGATTGGGATGAATCTTGTTGCGTTGTGTTGTCCTTTGTATTGTCTTTACATACATATGAAGTTTTCATCATTTGGACATCATTTGCATATTTAAAAAACTATCTCCATTTTTGCATTTTCTACATTTAGCTTGCATGCGGTCTGTGCACAGGTTCACGGGGGCATCTTTCTTGGATGATTTAATTGGCCTCCCGAGGTCGGATTGCCTTGTTCTTGGGTCCATTACGTAGACCTTTGTATTATCTTTCCATCCATAGTACATTTGCATCATTTGGACATCATTTGCATATTTAAAAAGTGCCTCCATTTTTACATTTTTTGCATCTAGTTTGTGGGCAGATTCGGGATAGATTCACAGGGGCGTTTTGCTTGCTGATTTAAATTACCTTCCAGAGTCTATTTTGGATGTTTTTTGATTCCATTGGTAAGTCTTTTGTATTATCTTCACATCAGAATATTATTTGCATGCATTGGACTTCGTTTGCCTACCTAAATATGGACTTCATTCTTGCATTTTATGCATAAAACTCACTTGTAGGTCTGGGGGCAAACACAAAGGTACATTATCCTTTAATGATTAATGATTTTCCTTATATTTTAGTGCCTAATTGTCCCTATTTTAGGCCTTGCATCATTGTTATTCATATTGTTTCATATTTTTTATACATTTTTGTGAAGTTTGCATAATTTCGTTATTGTCTTGCTTTGCTTGACTTAGGCTAGAAAGTGCATGCACTCCGGTGCACATAGGATCATGCATATTGTCATATTGTAGTTGCATTCCCCCTTGGTAAGTGATCCTCTCGCTTCCATATTCCTTGGGCTCGACTAGGTGATCTTATCCGGGTGATGAGGGCATCCCTTGCCCCTCCACATTTTCTCCAGACTCGGATTGTTCGTCGGCAAGCGCCATTATGTTAGTCATGTATTTTTGAGTCTAGTCATGTAATCTTCACATTTTCTTTGAGTCAATATCATGTAATTTTCCCTTTATTTGAGTCATGTACCTAGGTTGTTGAGTCATTTTTCCTAAGTCTTGAAGTCATTATGTTGGTATGATTAGTTAATGGGCCCAAACCATTGGGCTAGGCCCAGGGGCGCCCCTCCCTTGGACTGTTTGGTCGTTAGTTAGTTTGTCAGGGTTAGTTTGGTCTTAGGAAAAGTGTGGAGTCTATAAATAGCCCCACCCCTCTCTCATTTGTAACAACTAATGTATGAATATTGAATTCCAGAAAAACTCCAAATCTCTCTAGCTTCCTCTCTCAATATCTCTCTCTCTCTTTATCCCTCTCTCTCTCTAAGGGTCCCCCCCTCTCTCTCTCTCTCCCTCCACCCCAATTTTCGGAATTTTCTCTCTCCTCCCCATTCACCCCTCATTAAGACCTCTCCCCTTCCCCATACACTCATTTAACTCCCCCCCCAACCCAAGGTGGCATCCTCCAATCCACACCCCACCTCCCAACCCCCAACTACGCAACACCACTTCCTAAGCACCCCTTCCTCTCCCCAAGGTTGAAGGGGCTCTTCCCTAAGCCCAAATTCGAATTTCCCTCCCCTTGGGCTGTGCCCTTTCATCTCCCCTCACCCCAAGCTCCCAAATTCGCCCCCCACCTCCCCCTTGGTCAAACCAAGTTCACCCCCCCTCCCCCTTGCTCTCCCCTTGCACATCTCCTCATTCTATCTCTATTTCAGGCAGCAGAGTTGCAGCGACTTTTAGAGGCAGCCACGACCGTCCCTCACAGATTCAGGTGACAAGGCCTACATTGCTGGAATCTTCTGCGAGTTAGATTTCCAACAAAGGTGGTCTCGCCAGCTTCCGAGGTCGGAGCTGTCCGTAGGAGCCGATCTCCCTCGACTGCGCAGAAGACCCCAGGCAGAGAGCCAGAGCGAGAGTGGAAGCTCGGCCACGGCGAACCGTTTGGGATTCAGATCAAGTGTTCTTCAGGAAAATTATTCCTTCTCAAGTCCTCTTTCATCCTCAAGAAGCAGAGCTGCATTTGGACATCGGCATCTCAAGTTACAAATTTTCTACTCCAAGTGTGTTAGGTCCATTTATAGGAGCCAGAACCGACACCCCTCTACTCATCTGATTGTCCCGGTCTTCTCCGACATCTGCCGACCTCGCCGTTGGTGCCAACAGAAAGAAGACTCGACCACGGTTCCAACGGTTTAGGTCTCGCCTCAATCAGAGCTTGGTAGTGATCGTGGCACCCTCTGTAACCAGCAACATTATTCTGCACCAGACAGAGGCAGAACCAATCAGTCCAGTTCCAGACACTTCCTCGGCCAGAAACTACTGTACCAGGCTCACAAAAAATTCAGAGTTCATCCTTGGTCCGTTAGCAAGATTTTGGCGCAAGTCTCATCAGGTTCTGAGCTCGGTGGAATTTTTGGCAGCGTCAATATCGACCCCCTATCCAGAAATACAGAAGAAAGGTAGAACCGGCGGAGCTCGGAAAGTCGGTCCTCTTTGCATAATTCCCCACCCCGCTTGGCCGCCTGAAGGCCCCTCCCTGCGTGGAGGTAGTTTTGGCTGTAATTAACTTAATCCCCACCCCGAGATCCCCCCTTGCATGGGGTGTAGTTCATGTCATTATTAAGTCACAGGTTTGAAGCTTCAATCGACGCGGCGTGCGGGTGCATACCCTCGCCTCCCTGCTCGCCCCCGTCTCCGGCCGGAGTCGGCGTCTTCACGCTGGCTAGGTGAGCTCCTGAACATCCCTCATTGCTGTAATGGACTTGCTTAGCTTAGTATAGCTTTAGTTACTCCGTCGGCGGAATGAGAGTGTCCGATTTAAATTGCCACCAAATTGAGTGACCACCGCGGGTGAGTTGTGAGAGCATCCACTTAACCCACACCTTTGGTGTGTTGGCTGCCCATGATTTGGGCATCCTAGGCCCATTTGGGATTCTTCCCAAGCTAGCCAACCACTGGAGCCTAAAGGTCCCACCTCGGACCCTCTCCAACATCGCCTAGTCGCCATCGGGTACTAGTGTGCGCCATACGGGTGAGCTCGCTAGTGTGAGTCCGCTGCTCAAACTTGAATGCTTGCAAAATAGGTCCATAGGTCGGTGTCACATCAAGTGGTATCAGAGCAAGTTCATAACTTGTCTCTATCAAGTTGGTCCTAGGGCATGTCTATGCATTTAGAGTCTTCAAATGCATCACTCTTGTCCCCTAGTATGGCCACCTCATATCGACCTTACCAATCGGCCCACTCCATAAGTCCAAGCCACCAAGAGATGCCTACCACTAACACCCATAACTTCTCTGGCCATGTCAACTTCTTCATGAAAGCCTTGACCTATGCCAATGAGCGGCTTGATAACATATCGGGCCGACTCAACCAACTTTGAGAAAATAGGCCCGCCCCAAGGACGGACAATAGGATGGTCCCTTTCCCACTTCCCACCTTTGATGGAACCTCTCCTAGAGAATATTTAGATTGGGAAGCTACAATGGACCAATACTTCACTTTGTATCCTATGTCCGAGGATGAAAAGGCATGGGTTGCCAAAATGCAACTTACCAAACGGGCCGAAACTTATTGGATGTAAATTGAAGGCTTAAGGATAATTAGAAGGGAAGCTCCCCTCACAACATGGGGGGACATGAAGGAACAACTTAGGGCTAGGTATGTTTTCCCCTCATACTCAAATCACCAAGACCTAAGGAGCACTTCAACTCCTTCATCCCCACCTAGCCAACCCATGACCCTAATTCCCCATTCCACATCACTTCCCACCTATCCTATCCCAACCACCACACCAGCACCCTACCTACAAACTCCCACCACAACCATATATCCACAAACCCAATTGGACCCCGTGTCCACCCATCCACCGAGGCCCATAATAGCCACCACCCCCAAACCCAAAACCCCTCACCAAACCCGTACCCCACAAGCCCCCTTGACCACCACCACAAACCCACCATCATCCCCAAAAAGGGACACATCTCCCAAAATAAATCAACCCAAAATCTCTCACCCAACCCACCTCCCGCTTCCTACACCAATCTTTCCCCAACCTAGGCCTCCTCTACTTCCCCTTCCTATCCCAACCCAAGCCCATGCTTGTTCACCACCCCAAGTGTGTCATACGCTAGCTATCACCAAACCACCCACCATAGATCCCCCTACTCCATTAGCAATAGAAGTTGCAACCCACACACCCACCCAAGTGGAGAAGGATGCCCATCCGAATCCACCTCCTAACATAGAGGAAATCCAAAGGCCAAACAACTCACGCACCTTTAGCCTAGCTCCTCTAGAGACACCCAACCTCACCATAGATAAGTCCATACTCCAATGGCTCAAGAAAGGTCTCACCATTCCTAGTTCACAACCATGCCACCTACCCATGGGATATCAATCCCAACTCATTCCCATTCAGCCACATGTCACTTATCAAACTTCCTATTGTGTGGAAGATTTGGGAAACTTAGTGAACTACCTACATTGGCAAATTCACTTGACCAATATGCTAGCCATGAGGCCGTCCATGACTAACAGCATTAGCCTAGCATATCCAACCATTGGCTCCATCACTTCCATCTACACTAATGGCCAAGTTACTAGTGAGATCATCCTCCTTCTTCCCATGGAGGAAGAACCTATCCTAGTCCACTCCCCAACCATTGAGATCCCAAGTGCTTTGATCGGCCAACCCATTAGCAACCTTGGCCCACTTATTGAGGAGGATGACTCACCATTCGAGGATCTTGAGGACATGGAGTACCCCTATCTAGGTGACCCTTACCATGATCCGTTCGACCCTTTCCTATGGGAACCTAGATCTCCATGTGACCCACTTACCTTATTCCCCACCCACCTTACCCTACCCTTACCACCCATGTTGAATCAAACCCCTCCCTTCCTAGACTCGGGTTATACCATGGGAACCTTGACCTTCGGCAACATACACCTTGGGATTGATGAGTTGCCCCACTCCATGATTTTCCCCTTCTTAGATCCATTTGATCCATACGAGTGGAAGCTCAAGGGCCACCCCATACCCATGCACATAGAAGTCATCTCTAGGATAGGAGTGCATAAGTCTTGGCACCACACACCACTTGGCATGATTATAAAGACGGGTCCATTCATTCACATCACCCACATGTCAAGTAGGAAGCATGAGTGGTCCCTATTTGGGTGTAACGGTCCTGCCCAATTCACCATTGGTCTTATGTATGCTAGGAGCCTACATGGTGTGAGCGACGTCACGCGGTTCGGAGTTCGATGGTGCGGGGAAGAGGAAGAAGCGGAGAGCGCGCGGGCTCCTTCTTTTTTGTTTGTTTTGTTTGCTGCAACACAGAAATGAGAGGAAAGAGAGAAGGGGCCACCACGGGAGATTGCTCTGGCGGGGCGAGCGGGACAAGCGTGATATAGCAAAATATGGGGGTTAAACGGCCATAGCGGGAAGTGACTCGCCGCGGCCTCGGGGGGACGGGAATGGTGCAAAAATTAAATAACAAGAATTGAAACAGCCATTGGGGAAGTGACTCGCCGCGGCCTCGAGAATATGAGCAGATAATAAGATGACAGAATATGAAGAGGATACAAAGAGCGGGAATTTAAACGGCCATTGGGGAAGTGACTCGCCGCGGCCTCGATGATAAGAGCAGAATATAACAGAATATAAAGAGAATATAAGAACGGAAATTTAAACGGCCATTGGGGATGTGACTCGCCGCGGCCTCGATGATATAAGCAGAATATAACAAAACATAAAGAGATTATAGGAATAGAAATTTAAACGGCCATTGGGGAAGTGACTCGCCGCGGCCTCGATGATATAAGCAGAATATAACAAAATATAAAGAGAATATAGGAAACAGAAATTTAAACGGCCATTGGGGAAGTGACTCGCCGCGGCCTCGATGACAAGGTGTGATCACCAGGGGCCAAAAGACCCCAAAATAAGAAGGTGATCGCGCCTACCTCAAGAGCGGGAGATGGCGGGTTGCTTCTTCCTCTCCTTCCGGCCGGCCGACGGAGAGGGCTTTCCTCGGTTACCCTTGCAAAACAACGACAAACAAATAACAAGTGGATTAGAAAGATGAATGTGTAGTATTCAAATCCTCGCGGTAAAAATAACGAAATGATGGCAAGACACACACCTGGTTGGTGTTATCTTTTAAACCCCTCTCAGACTCGAGTAGGAGGAAAATGAGATGATGGATGCAAGAAGTATAAGAGAAGAGGCGCCCTTGTGAAGGGGGATAGAGGATGCAATATGATGAATGTAAAGAACTATGGAGAAAAAGGGGAAGAAAAAGCTTATTGGATGAGCCGAGGGTGAAATCCGGCGGAGCTCCGGCAGCGTGGGGACGACGGGGAAGCGCGGTGGATGAAGACGACCTTCCTCTCGCGAGCGTAGGCACCCGAGAAGCCGGCAGAACCTCCACCTACAAAAGACCCCACGGGTTAGAAAAATGACTCCGTAGCCTCTGGGCTCCGGCAGCCTATCGGATCACTGCTTCGCTCCCCCAGAACTGAGGGGGTGGGGCTCTATTTATAGGGCTCCGGAGGGTGGAGGCGTCCAGGACCCTGGACACCTCCATCAGGGCCGAAATAATATTTTATTCTATTTTTATTGATTTTTTTGGAATACTTTTGTGGGGGCGTCCAGGGTCCCGGACGCCTCTAACAGGTCCACCGAAAACCGACGACGGCCGCACGCGGTTTGGCACAACGCGTGGTTTTGTGAGCGGCGCCTCGTGATTCAAAAATGGGCGCGTCCAGTCAGCTGGACGTCTCTAAATTTGGCTTTTTTCACACACGACAAACCGTCGTTCGGTGGGCGGCGCCCGTGAGTGAGTTGATGGAGGCGTCCAGGGGCCTGGACGCCTCCAAAAGTTTATTATTATTTTTTTATTTTTCTTTTGTCTTTTATACAAGGGCTGGCATTTTAATTTTTTTATTTATTTTTATGGAGGCGTCCAGGGGCCTGGACGCCTCCATTAATATGTATTTTTTATTTATTTTATTTTTATGCCAACTGGCATTTTATAAATATTTATTATTATTAGTTTTTATGGAGGCGTCCAGGGCCCTGGACGCCTCCATTAATATATATATATTTTCTTATTTATTTTTGGGCCCTGAGAAAAATAATAAAATAAATTATAAAAATGGGGGCGTCCAGGGGCCTGGACGCCCCCATTAAGACCCACCCGGGTCCTCAAATCAGGCGTCGGCGGTCGCCCGGCAGACCCCCTTCTTGATTCCGGAACCTCTTGATGCGTCTGACTGGTGTTGATGCCGTCCGAATGCCGTGACGAGATGATTCCGGATGCCGAAAAAGGCGGAAGAAGACTCAGGAAAAGGAAGCACTCGAGCGATTCGAAATGCGTAGGCCATCGCGGGGCGTCGTATAGTAATATGAGACTTTCTCATGAGACGTCAAGAATGGCGTGTCTACAGCTGCCCCGCCTTGGCGTCTGCTTTGCAAGGGAGCGACACGTAGTGGAATGGTATCGAAGTGGACTGAAATGAAGTGGGAGCGGACTGATAAGTTGATGCCAAGGTGTGATGAGACACGCTTGTGACGTTACTGTTTGGAATCTTTCCTGAAGTTTCGATGAGGCGACCTTGAAGGAGGTCTTTCAAATATTGACGATTGCTTGGACGGAGATCAAATAAGGGAGGGTGAGATGTGCACTCAGGCACGAAACAAAAGAAGACCAACTTCTCGGTGTGGAAGTACCTGGGTCATAAACCGGAGGTTTCACCTTTGGGGAGCGGTTACCAGCCAATGTGGAAGTGCTGCGGCCAAGGTGGGTCAAAAAGGTAAAGGAATATCTGAGGGTCTGTCCAAACAAGGGTCTCCTTTGGAAGAGCAGCGTAGGGCTGTCTCAAAGAAACTCAGTATTTCATTCAGAGTGGAATATCTCATATTTGTAGGAATTGAAACACAACGGCTTTCACAATCGAATCGCTTGAATGATCTTCCGCAATAAATCAAAGTCCTATATGAATGCATGCTGGGTTCAAAGAAAAATTTAAAACAAACAAAAATAGAAAATAGCTAAGGATAATATTGTCAACTTGTGAAGAACGGGTCAGGATACCGATCCGGTGAGCCGACACTGGGCTGGGGCCCGTTTATCCGCGCACCAACTCACTGAATGGAACCGTCGTCCCCATTCTATCACAAATTGACGGCCTATCCGTACAACCCTAACTCTTCCGGGATCATCACCGTTTTTGTTGAAGGGGAACTCAAATCCCGGATTCGTTCGGGCCGCAAGGTCCTTGATATGTTCTAGTAGCGTAGGTATCATATACTATGATGCATGACCTGGTGGGACCAACCAATGAAAGCTGGGACAGGAGATAGGACAAAGACGTCCGTTAGTAAAACCTGCACAGGCCAGCAAAGGTTAGCAACATCAAAAGGTAGCAGAATCGCACCACAGTTCAAAGGAGATCCAGACAAAATCTTGACAATGACCACTGATGTGACATGTTCTGTCCTGTAGCACCCTTCCCTTCCTATAAGAACTCCCCTTAGGCTAGTTCATTCAAATGCACCAAGGTGGGTTTTGGAAGCTCAGGAGAGGAAGGAGAGGAGAATCTAGAGATCTTCAGGATGGAAGGAGAGTCTTCCCGCGTTATGAAGAGGAGTAAGCCTAGGAGCGAGATTAGGCGACTTTCCGACCTCGAGGGTCATCTGAGTGGGACGATCATGTCGCATATGGTAAGCCGACTCTTTTCAAATTTCTGCACGTGAACCTTCTTCTTACTTCCTTCATTTCTTCTTCTTTCCTCTCCCAGCCATATCCACTCTTCCCAGGCCCGAGGAAGTTTTCCAAGCTGCCATGGCTTTCAAAGCTGACTTCCAACATCTCCATTGGCATGAGGGCCATACTCTCGAAGTGGCATCTGCAGGGGCTCCTTATTCACGCCAAGCATTACGAGAAGATTCGTATGGACTGGGCGGCTATGGGCGCGCTAGTGGAGGTCTGGCATCCCCAGACCCACACTTTTATCTTCCCGACCTTCGAGGTGACCATCCTCCTCGAGGAGGTGGAACTTCTGCTTGGTCTGAAGAAATTCAAGAGTGACGGGAAGGTGAAGGCTATGCGGATGCTGACACGGGGTACTTCTGAAAGCGTCCTTGGAAGCTTCATGCCGCCCGACGCAGCTAGAAAGGTCCGTACTCAGAAGGGGATCGATCTCCAAAAGCTCGCGGAGTGGGTCATGGACGCCCTGAGAGGGTCACCAGACGATGACTATTTGGAGGGAATCATGAAGGGGTTCACCATTTGTCTGGCGGGTGCTCTCTTGTTCCCTTATACCGACAACATGGTGGAGGAAGACCAACTGGGTGCTATCTGCGGGATCTGGCGTGGAAAGAGGGTGGGACCCGCCGTCCTCGCCTATCTTTACAGCGGTCTTACTGCCTCGAGCCGGGGTAAGCCTCCATTTGGTTGTGCACTTGTCTTGAATTGCTGGCTGGATTTGCATTTCAAATTCGACCACCGCGGGGGAATGCCAACCGCTTCGAAGCTCTTCCAACAAAGCCCGCTTCACCACATAGCCGACGTGTTAGGCTTTGGTGGTACTGTAGTGAACCGCGTTCCGTGGCTGAAGAAACGTGAAGACTGGCGGTCTCACTTCCGCACCGTGACACAAGGCTTCTTCACTTGCGCACCGGCATGTTTGCTTTCGCTTGATCTCCTCATGAGGCCTTCTCCCGAAGTCGATCTTCAACTGATCGGCGCGACCGAGTTTGTTCTTTACAACGCGCATCGGTGCTGCCTGCAGATTGGCATCCCACGCCATTCGTTCCCGCCACCGACTGGCATCGTTCCCTTGAAGAAGAGGGAGTTGGGTACTGAAGCGGACGCGAAGGAAGCGAAGGCCATTAAAGCACCCTGGAAGGCAAGTGTTGCGGGAAAGGCGTTAGCGCACGTGGTGGAAGAATGCGAGCCGTGGAGGGCTTATGTAACCGAACTGGGGAAGTTAAGGCCTAAAGCGCCTAAGCCCCTGATGTAGTTCACTCTGTTTTTTCTGATGAATAAAATCTGGCATGGATGTTTCAGACCCTTATCCACTTAATTATTATCTTTTTTATGGTTTTTCTTTTTCTTTGTGTTTTTTTTTATTTTGTTTGGATTATATACATATTCTTATATAAATATAAAAAAAAATTATTATGGGGGGCGTCCAGGGCCCTGGACGCCCCTATTATTTTTATTTTAATTAATTTTTTTTGTTTTGGGGGGCGTCCAACTGCCTGGACGCCCCTAATTTTTATTTTATTTTTATTTTATTTTTTGTTTTGGGGGCGTCCAGGGTCCTGGACGCCCCAACTATTATTTTTTTATTTTATTTAATTTTTTGTTTTAGGGGCGTCCAGGCGTCTGGACGCCCCAAATTTTTATTTTATTTTTTATTTTTATTTTTGTTTTGGGGGCGTCCAAGGTCCTGGACGCCCCAACTTTATTTTTTTTATTTTGTTTGATTTTTTGTTTTTGGGGGCGTCCAGGCGCCTGGACGCCCCAAATTTTTTTTTTTTTGAATTTTGAAATTAAAATTATGGGGGCGTCCAGGCGCCTGGACGCCCCAAATAAGCTAATTCCTATTTATAAGGGTCCCCCCCCCCCTTTTGCTCATTTACTGTTCAATCTGACGACCCAGTCACCCTAGACGACCTATTCTTAGTCCCCATGGAGCGAGGAGGATCGAGCCAGGGTCCAGGGAAGCGAAAACGACTGGCTCGTCGTGCGAGGAGGTTGAGGGACGATGCCGAGGAGGCTGCAGCAGAGGAGATTGCTGCGGAGGAGGGGATGGAGGTGCCTCTCCTGGCCGCGGAGGCTGCTGCGGATGCTGGTGACGCGGGAGAGGACGATCACGACCCGGTAAGTACTTCGGAATCCTCACTCTGTGGTTTAATAGGCTAAAACGGGCGTGCGAGAGGCTGTGAGAGAAGGCCGGGTAGTGAGAGAAGGAGGCGTCCAGGGCCTGGACGCCTCCATGTTTTCTTTTTCTTTTTCTTTTTTTATTTATTTATTAATTTTCGTAAATAATAAAATAAATTTAAAAATAAGGAGGCGTCCAAGGACTAGGACGCCTCCATAATAATATATATATTATTTATATATTTTTTTTTATGTTTTGGTTTTTGGATTATTTTTCGAAAAAGGAATAAAGAAAATAGGAAGGAGGCGTCCAGGGGCCTGGACGCCTCCAAAAAATATATATGTATTTTTTTTTAAAAAAAAAAATAGAATAAAATAGTATATACAGTGTTATTGTTGATTACTGTTCATGATGCTGATGTGTTCTTTGTTGGTTTTGTGGTTTGCAGGGCGTGATGAAGGGCCGGATCAGCTGGTCCTTGGTGGTGGCAGCATACCGTGGGCTGCCGGATTTCCAGAGGGCGCGCCTGGACGCCATGGGCTTTGGAGCTTTCCTTAGGATCGAGCCCTTCCGGCTCGACCTTCCTCTTATCTAGGCACTGAGGGAGCGGTGGCACGCACCGAGCCGGGCGTTTCTGATGCCCTGGGGGCACATGGTGCCGACGCTGGAGGACGTTGCTCGGATCACCGGGCTACGAGTTGACGGAGAGGCAGTCAGCGGGGTCACCTACCCCGACTACCGAGAGAGTGCCCTGGACCTGCTGTGGTTAGAGACGAGCGTGACTGATAGAGACAGCAGGGTAGTCGGCCGAGTGGAGATCATGGAGGCGCTCGGATTCGTCGACCCGCGTCAGCGGGTTAGCGAGACTGGAGCAGAGTTCTTGGCTCGACTGGAGGGGGATGCTCGTGCTGCTTTCACCCAGGACCCGAGCGAGCGGGAGCTGGTGGATCTAGACCTTCGGAGGTTTCTTTTCTTCTTCCTGGGCCGCCTTCTGCTGGGGACGAAGGGGGATGGCATCCACTGTCGTTTCCTCGGGCTCTTGGCGGATCTGGACAGAGTGGGGCACTATGCGTGGGGAGCGGCTCTGCTTGCCCATCTGATTGCCGATCTCTCCCAGACTTCGGAGAAGGAGACGACAGTCAGCGGCTTCGCACCTTTCCTCCAGGTAAACATTTTATTTATGCATTCTCACAGTTAAATATGCAATTATTGTACTAATGATGTATGATGGATGCAGGTGTGGAGCTATTACTATTTCCCGATGGGGAGGGCTAGGCATGGGAACAGGAGGGCCGTGCCTCTGGCGCGGCAGTGGAGGCCGGTCGTGGTTGCAGCACCCCACGGCTACCAGCTGGCGTCACTTCGTCGAGAGCTGAGCGAGTATCCCGAGGCCATGGTATGATGCGCATGATTTTTTTGTGTTTATGCATGTGACTGAATGGTAACTAACATGATGTATGTATGGTGATGCAGGTGGTGTGGAGGCCCTACTTGGGCATGGGCGATGCTGGCCAGCCCTGGGTTGTAGCGGGTCTTCCTCGCTTCAGGCGGGACGTGTGGGTCCATTGCCTGAACGAGATTGAGCCGCTGCGGCTTAGACTGGTCATGAGGACGTTGGGGCTGGCCCAGGAGTGGGTAGACGTAGATGCGCCGGCCCGCATTGGGCGGAAGACCAAGGGGAAGGCGAAGATCGTGGACTGGCGTACGCGCTTCCCAGCACAGTACCAGGACTGGCAGCAGGGCGGGGTCCCAGTAGTGTCCCACGTACAGGATAGCACAGACTACATGAGACGGTACCGAGCTACGTACGGGGACCGCCTCTCCTTGGGTGGTATGGCAGGGGTAAGTGAAATGAAACTGCTCCACCTTTCTATATGTATGCATGGGATACTAACTTATGTGTAATGCAGGATGCTCGTGATACCATGATTGCCGACCTGCGGGCCCAGTTGGCGGACGCCAGGCGACAGTTGGTGGCCATCCGACAGGAGTTGGAGATCCTGGTGAGTTTATGCAATGCATTTTTTGTGACCTGGATTTTTGATGCTTAGCCTTTGACTGACGTTTGCCCCGTGTTTCAGCGGGCCCACCAGACAGCGGCAGCCGCGATGGCTGGTGGAGCGGGTTCTAGTTCGCGGGGCCCTCCTCCGGAGGTTTCTGCCCTCCAGGAGCAGCTGGCGTACGCGGTGGCTCGGGCTGAGGAGGCCGAGCATGACCGCGAGGCTCGAGTGAGTGCTTGCTTGGCCGCGACCCTTTTCCAGCTACTTTCCTTCTATCACTGTTCTCTTACGGTGCATGCGTGCCTTGACAGGTGACCGAGATCCGAGAGGCCCTGGCGCGTGCTGTTCGTGCTGAGCAGGAGCGCGATGCCCGGGTGGCAGAGCGTGACGTCCGGATTGCGGAGCTAGAGGAGGAGCGGCGACGGGAGGCTGAGGAGCTTCCTCGCGACCTAGTGGATCTGCGGATCGCCCTCGAGCTGTCGAGGAGAGAGGCGATGAGGGAGAGAGAGGAGAGGGAGAGGGATAGGGAGAGCGTGGAGAGAGAGAGGGAGAGGGATAGAGAGAGAGAGAGGGAGGAGCGACAGCGGGATCAGACCGAGAGGAGGGCTCTAGAGGCCCAGCTGCTGGAGCTCCGATTGAGTCTTGGCACGGCGGAGGGGAGGCTTCGGGAGAGCGAGGAGCGGTACCAGAGGGCGAAGGAACGCGGGGCGCGACTTCGTCAGTCTGGTTCTTTTTCCATGGGCAGCTACCTGGTTTCTTCGGCCGAGGAGCGTCGTCGCGCCTTCGAGGCTGGAGTGCCACCGCAGGGCGAGGCGAGCACGGCTTCTCAGGGTTCACAGAGGTCGCGGAGGCCCCCTAGGGATCTCCGTCAGAGGAGGGAGGAAGGAGATGACCAGGAGGGTGACGGTGAGAGTTAGAGAGTTGCTTGTACGTCACCCTTCTCACTGTATGATGTACTTTCGGCTATTATATGAAATGGAAATGGCTTTTGTGTTGTGTGTACTTTTCTCTCTCCCACACTTTCTTTTTTGCACTGAGTTGTCCCTTGAGGCACGCTTCGCGAGACCTTGCCCTGAGCAGCGGGGAACTATGTTTTGCACGGGGGGATTTTGTTTCCTTTCCCCCTTTTTGGGCGCGTCCAGGCGCGAGGACGCGTCTCAATCCTTGATTTTAAATTTAAAGCGACGGGTGGTCCTTTCTTCTCCCGTGCCTTACCCGCAAACGAGCCCGCCTTCCGCCGAAACGCGCTTGCCCCTTTTTCGTCTTCCTCCTCTTTTGATCGATGGAGTTCGGTGGGCCCGACCGTAGTGAAGGTGGAGAGGGACGAGGAACTCCTCGCCCAAGGAGGGACGCGCCCGATCACGGAACGGCGTCCATGGAGGAGGAAGGGCCGCTTCGGGCCCCCGAGGGGCCCGAGGGGCCCGATGGCGTGGGAGGAGGTGAACACGGTCCGGTAGGTCCTCCGATCTCTTCCTCTTTTAATTCATTTTGGGTTTTGAAGCGAGCCGGGCGAGGAGGAAAGGGTTCGGAGAGTGTTGCACTCAAATGATGGACGCGTCCTAGACAGGGGACGCGTTCCTTTTGACTGATATGGGACCCCTTTCTTGGTGCAGGACATGGCAAGGACCCTGGGCCTGGCCGATGAGTGGGCGAGTGCAGACGAGCCGAGCCGCGTCAGGAGGGAGAGTCGCGGCAAGGCGAGGCTCGAGGACTGGCCCGTACGTCTCCCTGGACAGCAAGGGGGTGTACTGGTGCATGACAGTGCCGACTTCCTGCGGCGGCAGAGAGAGAGTTACGTGGGGCTTCCCCAAGCTGGGGACACGCGTGGCATCGGCGGCTCGCGTGCCCAGCTATCAGAGACTAGGCGGCAACTGGCCGTCGCTCAACATGAGCTGTCGCTCCTGGTAAGTTACGTGCCGCCCTTTTAACTTCAGATTTCGGAGTTTCACTGACGGCCGTTGTTTATTTTGTTCCAGCGTGCCCAGCAGACAGCGACGGTGGGAGCGGCTGGCGGATCTTCTAGCTCCTCGGCCCCTTTTCTCGAGATTGCTTCCCTCCGGGAGCAACTTGCCGGTGCGGTGGCCCGTGCGACCCGGGCGGAAGAGGAGCGTGATGCCTGGGTGGCGACTGTAGCGGAGCTGCGGCATCGTGGTGAGGAGAGACCTTCTCCAGACATCCTGGAGTTAAGGGTTCTTCTGCAGATGATGAGGAGAGAGGTAGAGAGAGAGAAGGCCGAGAGAAGGTCCGAGCGACAGCGGGATCTGACTGAGAGGAGGGCCTTGGAGGTCCAAGTGAGGGAGCTCCAGCTGGGCCTTCAGGCCGTCGTGCAGAGGCTAGGAGGGATGGAGACGCGCTACGAGAGAGCGCGAGAGTTCGGGGAGCGACTCCGCCAGTCCGGTCGCTTTGCCGCCAGTGGCTTCTTCGCCACGCCAGGGGAGGAGCAGCGAGTCACTGCTGCGGAGCAGGCGCCCAGAGGCGAGGCAGGTG